>OV656835.1:9086486-10336486 GCA_927399475.2 Acleris emargana | reverse complement strand
TCCCTTGTAAAGGCTACACGGATAGCCCGATTTCGACAAATGAGGTGACGTTAGATTCGCCTTAGCAGCGCGATCGTCGCTTAAATGGCTAAAATAAAAAAACGACACCGTCGGGTATTTACCTATGCTTGCTTTTTGTAAAACTTGTTACGTTAAAAATACTTTTTACCAAATACATTCTACAACTATGTAGCTTAATTTTTAAATTTTTCTGTTACTCGCCGTTTCGTACGCGTATAATCGTCAGTGATGGGAAATAGGTGAGCTAAAATACCTATTCTTTGCGAGAGCACATAGTATGGAGTGGTTACAACCGGATAAAAGTATATATTTTTTGGATTCCGGGTATTTGATATTTATCCGGGCACTGCGAATACTATAATAATAATACTATAATAATACTACCCTATACATTCTTTTCCTTATAGAATGTTTGTAAAGTTTGTAGTAAAAATGGTAACATTCCTGCCATAAAGTTAAAATTATAAGTAATCCGAAAATGTGAACGCCCATTTGCAAGTCATAAACAAACAATGCGTGGGAAAACCCATATTATTAGTTCTGCTACTACTTTTTAGAAATCTTGTACATTCCTTCTTTTCTCTAGCCCTTTTTACTAAAAACTAACATTAAACATGCCGTACTTTAAACAAAACATGTCATGTTTTACATTACGATAATTACCCGAATAAATATCGAATACCCGGAACAGAAAAAAATAATAATTTTTATCCGGTTGTAACCACTCTATATTATGTCCTCTCGCGAAGAATAGGTATTTTAGCTCACCTATTTCCCATCACTGATAATCGTTTATCGCTATTTCCATGAAAACTGTGCGAGGAAGGAGTTTAAGTTTTTTCCATACCTAATTTAGGTGTGAAAGTTTAACGAACACTTAAGTTACATTTGCATTTATAATATTAGTAAGTTTGGACATTTCATTGTTAATTATAATATAAAAGCATATACGCTTTCAGTACGAGTATTTTATTGCAGATTTTGAACTTTGTTGATTATTTTCACATAGTTACCTTTTCTTTTTGCGAGTGTCTTTCAAGTGTTTCCCCAATTATATGTAAAGGCTACGTTAGCTTAAGTTTATAATTGTAAAGTAAATTTATTGTAAATTGTGAATTTTGGAGAAGACCTATGGCCAGCAGTAGACATATTTTGGCTAACATGATATTGTTATAGATACGTTTTTTCGGTATTCATTGTATGTTTGTATATATGTACAGATAAATGAATATAAAAGGTTACTGTTATCTATTAAAGTCATCATGATAATTCGGAAATACTTTAGTTACAAATTGAACGCTGCTCGTACGTTCCCGACGGGAAACGAACGGACTCATTACGCTGATCTTATAAGAAAACATGTTTGAGTAGGTATACTTTTAGCAGCTTGATAAAACTAAAAATAAGGTCCTAATTAACGGATTTCAAAATATATTAAAACACAAGCTTCCTAATGAAATATTTAAAAATAAATACAAAGCGATGTTTCTGATTTCTCTTTGTTATGCCTATCGGAATTCAATAAATATTTTATTAATTTAGCACAACTTGGAAAAGAAAATCCAACACGATTGCTTCTTTTTATATGAAGAAAAGATTTAAATAAGTATCCTTGTATCACTACTTAAGCTCGTATAACAATGAACAAATTGAACAATCTCAAAAATAAGGTCTGGATTATTTATAGTGCTAGAATCTTTTCCGATTTCGCTGCTGGAAACACCCCTCGATTATTCATCGGCTAAACTACCGTTATTTTGCCTTATTTATTACGAAACGTAATGAAAGCGATATCAAGGTAAATGGGATATTCGGAATTGCGACAGGATTTCTAGGAAATAGACCGCTAGTTCCAGTGTTTGCCCGAATAATCGTACTACGTGTAATTTTGCGTCTGTTTCACTTTCTATTGACATTGTAAATAAGTGTCTGGCCCATTTTTCTTCCACAAGCTTTGTTTATCGACTGTACTTTATACTATAAATTATTATCTGTATGGTATACCTACATTTTAAGACTAGCGCAGATCCTGTTGCCAGTTGGCACCTTCGTCTTTAGAGTTCCACTTGGAAACCATAATATTGAATTGCCATCTGGTTACGTAATTTATTATATATTATATATATAACCCAGTCTATCCGGATAGCAAGAACTGCTTATTAAGTTACCTACAAGATTTGAACAAAACCTAGTCGAACATACCTTCTTACATTACAAGTGAAGTTAAAAGTACGTACAAGTTAACTGCTTTTTAATCCACGAAATCCGACTACTTAATATTACGCGAACCATCAATTTTTGAACTCGCACATCGTTCGGCCCCCTTTAATTATTCATGTTTTTTTTTGCTATAGCGGCTATAGAAGTACATAGTTATGTAAAAAATTCAACTGTCTACCTATTACGGTAATTATTGACAGACGGGCGAGCAGCGCCGGCTTAGTATTACAATCTCTTTAACACCTTTTAAAACACTACATGAAACAGACAAACAAGCTTTATTGACAAAACATTTTATATTCTTAATAGCTCTCTAATAAAAGAAGTTATTTAAAAATATTTCGAAGACATTTAAAGGGCTTGAAATTTTCTCCCGACGGGCGCTGAATTGTTAAGCGGATTTTATTAGATGACAACTTATTATATAATACTAATTATATTATTACGAGTAGTAATTTATAAATAAGACAACATAATAAATTCAAAGTTTGTTTAGTTTACTTCATTCACGCGGTATGTGGTATAGGTTAATTACTTCCGTAGACACTTAGAGACATTTAAATTGAGAGTCATAAGTCGTTCCTTCTACTAAGTCCTTTAAGTCTAGTACCAAGCAAAATTAAGCGTTAAATATAAAAGTAATTAACTAATGGGTTAGGTAAATAAACTCACAGAATATTTTAAGACGGCTTAAGACGCACTGTATAATGCATTCGTGAGTCATTTCATCGTATTCATTTCTGTCACCTTGGAATTTCATTTTTCATCTAGCTTAAAGGAACTAACTAGGTAAATCATTTAGGACTAAAAACCTTGCATGATTTAGCCTTTGTTATCACTTATAAATTGTGTAACATAGGTACTCGTAGGTACTAATTACAAGTTTATTTCAACACAACAAGCGTTTTGATTCAGATGCAAGAAATTTACCTTTTAATCGACTCTATGCCAGTTTAAAGCCAGTTTTTTACTCGCTAGTTTACTTTATTTTTTAAACTGTACAAAACTGGCAGCTTACATCAATGCACCCACACAATATAAAAAACCAATTCACTAACAATCACCATTTTGTCACCAGCAACAGAATGAGCGGTATCTGTCATCCTACGAGGCTGGCGGGGACCTCTCGCCGGTGGCTCCGGCAGCGTCCCCCGGATCCCCCAGAGACTGCACCTCATGCAGGAAGAGGGAGCCTCCAGACGAACCCCCGCCACCTCCAGAAGACTGCGCTGGCTGCGGCTCCAGGATCACAGACAGATACTACCTCCTGGCACTTGAAAGGCGCTGGCACACCCCTTGCCTCAGATGCTGCGAGTGTAAGATGCCGTTGGATTCCGAGCAGCGGTGCTATGCGCGGGATAGCAACATATTCTGCAAGAACGACTATTTCAGGTTAGTTTTACGGCCAAACCCTATATTCAAACCGCGGACAGATATGTGTATATAAGTGTGGTTAAAAGGAAAGAAGTAACATATGATCCTAAAAGTGCCAAAGAAGCTCTTTTTGACCTCATTGTGTGATTTGCTTGCAGCATAAAGTTCACCTTTTGTGCTTTTTTTATTTTTTGTGTAATAAATTGTTTAAAATAACTTGCCGCTTTTGCTAGTGTGAAGGGAATATAGCTGGTATTACAAGTAGTAGGTACTAGCGTAGAGGCATTCCACCTTGGTCCTTAGGGTCGGCAACGCATCGACTATCTTGACATTATGAACGTCCGTGGGCCTCAAATCCCACTTAATGCCAGGTGGCATCGCGCGTTTATCTTCTACGTGCCATGAAATGTCTAAAATTACGGATAGGCAACCTCCTATGCAACGGCGTTTTGTAATCAGCAAAAGTTTTCTTAAAATAAAACTAGGGTACACGATATAAAACACCGTTAGCGTTTGTGATAAATTTATATACAAGGTGTTTCAAATGTATACGTGTGAGAATATTTCCTTTCTGAGGTATCTAATAAAAACTTAGATGTATATATTATATGCTTTGATTGGGTTGACAAGTTTTATTATAATATTATTTTTTTGATGAGATAATTAAAAAAAAGGGATGCATGACTCCATTATTCCAAATAACTACGAAAAGTCAGTCATTATTTTATAAGCGTACGCAACGCCGCGACAGTGTAACGCTATTTTCCAACGAATTCATATTAAACCCTTAACACCAATTTTTTTTCATAATAATGTACTGTCCGTCGGAAAAGATTTGTATGCATAATTACGTAATATGAAAATATTGTGTGTAACTGTCAGTTTATTTATAAACTATTACATATAAAATGATTTTAATTAAAAATTAAAATATACACATACTTACAAAAAATATGTCAAAAAACAAGGTTAGCCTAATTTTCAATTTCAAGTTATTTGGAGCCGTCTTAAATGCTTTTTATTAGGTTCAAACACTTTATCCGGTATCTCAAGAACCAATCAAATCTACTTAGCCGTGATATATTTCCTTCCAAATTCGATATAATGTGCTTTCATAAGATATTTTTCAGGTATATCCATATTTTATAACGGTCCCTAAAAATTGATAATTACACGTTTTTTAAGAGCTATCCAATAATACATTACATGTATGAATCATTTTTGTTTTTAATGTTTTGTTCTCCAACTTTGTCAGCGTAACGTAAATGCCAAATTACAGTTTTGTATTAAGGAGTGGTTCATCAAAAAAGTAGCAAGGAATTATCAGATTTTTATTTTTATTGTTTGCTTATTATTAAGCAGTTTATTCTTTTTAGTAATGTGTATCTTAATATCAAATAAAAATACAATTATATTGAAATGTGTAAGATTCCTTGAGTTTTCTTAATATTTATTGCAATGTACTTTATAACTTTTTGTACAACACAATTTGACAATCTTCGCTTGCCGTTTTCTACAATACCACAATTGAATTTCCATTTTCAGAACTGGTTTTATGCTTTTAATAATAGTATTATACGAATAAGTTATACCAATAAACTAGATTTCACGTTGGGTAGTAAGGAAGTTTCTCCAATCTAACCTCTGACAGGGGTTTTTCTATGGGAGACAAATTTCTGTAAAAATGGCAAATACACAATTTTTGAAAATCCATGTATCTACCTCAAACTTAAGTCAAATCAAAAATATTAACTAATGATCAAAAGACAATTTAAACTTGCCCATCAAACTTAAAGAAAAAAACGATGTTTATGACAAACACCTCATAAATTCTCTCAAAAGACACTGTTCAAAAAGTTTTAGGTGAGATTTAATGTAAAAGGCGAAAACTTCCCACTTTAATTTTTACCATTCTTATTGTTTATTTTATTTAATAGTATCTACAGATTAATATTACAAATGCACTGCTTAGAAATTAGCACAAAATAAAAATAAATTCCATATTATGTGCTGCTACTTTTTTTCCGGACCACTCCTTACCAAGGGTCTCTGAATTAAACTGCAGATGGACATGGCGAAACTATAAGGGTTCCTTGTTGACTACGGAACCCTAAAAAATGCCTCCGAGGTTTTCTGCTTCGCTCAAAATTGAACTGGTAGACATTGACATAACATATTATGTTCACATTACCTAAACTTGATTGTTAAATAAATAAACACCCTTGATGCGTCGTTCTTTGAGCCGTGACGCTTTCTTCTCATCTGCCATTATGTTATTTGTTATGTT
Organism: Acleris emargana; assembly: GCA_927399475.2. Classification (NCBI taxonomy): domain Eukaryota; kingdom Metazoa; phylum Arthropoda; class Insecta; order Lepidoptera; family Tortricidae; genus Acleris; species Acleris emargana. The sequence continues at coordinate 10,330,584 of OV656835.1, read as the reverse complement.
TGTGTAAAATACAACTAATTTAACAACACGCTTCTCTGTTGTCTAATTACAACTGAGTTACTGAAAGCAGTCCGACTGTCTCTGCGCCACATTAAACACTAGAGGGAAGCCGCTGTCGTACTTGTGTTACGAGGCGTAAGTTAGTACTTAATGTGTTATTTATTTAGTTTTTCCGGCGAAAATGTCTGTACAAAAGTTATTCATCTCCTTCCCCTTGGGATCCCTTATTTATGGAAAACGCACGTGTGTCATAGGTAAATAAATAAAACCATAAATAATTAAAAAAGGTGCGTTGTACTATTTAGTCTAGTGTATGTAGGTAATTTATTTATTGTACATATAATTATAATACATGCATCGATACGATGGTATACCGCCATTTCCATAAATTTATTTGTACTAATTTCATTTGCCGTGATGGTCAATCTTCATTTGCCCAATCTTCATTTTTGAGTGCCATAATACTCAAGTGTCATAATGTTCAACCTCCTTTATATTAGATACCATAAAAATACTTTCCATAATATTTACTTTCTATAATGTTTATAATCCCTAATATTTCATGACATAACAATCACTTGCCATAATTACGGAAAAAGCAGATCCAGACTGTTTCAGTGTATTCAGTGGGTATAATCTGGAATACATAGAATTATTACAATAACGAAGCGACGAAGCGTATCATTATGGCACTTAAAATTATGGTAAATGACATGCGGGCAAATGAGATTATTGCGTATGAAATTCGGGGAAACGGCAGAGAACCTAATACAATAAATGCACATAGACACACTTGACCCATACGGGATCGAGTGATAACCTAAGATGTGTGAGGTGTTCATTCGTATGTACCCAATTCGAATTCAAGCGGTCGAAATGTAGCATTATGTTTATTTCAACAAATAAAATGATTAAGTACATATATTTTTATTTAACCTAATTGGTTGTTTCTTACAAAAGCATTTTCAAAAGAGATCAGAGTTGTGGCAGTATATAAAATTTTCCTATCTATGTACAAAGCCTTTGCTCGTTACCTAATTGTGGAGAACGTTATTTATTTCTCAGTATAAATAGGATTACTCGTCTCGGAGAAATATTATTTTGCATAATGGATTTCTCGACATTTCCACTTAGCTGGAGCGATTTCCACGTTATTGGTTCAATTAATTCTAACCTGACTGCCAAAGAATAAGGGTAAGGTTTATACCTTGTACAGTACAATTTTTGTTAGAGTCAAGTGTCCCCCTCCCCTTAAAGATCTGAAAAAAATCTTAAATGAAAGCAAATAAAACAAATTTTGAAGAAATATTAAAACGAGTAAGTAGACTTGATTGGATCCTTAAATTCAGGCAATTACAGTGTTTATGGGTCAAACACACTCGCAAAAACAAAAGTTGTCTCTCATGTGGTCAATAGTTAAAAGCTTGTGTGCATATAAGTTATGTTTTTATTTACTGGGACTAAAGTAGACCTGACTCCGTTTATGAGGATGTGGGTTCAGCCAGAAAATTAGGCCTTAAAAACGTTAACTTCGGGTATGTCCACGGGAAAGAAGGTAACCTAAATCTGTGTATGACCCTTATACCTACTAAAATTACCTAAGGCACCCAATAACCATTAATAGGGAATCAGTTCATACTTGTTGTTTTTTGAGATGGTTTTTGTGTAGTAACGGCTTCGGAACCCTGCACTGAGCATAGTCAGACATGCTCTTGCCCGGTTTTTACCCGACTGCGTCAGAAGGAGGGTTATGCCCTGCATTCTCTATTACACAAAGCCTGAGAGCGGTTAAGTACATACCTAAGTTGTATAATTGCTGATTGTAATGAGCGACGTTCATGAAGAATAACTAAAATAATAAAAACCGGTCAAGTGCGAGTTGGACTCGCGCACTGAGGTTTCCGTATTTATGATTTTCATACATTACCCCACATGACACGTTTAACTTAATTAAAAATTAGGACCGCCGCCGTTCTTGTAGTATGAGACGGTTTCACTCGCCAAATTTCATAGTTCTAGGTCAACGGAAAATCCCCTATAAATTTTAATTCCTTTGAGAGGGCCGAAATATACTTTTTTTGCGGCATAAACGGCCGTATCTTGTTTTACGCTAACCTAGAAGTTTGATTTTTTCACAGCTTCAGGAAACTGTAGATTTTAATTTACAGCTACCTGAAGCTGAAAAAATAATATTTTCAATTTGATACCTTGACGCGTTCCCAAGGGTCTTGACAGACAGACGGACGAACTGACGGACGGACACCAAAGGGTTCCGTTTTTTCCCTGATGACCTTCTGCTGGAGTTTCTTGCGGCGCTTCTTCTCCGCAATGATGGTCTTGTCCGAAGCACTGGTAGATTCACTGGTACATTTCCGACGTCTAAAAGAGCCCGCATGTGGCCAATTTACTGAATAAATATATTGAATTTTGAATTTTTTGAATTTTCCGTTTCAGTTACGGAACCCTAAAACTACCAACAGAATATCAGAGCCGACTGTGAGCGGCCATTACGGTTACGGTCTTTTTCCAATCGAGCTTTGTCGAATCAAAAACTATCGGGTTCAGGTTTTTCTTGTAAATAATGATGGCTGTTAACGGCACCCTTTGATCTCCGCCGCTCTTTGAGTAAGCTATAAAAACATTAGGTATTAAAAAAAATCGCTATGCATCGCGCGATACTGAATAACGGGTACAATATTAAAAAAATGATACATCCTATATGTACATACATGTTTTGAAGTGAGTGTTTTTTTACATACACGGAAACAAAAATAACAAAAGAATAGTATGCAATCTTAGTTTCCCACTAGATCAATATGTTATGAGTAGGGTTAGGATTTTGGTGGCATTTCGTGGTTTTAGAATCCATGGAGCCGCTTTTTCCAACATATTATAATACATGACACTTTGATTTTGACCTTCAGTATGGTCATATTTCAAAATGAACTAATTAAATTTTTATGTCGGTTTTTCGGTCCCTACTAATATTTGCTTGTTTGTAACGCTTTCACAGTAGAGATATCCTCCATACCAAAATCGATTTAAATTGGTTTAGCGGTTTAATTATTAATTAATTTTAAAATATTAAAATACTGAAGGTCAAAATCAAAGTGGTATGTATCACAATAAATAGAAAATAGCGACGCCATGGATTCTAGAACCACGATTTGCCACCAAAAGTCCTAACTCTAGTTATGAGTATCCAATGTTAAAGGTAATTGTTATTTAACTCTAAACTTAAATTATTTATAGGCCTAGAAATGAATTAATTAGTTTCATTTGTAAAGATTTTGAGTTTTAATTAAGCCTTGCTGTCTTTTTCATTGTTTTCCTCTCGTTGTTAAAATGCGGCGAAAATTTTCATCAGCCTGTACGAGTATAACATAACAACACTGTTATTAACAACGTCAGTGACATGTAGGCATCGGAAATTCGGATCGATATTTACCTAAAGTTGGCAAAATCTTAAAAATATTATTTTAATAATTTAAGGATTCTGGGATTCTACAAAACGTTAATATAATAATTACTTTACATGTAGGATAAAACATTCTGTTTTGCTCCTATAAATTCGTTAGGTTAATAAGTTACAGGTAAATTAAATAACATTTGGTTAAACATATACATGGAAAATAACTTGAAACAGTTAATATAAATAAATAATTAATAATTAATGCCGGTGTAATTTATTTATTTTGAAATCCCGGAAATTTTATTATGAATTATATCATTGAGTCCACCTCCATACAACTGAACAACGAAGCCGGCGCGAAAGTATAGGTAAATATCGATCCGAATTTCCGATCCCTGCATGACCAAGTAACAATACACGTACATTTTACAACTCCAAAAAATGACGTCGTTGCATAATGAAAGGGCTATGTACAAAGCTTTGTAAAAGTTATTTCGTTGTTATTAATATTGCTTATTGTACGGACAATGCCAGGAATCCATGATGTGTGAATGCTTGTGTGAGTTATCCGTACAGGTGTGAAATATGTGGTCTATGAGATAGCGATCGTAACGACACTTGAAAATATTTCAAGACTTTGAGAACCACCTGTTAGGTGATTATCTTAAACCAGCGGTTCTCAAACTATTAGGCGACGGAACCCTCTTAAAATACTAAATAGTTTTCGGTTCCTGGAAGCTATACCTGGTTAAAAAAAATGCGTTCGCGTTACTTTAATTATTCGGTGGGGTCCTTATAAAGGCCTAATGGAGCCCCAGGGAACACACTTTGAGAATAACTGTCTTAAACAACTCGGTTTTCAATGACGACTATTAACCTGCGAGCGTAAGTTGTCCCGTCCGGCTATAATTAACATTTTAGTGCACGTATTTTTAAATTAGTTGCTGGATTCAGTAGTCCGAAATGTTTGGTACCTAACGGTACCTTACGTGCCTATAAGAGCGCGGCGCTACTTTGGTTACCGCTTAATACTTAGTAGATAAATTGGAAATTAGCTATAGGGTTCCGTAGTCTAGGTAACTAGGAAACCTAGCAGTTTCGCTTTTTCCGTGTGTCTGTCCGTGCGCGGTTAAATCAGAGCCTCTTAGTAGTAATTAGTGTAATTTGCCATAATTACACTATACAGGGTGTCCCAGAAACCGACGTCAACCCGCCTAGGGCTGATAGAACAGCTTATAAGCCATCGATTTAACCCCCATGTATGTTCAGCAATTGTTATTAGTTTCCGAGATATTGATAATTTAAATCGGAATTTTTGCCATTTTTCCTTTAGTCCGTGATACGAAAAACCCCTAAATACATGTTTTAATTATTTATTTTTAAAGTGTTTTTTTGCATGATTATTAGTAAACGCACAGAGTTACTTTCTCCATAGGTACTAAGAGAACCCCGCGTTTGTTTTTCACCAAGTATGGAAAAACAAACTTTGTGCGTTTACTCAAAAAGTTGTAATGAAAAAAAAATTAGCATGCAGCTTTAAAAACTTCAAAAAACTATGAAATAAGTTCATAGTGATTCTATTCATGCAAAAAAAAACTTAAAAAAAATAGAATTAAAACATGAATTTAGGGGTTTTTCGTATCACGGACATAAGGAAAAATGGCAAAAATTCCGATTTAAATGATCAATATCTCGGAAACTAATAGCAATTGCTGAACAACAACGGAACAACCAATCGATAGCTTATGAGCTGCTCTATCAGCCCTGGGCGGGTTGACGCTGGTTTCTGGGACACCCTGTATAACACCGACTAAGAAGTAAAACAAAACCTAAAAAAAAAAAGTTATGTAACAATAACAACCCATTCAAGTAAAGTGAGGAAGAATCAAGGGAGGTGTCGTTGAATAGCTCTTAACGCACCTTTAGAACAATAGTGACATAATTCAGACATTTTGAATTTCGAGTAACGGCTCTATCATAACATAATCAATTTATGACTTAAAGTACGAAAGCTGAAATTTTGAATTAGGTCATTATAGTTCGGAAGGTGCGAAATATACATAGCAAATTAGGCATATATAATACTTGTTATTATGTTTTAGATGGCTTTCGCATTTGTAATATAGGTATGAGTTAGTATGGTTATTATAATGTTAGTTCAAGTTAGTTCAAGCCTAGAGCTTAGTTTGAGTTTGGGCCAATTTACCTGAAATGATACCCTGCGCTGCTTATACTTAGGTAGTTAATTGTTGTTGCAATTCGCCCACGACTTCAAAGTAAGACAAACTAAGTTTGAAACTATACTAAGCTTTCATAGTGTTACATATAAACAAGACATATAAGATACAAATGTGAACTTATTCCTTGAAGGGATCTGTTACGTATAATTATGTTTGTGTAACTTTGTGTTACATAGATATTATACTTTTTCGGTGAAGCTTTCTTAGCAATCAAAGGGTTAAAAAGGTCATTAAACTCTGATAGTCATTTAGTTTAATTAATAAAAGTCATCGGCACCTGTTTGTTGTATCGAAATTAACATTTTGATCTCCGCTTTTTGTCAATTTCTTTAAGTTTCGGGGTCAAATTTAACTGTTCGCCGGCGAGCTACGTTGTTAGACACACCGCCGAAGGAATCAATATTATTAGCATAAATGAATAAATTCGAAAGACATTAACGTTTCAATATATTATACCGATATCGCCACGTAATAACATTTGATTTTTAATTAACATTTTGTTCGCATATTTATTCGGTGAGAATCCCCCTTTGCTATCTGATAGAGAGCCAATTATAATTTATGTTGATAAAGATTTTTATCTACAAGTCCTAAAGTGACACCATTAGAACAAAGTATCACTACATAACATTTGTAAAACTTGACTTTGTCCGCGTGCAACTTGTTAATTACAACTTCCTATAACTTTTTTATCCGAGACGAAAAGCAACTAATGTATGGAGTTGACTGTTTGTGTAAATTTCAGGCAAAACCGTCTAGCTATTCTTAAGTTAAATACAAAAAAATAATTACTTCTTTTGACATCGTGCTTTCTGTGACAGGGTTCTATAGAGGGTCAATAATGTAAATTACATTGTAATTACCAGCGAGGAACTTTTTTATTCGTATTAGCTATGTATTTCTAATTTGTAAATTTTATTTACGTGTGGATTCTAAAAAAACGAATGAGGATCGCTTATAATAAGTAAATATCCTCGTTTACCTAGCGAATTATTTAATTTTTGGCAGCTAAGCTTTAACAAACAACAATTCTCGCGGAGCTAGCGCGTCTCCCGCGGCGTCGCCTGAATTTACTGGCTTCCTCACATCAGATTTATGTGTAAACCGCGATACTCATCTCAGATGCTTATCTGTATACCGGCGTAAATAGTTCTTGTACAGTTAGCATTGAAAAAATCTACACCAAAAATATATTTTTAATCACCCTGTGTGTAACAATATAGTTCGGCAGAATAAAGTATGATGTGGTGGGAGACACTACAATATTCTTAAGTATTAACCACTATATAAAGAAGTTGGTTGTATGTACCCATTATAACTTCAAATTTAAATCTTGCAAGTAAAGGGCATTGGGTCATTTTGTATGAAGAAAAATTAATTTTTTTTTTCAGCGGCCTCGTGTGAATTTTACATAGTTATTTATAGGACCTCTAATTACACATAGATATATATAAAATATATTATTAAAGATTTAAGTGATCAGTTTTTGAAATAATTTAAGACTTTTACGTATGACCGCACACAATGCAAAATGTATGACTTACAAATGACAACACTTTACCCAAACCCCTTCGGAACCAGGTTCTCTATATCTACTCGATAAAACCAAATTGTCTTAGTTATCATACCTATTGTCAATAGATATGATAGATAGATATTATTATTTGACAGTTATGTCGCCCTTGTTAAAAAAACCATACTACACGTTTGCGTGATTGAAATGTCTGAAGTTTGAATTATTCTAACACGATGACATATAAATATCATGGTGTTTGGAATTAACAGTCCAAATGAATTGAAAATTTATGGATAGTCTGTTTCAATAATAAGTGTGTTGATTGAAAAATATTTTCAACTATAGTCAACTTACTCCATCTGATGGGTAAGGACCAAAAAGTTGGACCACTGTTAAGCGCAGTTAACCATACAAACAGCGAAGTTGAAAAAAGTTCCGTTGTGCGACGAAAATTATCCCTACAATTGTATGGCTAACTTTCGTGTCACAACGGAAAAGTTTCATAGAAAATTTAATTGAGTGAGTTAGCGTGGACAACTTTTTGGTCCTTACCCTGATCTTGTCTTATCTTATCTTACAGATGGGCACTTTCGGATACACTTCGACCCTTTAGTTACCCTCTTACACACTCAGCTGTTCGAATTTGCAGGTTTCCTCACGATGTTTTTCCTTCACCGTAAGAGAGCCGGGTAATGGGTTCGAACCTTACGATCACGACGCTTTAACTTAACTTAACTTACTCCATCTAATTAAATATGCACTTAATACGTTTTATCAACAATATTTGGCACCAACTGTACCCCAGTCAAACTAACGCGTCACCGAGAAACAATTCTTAATACCCTACATTAAGACACAAACAAATGTTATCTCACTGTAGATCTAAGTATAGATTTAAATAATTTGACGACTTGTCTATTGACGTAGTGTATTTAAAAGATGTCTCTATTCATATCTATCTATGTTTATTGAGCAGTCCGTAGATTAAAACTTGAAGTTTTCCGACGTTCTATATTAGGTATATCATATTTTTGCTTACGTTAACTACATAACTCTCTTAATTGACAGTTCACGGCGACGGGTTAAATTTATTGGTAATGACCGTGCCTACGAAGTGTCGATCCAGGGTTCTATTTCAGTCAGGTATTTGAGTGTTGTTCTTAAGTTATAGGTTTTCTTGTATGCATTTAAGTGTGTTAACTTAGTAAGGTAGAAATTTGTAAAATCTTGTTGTTTTGTAAATTAAAACATGAAGATAAAAGATAACAGACGGGCACATTCACACGTCAAGAATCTACCAGCGCTTTCCAAGAGGAGACCACTGCTGAGAAGGTTTGGTACTGTTAAACTTTGCGGTGTCCAGATGAACATACTACAAGTCCTCAGTTGTACCAAGTTAAAAAACTGCGCGAATTATTTCCCCTGATTGCCCATATTCCGCTAAATTTGAACGGTGTCGTATAATTATTGTTGTTTGTACCCATAGTTTGAGCCTAGAGCTCTGTTTTTAACTAGGTCACTTGTGTCCTAAAGTGTCCTAAAGTGACGCCTGCCGGTTTGTCGAGAGGTTAACCGGGAGGTCGTAGGTTCACAGCTGTTAAAAAATTCAAGTGCGACTTAATCACATTGATAACAGAAAACCAGCTAATAAGGGAAAAAAACATATACCAACAAAAATATGCTGCATAGTGTTGAATATTTTGGTTTTTTAAGGTTCCAAAGTCAAATGTGCGTCTGTCTGTCTGTCCGTAGTTTAACCCAGACTCTTAGTACTACAAAGCTGTAATTTAGCATAGTTATAAGTACATTTAAATGATGAGGAGAAAGTTGTTAAATAAAATCCCGATGGATTCGTGTAAAGTAAAGGTTTTTTATTACATCATGACATCGAGTGAAGTATCATTGGATAGCTTTTAAAAATCATTATGTACCTATTGTTATTATTAATTTTTAGATTTGGGGGAACTTTCAGGAAATATTGAAATCGAAAAGAGTCTTTTTCACTAGAGTTCCGTGTGTAAAAGTAATAAAAATGTGATGAATATTTTAAATAAAAGCTAACTTTAAAGGAAAATTATCACTAACTAGACTTGATTGGTTTCTGAAATATAGGTGATGAAAGTGTTTATACCTACCTACTAAAAACATCTAAGACACCACAAACAACAGTCTACTCTGGGCCCGGAAACATCGGGTCATAGCGGTAGTTGATTCTTATTTCATTGATTTTTTTTCACGAAATTGCAAGCCTATAAACTCCATAGCGCCGACGCAGTCACCTTTTTCTATAAAGGCCGGGATTCATTCGGTGAGACCTCGAGCAGGGCCCGCCTGGATTTCTACCACCATCTTCATTTAATCTTCAAAATTACCCATCAACTTAACAACAAGCAGCAGTGTTCGCATTGGTGTGTTCCGGTGGGGGTTAAGACAATCGGTGATATTACTAGCTTAGAGGCGTTCCAACTTAGTCCCCTGACCTGGCAACGAATTTGCAGTCTTAGGATAGTAGTCTTGAGTGACGGGTCTCAGATTCCAGTTGACATCGGGTGGAATGTGTGGTTGTTTGCCTTTTCCTGATAATCACACGAATATTATAAATGCAAAAGTTTGTGCGTGCGTGGAGGTTAGGTTAGGTTAGGTTAGGTTAGGTTAGTTACTTTTTCACATTAAAATTGAGATAGCTTATATCTTGGACTAAAGCATAGGCTACCTCCTTCCCCGAATACAAAGTGTATTCCTGCGGGAGAGCGAGTTTCCCTTTTTATGCGGACAAAGCGGGCGCAGGGCAGAAGCTAGTTAAAAAATAGATTTTTGTTAGACTTGTTTCCAAGTGCCCGTTCTAGCTAAAACTAATCCCTAGCCTAGTCACAGCCCCGTTATCACCTTTATCAGATGGCCGTTGGGCTCCGGGCCACAACTCGGCGCGGACGCATCTCTGTGGCCGATCTCGACGGGATGTCAAAACTGCGCCGGCATACGCGGCAAGCGACAAGCGATTTTTACCGACGCTAAGTTTCTATCGACACGCTAAGTAAGATACGCAGAAGCGTATCTTCGTGTATTTGTATTGGCAATTTGTATTAAGATTGCTTAAATCCCGAGAAAATACATCGGGGGCTTTTTATCCTGGGTTGTTTTCAGTTTCGGATTGAAGAGCGATGTTACGACTTCTACGCGCACGGAGTCGAGGGCAAATGGTAGTACTTTCATAAACTGAATCCTTTTAACATAAAGTTAATTCTATGTTAGAATCACTAAGCAGTAACGTTTTATTCAAAACAATACTGTTTAATTTTCCTCGAAATTTATCAATAGCATGCATTAAGGTGAGTTGCATTCAGCCAGTTCGCAATTCTATCAGCGGTTGAAATGCCGAAATTGAACAAATGGAATACGAATTTTGGGTAGAATAAAGCAATATTCACAAATGCGAGTTCATACTTCAATAATTTTACCGGCGCATTAATGTATTCGTGTAATTTGACAGATGCTGAGTGGTTATTAATCAGTGAACGGTTTGTTCTATTACACCGAACTGAAAACACAATGGACATTAAACTATTGTGATTTGGTGCATCGTTTTCCGGGATGTTAATCTAATTAGCAAATTTTCGACGAATTTACGGGCGAATAGGCAGTTGCTCGTACGTATCTAAGTAGTATGTACTTAAGGACTTTGAAACAAAGTAACATATTAATTAGTCCAATATGAGAAAAAGGACATCTATCTATTCAAACATTTTATATTTTTAAAATAACGAATAATCCGACAACCGTCTTGTAACTTGGCCCACCTCTATTTATTTAGGCTTCCTTAACTTAATTTCTCTGGTGATATTATATTCAGTTTTTATGTCCGGGCCTCCGTCGATAAGTGATATTAACGTGATAATCTGCCTTAACTTATTTTACTTGCTTTATGAAATATTTAAATATACAGCGTGTTTTGTAAATAACGTTGAATTTATGATAAGTTAAGCGTGTGGTGCAAAGTCCGGATTTTGGTCTCAAATTGATAACGCTACTATAGACGCATGATAATTGCATCACTTAACGTAAAAGTGCAAATGTCATTTGAAAAGACATTTTAAAGGCTTTGAGAGGGTGTATAAATAGCTTGTTTTTATTGAGGCGTTAGGTAAAGGTTAAAAGCGATTCTGTGGAAGCTAAGAAATTAAGAGTGCGGAAGGAATAAAACGATAATAGAAAAGGTAAAGACGTGTAGAAAGGAATAATAATGTTGGTATCCGGTACAAACGCAGAACAATATACGTTTATATAGCTGCATCCTTTAACCGATCAGTTTTTATGATCTTGAGAATGTCTGATTTTGCAAATGTCCTTAAGTGATAATTGATAATGGATAATGATTACTTACCATCAAGTAAACCAAAATAATATGTTTACAAAAAAGGTATGTTACAAAATCAAACAATTAAATCTAAAACGAGTTCCAAACCAGCCTGTGAATCGGATTCCTCGGCGTTCGCTCAAGCCACGAAACTACCAAAAAATAATTTATTCAATTACTACTATAGGTAGTAACTGTTCGGCAATCTTTATCTCAGTGCCCTACCAACTTATGAGTGCGTTCGAAATGTAGACGCCACCTGTCTTTCAAGCTGAATTAATCTGTGAAGCTGTACAGATACGGCGCGTCGTGTTAGATGCGCCGGGCCCTCTCCGTAAAGTTATGTTTGCCTTAGAGTACATCTCAAATGACATTATCAGCTTCCAGCGAGTTAAACTCAGGAACAATAAACGTAGTCGTTAAATCGGGTTATGTGCGTGTAAATCAAACGTGTCCCGTACTGAGACACTTGTTAAGTCACTCATAAAAGTCGGCGGTGGGACGTACGCGCGTATTTTAAAAGGTTATGGGCCCTTCGGCGCCTTTGGAACGGAGATCGGAAACTCTCGGGTATGTTCGGATTTAACTCGTGCATTATGTTATAGAACCGACAGTACTAGACAGATGAAACGTAAATCCTGACACAATGCACAACCATGAAGTTTCGGAGTATTGATAATGTTGTCTGAAGTAAACAACGCTGTTATTACTATTCCCTCACACGCAAAAAATCGTCCCGTTACTTCAAAAACCGACTAAAGTCCCTTTTAGGTAAAAATGAGTTGCAAATTTCGAGTCGCGAATACGTTATACGTTAATACGATACTCCGGTCGCGATAAAACCTCCACCTTAAAGAAGCTTAACAGTAATATTCATTATTAAGAACAAGAAAACACCACTAAATAAAAACACCAATTCACCCACTGCAACATGAGACTAACACTGCCCCACCGTATAGCTATAACTTATATATATTAAAAACAGCAAAAACCATTTGAATACAGTATAATCCATTTTGTTGAAACGTTTCTCCCTTCGACGATAGAATAGGATTCAGGCAAAACCGCTTATGAGCTTATGAGCGCTTATACTCTAAAGTATATCAAAATCACGAGTCAGATAGTGGGTTTTGTTTACTGAAATTGGTATTTTGCAATTTAGTATCCTTAAAATAGGTACTAAAATGACTTTACTTACTAACTAGGGTGCAGCCCGTCTTGCCGCGATAACATAATACTGCCTGTTATTCATAACGTCAAATTATCGAAGTAAAATGGGCAACACACTGTTCAATAGACGTCCTGCTCCGGCTCCTGTGTGTTTCAACATGCTTTGTAACGAATGCGATACTCAGGAAGTTTCGAATATAACTTAGTACAAAGTTCTACCGTATATCAAATATTAATCAGGCGTTTATCAGAGTGGAGGCCATTGTTGGTTTTTAGCCTGATAAAAGACCGACATATGACACAATAATACAAAACTAGCTATCGCTATCATAATCGAAACTTATTTATAAACTCTGACAATAAGTATACTTATTACAGGAGCTTAAAAACACATCCTAAAAAAAATAACCAAAACAAGGAATTGTACTGCGAATAATTCACGCTCGGATGTTATATAACCTCAGATTTGACTTATAAGTTAAAAATTCAAAACTACAAAGTTTTATTAGATATTGTTAAAATTGTAGCACTGTATCTGTTAGGCGATGGGCGTGCAACCTGTCACTATCAACTAGTTTTTTAAGTTGAAGGTAATTCTGGTAAACCTACACAACCTATGGTCCTTGACTGCAACAATGTGACAGGTCAAAAATAATTACCCGCATTTTTGCGCAGCGGGAAAATAGCAAGTAAAATACATGCCATGCTTCTAAGCTACGTTCCAAGATATTTTAAGAGCTTCGATTGAAAGTACCAACCGACCTTGATCTATTCCACTTTTGCGTATACATTATATTATTATTTCACAAGTAGACACCGTTACCGGTGGCTAGCAGTACACACGCAAACCAAAATTGGCAGTGCAGTCAAATCTTTATTCATTTTTGTGCTCAATGAACTGACAAGCAGTTCCAATGTGTTGATTTAGGTCAAATGTATCAAGTGCTTCCGCAGTTTAAAATTGAGTGTGCACTTTACCTATGACAATACAGATAAAATTGATCTTTTTGAACGGTTAGTTTATATAGGATGTGTTTTTATTGGCATGGAGTGTCTTGAATTATGGTTAGTAACAAAACGACTAGAATTTGGTAATGCATGGAATTTTACACTTAAATGGCAGCTTTACTTGTTTAACAACCCAATTACACGAGTAGGTGTAGTTAGACACCAAAATACTTACACCAAAGTTCTATATTTAAAACTATGCCCTTTAGGTCATAATGTGTTAACAAAGGAGTGTTAACAAGGACTCGATCTGCTTTTAACATACATAAACTCACGCCTTCATTCCCAGAATGGGGTAGGCAGAGCTAAAGAATTACCAACAAGTCTCAAAACTTCTTGATAATTCTGTAACCACATTTTGCACAAGTAGGCTAAGATGTTTCCCAGTGTATTAGTGACAGGTGGCAAGCCCATCGCCTAACAGTACTATAAGCCTTTGTTCCCTTAGTCGCCTCTTACGACATCCACGGGAAGACATGGAGTGGCACTATTCTAACCCGGCAACCACACCGATCTGTTTTTTTTGATATTTATAAAATAATTAATTATTGCCCGCGCCTTTGTCCATCTTAAACAATTTCGGATTCCTGGGTTAAAAAATATCCCATTTTCAGTCTTCCTATCATCTTTGTACCTAATAAACTTCACGTTGAGGCGTTGAACCGGAACAAACAAGCAAACTAAAAATTTTCACGTTTATAATATTATTAAAGAATTCAGGATAAGATTTTCTATAGAAATCGAGTTCACTTCATTTTAATATGTCTGAATCACGCAGAAGCGGCAATAAATCAGACACACTAATATTAGAATAAAAGCGATAAATTATTTTATAAAAAATAATCATTAACATTCAAATACAGCTCTACTGTATTAATAATGAGACCTCTAAACAATAGCTGGGCTAATGCACCATTAGTTTTTAGTACTGATTCGGAACCAGAACACGACATACTGAATAATGTTATTATAAAGATTATAACGTAAATCCACTCGATGGATGTGGGAACACCCCATTGTCTGAGTTGGCCGATGTTGGACGTTGTTTGGCCAACTTTGGAGAAGCGAAGTGTTAAATAATAATAAATTCATGAATATAGCAGGATAATCTCACAAAAAGACCTAGTTCCAAAACTAAGCTCTAGGCTTGTACGTACTATGGTACAAATACATAAAAAACACCCAAGACTCAGAAACAAATACTTGCTTGCTCATCAGTCTCATCACACAAATATTTGCTCTGATTGGGTTTCCAACCAACATTTCGGGTCAAATCTTGCAAGGGCGATTTGATCCGCAATAGAATAGATTGACCTCTTGAACGTAATATTGTGTTACCATTGAGCTGGTCTGATGATGGAGACGTAGGGTGGCCAGAGGAACTCCTAATTTTCACATGATAATCCCGGCTTGTTAGGGTTCGTTAGAATCGTCTTGACAGGTAGTTGAAGACTGTGCAAAGATAAAATATGTTAATTCAGTAAGCAGGTCGCACGAGCAGTTTTACACGTTAAAAATCTACCAGCGCTTCCCAAGAGACCACTGCTGAGAAGAAACGCCGCAAGAAACTCAACACAGTATTTACAATACAGCAAAACAGTACAGTCGGCAACAGAAGCTTGTCCCATAAATTAAATTATTGACGAAACTTTTTTTTTTATTACATAACTGGTTGTTTTTTTCTTCATTCAAACATCTTTGCTTGTGTTTGACTTAGCCTAGCCTAAGTGTGTTTTTCGTCAGTGTGCTACAAAATGTAGTAAAATATGGATAAAATTTCGTTATATTTTCTAACAAAGAGCGCCCGGGGCCGGCCCATTGTTTCGGTGCGAAAAATTATTATTTTGTAATGTTTAAAGTAAAAGTTTAGTTAACTCTCGGTCACGCCGCGAGGTTAACGGGCGGGTCGTAGGTTCACAGTGGTTTAACTATAAAAACCGGTTAAGCGCGAGTCGGGCTCGCGCGCTGAAGGTTCCGTAGCGCACTTGGGCCGATTTTTATTATTTGTTTTTTTATTTATTAGGATTTGCACTGACTGCTTGCTGCTTGCTGAACAACAATCTTGTATAGGGATTAGAGAACCCTCCTTGTTATGTTACTATTTATCTTTTTATTATTTGCTGGGAGTAAATCGTTTTCTGTAAAACAATCAATGGTGTGACTATTACGGATCAGAAGAAACCTACAGCTCTTTTTAATTTGGACGGACGGACGCCGTAGGCTTACTTATAGGACCCCGTTTGGCTACAGATTTGTAAACGGAACCTTAAAAAACGCACAAACGAGTGAAACAAAAGGCAGGCTTTAAAAACATGACTACCTTGGTCGAATACGCGTATGTTGACATCTACAACACTAGGGGGCCTAAGATGGCTGCAATTATTGCGTGGCAATTTGTGGATAAAGCATCCGTCGCTCTCGTACTTACGAGTATATACGTGTCAGAAAGTGACGGACGTATTTTTTTATGAACCTTCTAGTCCCTTTGACTGTTGTTGTACGTTTGGCTATTTGATGTTTTCAATTATTTCGCAATCGCTCAAACGTTAACTGGAAGAGATCCCTTGAAGTGATAATTTCGCCTTTGTACATGCGTGTTGCGTTCCTATGTATTTTGTTGTTTGCTATTTTTCAGTTACAATACAATAAAGTATTTTAAATATGTACAACCTGAAATTAAGTGAAAAGTCTAGAAATCTGTAAGTCGATTTCAAATTTACAAACGTAAACGCCGCGGTTAAGCCGAGCCTATACAGCATACAAATTTATTGCACGCACAGTAAGCTAAAGTATTTTAATATTGTGATACTTAATTTTTCTTCTTTATTTTGCCATCAAAACACTTGTCTTCGCGACTCTATTTATCCATATATATAACGCACAGTGGCATACTTAGCATTTAAAAAGCCTTTAGAGTTCAGGTAGGAACAGTTAGGCTATATTTAGCCTAAGAGTGTATGAGAGAGCAGAACAAACCCGAATGTCTTTTTAAGAGCTAGTGCATTACATACACTTGAAGTTTGTATTACAAATGTTATAATCCAACTTAAGGTTGGATGTGGGATCGAAAGCGGTGACCTCACATCTAACCTTAAAAATCAACAAGTGGGATTATAACATTTAATATGACTCCTACATTTGTTTGGACTTTAATTGCTCCTAAACAAGCCCCCTGTAGCTCCGAATAGCCTCCCAACTCACAAGATTATTATCAAATTACGAAATGTTTGTTAATAAAATGGGTATTTAAAATTGTTACGGGTAACGTTAACTGTACGTTGATACAGTCATGGTATAAATATAGAAGTAGTTCGTCTGTAGCGCTTCAGAAGTTTCTCTTACCTATTTCCGCTCGGGCGATAGGGTTGCGTCAATGCTCGTTGCTCGATACTTGATAAGCACGCGCGACTAGACCGGCTTGGTACCTTGGACTATAATTCTATGTAATAAATAGAACAAGTAGGTACTCTTTCTACCATAATGTAGAGTAACAAGCCTTCCCTTTCTATCGCATAATTTGTTTTCATTCACGCGCAACCCAGCCCATACAAAAGTTATCCCCAGTGTTGCAAGCCGATGTATGGCTTCTCGCCTAAAGTGAGGAGCCGGGCCTTGTAATACCTAATAGTAACATTACGCTACATAAGTTATTCATTTACCTTATAATGAAATTAGTACCAATGTGCAAAGGCCGCGCACTTTGAAACTATCCTGCTATAAGGCCTGTTTCAACTAGCGTTTTGTCTGCGAATTTAGGCTAGACATTGTACATAACATTGACGCGCTTGAAAAACTTACCCAATGGTTCAAGCGAACACGCTGGATTGAGCGCGTGCACGCGTTCGATTTGTTGAAGCGTGAAATGCGCACGTGTAAACAAGCCTATACGCGCAGAAAAAACGCTAGTCCGAAACTGTCCCACTGCCGGCAAGTAAGCGATGAGCTATCGACTATTTTCTCGCTCATGAAACGAACAGAAGGTATAGATCCTGTGTCAAAGAAAGAGACATAAGTATGTATGGCTGTTAACGCCGCCGGCAAGAACTCTCTCCACTAGTCTGTCAAAGCACAAAATATAGATCACATTTTTTTAAATTTATTGTTATTAGTTACAGTTGGTACTTTAACCACCTGCTAAATGAGAGCACCCTGTGTGCAAAATTTCGTCATTTTGAATTCATCGGCACTAAAAGTTCGACCCCTGTTGATAATCAAGGGACAAAAAAATGCTGACATTCTCGTATTTAACTTTCGTCACCAAATAGAAACATCAGTCGACTACTGGATATTATTGCATCTAAGGTTTTTGCAGTGGTCTTATGTTTGTCTAATGACAAGGGTTGCCAACTTTCTTCTAGGAAAATAACGTATAGCTGTCTGACAAGTACAGCGTAAATAATTGTCAAAGAAAAAACGTATTCTCCTTTATTTATTTGTTTGAAAACATACTGTTTGTGCTCTTAGCACACTGTACTGTAATGAAATTTCACGCACGATCAGAAATTTTGCAGTAGTCTTAATTCTGCGTTCCGGCCATCAATTTTGTTCGATTCCACGCATAAGTCAGAAATAAAGTAGATTCAATACTTTTTTTTATTCAAAAGTATAATGAAGCAAAATAACGTAGGACACGTTATTATAAGGAAGTTCCCGGGAACAGTATCGGAAATCATGGGAAATGCTCTGGAAAAGGTGGAAAGATGGTGTATTAGTCATCAACTATCCATCAATCCCAGCAAAACTGTAGTAATTCCATTTACTAAGAAAAGAGACCTCAAACACATTAAACACCTCAAGCTGTTTGGTAAGGTACTAGAATTGTCAAGTGAGGTAAAATATCTAGGCATAATACTAGATAAAGAGCTCACTTGGAAGAAGCACGTGGACAACGCTATAACAAAAGCGTTGAGAGTGTTCGGAATGTGCAGATCAGCATATGGTAAGACATGGGGCCTTAACCCTAAAGTACTGAAGTGGATCTATACCATGATGGTAAGGCCCATAATCATGTACGGCTGCTTGGCCTGGTGGCCAAGAACAATTTTAAGAACATGCAGAGACTCTCTGACCAAGGTGCAGAGGGTGGCCTGCATGGCTATAACAGGGGCGTTCAGAACGACGCCAACGGCGGCAATGGAGGTCCTACTAAACCTACCACCACTGCATATCGCCATACAGTCTGAGGCGTGCAAGTCGCTGCAGAGGTTGGAAGAGACGGGCCTATGCAACGATGCAGCGCTTAGAACCAGACACACTAAAATGGCACACAATGGTTCTCTAGACAGAATACTGACGATGGGTTGCGACAAAATGCAGCCTAAGTATGTATTCCGGAGGAACTTCAATGTCCACATTCCGACAAGGGATGAATGGATGGATGGGTTGCACCTATTAGAGGATGACGACGCGATATGGTATACGGATGGCTCAAAAATGAGTTCCGGCACGGGGGCGGGTATTCACGCCAAGGACTATAACAGCAGCATAAGTATGGGCAACTACGCAACGGTCTTCCAAGCGGAACTATATGCGATAATTGCCTGTACGCAAGAGAATATAAGTAGGACTCCGCAGGGTAGAACTATCTATATTCTAAGTGACAGCCAAGCGGCACTTAAGGCGCTGACAGCGCCTAAAGTAGACTCGAAACTAGTCTACAATGGCATCCAGGCCTTAAACAAGCTTGGTAGGAAGAACAAAGTGAAACTGATGTGGATTCCAGGACACGAAGGCTATCCCGGAAATGAGGCCGCGGATGAGCTGGCAAGGGAAGGGTCCAAGGGCGCATACGTTGGACCTGAACCATTTGTGGCACCGTCACCGGGCACCATAAAAGCAGCCCTGAACAATAACACCCTAGTAAACCACCAAAAAGAGTGGAAAAATACGGTAGGCTTAGGGCATGCGAAGCTCTTCATAGAAAGAGTTGATCAGAGCTGGACCAAAAAACTTTGGAAACTCAGCAGAAGACAACTCCGATATATTGTAGGAGTGTTCACCGGGCACTTTGGGGTCAAACATCTCCTAGCAAAGATGGGCCTTTATGACAATACAGATTGTAGAATGTGCGGCGAAGAGGCGGAAACAGTGAAACACTTAGTGTGCGAATGTGATGCCCTCGACGGAGTAAGAATGAAAATCCTCGGTTGTGGCTACCCGGAACCAAGCGATTTCAAAGCCTTGCCATTGCACTACACTATCCGGTTTCTGGAAGGGGTGGAGGCTGCATTGGATTAAGCGCTAAAAGAGGGGTAATTACACAAAAGATCCCATAGGGTCGAAGTGTATCCGTAAGGACCCCATAGATAAGATAAGATAAGATAAGATATTATAAAGTAGGGTTGCCCACCCTACTTATACCCCTCTCAGAATAGCCGAAGATCTGTGTAGTTAACTTATCAGCTGTTCTCTCCACAGCGGCCGTTACAATGTTAGCCAATTAGTCCACTCAGGGTACTCACTAAGAGGTTATTTCGCGGAAATTGTCAAAATAGTGCAGCGATTCAATAGAGACTGCAGAGTCGCACCAAACTTCACTACCCTACTTTGGTTGGTCTTAAGTATTTCGACAATATATTCCTACTGTTGATGATATGGAAACCTATTGACGACCTATTATCAAGCGAATAAGAGCTCTTATAACGTCGACAATATGATAACGATAGGGTTTGTTTTGGCGAAATATGTTTGTCAAATATATCGTTTCCCAACCGTTTCATTTGCCAACCCGCCAGGATTTTATAAAACTAACGTTACCTATCCTATAGGGTTCTACACGATGGTACTTAAATAGATACAGAAATATTTATTTGGCAAATGATAGATGTAAAATGGGCTGAACCAACCTAGCCCCAGACATAACTGTTAAATATTATACTAGAGTAGGTATGTGCATCTGACTGGCTGGAACTTAATAAAAAAAGCGCCAGCTCTTTTTTAAATTTCCTCAACTGCCTTCATCCAAATGGGAATCCATCAAACAATCTCGACCATCAAAAGCTACATTGTATAGGGAATAAATCTCGAGAGTTAAATGCTACATTCTTGAATTCACCAACAAAAAAGACACACATTGGCGTCCGGGGCACCGAAATGACCGTGGCTTTTTCTCACTTCCGCTTGCGTGACGTCCGGTTGCGCGCGCACCTTGACGGATTAACTCTGAATCACGCGAACTGTTGTTTTTCTACATGGAGATTAAGGTTGCAATTTAATTGCAGCGTTTGCTAAGTGCATTGCCCGTGGAACCCTAAAGGAATCTAGGGTCATGGTCTTGGGTTAACGGTCTAGGTTGATGCAAGTGCAATTTCTGCTAAAGTCATCATTCGACACTATAAAAATAGTAATGATGCACTAATAACCATAGTAACAACATAACTTCTTTGAATGATTCAACTAACATCTTAATTCATGTATCTAACGACTAGCATTTGATTGTACTGAAGAGTAACTTCTCAAATTGTGAATGTTTCTTATGAGAAATTCTCGGATATTTCTAAGAATATTCTTAAATTTTGTATGGAATGAGAACATATTTCAATAGAATTAACAACAAATTGTTAGAGTTGTTGGTAATTCTGTAACTCTGCCTACCCCACTCTGGGATGAAGGCGTGATGGTATGTATGTATGTATGAGAACATTCTGAATGCACTCAAATGTTTCCGATAAAATTCTTAGGAATTTCTTGGGAAGATTAACTTCTGAGAATGTTCTGCTACTTGTACATTGCTACTAACGTCTTGTTAGGCTCGCATGGAAACAAGATGCTTAATGCTTAACCATCACAATCTTGTTAGAAACGACCAAAAGTGTTTTAGTGTAACGATATAATGTAGCGAAAGAAATTTGTCAAGATCGTAGCAAGTGGAAAGAAGTGGTCTGTGCCTACCTCTCTGGGAAACAGGCGTCATTTAATGTATGTATGTATATAATGTAGGTCTTAAGATATACAGATAGTGAGTCAACTGGCTATTGTTAACTACCTTATGTTGCTGTAACGACCTATGTACCACCTGCCCAAACATTTCAAAGTAATTCCCGCTCCTATTCCTGCCCATTGTTCTCTATAAAGGTCATTTTTGTATGGATAATTTGAATTACCGGGCAAAACGTACTAAATCTATTTGTTTTTAATAAAATTGTACTGGTTGTATTGGTATATCTTAAAATCTCTCTTAGTTGTCTTTTTTAACCCCTGACGCGAAAGAGGAAGAGAGAGAGAGAAGGGTGTTATAAGTTTATATGTTTGTGTGTGTGTTTGTGACACCGTAGCTCTTAAACGGGTGAGCCAATATGGATGCGGTTTTTTTTATTCTATCGGTGGTTCTTAACTAAGTTAGATTGCTGCCGTGAAATTCATGGCTTGTTGGGTACAATCGATAGTGCCAATCAAAATTTGCTTCTAGTAATGGATAATAAAAATAACTTGAAGCTTATAAACCACTACAGCAGGCAGTTGCTGGACCAACGATTTAGCCAACGTGTAGGACGAATGCCGTTGCGTAATAACTATTGTGAAACTGTCATTCCGTCATACACGATAGTGGTCTTTATTACGCCCACGTTAAGGCACACTGCTGTGTGGACACAGATGTGTTTATAAGATAACATAATGAACATAGCTAAGTATACTATGATCAAGATAACACTCGCTGTCGATTTTTAGACCATTTTATAAGAAGTGGTCCGGAAAAAAAGTAGCAGCACATAATATGGAATTTATTTTTATTTTGTGCTAATTTCTAAGCAGTGCATTTGTAATAGTAATCTGTAGATACTATTAAATAAAATAAACAATAAGAATAGTAAAAATTAAAGAGGGATTTCAAGTTTTCGCCTTTTACATTAAATCTCACCTAAAACTTTTTGAACAGTGTCTTTTGAGAGAATTTATGAGGTGTTTATCATAAAAGTAATTTTTTGTTTAAAGTTTGATGGGCTAGTTAATACCTTATTAAATTGTATTTTGATCATTAGTTAATATTTTTGATTTGACTTTAGTTTCGGGTAGTTACATGGATTTTCAAAAATTGAGTATTTGCCATTTTTACAGAAATTTGTCTCCCATAGAAAAACCCCTGTCAGAGGTTAGATTGGAGAAACTTCCTTACTACCTAACGTGAAATCCAGTTTTTTGGTATAACTTATTCGTATAATAATATTCTTAAAAGCATAAAACAAGTTCTGAAAATGGAAATTCAATTGTGGTGTTGTAGAAAACGGCAAGCGAAGATTGGTACAAAAAGTTATATTATAAAGTACATCGCAATAAATATTGAGAAAACTTTTGAATCTCATATATTTCAATATGATTGTATTTTTATTTAATAGTATGATATCTACAGATTACTAAAAAAAAAAACTGTTCATAATTAGCAGCATATAAAAAATAAATACCAGATAATTTCATTGCTACTTTTTTACTGAACCACTCCTTAGAACAAGCGTAGCAAAAGACCCCTAAAATAACCCTTTGTAAACTCTTTATAGTTAGAAGAAAGTATCAAAATGAATCTGAAATTTTTCAGCCTACCTAATCGCCATATATTACTTACCATATTAAATTTGATATAAAATACTTTTAATCGAATAAACAGCTGGGTGAAGGTCGCCTCGTATTCGGATCCCCTACTATAAGACTTGCTATGACGATGCTAAGATGAATTTAACGAGAGCTCGTTAGTCGAAATCAAACCGTCCATTCAGCCTTTACAAAGCAACAAGTACACCTACATACAAATACACATAGCAACATACCCGACAAAAATACGTATACTAAGAACCCTGTCATTGTGAATGTGATTGTCATGCCATATACAAGTAACGGAAACTAGGAGTTCGGAGTTACGGTAATCTGTTCCTAGGACACAAAGCGCCGATTTTGGAAACATTGCATTTAAAGATTAAAAAAACAAAACTTGGGTTATAAATAACTGTGAACCAAGTAGTTTTTCCCGAATGAAACGCACAACGTTTTATTGCTGTTATCGATAAGTAAAGCGATTTGCATTGATAAACTGTGCAAAAAATGAACTTGAAAATGAATGTGGTTTCCTAAGAACAGATTAAGATTACCTTAACTATTACAGTTTCCGAATTCCTCGTACCCCATAAGGGATGTCAAGTCATTTATAACGTTTATGAAATTCAACCTTATTGTTGTAAAATGTCAGATTGACTTTGGACCAAATTTAAGTTCTAGATTTTACCTACTGACCCATTTGAATTGATCATTGTATGCACAAAATGTACAATAGGTCTAGCCAAGATCTAAAGTTTCTGTTAAATATTGAAATCAAAATTTATAGATGCGTTTGACACGATTTGTTATCATCTTACGCCAATCCTATATATTTGGTCGAATTAGAAAATCGCCTACGTAACCATTACGCGTCTTGAACACTCAACAAAACTGTACCCTTACGTACTTACCGTACTCGCTAGCGAGTCGAATGCTCTGTCCCGCGCACTCTGTAAGAATACTGCGAGGTCTGCAACGGACAGAGCATTCGACTCGCTAGCGAGTACGGTAATTTCAACTCGTGGTAAGGCTCCTGTACAAAGCGACCCGTTTTAAATAATAATAGACTTTCTCACGCCCGGCGGGGCCATGACCAAACACGAAAAATGCTAATTACCTATGTTACTGATAATAAGCACCAGATTTAATAGTTTACATACACCAAGAACTAGTGTTTTTGGTCTACTAAATCGTGATAAACAACTTAATTTAACGTACATTGACGCAAAAGTGCGACGGCAATTTGGATGTTATAAAATTATTAAAACAAAATTCGACTACGAAATCAACTAATTGTAAATACGTTGCCCCTAATGCTGTCTGTTTACTTATGTAACAAAGTAATAGTACTCAAAAGCATATATAAAAGTACCTGGAAGACCAAGTGTCGCTCGGGCCAAAATCTAATTCTCCCGAATATGACAACCCCTATACTGGCCGATTTGGTTAGAGCCGGTTTCGAGAACGTGATTACAACTATATAATATGTATAGCATTTATCTAACACGTTGTATATACTCGTACAAATATTGCTTGTTTAATAGTACTAATAGAATTTATAAAAAAATATTACAAAATTAACGCCATATCATTTGTCGAAATTCTACAAACTAACTAAACTGTATTTTAGTTAGTTCGTTTGTAAAATTAGAGTATTAACAGTACTCGGCTGTTTTTCTTTGTCACGCTCTCTCTCTGTTTGTCTGTATATTTTGATATGCGAGGGAGTGAGAGAATGAAAGTTGACTGTACATAGATCGTTGAAATCGTAACCCTGCTTTTTGCTTCGCCGTACTCGGGCAAAAAGACAAATGAAATTGAAAGCTTGGAATCTATAAATAAGTAAATAATCAACAAGCTGATAAGAAGTTACCAGACGTCGGCACTATGATGACGTCACTTGATGATAGATACAAATGCTAGGTCTACACTTCTTGTAGATAAGGAAGTATTTGTACCAAATAGCTCATCGGTCACACTAATGTTTAGACGCGGAATATAAGGAGAGTAGATATACTTCACCTAATTTGTCAAAAGTCAAACTTTGATGTATTTAACCCAAACAAAACAAGGGGTGATATATGTTTAACGTGCGTACCTGTGTTTATGTGTTTTTCTTTAATAAATATTAAACACAATTTCTGGGACACATAAATGTATATTTACAATATGTATATTTATAAGCAGTAGTAAGAAACTACTCACTTCCTATTAAGAGTTTGGTTATAACCGGAAGACCGTCACTTGTTAAGCCATTCGTAGGTACCTACAGAGCGTTACAGATTGTTTATTTTAATCACATCGTATTTCACACCTCATTTTGTATCTATCTTACAGGGTGTTAATAAAGCTATTGTTGTTTTACAACTTGTTTCACTTTCATCCCGCACGGTTTCCGAATCGCGCGCTATCGGCGTGACCCGGACGCCGATAACTCCGTCTGACTTGCGCATGCGTGCCAAAGTGCGCTGATCACGCGTACCTTAGCCGTTTTGGCGATACGCTAAACACAATGGCCGTATAACAGTAGTGTAGGTTTTTTTTTAGAAAAAGACCTCGCTCGTTTCTTCCCCGTATTATATTAACTTAGTGTAGATTGAAGATATCTACAGGTTGACCCAATAGTGTCAAATTTTTGGCGCCTTTTTTCTTCTTCACCACTACTACATATGCGAAATATATTTTGTACGGGCTGACGGGTCGGGTAATATATAGTCGGCGAGCTCACCAGCGAGATTTTAGAACCCGAACTAGTAACTCGCTCTCCCTTCGTTTCGGTTAAACCTTTCGTGGAAAAAATATCTAACTTATGGTGAAAACCGCTTAAAAATCCGTTCAATCATTTTTGAGATCATTGCGAACATACAGACAGACGCGGCGTTTTATAATATGAAGTGATAACGTGCTAGAATCAGTACCCTAACCATGAGTTACAATTACCGTACTCGCTAGCGAGTCAAATGCTCGGTTCGGTGCTATAGAGTAGAGATTATAAATAGTGTGAGGGACAGAGAGCGCATGGTAAGGGTACAAGCGGCGATTAGTGTTGCTACGTTACGAGTAGTACCAATAGGTAAACACGGGGGATGCAGAATATGTTGCATGTATTTCGACGTATAGATAGTGCCGTGTGGTTGCCGGTTTAGAATTGTGCCACTCCATGTCTTCCCGTGGAAGTCCTAAGAGGCGACTAAGGGAATAAAGGCTTGTAGTACTATTAGGCGATGGGCTTGCAACCTGTCACTAATATACACAGTTAAACATCTTAGCCTAATTGTGCAAATTGTGGTTACAGAGTTGTCAACGGGTTTTTGGAGTAGTTGGTAATTCTGTGGCTCTGCCTACCCCACTCTGGGAATGAAGGCGTGAAGGTATGTATGTATGTATGTATTTCGACGTATTGCATGATTGCATGTACCCTTGTAAGGCCCACCATACTGCAAAATGGGAGTTTTTTGTAACTGGGGCTTTGAATCTACAATCAAGGGAATAAAGTTCAATTGCGATTGTTCGAAAATGCAATTTTCAGTTTATGAACATAGGAAAATAAACCTTATTATTATTAAAACAGAGTTCAAAGTAAATTTCCTTGATTATTGCACACTTACGAGGGTATATTTGCCAGGATGGATCCCTTCAAAGCATCTGTGTAATTTGAGTCAATAGTTAGACTAACCAACAATTATAAAGAAAAAGATATGGAATAGGTACACATGTAGATTTGTATACTTACATACATACATACCTTCCCGCCTTCATTCCCAGAGTGGGGTAGGCAGAGCTACAGAATTACCAACAACTCCAAAAACCTTTTGATAACTCTGTAACCACAATTTGCACAATTAGGCTAAGATGTTTAACAGTATATATTAGTGACAGGTAGCAAGCCCATCGCCTAACAGTACTACAAGCCTTTATTCCTTAGTCGCCTCTTACGACTTCCACGGGAAGACATGGAGTGGCACTATTCTTAGCCGGCAACCACACGGCCAAGGTAGATTTGTATGAAAAGTAATAGGTAATATAAAACAGTGGCAACTGATATCGATATCACATCAGAGGTGTAATTGTCTGTGTAACGGTCGAGCGAGTAAAGTCACGTGACGGGTAATGCTGCCTAATTAATGATGCATTCCCTTAAATGTTGTTTGCGTTCTGCCGACGGGACGATTTAGTCTCACTTGTTAACCTTTTGAACGCCGTATTTCAAATACAAAATGCGTCAATCACACGCCAAACATGTTTGCTATGCTAAGCAAATTACAACTTAATCCATACGAAACAAAGTATCTTTTAATCTCTAACTTGTGTCGGCTGTGGCCGTCGTTGGCGTCAGTGGCACGACTTTTAGTTGTCGGCCAGAGCCAACTGTGGCGTTCAAGAGGTTAATAATTCGTGCGTCGGGTTCAAGAGCGAGTTGTTTAAGATAATCTGTTACCGGAACCGTGACGTGTGTGCCTCAATTGTTTCCCTACACACAAAGACCGCATCTTACCGCGTTCAATGCCGCCTTACCTCCAAATGTGTGTAATTTTGGCACCCCTGTGTGTTCCCGGCCCTGAATGTATCTCGTGTGCTAATCGGAATACATAACGCGCAGAATGTCCACTCCAATAAAGATATTAGAACTTTTATTATTACATATTTACAAATTAATTATCTATAATGAGATAATTGAGCTTTAATGAGTTTAATCTTTATTGCTGACCTATGAACGGAAGGGAATCCTTTGGAATACTATGTAATCCTATCAGTTGACGTATCGGGCTGGTAGTTCTTAGCATGTTTACGTAAATAATATTAAAAGCGGACTCTTGAGTCTGTCGTACTTGAGGATTATTTTCTTGAAGAACGAGTCTAATTATTTGTTTGTGCTCATTTCAACTTTGGTTATTTGGTCTGTACCAAGGTCAAAGGTACGTACCGCCGCATTGTGCTTTAAAATTACGTTATTAATATTTTCGACAACGCGGTAGGTCTAATTGGATGCTTGCGGTCACGAGTTTGGTCTCCGTAAGGATACATTTTAATATTGGTGTATATAGAGACCTATTTCAAATTTCACCTCGATAGCCGTTTAACAAACGACTCTTCTCTCGCTTCTTCTACGGAGCCCTTAAACAGGCTACGTTGTTTATTCAAAGTTAGCCACAGTATTGAAATCTTCAAGACAAATAAATCAAGGGTCACTGGCCACAAAACAGTTTTTTTTTACCCAACCGGTACCCAAAATGCAAATAGTACAATGTGTAATACCCACTGAGGTGTGTAACGACAATAAGTTTTTTTACAATGCGATCCTGACCTATAATGCATTGTGTAACTTGCAGATGGTATGGCGGAAGTGACGTAGTTACCCAATATAGACCTTAATCAAATGTGATATGGTTGAGTTTTTATCCAATTGATTTGTATACAGGGTGTTGACAAATGAGTGTAGACAATTTTATTGTGTTTCAGTATTGTGGTTTGACATCTTTATTCTCGCTGCACAATTGTCTGTTGTGGTTAGACGGTTTATTATAAGCTATGATATTTTGGTGAGGCCGTAGTTTTTTTTGGTATTATTTATATGGGTCATGTCATGGGTTTTAGTTGGTTGGGTTTTGGTGAAATTCAAATAATCATCTTCATGTTTAAGTTATTTGAACGGTTATGCTGGTTAGAAGGAATAGTTTTGACAAGAATCTTACTACGTTTTTTAAACTGCATATTGCAATTACAAAACACATTTAGTATATTCAAGGATCTCGTTAACTAGAAAATCTAATATTATGTGACAATAATGAATATATGTATAACAGGAAATACAAAAACCATTTTTTTTTATCATATGCAAAAACAAGCACTAAATATATTTAACATTTTCATTCATACAGATAAACAGACGTACAAATAGTGCAAACCAGCATTATAATGCGATTTAACGCTCAACGGCGTGTGACATTTACTTACAACAATGTTTAGCCAAAGAATAACCAACCCTATTTCTGAATGAGTTTAAACAACGCATTACGCTGTATTCAGAAAAAAACTACAGTATAAACAACTTAAATTAAACATTGTTGTTCATGACAGAAGGTTTAAATTAGCAAGCACTGTGTTATTAGGGTTGAACATTATTTAGTGGATTTAAGCCGATTATTAGACTTAGTTGCTGATATTGCGGGTGTTTTGCCAATGAATCGATATGAACCAGTTTGTATGGAATTGTGATAGTTCAGCTCTGAATGCACTAGCAGGATGATTTAGTGCTATCATAGTATGTGATGATGGTTCGTCAAAACTTATGGATAATCCCCCCTTATATCTTAATATAATTTGGAATATATAGATCTGGAGCCATAAGGACGTGAAATACGTTTTGACCCCTAAAATGGATAGTTTATAAAGGGATAACGACTAAATTATTTTCGCAGACGAAGGGCAAAATATACAGTATGATTGTTATTACCAGTGATGGGAAATAGGTGAGCTAAAATACATATTCTTTGCGAGAGGACATAATATGGAGTGGTTACAACCGGATAAAAGTATATATTTTTTGGATTCCGGGTATTTGATATTTATCCGGGCACTGCGAATACTAGCCGTAATGTTGAACATACATTCTTTTCCTTATAGAATGTTTGTAAAGTTTGTAGTAAAAATGGTAACGTTCCTGCCATAAAGTTAAAATTATAAGTAATCCGAAAATGTGAACGCCCATTTGCAAGTCATAAACAAACAATGCGTGGGAAAACCCATATTATTAGTCCTGCTACTACTTTTTAGAAATCTTGTACATTCCTTCTTTTCTCTAGCCCTTTTTACTAAAAACTAACATTAAACATGCCGTACTTTAAACAAAACATGTCATGTTTTACATTACGATAATTACCCGAATAAATATCGAATACCCGGAACAGAAAAAAATAATAATTTTTATCCGGTTGTAACCACTCTATATTATGTCCTCTCGCGAAGAATAGGTATTTTAGCTCACCTATTTCCCATCACTGGTTATTACATCCATTAGAAGAGTTTAAAAATAGAAATCGCACCGGCCTTGCATCCCTCTAGTTTTTTTTACTGATGCCGGTCTACTGTGTGGCTCAACAATTAAATCTCAGTTCTGAACCCTTTTTCCCCACAACTGTCAGTCCTTCTATCAATAGGGTGAGTACACTGTATAGCCCTTGACTGTATAAATAAATACGTTATTGTGTCCTCGAGTGTACAGGATTGAAATGTCAGTTCTTGTATTTGTGTTTGTAAGTGTTTTTGTGTTTTAAAGTGCTTTTTATGAATTGGACACGCGTTTGTTTTTTTTTCAAGTTTGTTTGTTAAGTTTGTAGTCAAGAGTGACGTATTGTTTTAGTTTATTTTTAGATTTTACCTAACTAGTAGGTACTAGGTACGTATAATGCAATTTGCATACGAGTCTCCAAGATTTTCTCAAGATGGCTCCTGGTCGTAAAATGCAGGAAAAAATGAATTGCATTCGTGTAAAAAAGAAGAAAATTACGTATCTCATTCGTAACATTATTGAAGTCGAGTCCGTGAATTAAGTACTAAATCATGGACCCTAGTGAACAGACACTCAATATTACTTTTCACTTTTTTTTTTAGGACAATTCCAAAGTAATCTATGTACGAGTATGCTTATCTAATAAAGTAGGTATATGTATAAATGCAATGTGTTCATTTGCCTATTTGCTTGTTTGCTTGTTTGTTCGTTTGACAGTATTTAGCGTAACACAGCTCTTAAATATTATTTAAGCTAACAGTTTCGGAGAAAGATACAGTTAAATTCTTATTTACTCGTAGGATAAATACAGCCTGTATTAATAGTAAAAAAAAAAAATTGTATTTGAATATCTAATGACAAATAACAGTAACTATACACATCGAAACTTCATCATAAAACCCACCCATTTGAAGCGCGCAAAATAATTTTAAAACCCCTTGGTTTTTTAAAGAGGCGATACTTTTAACCCTAGTGTTGATTCCTAACCGTTGATTATCATCCCGATCTCCGTAGGGGGGCTTAAAACAAAAAGCTATCGTTCCCACAGGGCTGCCACGTTTCCTAGTTCACGTGAGAATGTCTAAGTTACCCGCTGGCAGCCATTGTACAACCCTGCTAGTTGTCGCCAACTGTTTATTTGCAAACAGTGCTCAACTTTATAGTGAAAACAACATTTATTTTGTAAGACTCTCATTGCAAATAAGGCCTTATTTATACAGGTAATAACTAATATTTTCTGTAGTTTTAAAGTTGTATTTGTGACTGTTAGTTTACTGCTTGTTATGGACCGCCCGGTGAGCAACCCCTGGCTCAAATAACGCGCTTTCTGTCCCGAAACATGCGGACTTCCGACCACATACAGTGCTAGCTCAATTTAGTGTCAATTTTATATTGAATTTTAAAAATCGGCGCTTAAGGCGTCTAGGGGCGTTATTGTGATGTTATTTTTATTTGTAAAAACGGGACGCAAAGGTGCGCACGATTTGGTCGTGTATTGATCTGCTAAGGAAAATGTGGGAATTGATCTTTGATTTTGAGTAATAAGGTATAAAGTTACATTGCCACAAATCAAATCAAATAAAATTTGTTTCATTTCTAGTGGTATAATAGCTTTTTTTATTCTAACGACTGTAACAATGTTTTAGAATTCGTTTGTCCGCGGGTTGTTGCTGTTGCCTATGCTTAGGACTTTATAAAAAAAATAAGTAGGCCGTGATTTGTTTTGATGTTTGCCACGTCCTAGCCTCTGTACCATAATGTTTCAGTCTATCTATCTTGCATATCGTTATCATATCGTTGATGTAATAGTAGCTCTTATTTTTATTTGACAGAGAGCTTCTATAACACCTATGAATCCTACTACCTATAAATGCGAAAGTTTGGATTGATGGATGTTTGTTACTCAAACACGGCAGAACGGCTGAACAGAACTGTATGAAATTTGGTACAGAGATAGATTACGGTCTGTAAAAGTAGTTAGGCTACTTTTTATCCCGGAAAAATGATTAGTTTCCGAGGGAATAGCGATAACCGACTTCTACACGGACGAAGTTGTGGGCAACAACTTTACGAAATAAAATTTTTCCCACCCTAAAAACTTTTAGGGTGGGAAAAATTTGGTTTTTTATTTTTTCTGATGTAAATGTAACTGACGCAGACCATTGAACACTCTGTATAATAATTTTATTTCCTTACCTTATGACAAATTTTGAGTATACATATAAGTAAGAATACCAATTTTTATCCTCTGTTTAACTGACAAACAGATAAAGCCAAAAATTGCCATGATCGACCCGTTTTCTCGATCGATTTGTATGCATTAGTACGCGCAGTTCCCGTATCGGTATCGCGCCATTACCGGAGACACACGAATGCTAATGTCAAAGATACGCTCCGCTTATAGCCAAATGTAAGCTAAATAAAAAAATGGGGTTATTTATATTTATACCTGATAGCACTAGGCTAGTGAGTATCGATATCTCTTACATTATATGTAACTTACAAAAGTTACGAAGCAATTGAAACACACGAAAGTTAATAAACCATTTATATTATAAATAAACGAATGGTTTATTTCTCCATTTTTATTTTTAATACCGCGGGATCCCGTTATTGCTTAATGAATACCGGTATTGAAAAAGACATGCAATATCGCGGGATCCCGGGATACCGGTATCCCGGGATTGGAAGCCCTAGCACTAGCACAAAAAAAAACTTCAGATAATTTTAAAATTCATTAACTAAATCATAAAAACACATTTTTTTCACATAAAATACACAATGTTAAATTTGTTGCAGTTCTTTGAGATTCCCGCACTTGGGTCAAGAGTAAAAATATCAGAGTAGTACCTATATGTATGTATACACACTAAGTCGCGATTAAATACAATATCTGTTGACCTAATATTGTTGCGTTTATCGTATGGCGAAATGTGGATAAAGCATCCGTCACTCTCGCACTTATATAGAAAGTCACGGATGTTTTATCGAAATTTTGTCAGGCGATTATCACGCTTTCGGGATTAACGCTCTCTAAGCTTCTTTATATCAAATGGGCAGAACTTAATCGATCTAGTTAGAAAATATTATTCAAGACAGTTCGCTAAGATAAAAACTTCCAAAAGTAATTTGGAAACAAAAGTGCGATCAATTTTAGTAAACTGTTGTTTTATAATAAATATTATATATTATTAAATTATTATGTGCATAGTGTGCGGCGCATATCGGTCCATTACCAGAGACACGAATGCTAATTTTAATGATATGCTCCGCTTGCCACTTAGTGTTTGCTAAACTTTACTAAATAATAAAAGCTGACAGTAGCTAAACATTGTTATACTTAATAGTGCTAATACAAAAGGCGCTCTTTTAACTCTTTGCTCCATTTTCTTTCTCATAATCCTTATTCATTCCCACGCAACCGATCTAAAACAAAAGTTACTTCCAGCGACGTAAGCGAAATGGACTTGAAGCTTCGCGGCGAAGTGCGCTAGCCTGGCGGGGGCTAATTAAGAGAACGTTTAGCACTCGCGTATTTTTTATTCATTAAATAATAGGAAAAAAATACGGGGTTCGTACTTGTACGAAACAGGGAGTAGGCGTAATAGTGAATATAAATGAAGAATAAATAAACATTTATTCAAGATTTTTGACCTTGTTCACGCAGATTAAAAGTAGGTCAATCAGTCAGCAATTGGTTGAACCTAATGCCTGACGTTTCTTAGGTGGCCTAGATCATATAGGTCTTTACCAAACAATGGAATCATGCATGAGAAGGTTAAATAATGACAGGAAAATGATATGCAGCGTTCGTTGTTACTGCCCATCATCATTGTTTTTTAAGTAAAGCTTACACGCAGACAGACGGAAGGACAATGACTTCCAATATGCATCT
Organism: Acleris emargana; assembly: GCA_927399475.2. Taxonomy (NCBI): domain Eukaryota; kingdom Metazoa; phylum Arthropoda; class Insecta; order Lepidoptera; family Tortricidae; genus Acleris; species Acleris emargana. The sequence continues at coordinate 10,296,458 of OV656835.1, read as the reverse complement.
AATACTATCACTGTAGCCGTTGTTAAGAGATGTTCCATTTCGTGCTTCCGAGGAGAGTTATCAAAGTAAATGTCAACACATTAAAAACGGTTAGCTCTGACTGAAGCTAAATAATTTGCTTAACGCTAACGTAGTCGTTTTTTTAGGATTCCGTAGTCATACTAGGAATCCTTATAGTTTCGACATGTCTGTCCGTTAGTCCGTCCGTCCATCAGCAGCTTAGTTTATAGACTCTTGGTTCTAGAAACCTGTTTTTTGGCCTGAATATACAAATTAGTCACGCCGACAAAGTAGTCCGGGAGCTTACGTCAATCCATCGTTGATCATCATTCGTCGTCATTTTTGATTACGATTACCTTCGCTGAATGGGTTATTATAATCAAACAAGACGATTAATAATGATGTTTAATTTACTAATATTAATACGGCCCTAGCTATGTTACTCTCCGCCCCGGCAAGGATGTATGGTAACATGGTCAGAACCTTTGAAACGAATCACTTAAAAAGGTTACAATTATAGTAATCATAAACCAACGTAAACACTTAATTAATTTTAGCACTAAAATAAAACCTAACGGTACAGTATAGAACAAACCATATATCAGGAGCTCCCGTCAAAAAACCCGAAGCAATAAAAAATATCTTTAGGTAGCGAACACACTTATAAAATACATTTAGATAAATTTTAATAGACATTGTAAAACCGAACGACAGATCCCGAAACTTTTTAAAATTTACGATCTTCATAATAACAATTCGGTATAAATGTCGAATGGGGGGCAATTAGTAAATGACGTCTCGAATGTTTGCTTTAGTGTCGTAAACAGTAATGGAAACGGTGAGAGTTTGATTAAGGGTAAATTAGGGGTCATGGAGTAAAGATGACGCTGGTCGATTGGTACATGAGCGTGACATTTCAGTTGAGTAGCTTTGTCTAAATAAGCCAGTCCTAATAAAGACCGTTAAAGTGTGCGTTGAACAGTCGTACCAAATGTTTCGTAATTGTTAAAATTTGTTGTATTAAAAGTAGATTTTGATTAAAGAATATTAAATTCCATTTTGACTTTAACAACAAAAAAGATGATGTAAGACGCGTTTTTTAAGAGTATTCAAACGCAATAATATAACCTTTTTAAGCAAGCATTTTGGGCAGTGAAAAGGTAGATATATATACCTACTCAGCATTAATTTACAGGGACATTTCCTCTCGCAGCGTGGAACTTGCCAGAATTTAAGATTAAAAAATACGGCCCAGCTGGTAAAATCAGAGTGGACGAAGAATAACAACTAGGTAACGTTTTTATGACAGATGTCAAGTGGGCGACTGATCGGTATCTGGGTACGTGGGCACTTGAGCCTTGCACTTTTAACCTCAATCTTTAGTTTTGTATTCACTCACGTATCTGCCATCGCATGACCTCTCTAATTTTAAAGTTGGTGCAACGTTTTGCGAGGCGCACGTGATATCGTATGTAATTTCTCATTTTTATATTCCACTCATTATTATCAATTGTACGAGTCCCGTAAAATGGGGTGACTAGAATCGCGAGGCGACTTTGATAATTTTTTGAATCATCGATTTTGTGCAATGTCAGAGTTATTATTTAGGTCTTTCGCGACATTCCCTTCATATGTTTCATATGCGAGCGCAAAATATTAATAGTTGAAGTATTTTTAGACAAATTGGGTTTGAAAACTACGAAACAAAAAACCTCTAATTTTTGACTTGCTTCCGGGGTGACTTTGATATTGTGATATAAACACAGAGATAATCAAAGTAGCCCCATTTTAAGAAACGAGATTCTAAACCACGTGTTATTATTTTTCTACAAACCCGTCAATAGTGGTCTGCCTGTAGTTGCTTTAATTTACTCCAAATGAGTAGTCACCAATATAATAATTTTAATAATTTATTCTACAGTTAAATGCGGGAGTTACAGAAGATTTATTTTTAAATTTAATCAAACTAACCCCATTTTACCGTAGGTACATAATCTTTTTTTGCAATATTTTTTTTTAAAAGTAATTTCTTCGTGATTTTTCTTTGAGTAATCTAGAAATTCATCATTTACCTAAACTTGTCTGTATTCGTTTATGCTATAGCAAAATTAACAGAATCACGTTGTATTAAAATTCATTGCCAAACCTACCCGTTACCTTTGCTCGTAAGTGTACCTAGTTATGAATTGGATAATGATTGCTTCAACTTTAAATAATGTTGATTTTCGGGTTATTTTTTGTTTTTATAGTGAAATTATACAATCACAAACGAGTGCAACTGTAATACGAGTATTTAGCGATAGACAATCTATAGCAATTGGAGTTGTTCATATTTTTACAATTACTCCAATTTGAAAACAATTTCGAGGAATGGGGTTTTAAAGCCGTTATGTATTATTAAGTGTTTGCAATATTTATCTATTTCGGATATGTTGACTAAAGTATATTTAACCTTTGTTTGACTTTCACCGAATTTTATGTACCCGAAACCGACGTGCGTGCATGACTCGATGTATGAATGTGGAAAAAGCGAAAGAAACTTGTCAAGATCGTAGCAAGTGGAAAGAAGTGGTCTCTGCCTACCCCTCTGGGAAACAGGCGTGATTTAATGTATGCATGTATGACTTTCGTTTTCGGCATGAAGCTCTCCTAGGTGTCTTCGTCTCTTCTCTCGTCGGGTTAGGCGAAAACCGCTTGAAATAGTATGTTTTAATACACGTTACAATAACTTTTTTTCATAAGATATCATTTGAATGTTGTAATTTATTAGAAAATACCATCCTAAATTAAAAATAATTATGTCATCCATAAAATGTCTGTTTCAGACAAAATCAATGAAATTAGTCTCTTAAAATTGCCTATTCTTTCGAATTGGAATATAAAAACAGTGAGTTATTTTTTTTTGGCCCATTTCAATTACTAGAACAGTCATTACCTCTCGCGCAAGGGTCGGATTCTGAGTCCGTGCAGTGTAGCGAAACAACAATTACTATTGATTGACTGGTTGAACAATTAGTCAGTTTTTTTTCCTTTTACACACTCCAACAGTTCGGTTCTTCATGTGCCTTTTTTGCTGGCCACAATTGTACCGAGTCAATTGCTTGTTCAATTTAAACATGCAATTTCAGTTATTAACACAATTATGCATGCATAGGTACTGTTTGTTTAATGGTTTAGGACATCAGAAACCCTTCATTAATTATACTTATGGTAGTGGGATATTATCGCTACCACCATTCTCTAACCTACTGCCACCAATATTCGTGTTGTCTTCCGGTGCTGCCGGAAGCCAACCGGTGAAGTGATTAGCATAAATACCTATACTTCATCTCAATCTTTAGTGTTGGCAACGCATTTGCAGCAATCTTAGGATTTCAGTCTTGAGATTGCTCATGTGTATGGGTTAAGATCTTACGTACAGGTGACCTGTTCTTGATGATGACTTGAAATGCGTAATTGTTTGTTTGTTTGTTGTTCGACGACAGGAACGCTCTCTACCTCTCTACTTTTGTCAATTTTGTTATTAAATTTTGAACTTGCGATGGCTCTTATTCACTTGTCAGTAAAGACGGTATAAAAAGCGTATGGATTTGGAAACTAAAATCAAAGTAGAAAGAAACCCAGTGCATTAATTTCTCAAACATCAAATCAAAATCATGAGAAAGCTTCAGTCTATTCGATTCTAAACCGGCTCAGATAATCGATTACACCAAATATCGACTAGCATTCGATATTACGGGTGACAAGAGTAGATAAAGTTTAGACAGTCGGTCGATTATGTCACTCCACTACAGCGATAGATATGGCGGGTGTGAGAATGTTCTCGATTGAATAGACTACAGAATTAGGCAGGAAATAAACTTAATTTAAGTATATTATTTACAGTGATGGGAAATAGGTGAGCTAAAATACCTATTCTTCGCGAGAGGACATAATATAGAGTGGTTACAACCGGATAAAAATTATTATTTTTTTCTGTTCCGAGTATTCGATATTTATTCGGGTAATTATCGTAATGTAAAACATGACATGTTTATGTTTAAAGTACGGCATGTTTAATGTTAGTTTTTAGTAAAAAGGGCTAGAGAAAAGAAGGAATGTACAAGATTTCTAAAAAGTAGTAGCAGGACTAATAATATGGGTTTTCCCACGCATTGTTTGTTTATGACTTGCAAATGGGCGTTCACATTTTCGGATTACTTATAATTTTAACTTAATGGCAGGAATGTTACCATTTTTACTACAAACTTTACAAACATTCTATAAGGAAAAGAATGTATGTTCAACATTACGGCTAGTATTCGCAGTGCCCGGATAAATATCAAATACCCGGAATCCAAAAAATATATTCTTTTATCCGGTTGTAACCACTCCATACTATGTCCTCTCGCAAAGAATAGGTATTTTAGCTCACCTATTTCCCATCACTGATTATTTATGAACGATGACGACTTACCCTCTTTCTCTTACAGTGATCGATTACGGGAGCTTCTGTGGATAAAATCACGGGGAAATTTGCTTTATCATAGTTTAAAATCTACTGGCCGTTGTCAAAACGGGTGTTATTCTTTTAAACTTTTAGTTTTTTATTGCTTTGACAATGTTTTTACTATACTTGCGCGATTATAGTTGCGCGCTCGTAAACTGGTAAGGCTGAGTTATTTAGGTATAGTAGGTAGTTGCCGCTCGGTTTTTAGTGGATATCTCAGCCCTCTTGGTTGGTGGATCCCACGTAACCATCTCGGGTCCCTCCGGAACTGGGCTTTCCCCTTGTTAAAAAAGTACTAAAATAAAAATGTTAGCCACTTTAGTGCATTGTTTTCTCATATTTAAACTTCAAACTGGATATCAAATTACTACCATGAAAATAAAGGAAAGAGGGATACGTTCGCCTTTGTACATACTTTTTGTGTTTCTGTCTATTTGTGCTTATGCTAAAAATTGGCTGACTGTACTAACCGCTTCGGACATAAGCAGCTAAATAAAGAAAATGTTAATAAAGAAAACTGTCATTTTTATCCCGTCTTGGAAAGGAAATCTTAGCCAAGATGTGGTTATAGGGCCCTTGAACCGCGGTGGATCACACGCTGGCCTTTTTCGTAAAGGGAAACATAGAGTACGCACTTGACCCATCTAATTGCGGTTAGTCAGTCTAGTTTACTCGGTATAACGTTATTGCTTTTAACATGTTACTGTATTTTTTTTAACCCAGCCGCCATTACGGTCGAGTAAATATTTGCTAATAACGTTGACAATACTATATCATGTCAAAAGCAGTATAGTTTTATTGAGCAGAATAGAGCCCAAGAGTTCTTTCTTTACCTACTTCTATGTCCTCGTGTTTAACTATCATGTATTCGGTTAGGTACTTGCGTATCAATAAATCAATATTGAGGGTTTAGTCACTTCAGTAATTTGGAGGACAATTTCTCTCAACAGAGGGGTTATTATGACATCACTATGCAGTTCGGTCTATGCTGAGAGAAAGGGACAGAGGCATATAACCAGGGATCGGAAATTCGGATCGATATTTACCTAAAGTTGGCAAAATTCCAGAAAGAGATAGGCAAACATGGCGTCGGCTTCTTAAAAATATTATTTTAATAATATAAGTTTCGAGATTCTGGGATTCTACAAAATGTTAATATAATAATTACTTTACATGTAGGATAAAACATTCATTTTTGCTCCTATAAATTCGTTAGGTTAATGAGTTACAGGTAAATTAAATAACATTTGGTAAATCTATACATGAAAAATAACTTCAAACAGCTAATATAAATAATTGATTATGAATGAATGCCGGTGCAATTTATTTATTTTGAAATCCCAGAAATTTTAGTAATGAATTCTATGATTGAGTCCGCGTCCATACAACTGAACAACAAAGCCGGTGCGAAAGTATAGGTAAATATCGATCCGAATTTCCGATCCCTGCATATAACTGATATAGCTCCGTCCTTCACGCTCGCCGTAAAATGAATTGCATAGCTATGTCATAATAAACCCCAGGTTGAGTGAGCAGCTAAAAAAAATTGTTAACTGTTATATTTAAGACTTCTTTCTAACATAGGTATATCAAAATAAACCAAATTGGAGCCGGACAGTTGGGTTTCCTTTCCTTGTGAAATGCCTTTCTCAGACACATCAAGAATGACGTTTCCTATGAGTTGACTTTACTTTGACGTATTTTAAGACAGGCTGATACGAGGGCTGTTTGATAAGTCGTTTTAAAAAGCAAAAAATATTGTTTTTTTTTTAACAATTTACATTTATTTCTCAGCATAGTCTCCTTTGAGGGCCAAACACTTGTTCCAGCGAGTTTCCAATTTTTTTATGCCCTCCAAAAAATACGTTTTGTTGAGGTCTTCAAAATAGCCGCTTACACCTGCAATGCAGTCCTCATTTGTCAAAAATGTTTGCCCTCCTAGCCATCTTTTCAGATTTGGAAATAGGTAATAATCGCACGGAGCTAGGTCCGGCGAATACGGAGCATGCGGAACCAGCTCGAAGCCCAACTCGTGGATTTCGGCCATTGCAATAGTGGACGTGTGAACTGGGGCATTGTCTTGATAAAAGAGGACTTTCTTGGGGGGCAATTTTGGTCATTTTTCCAACAATTCGGCATTGAAACGGTCCAATAACTCTGCGTAATAACGACCAGTGGTAGTCTTTCCCTTGTCCAAGTAATCAATCATAATGATTCCTGGACTTCTTCAACAACATCCTCAGTAGTGACTTCGATTGGGCGACCAGAGCGTGGAGCATCAGATGTGCTTGACCGACCACGTTTAAAATAATTTATCCAGTTATAAACAGTCTGCAACGTTGGTGCGTTAGTGCCATGAACAGAATCAAGTTCAGTTTTTATTGTGGCAGCACTGCAACCCTTCATAAAAAAATGTTTTATAACGGCACGAAATTCAGATTTTTCCATAGTTGTTGAAAATTTACGAGTGATCACAGTTAAACAATAGTTAAACTGACAAAAACTTGTTTTTTTTTGCTGAATTTTTGAAAGTCTTCATTTGAAAGATTGTGCCTGCCAGTGTTAATGCCATTTACCAGAAAAAAGGTTTTACAAATAGTTTTTAAAAGGACTTATCAAACAGCCCTCGTAAGATGGTTAATGCTATCAGGATATCTTAAACATTCATTACGTAGGTTAGGTTAGGTAACTTATGCGGGGAGAAACGCCTTCCGATGAAATGAAAATTATTTGTATTGATACGTTCGTTGAAAGGTGTTTCGATAAAATAATAGGTAGGTATCCTTACAGTTTCGACACCTTAGGGCCCCTCCACACGTTGGCGGACCGTGGGACGTAGCAATACGTAAGAGTCAGCAACATATTCTTGCATCTCACTCTTACTTATTGCTCCGTCCCTTACGCACGCCCATGATCCGCCAACGAGTGCCTTTACGGTAACGTACGCAGATGTATCTTGTATAGGCGGGTTACCTTTGTTTCGGCGATTTTTATTTTTTTAAACAGGGAATAATGTCACACCAATTTACCTAGTCCTAAACTAAGCTCTAGGATTGTACTATGGGTATTAGACAGCGATATAAATACTTATTTAGAGAAATATATACTTAAATACATGGAAAACATCCAAATCAAATATTCAAATCAAATATTCGCGGTCATCACACAAATATCTGCCCTTACCGGGATTTGAACCCAGGACCGTTAGCTTCGTAGGCAGGGACACTACCATCTAGGCCAGCGCGTCGTCAAAATATGTTTGCCAAATGTATCGTTCCCCCACCCTTTTCATTTGCGAACTCGCTTTGTTTTACCAATAGGGTTCTACACGATAGTACTGAAATGAATCTTGAAATATTTATATGAAATATGGGTTGGCAAATGAAAAAGTTGGGAAACGATACTATTTGGCAAACATATTTTTGCCGAACGACAGGCTCCGTGTCTAGGCACTAAGATCAGTTTATTAATACGTCCCTTAGTTAAGTCCTGCGGGCCTAGTAGATATAGTTGCATTTATCGCGTGACAAAATGTGGATAAAGCATCCATCACTCTTGTACTTGTAGGTATACCTACTTGTCAAAAGTGACGGATGTTTTGTCCACATTTGGTCACGCAATAAACGCAGCCATATTAGAAATAAAGCCTAGAATTGAAATAGAAAGAGAAAAGTACTCAGGGTCAAACACGTGAACACTAAACCCGTAACCAGGGTCAGAATCGAAACTCTAGTTATTCTAAGAATGCTTCACACCAGGTACTTCAACCATTAATTCCTACTAATTTATCTCCACCTCGCCTATAATTATATAACTAAGAATAAATCCGGTCGCCTTTGGCATTACTATTGGTTTTACAATATATTTTTATTAATGATTCCATTTTAAAAACTCGTCGATTCTGGACATTTGTTTTTTAAATTCCTTTTTAGTGTCTCGTACCTTGTGTATGAGTGCAAATTGGGAACCTATTGCTAGCCTTCGCCGTCCATCCGTACATCCGTCCTAACTTTGTGGAGGCTGCATCTTTTAAAGCGCCGTTTAAGCTGGTGGATTATTTTTCTGAATATGTTATAACGGTGGATTTCTAAACAACTAAACAATAAGAGAATTAAATAATAATACAATAAACGTATTTTTTTTACAAATAATTTTTATTTTGATTTGTATTGTTAAAATGTGAATGCATATGTATATCCGTCAAATTTGGAGTGATTATAGTACTTACAACAAATGTGTCATGGTCATTACATTATAATACATTGTCTTTATCTCTTGTTGTCTTTACCTGACCTTAATGTGAGAATATGTATGTGATTGTTTAAATACTTGACCCAGCCCAATTTACAAAGATAGTAAATATTAGATAAGTATTATGAAAAATCTAACATTGTAAAACTAAATAATCTCCACTAGTTAAAAAAATTGTGGAGATAGTTACTGCAGTATGAGGCACACTCGAAATATTAATTAAATAACCGATTTTCACTTACACGTACAACGTTCGAGTTCCACGAGTAGCGGCTCGTTACGCGCGATTGACGCGCGGCGCCGTGACGTGTCGCGCCGCGCGGGGTAATTGATGCCAGCGCCATCTCTCCGCCACGGGCCATCAATCTCGGGCGGCCATTTGTCGATCGAGACTCACCGGAATGCGAGTTCGAGAGACCGTGGTAGCGATGTTTATGGGTTAGAAGATTGTTGTTAAAAGGTTCTTTTTAGCATTTGAGTTTCAATGGTAGAAATAGAAACTGTGACTGTAATAGTGTGTGAGTTAAAGTTAGGTTTCATGTGGTTTCCTACTAAATCTTTAGCAAATTTCTCATGCGCAATTTCTTATTCAAAAAACTTAAAAGTCGAATAAATGTATCAGCTTTTCGTGAAATAGGTGTTGTAAGTGTCCATGGGCAGCGGGTGACCCGATATCTCGTTTCCCCCAACTAGCATAAAAAAAGAATAGTCTTTCATAAAAATACGGCCAGTATGACTCAGTACCGTTCAGCGTATTTGACTCAAATCTCAACATTCTTTTGAGTTCAGAGGTCAAGTTAGGTTAGTCTTAGAGCTCGTCAAAGTTGCATTAAACACACAGATCGCGATCGCGATCTTCCTCCGAGATAGCCACGTTCCGCACTCACGCGCACCCATAATGAATGCATTTGCATTCAACTTATCAGCCGGTACGCACATTTACGAAACTGCGGCAGTGCCAAAGGTCGGTTCAAACCAGGGAGGCAAAAGTTTCGATATCTACTAATGGTGCGTTCCTATATTCAAAACCGTTGGTAGAATTGTGACGTCTCGTTAAAATTTGACACATTTTGTACGTAGCAAATGTCATAAGGCTACTGCCCGTAGGGGAAACGATTCGTTTCTTGAATATAGGAACCTGAATAAGTGAAATCTATACGAAACAAGTGAAAACCAAAAAACAAGCTTTAAAAACCTCACGCCATGTTTTGACATTGTCATCTATATACAGGGCGTCCATGTATATGTATATGTATACAGGGCGTCCCAAACTTATTGGACATGAAGGGGAAGTACCTTTAAATATCTTAGATAGTTTATTTTGCTGAAAGAAGACTTTATGTTATTATTAAAAGTTAGTAATTCTGCATTCATAGATTTTCTAAAAATTACTTGCTTTGTCTGGGAATCGAACCGACTTAAATGTTAAAAAAAAATCACCCTACTTTTATAATGCTAATCGAAAGAATGGCTAAAAAATAATAACTCTGCTTAAGTAACACTGTATTTTAAAAGAAAGGAACAACGTAAAATTAATCATTTTAATCAAATTAAAAACATACATTTTTTTAAGCTAACAGTGACAGTCGCCACGCTTAGACATACATACACACATAATTAAATATATACATATCTATATCGAATGCAAATAGCATAATCACTCTTTGTCCTAATTTATTGTTTGGTCAAAAATAGTTTTAACAATCGAAAATGTTTTTTTTTTCAATTATATTAATTAAAATATTAACCTTACCTCATTTTATTAATAACAACAGCTTGAAAGGAGGTTAAGCGAAAAGATTTTAGACTAAACAATAATACGACACGAAAAAAAGCGTATAAAAGGGATACCAATGGGCACGTTGTGTGTAGTCAAAGAGCTAACAGGTTAGGTCATTCAGTCGTTTTTTGCTTGTATTTTTATCTCATTAAAGTGCAAGTTTTTCTTTCTTATTCACTCTTATTTGCTCTTAGGCTAGCTTACTTTACCCGAGTCCGATAGATTTTTCAAGCATGTCTGTCATTCCGTTTTCACATTTCCAGCACAGCTAACATTCAATTGAACTGAAATTTGGGATACATAAGTACAAACCAGATAACAGTAGAATATTATGGTGTGTAAGAGCTAAAGTAGCGACATGATCTACGCAGTTAATGTGTACCCTCCTATACTCGAAACTGTAATTAGATTCCAAAATCCTAACCACAACCGACGCACAGTCGCTGTGATTACTGCATTTTGGTTTAAGTGTAGGTATTTTTATCAATTAAACTGACCCTAATATTACTGGTTACACGAGTTCTCATTGATATGTTTATGAAATAATATTTTAATAAAGAAATAATCAAGATGGGAACTGTCAGATTTTGGAATCTAATTAGATTTTCGAGTATAGTTTGGGCTCTGTGGTAAAATAGGCAAGAAAAGCTGGTCCGAAACATGAAAATTTGACGGACTCATTTTTTACCATGGGCACTGACTGGCATCATGGTGAATTCCATTGCAAAACATACTTAGTTTTGGTTGTGTTCAAAAAGTTGTGTTACACTGGTTTATGAAGAGTGTTTTCCGATTTACTAGTTAAACCTAACTTTAACTCATAGTAAATTGAGTTCAAATTGCAGTACAAGCTACCAATTAATTTCAGTACTAACTTTTGCTTTGAGTTGGACTTTGCCGTTGGAAGTTTTTATCGTTGCTTCCCGGGAGCTGTCTAACATTCCGGGATAAAGGTACTTAATAGCTAATACCTCCTTTTTGTTATAATAGTTTCTGAAATAAGTAATTAAAATAGCAAGGGAATAGTTTAAGTGTGGTTAATTAAAAGTGAGTTTTTGAGTTAGCAGGTTTTACGCTTGGGATCATCCCCCTTTGATATCAAAGATGTAGTTTTCGTTTTGTTTTTTCAAGTGAAATTGTACGGACGTGCTTCTTTAAAAGAAAGTAAACCTTCGAGTATTATGATTGAATATGAAAACATCGAGGTTTAAACGTTGTATATACTCTAGTGTAATTAGTGCACAAAAAAGTAATGAAGTGACAATTATTTTTTTGTGGCTCGGTATCGATAAGTACTTTATTTTTAATTAAGTGCTTCAAGACACCTGCGTTTAAATAGAGCTTAAATAATATTTAAATGCCAATGAATGGTATCGACTATCGTTTTTATCGGGTATCGATAATTTATTTAGTTTATTTGCTGAAGTGCAGCTTTGCCCGCGTTTGTTTTTTAACAAAGGTGAGTGTTGTAGTATAGAACTGTAGAAAATCATAATATGCCTCATCGTTGAACCCTTTCATACTAAAGTGCAACTACTCGTAATAACACAATTATTATTTTCGTATCAATAGGATATTGTGCGGATTGCTACTTCCAACTTTTTAACCTACCCCCAAGCAGTATTCGCATTGTTGTGTTCCGGTGTGGGGATAAGTCAACCGGTGAAATTACTAGACTTGTTTTCTATTTCTAGAATTTGTAGTCTTCTGATTATAGTCGTCTATTGCATTCTATGTTTGTAGTCTTCTGAAATTAGTCTTCTATAGTATTCCATGATTTTAGTCTTCTGATTATTGTCTTGAGGATTCAAATGTCTATAGGACTTAGATCTGACTTACTAGGATTGCTTACTCCCGTGCTATAAAAAATAAAAGAAAAAGATTATCTCCCGTTTTTGATTTAACCGGTACGTGGTTGTAAGCAAGAAAATAGATTTACTTAGACTAGGTACCTAGACTTTAGAAACAGTTTTATTTATCGACTTAATTGCTCGTGAAAATTTGATCGACCTTATTTATAAGCAAATGAGGGCTGTCACTGGTGACTCTGGTGACACAAAGCATTGTAGGTCTGCTTCAAAAGAAAAATTGAACATGAATATAAAGTTCATAATGATCATGCTCTTGGCTTTGATTTAGGCAGAGTTCGTCTATTGCTCAAGGCCGTTGCCGATATTCAATTAGCTATTAAACTTATAGTTACCCTCGATTGTCAGTAACTAGCTACAATTTTGAGTCCAATTTAGAAAGTGACAAAGATTTTAGTTTTTCACGTATAAAAATAGATCTAAGTTGGTCTTTTGGAGACACTTTACCTAATTCTAAAATGCCTAAATAAAATTCGACACGCAACTTTCGTGAAGCCGAAACCCATATTCGGTATCGGCACTTGCCTCGGCCTCTGACCGTGACGTATTATTTACAAATAAACACCGGCTCCTATTGTTATGGTACCGTTTCGAATCGGGCTCGTGAAACGCGCGGCCGATTTACGGGTATTAAAATTGGTATTCGGTTTCGGCCGGTGGCGGCACTATTCTGCCCGAATTTCGCGGTAAATTGGTATTTTAATGTAATGTTGCCTTGGTTTTTCGAGCTATATTACTTTTCAACACTGATTGCGTATTTACTGCGTAAACCATTAAATAGGTTCTTTATTTGGTATTCAACACTATACATTTAACCAAAAATGAGGAGGTTCAGTATTCCAAGTTCGAACTTTTACCTTTTATAGAGTAAGTTGATATCAGCGCCCTCTATTAATTGAATTTGATAACTGGATGACATTAACGTTGACTATTGTATTGTCACCGAGTAGCAAACGAAAGGGACTTGACAGAAGCGCGTAAAGCTAACCCCATTTGCTTCTATTTAGTCCGTTAGAGAAAATACTCATTTACCTAACAATTGTCTTTGCGTGTGATATCCCGGACTTATTCTTTAATTAGAATTAGATAGTAGACGAAAAAGTTATTTTACTTTAGAGCTTCGTGCTACGGATACGTCCAGGACAACGTTTTCGAATAATACAGGCAATTCGAAAACGTGATGTATGATTGTTTTTTTTTAACGCATTCATAAGGGAAAATAGCATAGTAACCACCTGAGGCACCTGATGATAAAAGTATTTACCACATATAGTAAGACGCCGTACACAGTTGTTATTAAGTAACGGACACTCAATGTCATCTACATAATTACCTTAGTTTGACAATGTTAATTGTGTATGTAATAATTTACTGTGTCTCATAGATAAATAGCGAAATCACTTCTCAGACACATCTTTAACGTTATTTAAGTCAAATAAGTGTCAATTCGTTGCTTTTTTAAACTCGTTTATGAAACATCGACACTAAGGAATGTTTTATTCGTTATGAACTTATGATCTTATGATAGTCGCGCCTTTGCGAGGAAATAATAACCTCAAACAGGCCTCAAATAAATATTTTGTATTGAGCTATCAACTTTGGCCATAAAAAACGATGCAACTATAACTGACTCTAAGTGCGGTCATTAGTATCTCGCTTTTGCCTACGACTAACTTTACGTAGAAGTCGTTCGTTGCCGGATTTTTTATAATAAACATACATAGGTGCTGGTCAACAAATTACCCTCATTTTTCGGCAGTCATGTAAAATAATTTGGTTATTGCTACTTGTTTTTGTAGAGCTTGATTATGTCCTGTTAACTCAACTCCTAACTCTAAAATGGCCCATCTGATTTCCACCAAACCTGGCAATGTGGGGTGATTTTTGTATGGACTGGGTAACGTGTTAATGAATACAAGTTAAACGACAGAGCGGGAAGCACATAGTTCTCACGTTCAACCTACCTAAACGCTGTTTTGTAAGAACCAGTTTGTTTTGAACTCAGCTCGCATTACTGTCAAGTAAATAAGAGCTATCATACGGTTGACGATACGATCACATGTCAAAAGCTTTTGCCAAGTAGAAAAGAGCCCCTTTTGAACGATAGTAACCCTTATTAATAGGTGTTACGATACTATCAGCCCTGGAACCCTGACCTAGAGACAGTGACATTATAAAACAATTTGTTTGTTTTTTTTAAAGACTTGAATCAATCATTACTTCACTGTGACACAGTTCTATGGTGGGTCAGAGTTCAGTTGGGCTGACAGTACAGAAATGGTTAGTTCACTGTGTTGTTTTTAAAAGTATCAGTATATTCTGTGACTAAACATACTAACAAACGGAGTATAAAGTTAAATGAAAGTTTTTGAACCCAAGGCTAATTCAGAATAAGGCTCTAAACAATAATTCTGCACCTAAGATTGCCGTGGCGGTGAAAGTCCTAACTTGGCCCTTGTTAGTCCAAAAACATGCGTTCGGCTGGTCTTTGTTACCCTGTTTTGGGTTTTATTAATTTTTAAACGTGAAATTTGATCCTGCGCATAAAATTAGAGATATTTGCCGTTTCAACTTGTTACAAATGGTTCCAATATTTTTAAAGAAGGTTAGGTTAGGTAAGGTTAGGTTAGGTTAGGACGTTGAAAATTTTGTCTAAGCTTCTATGGCCTCTATTCTTCAGCGTCTTTACCCGTATCGTTTTGAGAATATTCGTAACTTTAGTTCAGCTTAAATCAGAGCTGGTTCATGTAACAAATAGCTATAAAAATAACCAAGATATGAGCCAAGATTTGTTCCTCTTTCTAGCAAAACAGAATTTAACATGAAGTTTATATGGCCGATTTGTTACATGACGTCACAGTGCATGTCGGATCTCTCTAATCTTTGTCTAATTATCAGTTAAAAATGCTTGTAATATCCGTATTTCTTGACCGATTTTAATGTTAATTTTACTTTTGGTTATCTTGTTTACGGTATTTTAATATTTTGTTGAGAAATAAGGATTTAAAAAATCCATGTGTTTTCCCTATTGTGGTTGGTTGATGTAAACGCGACCAAGTCGTGAAAAATAATAGTAATTGGGGTATAACGGAGTAGAATGGGCTCCGGTTAAAACATTACTCTCTTCCGTGGGTAGTCGGGTAAAAAACTAAGTTTTTTAGGGCCCCGTACTCAAAGGGTGTCAGGACTTTATTACTAGGCTTCACCGGTCTATTCATCTGTATGTCAGCGGGCTGCAGCCATATCTCATGATTACTCATGTACCATGAAACGATAATGTTAATAATCAAAGGGGCTTTCCATACAAGAAACGTGTTTTTTCCACTGTACCCTTTTTGGCGATATAAGGTTGAAATGAGTATCAAAAATACTGTAAAATAAAAAATAAAATTCATAAATAGTTCAGACTGAATATTAATATAAAGATAAAGTATCAAATTATCTTTGCAATGACATAATGCTTTACATATTAGTTAAAAAGTGTGGTCAAAAACGGTAGGGTAAGCTGGGTACGGTTGTGACAATTTTGGTTTGATCGCCTATAATTTTGTCAATTTACCAGTTATCTGGGAGAAAAATCACTTTAATACTTAATTTGAATATTTATCTACCTAAAATTGTTAAAATATTGTCCCTAACTACGCTGTATTAGGCATAAGATCAAATTAAAAAAAAAAGGGAAAGTGTCACAACCGGCCACACCCCAAGGGCGGTTGTGACAGTGGTTGGGGTCGGTAGTGACAGGCATACAAAATATATCCAAATAGTTTGTAATGACTTTTATTGTTACAAATAATTAACTGAACACAACATAATCTTCTTCTAAACAAAGTTAACAATCACTTTATGGCAAAAAAGCGAAAATCTGTGATCACTTCTCTTCTTAAAATTAATAAGGCAAGGTGTAATATATTTTGACAGCTGCTGTTCTTGCTCGACAGAGAATACTTTATTATGAGCAACATACCCCACGCCGATGGTGCCTTCCTCTTGATTCTCGCTGGCTTGGTCGCGTTAGTGTAGGTATCGCAAGAGCGACATTCGACTAACTTCATGTATTTCCGCAGCTCTCCGTAATGAAGTACCGCGTTTCACCTCTTCGTAAGCATTTTCATATTTACTAATATCAGACAGGCCTCTCTCGGTCTTCCGCACGCGTTTTCTAGGCATCTAAAATAAAACAAAACAAAAAAAACAATGTCACAACCGTACCCACAAAATTTGTCACAACCGTACCCAACGCATACTTTGGAAAACAAAAAATGACCATGACTGAGATAAAAGATCTGCATTAAAAGTAATTACTCGTAAGTAACTGCTAATGTTCAAGTTATAACAAAAAAAAATTAAAGGCAATCTATCTGTGTACAAATAACCGTAATTACAAAAAGAAATCGAACAAAAAAACTTACTTTTGACTGTCGAAAATCAATGTGGGCTCCTGCTTACGTTACCGTCGCACGCCGGCTGACGCAACACTGGGACACGCGTTTAGACTTGCATGCCGCTTGTCTTTCCCCTTGCACCCCTCCCCGCGATCCGTATAGTTTCGCTGTTATAGCGACTGTCACTACCGTACCCTGGCACAATCGTACCCAGTCTACCCTACTTTTACCGGAACCCTTCGTGAACGATTTCGAATCGCACTTCGCCGGTTTTAGTGACGTTAGCAAACGATTACAAATAATATATCCACACTGTCTAAACATGATGGATTAACGTAATATGTGATCGACACAGTTAATCACGGCTTACAAGTACTTGGAAGTTAACGGGGAATAGTGAGATTTTTCACTAAGAGAGGATAGAGATTAATTGCAACCTAGATGCAAGAGCGCCAGCGTCTACCGTCTAGACCGAATTATTGACATATCTTGTAGGGTTCCGTACCAAAATATTAAAAAAAGAACCCTTATGGTAAGACTTCGGTGTCTGTATGTGAGCAGTTTTTCTCTGAAACTAGGTACAGAAGTTTTTAGTTAAAACAATATGGAATTATTTTTCTAAATATTTGAAAAAGAAGAGAAGAAGAAGGAAAAAGAAGTTTGGAAAAAAGGGTCTAGAATGAGAGGTCATGGGTTGAATAATGAAAGTGATTTGATTATAAAAGAACATTGTTGTATCAACTCTGAGGACCAATGAATATCTTACAATATTTATGTTGTATTTTAGCGCCATGAAATGTGATCGACCAATCAGAACACACCATTTTATTTCGAAATATTTGGTGTATTTTTGATACACACTACTGACAGACCAGGGCAATAAATGGGTTTGGGCAATAGAGGGCCTCAACTACGTTTACTCCCTATTTATATAGAGAGACAAAAGCTCGACCATAAATAACGTATTTTCCAGCACTAGCAACAATGCTCAGTCAGCAAATTAAATGAAACCCTGACCCACCATAGACGTGTTAAGTGTACGTCATAAATGAAATCGTATCACAATTTAAACAAAATTTCATTATGACACAGTTGTATATTGGGTGAGCGTTCATTATATCGACAGTACTTTAATGAGTAATGACACATTAAGAAAGGATATTAATGTTTACTACCGTCATTTCACTAGTTTCTTCAGTTTTTAGTGTTTTTACCAGGTTTTGTTTACAAATACGCGTTAAAAAACGCTTCACTTAGCAGTGTTATCAGTAGCGTGAAGATAATACGTTTGTCGGACATAAGCGTAGATGTCACGCTCATTGTGTTAGAAGCGTGGCTAAAGCGTGACAGAGGCGTAATTTCATACCGACAACCCTGCCGTAAGAGAAAGGGTACATGTGTAATGGAAATTATAGTGCACATGCGACCTTGTTATAAGCCTACATGGTTTCATATGCGTTTGTGATATCGCACATGTGACTTTTCAGAGAGGCGGAAATTTAATGGCCCCCAGTGTAGTAAGTTGTAGCTAACTTGAGTTTTTTATCCGACTTTAGAAAGACGGTATTGATTTTTACCTGAGTGTATGTATATCAGGTTTTTCATTGATAAAAGCTAAAAGGATGATCTAATTTCAACCACGTGGTGAATTAGTAGGTTATCTGAGCGGCATTTATGTAAGTGTAAACAAAAATAATAATATAAATATATGGGGACAATCTTGCTCAAACTAATTGATTGGTTGATTGATTGAATTGATTGAATTGATCTAGTCTCCAACTATGCTGGCTTGTGCTATGGGTAGATACTAGATAATAATAGCCATATTTATATATAAAAATAGGTACATAAAGGAAAACAGAAAAGCATCTAAAACTCAGGAACAAATTACTGGCGGTCATCAAATAAATATATACCCTAACAAGGAATCGAACAGAAGACCGCTAGCTTCATGTATATGAACTAGACTATTCGCATCGCGTATTCTTATCGTATATGTCGAAGAAAATACATACTGGAATTCTTACAAAACGTCTCGGAACCGCATTGCAACCGCGCTGCTACCGCGTACGTGCTACTTGGACCATTTTCAACGCAATGTCTTGAGGCGTAAGACATAGCTTCGCAGTAATGTCAAATAGACTAAGCATTTGAAAGGTATTTAAGCTTAGAGATGGCTGATACGGGTTTGATTCCCGAGTGAGACGTCCGTGTGGTCCAGAGTTCGTATCTCGATTGAAATTAGGGTTGTCTACGGTGAAAAAAAATATGGATAAGTATTGTTTATTAATAATTTGGTGAATGAAAATAATCATTTTATTTATTCAAGCTTGCTATGCTGGCCATCTAGTTCCGTCTTTACATATTGGCGCCTTAATCAAACGATGTCAGTGGTACGGGAATAGTTTATATTATATCACAGAAAAGAACTGGTTATTTTATCCCGTAATCTGACAGTACCCGAAGGAATAGAGGAAAGACGCGCGCTGAAGTCCCAGATAAAGGGTATGTTTACCACCGTATTCAAAGACATTTTTCTGGTAGAGACAATTAACTCGTTCCTTTTTCAAATATGTATATGAAAAATCGTTACCCAGAATCGACTTAATAGTCATTAACATACTCTGAGAGGGCTGTGTGTCTGCCACATACCGATTTTATATTATTTTAATTGGACAACCTTGATTTGTGACAACCCTGCAAGGACCCAGTACGTTACATTTCAATTCATTAGGGAAGTCGGAATTTCAAATGGCTACTGGTTCTACGAAAACCACTTTTTACTAAAAAAAAAGATGATAATCTTAATGAATTGTTTAAGTTCTGTAAATTAATAAATAACAGTAGTGGATACAGTCGGCTTTATCAGCTGTACATTTGTGTGCCTTCTTATTTTAAATTTAACACTAATTTCAATAGTGGCTTTCACTCCTGTTAAGGTGTATTTCGCCAATGCCGAGTTATTTATAGACACCCCGAGGATTTATTAGAGAAATAAGTCCATGGATATCACACGCGAAGACAATTGTTAGATAAAAGAGTATTTAATCTAATGGAGTAAACAGACGCACATTGTGTACCTTGTCGCTTTAACACCTCTGATGTTAAAGTGAAAAACACTAAATTATGCCGCTGCCTAACTATTCAACTTTTTCCTTAATCATAATTGTGTAATTTATGCTCTTATTTACATAGCTGTAAAGGCGATGGTTTGTTAAAACCGGCCGAGTGCGCGTCGGATTCGCACACTAAGACATCCGTGCTACCGTACATTATATAACACGTTTATCGTATCCCTTTATCATTCTATATTTTATTTTATAATTATTAATTAATGCACATTAAAACTATTCTATGTCCTATTTCAGGACCTAACCAATATGTGTGCCTAATTACTGTGCAAATTGTGGTTACAGAGTTATCAACAAGTTTTTAGAGTTGTTGGTAATTCTGTAGCTCTGTCTACCCCACTCTCGGAAAGAAGGCGTGAAGGTATGTATGTATTTTATTTTATTTTCTTTATTTGTTGTAACATTTCTAATACATTCTCATTAAATATTTTGACTGTCTACCTATTAAGCCCGTTTTACATTGGTCAAGGACAGTGGACAGAGGACAAGTGACAGTGCAGAGTACAGTAGTGTGAACCGATCGGAAAGTGGCGAGTCAAGTTGCCTTGCCAGTGGATCCGAAAAGATATGCTTTCTTTTTTTCCACTCCACTGTCCTTGCCACTGTCCTTAACAAATGTAAATCAGGTTTTACGGTTCATGAAATGCAGCCCGCAGGGATAGACAAACAGACGAAAATAAAACTACTGCGCAAAGTGTTTTTAAAACCCTATAGGCTTAGTTTGGGTGTTGAATAGCCTGCAGGTTTTTCATGATACATTGCATTGCTGCAATAGCTCCCGGCTCGATAATGTCAAAACACCTCGTCAATGGACTGCGATAAGCATACGGGCTACTGACTAATGAAACCGAGCTTTATGGCTGATTTACAGTGGTTCCGCAAAAGCATGCCAGTAGGAATACATTGCGTCGTTACAGTAAATCTTGCCTCAAACGTGAAAACCAACTCGTCAGTGTACTTCTACTGGCATGCTTTAGCTGGACCAATGTAAATTAGACATTACTGCAGGTTTGGATGCTGTCGTCATAGTTAAAACGTAGTACAAATCGCTTCCGTGGTTCCCATACAATCGCCTTCAAATATGACCTTTCAATTGTGACAATCCATCAAAAAATCTTTAATTAGTTTTTTGTTAGTTACACTTATCGTTAACTAATAAACTAAAGCTTAAAAATATGTACAACTGGCTTTCACCCGCGACTCCGTCTGCGTAGAACTCCCTCGGGAAATGTCAAATTTTCCGGGAAAAAACTATTCTATGTCCTATTTCAGGACCTAACCAATATGTGTGCCGAGTTTCATCTCGATCCGTTCAGTGCTTGAAGCGTGAAAGACGGACAAACGTACACACTTTCACATTTATAATATTATAACCCCCTTACTAATAAACGTTGAGTAACGGTTATATAGATATACAATGTTTTGTCCTTATCTGTCAAATTCAAATGTCACAATGACAGATAAGGACAAAACATTGTATATCTATATAACCGTTACTCAACGTTTATTAGTAAGGGGGTTAGTATATTAGTATATTAGTATTAGTGTATTAGTATAGGTATGGATGGATGTATATCTGTTGAGAACAAAGTTTAATCGTAGCACGTGGAAAGAAGTGGTCTCTGCCTACCCCTCTGGGGAACAGGCGTGATTTAATTAATGAATGGATGAACAAAGTTTTTATTTTGTAAGGATTTGTAAAACGTTGGAAGTAAACATTTTATGTACGCGTCAGCACTTAGTTATTAAATCTCCGTCCGTTTTTAACAAACTTCATTGCACATCAATTGAGACAATAGACTATGATCTAAAGTAAACTGTTACTAGCAATCTTAACTTACCTTAACTTACAGAGCGGCTAGCAGCTAGTCAATTTTTCGCTGCTAATTTTTCAGTCAATTAAATTAGGTAACTTTTTTCATAGAGACGATGGCAAGCGACCAGACGGAGCTACATTGGTGCCGTGGAAACTGGGTAGGGCATTGGTATGGAACGCGACGTGTGTTGACACATTCGCCCTTTCCCACGTCTAGTCAACCCGTAATCGGGCCGGTGCAGCAGCTGATCAGGCCCAAACCATCAAGCGCCGCAAATATTCATCATTATTAAATAATTACGAATTTGTGGCGCTTGCAGTGGAGACCATGGGACCTTGGTCAGCCGATAAGAAAAGCTTTATTAAGGCCCTGTCATCCCGGCTCATAGACAACTCCGGAGATCCTAGAGCTGGTGCTTACCTCTCCCAAAGGATTTTGCTAGCTATCCAGAGAGGTAATGCAGCCAGTGTCATACGTAGGGACCATGCCGCAAGGGGACCTGGTAGAGGGGGTGTTCTTTTTATAGTGGTAATTATTATTTACAACTTTAATATTTGGGTAGCTTAGTATAATTTTAATTTTAATAAGTTTAGTTTTAACTTTTAATTGTAGGACCTACCTATATTATGTATATTAAATTTACTATGTTAACTGACCATTTGTGAATCTTGTCACCTTATAAAAAATCACGTGATGCTTTTTATTAAATTAGATAAATTCTGGTAGAAAACCAGCAAACATTGACCTCCAGTTTGGAACATTTATAACGAGCGAGCAGTGTGGGCTACGATAGAATCGCTCGTGCGCATCGCACACGACTGTGGTTTTATGCGACCCTAGTACCTAGAACACGTTTAACTAGTATTTTAAGCTTAAACTCCATCTATTTTTTTTATTGAACTGTTATAAATGTGTGTAGTATACATATACTCTTTGCGTGTAGCATAAAATATTTATTTATGTAACTGGTACATAATGAAGCTTCTTAAGGTGCGAGTGCTGAGGTTAGTGCGCGAGATTGCGAGCGCTCTTATTACCGGAACGTGTACCTTATTACCGTATAGCTAATTATGTATCGTTGCATACATAATTTTTTCTCCGAGCTTAAAATGATAATGACAAAAATAAACAATCGCTAACTTTAAACAAATTTCATTCAAATTTTCATCACACAACAGTTCTGACAATTTATCATTAAAGTTGGAATCCCAAACGAAATGCCATTAAATTGATGTCCATGTTGAACCAAACTATGGTAACCAAGTAACAAATCGATGGATATTAATCATCTATAATTAATTAGTAATTTAATAATATGAAATTTTAATCACATAATTAGTCTCAAAAATAATTTTGTGTGTAATATAGGTACGTAATTCTAATTGTTATTAAAATATTTTTAACGTTTTATTATACAAATAAGAATGTCAAGTGTTCACTAAACTCCAAGGCTTATATCCGGAGTCACCGTAACCGTGGTAATAACATACATACATAAATACATACCTTCACGCCTTCATTCCCAGAGTGGGGTAGGCAGAGCTACAGAATTACCAACAAATCTACAAACATGTTGATAACTCTGTAACCACAATTTGCACAATTAGGCTAAGATGTTTAACTTGTATATTCGCCTAACAGTACTACAAGCCTTTATTCCCATAGTCGCCTCTTACGACTTCCACGGGAAGACATGGAGTGGCACAATTCTAAGCCGGCACCCACACGGCATGGTAATAACAATTAACAATGCTATAATAATTATTTTAGAACTGTTATTACCATGGCAACGCTCATTATATAATTGTTTTCCTGCTACGGTTACGCTATATGAGTAGGCGGTATTGTGATACCATTAACGATATCAATATTAGCGGTTTATAGTACGCTAGTAGAAAAAAAATATTTGAACATTTTCTAACGCCTGCCTTTCAAAAGAGAGTCTACTTCTGATATCGTCGGATTGCAAATACTGTTGCAAGTCTAGCTTAGTTGGGGAAGTCAATTGGTGTGATAGTCCACTGATTATTATTTATTTACTTGTGGGAGGACCTTGTGCAGGGTCGGTCCAGGTTGGTACCACCATCTTATCCATTAACCTACCGCCAAGCAGCAGTGTTCGCATTGTTGTGTTCTGGTTTAGGGATAAGACAGCCGGTGAAATGACTAGCATAGAGGCATTCCATCTTAGTCCTCAGGGTTGGCAACGCTTTTGCAGTCTTGTGAATGCGAATGTCTATGGGTCACTCGTCCTACTCACAACTTATTTAACTTTATCGATTTATTTTAGTTTTCTTTCGCAGGCTTTACGGTTCCAAACGCTGCGCCCGCTGCAACACTCCGATTTCGGCATCAGAGCTTGTAATGCGAGCTCGTGATCTGGTGTTCCACGTCCATTGCTTCTCTTGTGCGTTGTGCAGCACGCCTTTGACGAAAGGAGACACCTTTGGAATACGAGATTCTGCAGTGTATTGCAGGTAAAATAATGATTTGAGTATTTTATGTTGTAAGAAATGACATCGAAGAGGCGCTTTATTTCATACATACATAAACTCATGCTTTCATTCCCACAGAGGGGTAGGCAAAGCTACAGAATTACAACAACAACAACTCTAAAAACTTGTTGACAATTCTGTAACCACATTTGGCACAATTAGGCTTTATTTCACTTTGTTTTATATTGCTTCTCCATCGTAATCATGTTGTTATCGTTACGGAAGCTTTTATTTCTGTTATATTCGAATCGCCAGGAACAGTCGGGTGAATCAACTTTTAAGGTACTCCCCATTTTTCGACATATTTTACCAAATATATGTTTTTAGAAAAACTATATTTTTGTTGATGACGTGGCTTACACGCTTATTTAATCAGACAAATCGGCTTACATTTAAAGTTATTTGATTTAAAATAGTACAGTTTTACATAATACTTTAGTTGGTAACGCAGGGGACAATGTTGTCCCTAGGTTTTGTATGGAAAATGTGCATTTTCCCCTGAGTTACTTACCAGGTTTTTTCGCGGATTAAAAAATATTTGAGCTGTTTAACGTATAAGGTCTGTAAATTTGGTGGTCTGATTTTAATATTCATAGATCATTATTAACCATAAGTCACCAGGAAAGTTTTAAAACCGCAAAAGAAAAGGAGTACCTTAAAAGTTGATTCACCCAGTCCTTAACGTGTCTGTTTTAATAGTAAAGCCTAGACCAAATTAGATTTTTAGTTTTGAAATGACGGGGTGCAGGTAAATTATGATAGTGTGCACTTTTCGATCCTGTCTCAAAACTTCCTTTTATTGCAGGTTACACTACGAAACGATGCCCGAATACGGTCCCCATATGGCCGTTCCCGGTCCGCCCCAGCTCTGCCCGGGCCCATACGTGCCCCCAGGGCCTCATTACTCCCCCTACCCTTCCCCCGAATTCGCCCGGGGTGAACAGGACCTCGCCAAGGGCTTCTTCAATGGAAACGCGGCCCCCCCTCCCCGACAAAAAGGAAGACCGAGAAAAAAGAAGCCTAAGGACCAGGACATCATGAGCGCCAACCTAGGTGAGTGTTCCACAATGTCATGTCCCGTAGGCCTATGCTGGTCGAGTTTGCCGCTGTGGATAAACTAATAACCCTCCTTCTGACGCAGTCGGGTAAAAAGTATATATCACGAGATTACATCGGAAACAGACGGATGTTTTTATTTGTATTTTATACGTTACAATTAACGCGACTATTATAGGCCTGCTGCACTCCTTGGTAAAAAGGGGGTATATATTACAGAAATCATATTGTTTTTGAGACCTCTAGAAAAATCACCATAAGAAAAACTAACGATCGTAGACCATTATAGTAAAACCACCGCAACACAGATATACCTAGTAAAAGTGTTAATTATTTATTAGTAAAGTTTTTCTAATTGTGATTTTAGCCGGTTCTAATAGGCTTCGGTTTTAAGTAGACATACTTACCCTTATTACTTAGGATTGCGAAATGCTTGTCAAACTTGGTAACTTTCGCAGTAAAGTCAACTTTAAAATATACAGTTTCAACTAGCCATGGTTACTAGGTTTGAGATGGTACACGACGTCTCATTCTAACGTGTAGTGTTAGAAAGAGACGTATGTGAAGCGCAGCGCGAAATTTCCAAATTTAACTAATATTTAACATGTCAATTTACGAAACTTGAAAAAACAGTTGGCCTAGCAGTTGGTTTAGCCAAACTGCGTTTTAAATTAGGATCACACCTAACCTTACTGCCTCAAACCGCCTTTGAAGGGTTCCGTGCCAAAAATATTTTCATTCTATACTTTACTAGGCATTTCTGAATTTTTACTAAGCAAATTCGACGTTAGAATAAAGATAGAGAAGGTTAAAAATACAACGACAAGTCAAATATGTATGGGTCTTTGACAATGGCATTGTCGTTGGTCTGTGTCACTTTGGTAACGTCATTATTGAATTCTAGTGATTATATATTAAAAAACTCAATTACCTAGTAGATAACTACTATTAATCCAGTTCGGCCTGACGGAATAAAACTTATTTAGGGAGTTTTTTGTAAAACGAAAAAGTAAATAGGCTTGCTAAATAGAATACTATTCGATATATCCTTCAAAATTACTGATAGTTTTTCAAATATTTTTATTTAAGCTAAAGTAACAGGTCCAGACAAAGCAATTATGTGCAATCGGATATATGTACCTAATATTGTTTAAGGAGTCCAATATACGAGTAAGACTTGATTACAGACATCAGAGCCTTTGTTTTTGCCTCACGGCCGTTGTGTTATCCGAGGCAAATAAATACCAAATACAGAGTGTGCCGACAAAACTGTTACAATTTTATTAACACATTAAAGTCACAACCGCACTTACGAAAGAAACGCGAGATTATCAGCGAGACTTCCCGTTGAATTTTTTTAAACGAAAAAAAAAGGTATTTTTACTTTTAGATATTGGAACCAGTCTGATATCTCGGGTCTTGTGGCGGGAATTCTTTCTTGAAATTGAAATTGGAACGTTAAATATACGCGCTGACAAAGTTAGTGTATTTAATACACTGTTATAAAATTTACTAGGTTTTAGCTGCTGCTCCGTCGGCGTTATTGTTTTGTTGTCATTTGGAGTGGCGGAGTTGCAAATACTGCGTTTTAATATTAAAGTGTCACAACGACATCGTAATCAAATACCTTACTGTAAGTACAACACATATAAGTAAATTGGTTCTTTTTAATCTATAAAAGTATTATAAACCGATTGGACGTAGGACTTAAATTGGAGGGATTAGGCATAATACGTAATGGGACAGCGTGTTTATTATTCAGTTATACAGTCTTTAATGCATAAATAAGTAAAAAAGGATATTCTTCACTTAGAAGTAGGCCGAAGTCGAAGAGTGATTGTATGGTACTTTTATCTATAAAACTACCGATTTTTTTAAATTCCTTACTTACTAATTAGGTCATGGATTCTACCTTTTTATCTTTTTTTGATAAACAAAATCGATTAAAAATATATAAATGTTGTTTGTTTGTCCTATATGTATTTCTAAACGATTGATCAGCTTGTCATAAAACTCTGGTAGTGTGTTCTTAAGAACGCCCGCGAGGGTTACTGGCCTAAAAAAAAACTCTACTTTTTTATTTTACGTGGCATTGCAACGCATAAAAGTACCGTGTCACATTCGTAGTTTTCACTGCTCTTGAGTGTATTTATCGTGTAAATGTAATAGTGGTGTAATGCTAACTACAAACGCTCCTCGCCGACTTTAATAGCGTCATTAAGTGATTCCTTTCGCATTGACTTTTTTGCCATCCGTACATCAGTGTTATTAATTTTTTACGAGAATTTTGCAAATGTTTCTAGTTTTATTGCTCGGTACTTAATTAATATTTGCAATGAAAATTACAGGGGTAGTTAAATGAGTAAATACACACCCTTTAAAGTGTAGTACTGTAACAACATTTTAATTTACCTTTTTATTGATTGACTTACGGCATTTTGCATCTCAAGGGTACTGTAGTAATCGGATTTAATCAGAGTTTATATATTTTATAATTATATTAATTTTATACAAAATACAAAATAATTCACACCATTGTTGCTGTGGAACGATTTCTTTCATTTATATTGGATTAGCTGGCCCAATTTTTTTTTTTTTTTGGGATTCGTACCTCAAGAGGAAATAAAGATCCCTTAACCACCACTTCGGTGTCCAGCTGTCCGTCTGTCAAGACCCTTTTGCTCGGGAACGTGAGGAGGCATCAAGTTAAAATTCATAATCAGGTACAAAAGTCTGCAATCTCTGTAAATATGCCGTATATTTAGATACCAAATCAAAACCTACAAGGTACTTTTCCCTTTGACCTAGTAACATTAATCATTATAGCACATGTATAGGGAAAAAGGTATTTTTTTACTAAAACTCTCCCTGGGACAAACGAACATTAAAAATAAGTAACTAAATCTCTCCAGCCGTTCTCAAGTGTTCCGCTTACCAAAGAACACCATTTCATTTTTATTTATATACAGAAGCTACAATTAAAATTTTGTTACAATGCACTCATTTTCCGTCTTACGCCTGTTTATTTTCTGTCTTAAATTTCGCGTCTAAACGACCAGTTTCTCACGTGCAACGGAGCGCGTTCAAGCAATCTAAAGTTCATCATACTGACCACATTTCAATGAACCACGCCACACACTGGCATGAGACCCCGAACGCCACCGGCCAATTCTAATTTTAAACTGTCAGTTCTTAATTCAAAAACGTTTGAAATTTAATTAAGCGGGTGTGCAAAATTAAGACACAATTAAACCTGTGTTTTAAAACCAAAGTATTGTTTAACAAAACGGGTTGCATTTTTTTAAAAGGAAAAAACTACTTTCTTGTTATACTACTAAACTTACTACATATATTTTCTTTGTTTCGAAATCAATTGACGAACAAAGTAATTTTTACGAGATCCATAATATGTTTCAAGACGCGTCAGTGATGACAGTTTACTACCACTTGACTTTTAAAACCGGGCATTTCACTATAGAACATTTTAATAATACAGTTAATCAACTTTTTACTTGTATAAATCAAGAAAAAACAAGTAGGTCAATACAAGTGACTTGTTCTATTACTGTAAAGTTAAAGCTATTTACATTTGGAACACCGTGTATATTTGACGTTTTGTTTGTTGTTCCACACGTCTGTATGTCGTCCTGTATATGCGCCTGTACCTGCCCACACTCAGAGCCAAGAACTCTCTATCGCATCTATTTTGTATAAAAATCAGTGACTATGGCACTTAACGGATTATTGAATACCGTGAAAAGAATCGCGTGCTAATGTTAATACGTACCGACAGACACACGGACGGCTTAATAGACCTATTTATTTATATTAGAGGACTTATAGCTTTGGTTCGGAGATTTTTCGATAACGGTAGTTCGTACATGGTGTTTATTTTAAGCCGTTGTACAAATATATTAAAATATATATGTCTTTTTTTAAATTACTTATTGCCTTTTCTAAGTCGTATTGTACGTCTAATGCAATAAAGGGATCGAAATCTTTGTTTCCCTTTATTCACCTATTTCATTTGATTAAGAGTAAATTTTGGAATAATCCTTTCAATTTGACTATGTTTATAATTATGTTCCAACATGTAAGTATTTCACATTTCAAGATTCTACGTCTCATCTGTTAATGATAAAATTGTCCAACATCCTCTCGAACGATCTGCATCGAAATCGATTTATTAATAGCTTTCACCAAATCTTTGTGAAGACAAGTATTTGGTCTTTGTTTCGATGTTTAATTAAGTACAACCTTTAACAGGCAAAAACAATCAACACATTTTATGTACGTAACATATCAATTACTATAACAATTTCCCCGTTTTGGCCGCTTTTCGACGGAAAGCCGCCATGATTCTCGTCGCGTGCAATTTCAAATTAACCTCACTATACATGCGCGCAAGTAATGTGATGAATTGATCCGTTAAAGTTAGCGAACTGTTTCATTGTAGATAGGTTACTTTTATGCGGTCTTGAATTTTGTGAAGAGCCCGCAAAGATATACCTTATATTTATAAGAACTTTTTAAGCTTCAATATTATCGTCCTCCACTGTACTGTATATCATATAAATTACGGCCAGGTTTTTTTTTCAAACGGCTGATATAAATGTTTATCGCTCACACCTTCCGTTAAATAAAACTAATATCTATGACAGCGGCAGCGCTTGGTCACATGTTTTGTTGCTATAAAAATGATGAAACGCCATCTGCAAATGTTTGTCCAAACATCGTTTCCCATTACCCGCTGCTCAAATAAAAATAACCTTGCGACAGTGGTCGTTTACACCGTTCTTTTCCTTACTTCCTATAATATCGTATAATACTAATGTTAAGAAGAGTGTATCCGCCACCAAGTAAAGTTGCTTTTTGATTCGGTCCGCAAGATTAGACCGATGTCTTTCACACCTCGTTAGGCAGGCAAATGGGTTGTCAAAAATTCTCCTAATATAAATATTCATGAAACTTAAGGCTTATCTAGTGCAATAATAGATTAAAAGGAACACAGCTCGTAAATAAAAGGGGTGACGTATCTATGGGATCGCGTGTCATCTATTTGCTTAGGAAAAGTATATGATTGATCGGTGGATTGTTTAAAGAAAAAGTTTTCTCAACGTGTGTGATAAAGTTTAGATGTCAGTTATCATATACGATGATGGGTGAGCGGTTTTTTATGAGTACTTCAGAATCACATAGTAGAATTACTTTGCAAGTGATTGCTAGAAAAGAGTTGAATGTTAACCCAATTAGTCTCAACACAACTGAGCTGATAACAGGTGTATTATTATGATGTTGATCGTGCAAGTGATATAACGAAGGAATATTATCAAATTTAACAGCACTTATATCGACAATATTTTGACGTTCGTGGATTTTACAATCAAATTGAGCTGTATAAATGAGTCGGCCTTATGTTGTAAGATAATAGTGGTATATAGAGGGTGATTCGTATTTCGACTCCAGGGCGAGGGTTACTCCCCTTAACGATGTACTTGGGTGTAGATAGAATAGATTCCTGTGAGCTTAGTCGTTCTTGAAGGGGTTTATTACAATCTCTTTTTTTTACATCCCGGCTAGCGAGTGCGTCTAATTGCAAAGTTTTGGATCCGGTTACCGGATGCTGTAGCGGGAATAGGGTACAGGGCGGTTCACTAATTAAACACCAGTTGTGTATTATCAGCCCATTGGAACCCTGACCCACCATAGAACTGTGTCGCAGTGATGTTGTGATTCAAGTTGTAGAAAATATCAAACAAATTGTTTTATAATGTCACTGTGACACCGTTCTATGGTGAGTCAGGGTTCCATTGGGCTGATAGTATCTTCTAATAATTTTAGAAAATATGTGGTAAATTATTTTATTAGGTAGACGTACGTCTGTAAAATTGTAATTATTTAAAACAAATATTAATATTTAAAACAATACGCTCATTAAAATATATATCTTGTAATAGATTAGATAGTAAATTTTTCTGTTAAGCATATATTAGGTTTTATACAGCTGATTTTAAGGATGGATTTACCTTACCTACCAAGATTGTATATTAAAATGTATCTATAAGCGTCCCTTCGAGACGGCCATTTTGTTTCACAAGTACCCCAAGTTATTCTGATTCGATGAAAGTACTGACAAGATTTAGACTTCTTTCACAAGATATAGAGTGCAAATTTCCTTGCATAGTTTTCGATGTTTTATAAATTTGACATCGGATAAGTCGGTTATTTGTCTGTTTTTGGTAAGCAAAGATTTGTAGAAGATAATGAATAAGTCTGTTTTTTTTTTTTTTGGAGCAGAGTAATAACAAGTATCTTTTGTCCGTGGGTGAATCAACTTTTAAGGTACTCCTTTTCTTTTGCGGTATCAAAATTTTCCTGGTGACTTATCATTAATAATAATGTATGAATATTAATATCAGACCACCAAATTTACAGACCTTACCCGTTAAACACCTCAAATATTATTTAATCTTCGAAAAAACCTGATAACTCAGGGGAAAATGCACATTTCCCATACAAAACCTAGGGACAACATCGTCCGCTGCGTTACCAACTATATTATTATTTCAAACTGTACTATTTTTAAATCAAATCATTTCAAATGCTGGCCTAATTGTCTGATTTAATAAGCGTGTAAGCTACGTCGTTGGCAAATATATAGTTTTTCTAAAAACATATAATTTGTGAAACATGTCGAAAAATGGGGAGTACCTTAGAAGTTGATTCACCCACGTGACTCCTTTTCGTGCCACGTGGGATTTCTTCATGAATAATCCATACAATGGAGGATGAAAAATACCTTAAAAGAGATCTCCAAAAGTGAAATTAAAATTAAAATCGGCCAGGATATACGGTTGATACAAGCATTTTAAAATGCTAAATAAACAGCTATTAGATAGAGAGATCCGATATCCCATGCACTGTGACGTCATTTTGAATTCTAATTTGCTCGAAAGAGATAGGAATATCTACAATAAAATTTCAATTAGCTAAATAACTTTTTATTAAGAATTCCATATCGTTTTACAAATATTTAAAGCGCACAATTTCAACGTTTTACATAGTGAAATAAAATATGGAAACTGACCCCTTACAAAACCGCAAGGACAACGTCGGAGGCGCTGTTGTGTCACGTAACAAGCTACAAAGTCTAGAACAATGCCTAGGCTATCTGCATCACTGAGCCATTTCTCAGCACATATCTGATCACGCGGCACGTAAAACTACAAGTGAATTTAGCGCCTTTTATACCATAAAGTAACTGGAACGTAAGACACGTTTGGTGATTTCGCACGGAATGCAAAATCGAGTTTTCGTTACACCATATATACAGTTATAGAGGTTGTTGGAAAAATGAGTTGTGATCACGGTATACCTGCCTGACTACAAACAGTCTTATAACCTAACCTAACCTACCTAACCTAGTCTTAACCTAGTAATATTATTATAATATCATTTAATAAATAAATTAAAAAAAACAGCTATGTAATTTTTTTTTCGAGCTGCAGTGGTTGCAGTTTTAATAAAAGAAGCAAAGTACTCGGAAAACGATAAGTACAATTTTTTAAAAGAATCTATTCGACCAACAAAGGAACAATTATGGTTATAATCACCGTAGTAAATTTACCAGTTTGTAGACTAGAATTTTACAGCAACCTGTATAAAATTAAAAACTGGTCGAATGCTATTTTGCAGCGTCAAAAAATTGACAATCGAATAGACCAATGCCTTACTTGTTTCAGTATTAAGTGATTAGCTAGTGCAACTGCAGAATTGCCAACACCACATTGCTCCTCGTTTTGGTCATTCTAGTTTTTGCCTTCGGTCGTTTTCGTCGCTGGTCGGGCAACTTCGGTTTCTTGTGGAGCCATTTCAATTATACGGGAATGTCGGTGAAAGGGCCACGTGTTTGTACAGTCATTTATGTAATAAGTACAGTCCACGTCAACAATATCAATGCAGCTATTTATTTTATCATTTAAAAAATTAGCGGGTTCGGAAGCATTTCAGTTTTTTTATACATATGAAAAGTACCTTCCTGCCTACCTAGTATCGGCATCGGTTTGACAATGATTTGTATGTCAGTACAAATAACAAAAATAACCATAAATGAATCAATTATATTATATAATTAATTTGAATGTAGCCATGTGATGCCTCCACGAGGCTACACTGCGTATTTGCATATTTGGTTCTATTGAAGCGAGCTAAAAAACCGCAGTAACGATAATGTTTTTACAACTTATCCGACAAATATTCTTAATGCCACCATAAGGAAAAACATTTACTTTTACACATTGTAAGTACTAGGGCAGCAGAATATTCGAAGAGGTTTTATTCAATAATAACATGACTCAATTTTGTTAGAAACTCACGAACTTGGCACTGAGTGTATGGACATCCGGTGCGTGAGGGGAGTGGGTGCGGTCGGTACCGCCCCTCGCACGCCCCCGCGCTACGCACTCGAAATGCATAACGCACCGATAAAATACCTTTCTAACTTTCACTTCTTTATTCTATATTGAAATGTGCGTCTTCTGATTTATAGTCGAATTTGGAATGGTAAGAGTATTCAAGATTTGATACTTTGGGTGCTTCAGAAAAGATTAAAAATTCAGATTTCCTTGTTCTTCAAATTTAAGCCTGTAGGTTTTATTTCTGAGGGGTTTTACATTTCAGATTCATTGTTTATGCGAAAGTTTGTAATTTGTAATTTTACTTCATAAAATAAAGTAAATTTAAACCCTGTTTTTAATAATACGCACTTATTAAGGTCTGGCGAAGTATTATATGGCTCTGTCACGGGTGATGACGTTTATAGACGCCAAGTAGTATCGCTAATTGATCTCTAATCACGGTACTCAAAAATGTTAGAAAGGTTGTGAAATCACATTACAGTAGGTATCGTCCTTCTTAGTTAGTTAGATACTATTCGTATCTTTAGCTGCCAAATTGTCCAGTAACTATATTGTCTGCGTTAATATTTCGACTGTAATTGACGTATATTCCCAATATTTAAACAACGGTTATACATAGATAAACAGGGGTCGAACTTTTCATGCCGATGACGTTAATTTGTATACAGGCTGATTAAAAATGAAAGACTAGTATTGAAAGGTTGAAATTTAGTTCGAGTATCACCGAACAAGTTCTGCATAAACCTATAGGGAGTTTTGTGATATGTAGGTGACCAAATACTGAATCTAATCACTACATTTACTTATATTTTATTTTCCTAGAGTACCTTTTTTTAGTCCTAGATAAAGACTCATGTGCACATGCACTGCGAAATGAGTTGACGCAGCAACCCAAACCCCTATTTAACTTTCTGAGTTTAACGATAGTTACTGGTATTTGATTAAATAGTCATAAATACCATTATGGCATTGACATTCATAAAAGAAAATTGTCTACATTTTTAGTAATGAGTGATGAAAAAAACTTTATTATTCCGTGATCAGTATTTTGATTGCGATGAAGCTGTATCTAACTCTATTCATTTTACTGCTTCTAATTATTATTATTTTGTACCAGTGAAGACATACCTAAACACCTGTCAAACTAAAGCAGAACAAATTTTCGTCATTTTGACGTCAACGGCATGAAAAGTTCGACCCCTGTACATTTTCTTATGGTATAAATTTGACATTTGCCACGTAGATACTGTGTCAAATTTTAACCCGAAGTATTAAATCCATCCACGGTTTGAATATAAGGAATAAACATAGGCCATATGCAAATAGATGGAAATCATGGAAATTTCATTTTATTCTACACAAGTTCTTACCAAAACGTGTATGTGATAAGGTGTCCAAAAAATATATTTGATACCTTGTGCTTATTGTTTTTCAAAGTGCCTAAATATTTTTCCCGTTGGTGACTTTGGTCCAATGACAGTAAAACTTAAACAAAATTTCAGCAAAACAACGTAAGAGAACATTGAAGACATCATATTGTCACCATTAAGAGGCCGTACACGAAATTTTGCCGATATCGCTGATTTACGTGATTTTCCAGACGTGATTTTACAGTTGAAATACTGTATTTCTACAAGTTTTAATACACAACACGAAAGATAAATTCTAATTTTATCGAATGTATGAGCTACTTTTCTGTTTTCATTATTTTATTTTGATTAATCGACCTGACACTGGCGACTGTTATGTGAATTTTGCTGGAAGAGTTTTAGAATGTCACATATTCATGAACCGTTTTGACGTCTAAACGGTATGAAAAATTTACAATGTATTGCTGTAAAAGTCGTCTAAAGAATGTATGAATTACTTTTTACCACTTTCAAATAAATTTTTCGAGTAAAAAAATAAATAAACTTGCTAATTTTTTATAGAAAACGGGCAAAAAATATTTTTTATTTTGGCTACTCAGAACTCTCGTTTATAAAATTAAAACAATAGAAATAAACTTTAGTTCATAATCAATCCACTATCTAAAAAAAATATCCAAAAAGTTCAAAAGAATTGGCAATAAATAATGTTTTAAAACAACCTAAATCTCGCATTTTGATACTCGACAAAAATAAAAAAGTGGCTCATTTATTCGTAGCTCATTTATTCGATCATAACTTAAATAATATTTAATGTTGAGCATTAAAACTTATAGAAAAGCAGTACTGTTAAATCACAAAAATAAGCAAAACGGTCAAAAAATCGTGTACGGCCTCTTAACTTGTCAAATATTTTCGTTCTATCTCTTCCTTTCGCTATATGAATTGTAAGAGAAGTAAGACCAGTATTTCACCGAAATACCGCCATGAGAAACCTAAAACTTGAATTTGATAAATGCCTATTTTGTTGTGTCCATCGTACAGTTTATCTGGATTTACTGTCATTAGGTACAAATGGAAAAAAGTCCACGTGAAATAACCATTCTGAAGTTGGGCCAAAAGTAATAGTGTCCAAAGACAATTTAGTCAAAATGTAATTATGCTGAAAAATATATATGACCAAATTTATTTTCGTTGTAAATTAATTAAGCCCGAATGGGATTTTGTATATTTTTTGAGAAAAATTTAATACGCACCAAGTGAATGTAGTCTTATATGAATTAAGGTCAAAATATAAATTATTGTACTGATATAAGTAATTCCGCTCAAATTGAATATAGTCCTATATGAATTATTATAATATTTTTTGGACCTATATCTTATTTGACAATTTTACTATGGGACATAATTCTATTGTCAACATTATTCTGGTTGGAAATTTTTCCTTAAGGATGTATTTCAATTTCGGATCGATATCGGAATAGAATCTAATAAATTTGAATTTGGAAGATTTAGATCGAAATGTAATAGTGGCCAGGAACTCAAACAAAAGAGGTTGTAACAACCTCGTTACAAACCCAACTGCCAATATCGGCCGGCGAACTGATAGTCTGTGATGCCATTAAGATAATGGCTCATCGCACACCACTGCACTCATAAATACTTACGGAGAAAAGTGTTTGTGACGCATTCTAGTGGAAAATAGACAGGAAATTGTCTCCAGGAAGTCACCACAGACAGGCCCTTTGAACATTTGAAACTAAGCGTCGGTGCCGAAATCATGCCATAGGGTTTAATTCTGAGAGTAACCATTATCCCTGTTGGTATAACTTCAGCTTTTGGGTCGCAACTTTGCTCGTTTTAATTTCCGGGATAATGTGAATTTCTGCTTAGCAACATATATTTTATAATTGAGTCCTTAGCTTCAGAGCTTCTATATTTTTATACGAGTACATACCTACATGATACATACATTTAACATATCATACTTTGCTCGGACATAAAAAACATAATTGACGAGAATCATGTTTATAAATTTCCATATAAATTTCAAAGCAGAAAAATGCTTTTCTAGTATTAATAATGTTTACATTCTAAATGGTATTAAACAATTAGGTAGTCTTATTAAAAAATATTAGTATTAATAAATGAGAACAGGCTAATGCACAGTCACAGAAACAAGTGATGTCAATTCTGTTTCAAAAAAAGATGAAACCTATGCCTATTTTTTTACTTTAAAATTGTTCGCGCGGTGTGAGCCAGGATTCGTTTTGGCTTGCATCAAAGTTATATATGTCGGACGATCCCTTGACGTCAACTATTAGGAACAGAAGGGATAATGTTGAATCTAAATCTGTTTATAAATAAATAAATATCAGGGGACAATCTCACACCAATTGACCTAGTCCCAAACTAAGCTCTAGGCTTGTACTATGGGTACTAGACAACGATATAAATACTTATATAGAGAAATAAATACTTAAATACATAGAAAACATCCATGACTCAGGAACAAATATTCGCGCTTATCACACAAATATCTGCCCTTACCGGGATTTGAACCCAGGACCCAACACCCTTCTTATTTTGCAGGCAATTTGAGTGGCTCGAACTTACTTTCACTCTAACAAAATAGTTTTTTCCACACATCCAAGGATGCACAGTTCCCGTGCGATTCAACAAAAACATCGCGCCAAAAGACATAATTAATCGATTGAGACACAAAATGTTCATAGATAAGGCAGAACGTACTCATAAATCCTTGGACCATTCATGATTTAAAAAAAAAAGATTTCCTATGCGATACCGTCCGTCCGGTCTACACAAACTTTTTAGTTCGCGATGGCGTATAGTTTTACAAAATATGTCAAGTTATTAGGTAAAAACGTAAGTTCTTAATTTTACCGCCGGCATTTTTAAATTTGTCGTGGTTTTACCTTTTTTGTGCAAAGAAATAAAAAAGGAACCACGCTGGTTAATACGTTTAATAAGTGCTTAACAAAGTTTTGTGTGGATATTTCGGATTGTCAGCGTGCCTCGATTATAAAAATGATGATAAATGGTGTTTGTAGTGTTGTCGTGCATAACTTGGCCGCGGGGGGCGCTACCGGTGTCCTAACTTACCAGTAGGGCTGTGATTCCAAAAAAAAGTTTGCGCACATGCACGATGTTTAATTATATATTTTTTAAAGTAAGTAGTTGATTCTAGTAGTAAACAAATTGAAAACATGATTAAAGCTACGGAGCTGAGCATCTTTTATAACTACTGTGTAAAATAATGAAACTTAAATTTGTCAGAGACAAAAGTATTGATGTGCATTTAGTTGACAACCCTATTGAACCACTGTGGGCAAGCACTGTAAAACACGTACAGAACCACCATATTTCAACTCCTTACTACTTAAAACGGTAGAGTTATTCGACGATAGGTATCACACGACAGACAAAAAAACAAAAGAAATGCCCACCAAATAGTGACGGCATGTGATAAATCGATAGCTACATCACTATCATTAATCTATGGTTTGTTTATGAATCGAGTGTAGCTTTGTCAATGAAAAGTTTTTTTTATTCAAGATGAATACCATCGATAACATTGACGTGCCACATCACTACTTTCAGGGCGCCCCGTAGCCTAAAACTTTATCAAAACATTTTACAACACACGATTTTATACATAAATTAAAATTCAATAGTCCATTAATAATTACGCGCTATAAATGGAATGTTAAAATTTTCGAATAAAGAATACAGATTTTGTTTTTATTGCTATATGGCGTTGTAAAAGTGGCCAGTGGGAAAAAAGTTGACGTCCTCATTCCGTCGGTAGAGGTTGTAATAAATAAGGTTGGTATAGAGCTATGGTGGGTGCCACTGCGGCCTGATACAGATGTCTTGCGCCAGATAGCGGCGGGTACAAAACGGAGTAACATGGATATCACATTAGTGGACGGCCGGTGGGAGCTGTTTGTACTTATCTAACTTGGGTGCCAACGTAAGTACTTCGATTAAGCGCGGTCCGATATACCGTCCTTCATCCTTTTTCATTTGTGTTTGGTTTAAATTTACAAATTATTAAAAGTGTATTTCGAGCGCGACTATTTTCGGCAATGAGTAGGTACGGCTACTAAAATGACAAGAACTGTTTAAGTCGTT
Source organism: Acleris emargana (assembly GCA_927399475.2). Lineage (NCBI taxonomy): Eukaryota > Metazoa > Arthropoda > Insecta > Lepidoptera > Tortricidae > Acleris > Acleris emargana. The sequence continues at coordinate 10,257,247 of OV656835.1, read as the reverse complement.
CATTATTTTATAGGTATTAAGCGAGACTTTATTACCGTATTCACAAACAGCGTTAAAATACTTGAACTCAACAAACTTTCGTGACACTTATCTTATATCAACCAAAAAGGACAAAGGGCTCGGACAGCTTTTTGTTTCTGGCTAAAAATAAAAGAGGAGTGAAAAAAATCTTTTTTCCAATACCAACTACCGTCGACGCCTATCGGCGATCGACTACGGACTGTTCGATACCGAAAAAAAAACGGATTAAAAAATACGGGGCACATATTTTGGCGGGAAATAAATCACTGGCCGGTAAACGAGGCTATACTAAATTTATGGTGGCACCGCAATGAAACCGAACACTAAAAACAAAAAAAAAAATATCATTCGAAACTTGAAAGGACGATCTCGGAACGAGCTACTTTCATTTTGGATTCAACGGTGGCTGGAAAAGGCTGTATTTTGTTTGATTTTTATTTTCTTATATGCCAGTACGTTTTCGGGCTCGATAAATGTTACCACGTGACGTTAGAAGCAGATGCGACAACTTCATTACGTATAAATTACTACTGTTAGTAAGGAAGCATTTTTTTATACTTAGTGTGATATTTACGAGGGTAACAATAGACTGACGAATGGAGGAATAAAAATATATTTTATTTTTTATTTTCACTTTTATGGCCCCGACGCACGATAATCGCCGTTTTTACTGAAATTGATTCGGATGGTTTTATTGTAACAGCTGCTTTGTTATTTCATTATTTAATTTTATGAGTATCCTGGTTGTTAAAATTCTAATAGAAACATCAATGGTGAAATCAACTTAACAACAGTTTTATAAACAATAACCTCAATAAGCAATAACGAATTTTGTTTATATCGAAATCTATATCGCTTTTTCAAAGCATTTCTTTTAATTATTAAGAATATTATGTTAAGAATTTAGTCGATTACAGTCTGGAAGTCCGGATTAATATTAATAAATACAATAATCGCTTTTTATTAGCGTAAAACCACGACGTATTTTACGTGTTACAAGGTGTAGATTTTCTTTAAAAAATGCTACCTAGACCCTTAGACCTGTATCTACTTACTGTTGCAAAATCACTTTTGGGCAAAACCGACAAAAAAACGATTTAAATATAAAATATTGACGCAGGCAGGTATCGTAGTGCTTGATTCAAATGGAATGTCTGCAGCAAAAGGGATGTTGCCAAGAGTAGGTACTAGAACATTACAGCAGAGAAAGGGAAAATGGCTGTTGCGGGACGAGTAGTTAGCGTGGCCGAGACGCAGCAGTTGAGACCGCGCTATTCACTAGTCAAGCAACCGCCCTTACCGGCTGTGGCTTGAATACATAGTGGTTGTCTCTATCAATGCGAGAAAATATGACACAATTGTGAATAATATTAAACAAAGTCCGCAAATTTCCTTGAAAAAAGAGAACAGACAGGTACAATTTAGTCTGCCACTGAAATAAAGCATTAAGTAAAAATCACACATTTAAACGTAATCAATTCAATAAGAATAAAATAAATTAAAAATTATAAAATTTATTACGCGTTTATATTTTATTTCGGCAATTTATTTTGATTATGAACAAAATTTCTTTTAAAAAACGTCAAATTAATTGATACACTTTTAAATACGCTGTAAATGCTATTATATAAAAAATAAATAATAATTTATTATTGTAAATGTTATTATTATATTATTGCTTTCCAGTCTGTGACATTTAAAATCTAAAATATACAAGGAAGAATTTTAATTGCACGAGTATTTGGCTGTTTTGAGTTAGTTATCCTATTCCAAACATGGCTTTAAAAAGTAAAACACTAGGTACGTAATGAAATTTCATATTTCTTCGCGGCCGCTGCCGTTGATAAATAATAACTTTATATTTTTAATTTGGCCTGGACCTGGAACTCACAACTTCGCGGGCAGATTTTACAACAGTAAGGTTAATATTTCCGGGCATGTGGGAGAAAAGATTATTTATTTTAGATACACTGACCACTGAATCAACCCGAAAAAATACGAAAATATCTTATTTATGTTTAAGTGATTTTGAAATTCAGTGAAACTTTGAAATAACTTATAACATCACAGGGACAATACATCAAATTTTCATTTAAGCTATCGTTTTGACACTTCATTAAAGTAACCAATTAGACCCAGCAGTCAACATTCATCTAACTGTACTTGCTTGAGCACACACACGTGTGAAGGGGCAATATGATCTAAGCAAATGCGTGAAGACCAACCTACCATTAATGATTCTGTATTTTCTAAAAGTTCTAAATTTTATCCATTTTACTCTGTCAAAGTAGAAATATTTTTGAAATTGGAATTGTTTTTTTTTTCATTTAGTTTTGATCCACATTTCAAATGATTTGCTCCATGAAGTTCTTTTTCAAATATTTAATTGATTAGCACAATGTCAAGTACAATATGAAAATAGCCATTCTATATTCAAATGTCGGGTCCGACCGTATCGGTTGGCACGAACGCCCCAAGCGTATAAGCAACCATTATACAAAGAGCCTTTTTTCAACCCACCTAACAATACACATACGGTCTATTTATACTGGTTCGAGTCACCCGATTTAACGTGAACCCTATACTTTAAATGCTCTAAGGGCAATGTAGTTCCAGTTACACTTGGGTCGGTAATAGTTTGATCACTAGTATTTAGTGGCGGTTTGTTCTTAAGCCGATGACACGTCTGACGTGTTCCAATTGCATACGATTTCCAGTTTGAGGCATTGAATATTGTGTTAAGCCGGTTTCGATTTAAACTGGTTATACTCTCAAGTAAATACTATCCAGTATTCACTGAGCTCTGCGGATGAACCAAAGGGTCTTTGTAACGGTGGTCTTTGAGATGAGCTCTGGTGCTGTATGCATTGGTAGGTTTGTAATGCCAAGTTATATTGGTAGCGGTTATCGGTAGGCCACAGCGGTAAATCAAGGTGAGCAAACACGGGACGGACCGTCAACGCGTCGGATCTCGATCTGAAACGCCTGTATTGTGCAGAGGTCGACGGTAGAATAAAGTGCTTTAGTTAAAGAAAAGGTTTTTTAAATTAATAGGTTACAACGTATTTTGAAATGCAACCTCTAACATTTTTAACATTACAAACCATGTTGCACCATGTTACCTCATGTCAAGTAAATATGTGAATGTTATGTTTTCGAGATATTTTGTAGATGGATACAGTAAAAAGAACAGGTTTGCATTAAAACTACATTGAAAGGCTTCCAACTTGTTAATAAAGTAGTATCAGTATGCTTTCAAAAAATTACGCTCTAACAAATTTGAAAGCGTTCTCTTTTTAAAACTGCAAAATTTAAAAATAGAGCGTGACAACGTTCGGGAACAATTAGCCCGTAATTACATTTTAAGTTTGCATCTGACCGTTTCACGTCGACATTTAACAATGGAACGCGCGGTTTTACCGTTTTGCTTACCGTACCATATTATTCATAAAGTTAGTGGCATATTGTACCATTTTACGATTCGCGATTCCTTTTTTTATGTTACGTTTGGAACCCACATACAAAAACGACATATCGTTACGTATTATCATCAATACTCTCGATTTATTAAATAGTTCAATATTTTGCTAAAATCATTGATTATAATATTAAATCAATGGCTAAAACCGTTCTATTTTCGTAGGCACACATATTTCCTGTTTAATCAAAAAACTTTGGCTTCGCGGTGCGGGCTAAAATCGAATTGTTAAGGGCTCATGCTCGAGAAAATTAGTTTTCAACTTGGCGACCGACGTTCCGGGACCAAAGCTGAAGAATAAGTTAGCCAATAAACGTTTGTAATTTCCCAGCACTAGCCCAAATATATAGAATTGACGTAAGCTGACCATCAATCGGGACGATTGTTTATGTTCAACCCATTCATTTTGTCAATTTATGCATCTGGTTGAGATGCCCGGGTCATTCATTATCCTAGTTAGGTAAGTACGAATAAATAAACCGAGTACCATAAAATGGGCAGTTTTAAATTTTTCTTTATTATATTTACACGCGATTTCAAAATCTCTTGATCATTTATTTTATTTATTTATATGTTGGCTCATACTTATATTGCCGTATAAGCATGTTGGTCCTTTACTTGTTCCAAATTCAAATGATTTAGCAAAGCAACCGTTCGCAGTGCCTAACTTTATAACTTATCGATAAAAAATGAAGTAAACGTCCGAATAAAGCATTTTATAAGTCTTTATTTCTTCGAAACTACCGCCGGTTGTAGTGCGTTTTAGTTTTTGTTGGCAACGCGGTTTATTGATCGTTAAAGTGCGGCGTTCTTTGGACGGGAGCGGGGTCCGAGGCAGTGGCGCGAGCGGGACTGAGAGTGGAAGTGACAGGTAAAGTTAAGTTTACCATAAATATGTCACATAAATCTACATAAACAAATTCGATAAATAAAAACGGGGAGCACAAAATATAAAACATAAAGTTTAAGTTTACTTTAGTTTTAACTTCGCCATATTTCTAAAAAGATTTCGAAAAAGAAAAGATCTACATTTTCCATTACGCGATTCACATACAAGTCTTACAACTAATTAATGAAGCATAAACAAACATGGTGACAGAAACATAATATGGTGACAGACCAAAAACAAACCAACTTTCAAAATATTATCAGTGAGGGTAAGGAAAATTTCTTTACCATTATCTCATATTTATATGGACGTAAAAGTTTGGCTGCTCGAATATTGAATGAAAATGACCGCAGTCGTTTATAACTTAATCCACGTCGCTAGGTAAAGTTGATAAAACGCAACTGAAAACAATAGCCAGCGCCCATGCCCGTGTTACGATCGGTTTACGATCCAGTTGTAAACTTCTCCACGAGCCTTACCACCACTTTGGACCGACGACTCAACCTCGATCTCGCTCACACCACTATATAAAAGTAAGGACAAAAAGTCACAGGCCACCCGATTGGGTCCAAAGTATGCTTAGATTTCGTCGCTGGCAAGCGCCATGGTGGTTTTATTAAGGAAACTGGCAGGTCATAAAGAACGTACCCGTTTTGTTCAGATAGAAAAAACCTTTTCAGAATATTATTGAGACGGTATATATTGTATAAGTTTTTTTATATTTTTCGAATGTAGTTTGAAAATGGAAGCTGAGCTGTCCCTGGCAATAATCCTTTATGAACTGCAATAAAATAATACAAATGAAATATATAAGACATTGCTTAATAGATTTTGTTCATTAATAGTACATTATTGCCTAGGCAGTGAAGCAGGCAATTGCGGGCCGGGAATTGGTTTGAACGGACGAGCTTGCGAGTCCGTTTAAAAATACGAGGCCCGCAATTGCCGTGCCTGCCGAGGCAAATATAGTGCTTTTCTCGAAATTCGCAAGATACAAATCGCATATTATAAACAGAAACTTCACGTGAATTAACATTACTCTTTACCGCCTTTATGTTTATGACAAGGAGAAACGCAAGCTTTTTTTAGAAAAAAAAACTCAAGCTATTGCAGACGCAGATAAAAAAGTTACGTTTCGAATAAAATATGGATGTATAAGACTTGTGCCCTCATTTTACTATGGCCGTTTTCACTTTTTTAAAAGTTAATAACTAGATAACAATGAAATTTGTATGTAACATTGCGGGCTTGTGTAGCGAGCACGCAATGTTTTTTTTTTTAATTTGGGAACTGTCTGTAAATTATGTACTTTGCGTCTCAGTATGGAGTTAGTAATGACAACTTTTCCGGTCATTTAAAAAAAAATTAATTTTAAACTACATTCATTTCAAATTTTAGCAAGATCCTATTGAATCTATTCAAAGAAATTATTTTTCGGGTTTAATTTACGATGTGATAACGTTATCAAAGCCGTAAGGTGCTTACCTCTAAATAAAAACATAACGTTATAAATTAACAAATAACAGATTCAAAACGTAGCACAGATTTTTTTGCACAAATCCGACTCGATGTGGAGTGATTTACGGACGTAAAGATTAGCAGTGATCCATTCCATAAGATGTAATCTTTTTAAATAGTAAATGCACTTTAGAATTAGAGCTTACCTACCAAGTATCTACATTAGCAAGCTTAGGCGGAAAATTTGAAAATAGTGAAATGTAATGCGTGCAACACACTACGCAGATACCCTGCTTTAAGAGCGAGACGGTTAAACTCCCATCCCCTGTTATACGCAGATAAAATCTTACCGTATCTGGGTAGTGTGTAAGCACGCTTTAGTCTTTACCTATACCTTTTGACTTTTTTCTTATATTCAACCTATATCCAGGTTTAAGCCAAGACTGAAACATAGTCAATGACAAAAGTAATACTTAGTAGGGAAAATAAAGCAAGATTATTAAATGACTTGACAATCGAGTTAAGTTGACATACTCGTATTTAAAAAAAAAACATTATTTTCATTTAATTTCATTTTTAGGTTAAAGTATACTTCAGGATCTATTACTATGAAAACACGTAACGCATCTACTCAAAAACAATTATAAATAGTCCATCAAAATCCAAATACATTTTAGTTTGACACAATTATATACTCCGAATTCCTCCATTAAGGTAAACTTTTAAGTTCATTTTTGCTTGCGAATTGGCATAGCGACTGTATCTAGTGTAAGTTACCTGATACATTTATAATTGTGTGAATTTGTGTCATATCTAATTAAAATTATATGCATTTTGCGCCCGCTTTACGACAATCATAAATTAAATTAAAACGTATTGTTTAATGTGCTAATAAATTATTAGTTTATTAAGATTTTGATATAATATGAATTTCAAATGTGGCATTTCGTTGCTACTGTGTAGACGTTAAATATTAAAATGACTGCCGGTTTTTTTTAATTAAAACTGGCCGTTTAAATGAAACAGGATCGTACGGTGGTTGGCTTTTCTTATCTTCTGTAATTTTGATGAATAAAACAGCTGCTGCTTCAAAGCTCCTGTTAATTGGGACGGCCAAAAATGAATATTTAGAACAAGTAGGAAACGCTGTCGCTTGTCACTTACGACGATAATACTAGGAGTACATTTGACAGTCCTAGTACGTTCGTTCTATCTGCAGGTAAATTGGTATATTGAGCCATATTATACTTTGTCCATTACATGATTGTCATCGTAGGTACTGTTTATAACTCGGCCGCGCTTAATGTAAAGATAATAGGAGCTATTATAACTTTGATAATACGTTAATACTACCTAGGTGTAAATATAAAGTAGAATAAGGCACCCGTGGCGTTTATTTCCGCATCAGTAATACATTTTAATGAGCTCTTTGTTGACGTTTTAAAGTAAATTTCACGACTTTCAGTTGATTAGTAGTCGGAGTAGACAGTTCCTCTAATTTTTGCGTCAATATCTACAAGTATTTTCTCTATTTCTTACAAGAGTTGTCTTTTACAAAATAAACTTTTCATTTCTTTGCCAGTGTTATTATTGCCGCAAGTTTAGTCAGTTTAGCACAAGTTGCCCTTATTTATCGCTTTTTAATCCCTCTCTTTCTTGTCAGGGAGGCTATATGATGTAAAGGATGCAAATCTTACTTTAACCCCCTTTAAGTAAAAGACGCTCAGTGGAGCCATCAACTTGTGCTAGCTATACAGAATCTGCCAAACCCGAATTCAAAACATAGTAAGCGACAACCGACAGCCACTTCAATCACATATAGCTTTTGCATCGTCTAATGTTTGTCCGACGCAGATCTGAACCCTGAATACCTGGAGATGGGGTTCCGTGGTGGAGGCAGCCTGGGATCCACGTCGAGGACCAAGCGCATGCGTACCAGCTTCAAGCACCACCAGCTCCGCACCATGAAGTCCTACTTCGCCATCAACCACAACCCTGACGCCAAGGACTTGAAACAGCTGAGTCAGAAGACAGGGCTGCCGAAGAGGGTCTTGCAGGTAAATTATTAGCTTTTATCAATGAAGTAAGATCAATTTGGTTAATACATATGACGGTTACGTACGGTTAGGACCTGTAGGTTTCGTCCAAATTGCTTGCTCAATCGTTCCCGATAGGACTTCCAGGTCCATATAAAATCTAAAAGTAGAGCTGCTACTCGTAATAGAACTGTGGCTCACAAAAGAAAATTACTCGTTTTTCTTCTATTGGCTTTGACAATTTTAAGCTTATATGATATAGACCCCGGATTGTTGTGGCACTGACGTCACAATAGGGTGATTTGGGGAGTAAATGGAACAGTATTAATTAATACGGATTTATTAAGATAAGATAATATAAAAAATATCATATAGTGTTAATGAATACGAAATTGTACTTATTATTTTTTGGTATACATATTATTGCGAAAGTTCCTATAAATAAATTGTCAGTTGATTAAAATCATAAATTTTGTAAGATCTAAGAAAAACTCACTTTGGTTTTTTTTTCCGCTCGCTTTTTCTCCGTGTATTTTTGAACGTAGATGTTTTCGAATGTTATAAGTTTTTGAAGCTACCTTTGTGATACACCATTTACAAAATAATTTGTTATCGATTACTTTTAAAAAGTCAAATTTAGCAAGATATTTATGTAGACATTATTTTATTTCAATTCAACAAATAAAACATACGCCTTATGAGATATGAGACAGTGTCTTGACACATTAATACATCCAAGTGACGTGCAGTTGCCAATAAAGCAAACAGTTTATATCTAAGGTCAAACTTTATATAGGTTTGCATAGGTTGCATACATTGATAAAGTTAATTCTAATATAATGTATGTTCCATTTCCCGAATGGAACAGTGGAACGAAATAATTATTCGACCGCTCAGTTTTTCGTCGAAAATTAGTAAACGTAGAAATTTAAGTCTTGCAGTTATATACCAAAAATTTAATATCGATCGATTCACTGGGAATTTTTTATTGTGACTTTATTAAAATTTATTCGGTTACGTATCGTAAATGAAATTATGTTTTTCTATGGTGAAATGAATATACATTTTTATCTTATCTTATAATTTATGTATCATTTTTTTCTACCATTCCATTTACTCCCCAAATCACCCTATTGTGACGTCATTGCCACAACAATCCGGGGTCTAGATAAACCAGCAATTAAAGTTGATCGCCGCACGTTATATTTAGCTTTAAATGGTTTTTGTCTTTATTTGTGACTCAAAAAAATCATATAAATAAATACTGTAACTCTCATAATTGCTCTCAGAGTAATAGAGGGGGATCCGAATAGGAGACGACCTTCACCCATCTGTTTCTTCGATAAAAGTATTTTATATCAAATTTATTGCTGTAAGTAGTATATGGACGATAGGTTGGCTGAAACCTTTCAGTCCAGTATAAAATAAAAATAAAAAACTATTTTTTTAACAAAAAATTCCAATTGCTTGTTTAAAATACAAATTACATACTAATCGAAAGTATGAAGCCTATAAAACATGCAAACGTTAGTTTGACTATTTTTTCCCATCATAACTATTGCTTGGGTAGGTATAAACAGGTAAGTCGGTACTAATAATTTGAACTACACCTAGCGTTTGCATATTCTATAGAATCAGAGGCTTCATACTTTCGATTAGTATGTAATTAATATTTTAAACAAGCGATTGCTATTCCTATTTTTAATATATTTTTAATTATATTAAGTTCTGGGTCCAGATTTCGTCAGCCAACCTATTCGCCATTTATATTACTTATCATATTTAATTGAATATAAAATGCTTTTTATCGAATAAACAGCTGGGTGAAGGTCGTCTCCTATTCGGATCTTAGACCTTTATTTTCATTTCGCTTGATTGTTCATACTGTAAACTCTGTTAGCGTAGGTACTAACCTAAGTTGGTGAAATTAAGAGAATATAATTTAAAGTACGCATTGTTGTCGTTTCGTTCGTTAAATCCGACAGTTTATTTTGAGTCTCTATATCTTTTTTATTAAAATGTAACGCTATTTTTAGAAAAACTCGCCACTATAATTAGCTTGATTTTTACGAGTTTAGTCCCCGAGAGTTTTTTGTATAATAATTACCAAGTATGTATAAACACGTTGATTTTACTTTGTTTTTAGATTTCATTTTAAGTTTTGAAAGTATTTCCACTATAGATAAACTAAAGGTAAATTTACTTAGACGTAATTATTTTAATACATGTACATCAATATTAAAAAATATATATGGAAGAAAGTAATTGGATATTAATAATACCGAGATTTTGCTTAAAATAATATTATCAGTTTCTTAAATGTTACGTTTAAAATGTTATTTTAATTACACGTACTAACATAATAGTGCAATTAATCCCTTTTTGTAGGTTTTGGTGCCGTGACCAGGATTGAACGGTTTGTATAATTAATTTTGAAGATACTTTTCGTGTTTTATCGATTAAACATGCATGTTATGTATTAAACACTTAAAATCGATAAAGATAAAAAATGTGTGTGATGTGCTTTAACACATCAACATTTTCTTAATAAAGCCGTTTCCGTTGTGGGTTACGTCCTTGTTTAACACAAAAATTTAAACCATTTTTATTTACAAATGTATGCGAAGCTTTTAGTTCTATTTATTTGTTTTTGTAAACTGATGGTAGCTAATGCGAAATAAATGTACGGGTGATATCTTGCCCGTATCTGAATCTTAACGCACTGCGAACTCGTGTAAGAGTATTAAAGCCGACGTTTTCTGTCCCTGTTTTCACGGTTCAAAAGACAGGATACGCATGTGAGGCGAGTTGGAACTGCGCACCTAAAGCCCTCGTAAGTCTAACACAACTTCAATTTAGAAATCAAACGAATTTTAACTCTGCGTCATTCATATTAAGGCCGGACGTGCAATTAGAGATACATAATAGATGTTCCTTTTTACAAGATAATGCCGAATTGCTGAGTGAATTTTAGTGCATTATTTTTAGCATCGGATTTTGAATGCAAATGAGTCATTTTTGCGTGCACATTTTGTAGGTAATATACTGGACAGTTTTTTGTTCCGGTGATTATGGTTTTAGTTAAAATATTATCAGAAACGAAGTTAAACAAAATGCATTTCGTTAAATTTAATCTTAATTTAATTATAGGGTTACTGCTCTACAAATAATTTCTTTCCCATCGTCTTGCTCAGGACTATATCCGGATGCCGTACTTATTATTTTATACGAAGCTTGAATACGCGCATACGCGCAAAAACGCACATACGCGTTCAACGCACTGGGTGAAAGTCAGGAAAAAGCTAATATGCTTTGCTGCACTGAATGCGTCGATTTAAAACGAAATGCACCATGAGACGTTCACGTCAATTAAACAGTAAAATAAATACTCTTACAGATAAAAATATGGTAGCAGGGAGAGATTTTAAGAATATGTATACGTGGCCTAAGTTCCTGCGGGCAATAAAATCATTATGACATATTCTAGAGGTTTAATAAGCCTTCAACATACTTTTGTCTATGACCGTGAATGAAGAGGTGTGAGATGTAAAGACGTTTTAATTTAGATGTAAACATAAGTAATAGGTTATTCAAAAAACTGTAAAAAAATCATAGTTCATGATAAAAATAGAGCATTAGCATAACTTGAAGAGACATTTTTTTGTGCGCATAGCTCTAAAAGTAGTTGCGTTTCAATACAGGGTGTTTTATACACAACAGGATGTTGTGGCAAGGGAAACGTGGTCTTACAATGGTTTCAAGTAGTTAAAAATTAAATATGGTGTAAAAAAATAGATTAGACGTTACATTACAGCATTAAATTAGTTTTGTTTTATATGAAATTATTACCTTTTGTTGTAAATTTCATTTCGTTGCAGTGTATTTAAATAACTCGATAATAATAAAAGTGCACGTTTTATTTGCAAGGGGGTGTACCTTATTCTATCAAGTATATTTTTGTCATAACATGCCACAGCGAAACGTGGCCGAGATTGTTCAGTTAATTAAAGAGACGTATTTTTCAGGGAACACTGTTACTCGGAATGAATCAGTGTTTTCATGGAACTGTACCCTTACCACGAGTTACAATTAGCGTACTGGCCGAATGCTCTGTCCCTGGTAGACCTCGCAGTATTGTTATAGAGTATGAGGGACAGAGCATTCGACTCGCTACCGTAATTGTAGCTCGTGGTAAGGGGTACTGGGCTCTGTAGTGTTTTTCCAAGGATATTACTCACTCGGAACACGAAATTATTGGAAAAAATACTATCGGGACAATTACCTTTGTGAACTTTGTTGGTTAATCATTTCATGTTAGCTCGACCAACGTTAGAGGTACACTTCATGAAAGGCGGAGGTTCTCCATGGATCTTTATATTTTTTTTAGTGTAATTCATTCTATTTTTCATGAGTGGTTTCTCAGACGTGGTCCAGTTAATTGAAGTCATGGAAAGTTAGCGGAACTCTTTAATGCCTTGGAGCCAGTTCATTGTTTTTTAAACATTTATTTAACACAACTTCCTATAAAATAGAGCATTTTATCGACCTTATTATCCTATGTGGTATGATTATGTTATGACGCGCAAATGGAATTCGATATTAGGGTGACAGACTTCAAATTTGGCCGACTGTTATGAATGAGGCGTGATGCCGATGGCAGGGGCATACAATTAGTGTCGTACTTGAAAATGATTCAACAAAAATGTCTCACTCGTTGACTTATTACTTTGTATGGACCTACCTTTAGGATAATAAATAAACGAATGGTGTAAAATCAACGAATAGCTGTGATACCATGACGTCACAGAGACGTAACAGTCTCGCGCCGACTTATCGAATCCACGAACCGTAAATTATTTCAAATTTGAAATGCTGAGTTGTAATGTTTTGAAATCAAAATCACCAACCGATTTTTACCAATCCTAGTTAAACCCCCCCCCCCCCCCCCCCACCCCTGGTTAAAAAAGATTACAATAAAACAAAAAACGGTCAAATGTGAGTCGGACTCGCGCACCGATGGTTCCATATTTGAGATAATATGGTTGGAAAACGAAAAGAAAATACTTTATTTTTTATGCAATAAGGTCCATTTTGACTAGCCTAAATTATATTATACACTTCTTTTCTAACTTTTCCGGTGGAATTTTTAATTATTTTCTTTCATACAAACTTTGTCCTGACAATGATGAACGCAACAAAAAGAAATCAGCCAAATCTATTCTTCCGTCTCAAGTTATAGCGTGACCAGGAGAAATAGGGGTTAATTTTTATATTATTATATTGATTCTTAAAGTTTCTTGATACTTATATTTCCAAAATTGTATTTGCCAACTTCATTTTATATCTTGCGTAAAGTCGAAATAATAATTACTTCATAATTTAATGTTTAAATCTGATTTGGAGGCACCTAAAGAATTTTATTAAAATCGCTTCTCTGTTTCTGATGCGCGGGTTAGAAATACCTAAAATTCTTCAGTGAACACCCCATTGTCTTCCAACTACCGTCGTTTGTTAAAAACAAAAGCATCACGCACCGCGGTGCAATAAAAATACAAAATTGACGGTAATTGTAAAACAAAGAGGCGTCCTTTGAAAGCGCGGGCCACTTTAAAGCGGGCTCGCCGACGAATTAACAGCGTTTCTAAACGCGTGTGTCCAATCTATTAGGAGCGGTAATGGAACGGGCAACAGCTGTTTTGTGTGCTAGTGTTTTAGTTTGACCACGTGAAAAAAACGTTAAGAAAGAAGTGTACGACTAAAACTACTACGGAGACTCGTGCATTGTTTTTATCGGAAACTATCGAATATCCCGGAAAATAATGGATTTCCTGACGAGGTGGTTAGCAGGCCGAGCAAAAGTGACGCCTGCCAAAATACGAGTCAGGAAATCCTCGTTCCACCGAGGCATATATAATGCTTTTCTCAAACAATGAGAGGAAATGTTACAAATACATGATTATAATATAAGTATTATTAAAAACCTTGACAAATTCGGAGAGAAAGTTCGTTTGAAAACTACGAGTATTAGTTAAGATAGTTCCACGCACAACGAGCCGTACCGCTGCACCACACTGGGGCACAAGTTGGGTGAACCGGATTTTTTTCATGGTCCTTTCGATTTATACGCAATAGAGAGCACTTTTAAAAAACAATATGGACATGGACGGAAAGTGTTTCCATATGTTTTTAACTCCTAGGAGTAAAATGAGGCACTTTCCGCCCTCGTGTTTCAATCGGAAAATCTTTCTAACCGAGCATGTTTGAGAAAAAACTTATATTGCTCCCAGGGCTGAAGTTATCCCAATGCCTAACTTCACCGAAATAGATTTGTTAAATTTTTGCATCAAAATAAAACCTCGTCATGACTCATAGAAAATGCACAAAAATAATGAGAACCATTCGTACAAATAAAAATCGTCTGATATAAAAATGATTTTGGTATCTTTTAAACAATAAATACATTTATTTTTAACCTAAACTGACGTTTAATAGCACAGCGGGGACGTTTTTCTGCTTTGTATTAACACTTTTTATCATCGTATTGACAACCTTATGAGAGCTCTTTTTTACTTGACTGTAATAGCGGTTGAGGTAAAGCGATACGATGTTAATTGGTTTAAATACATACCTAGTATAATAAGGCTCTTGTGGTGATTACGGATGGGATATCTAGTTTCTATTACCTAATTTGAGTATAACTTGATCCAAACCTTAATCAGTGAAAGTCAATTAGCACCATCTAGCGGCTACTCGTGGTATCAAATCTACTCTCTCTAATGGTATCAATACTATTAATGGTGTAACACTATATTCTCACCCGAATTTGAATTTCGAATGCTAAGCAGTCTTCAATTTCTATCGGTTAATTGAGATCGCCAATATCAGATTGTTTTCACTTAACATCTTAAGTAAATTGCTATTTTCTTACATCGATTGCTTGAATATTGTAATATAATTAAATAATATAGATAATTTTAGTATTGGAAACTAAAGTTTCTGTATTATTTTCATTAGGTTTCATAAAAACATTGGCTCTTAAATAAGGGGTTTGGAAGGTGCCATTAAATAGGGGGATTTTATCTATTAAATAAATGGTTATAGATATGTGATACCTTCATTTATTTTTAAGCTGAAACACATGATCTACGTTTTGTCATCGCAATCATTTTAAATGTATTCTCGGAAAATATTAATATAAAGCAACATTGATAACTAAATAATGGGCTAGAGTTCCATTAAAAAAAGTAAAAAATATCGGGTCTCCATTTTAGAAGCAAGTACATAAATGATTCAGCAGTTAGATATTCGAGACCATCCCGCTCATTTCCCAAAAGAAAAACAGTGACACACAACTTGAAGCGACACAGCCTTCCGATCCTTTCATAATATATTGTGGGCTTAACAAATTTAACTTTACAGTTGGCTAAATCTGGAACTTTATAACCTCCTTCAGAGTTAGGGGTGAAGTTACACAGTGGCAATATTTCTGTAAGTAAACGTTCGTTTGCCCTGCCGAATGCCCCCGATGATACCCGAAGACGACCGAATAAATCTCAACCAATTATAGGAGTTAGTCTTCGTATTGATCGCGATTTTTCCGGCAAAAAGTTCGGCCATTTTGAGAAGCATTCCTTTGAAAGACGCTTTGCTTGCCTACCGCCGCTGGTTTTGTTTTTTTGCGGCTACGGGTATGTAAACTAAGATGGGAGCTATATTTAGATTGTAAGGGTTTTGAAAACAAAGGTTATATTACAATATAAGTTTTAAATAAGATCCATACGATGTAGGTAAAGCCACTGTTTGCTTGTACTTATATCTCGATTAGGCCGTCTGATTTAAGAGTGACAGTACTCACTCTCTGATACATATTTTACAACAAAACTTTTATTCTACTTTGAGTAAGGTCTTATTGCTTTGACATTGACGTTATAACAAAGGACCTTTATTAGTTTTTGACCACTATTGCAATGGTATTGTTTTTTTAATCTGTCTCCTTAATTGCCAAGTTAATAAGAGCTGTCATAACAGCAATAGGGCTAAATATAATGTAGAACTAAAGGCCCTTTTCTTCTTTACTTGACAATGAAGAGCGTCATTACGTTAACAGTACGATTACGATACCAAATTATTGACAAATAATTGCCCGTGTAAGTGCTCCAGTACACATGCCCTCAAGACTGGCGTGGGGGGAAAGCAATATGCAGGGGGAAGTCACTGGCACTGACACTGAATAACTATTTCAAAGTTAAAAACTCCCGATATAATAATGGCGACCCCTTCTTTCAGTGCTGGGGGTATTACTCTCTTAAAAACGGCGTTCGGTAGGTCGAACGAGTGAGTTTCAGTAGTCCCGTCAGAGCGCACAATACAGATGTAGGCAGCAGGTTTTGTGTCGAATGATTGAACGTAAAAAGGGTGCCTAATTGAGAATGTACGCTCTAAAATGTGTTTGTACGCTCTGACGGGACTACTTACGGGTGTTGTTGTCCTGAATACCAATAAATAAAAATAAATAAAATACTTAATTTCGCCGGTTTATATAAGCTGCCCCGCGTTCACTCAAACACTCGTTCGAACGACCGAATGCCATAACCCTCATAACTGGCTAAGAACCACCCCGATTATAATATTCATAAAAGAAAGCGCAGAGTTACAATGTCACAGACAGACAGATACACAGTTTTTAGTCGGCAGTTTAAATAGTAAAAAAATACATTCATATATTATACATACAATCACGCCTCTTTCCCTTAGGGATAGGCCGAGACCACTTCCCTCAACTAGCTACGATCTTGACAAACTTCCTTCGTTCCCTCCGCACTCATAAGTCTCTTCATACACGTGCGTCGGTTTAGGGTCACCTGACCTGGCCCTTTCTTAATAAGTCCTTGATTTAAACGTGGAACGTTCGCGTTCATGGAATTAAAAAAAATACTTAGTGTAAATTAGCAACCGATACTACAATTAGTTTGCTAAATTATGACATTAATCGTTGACCTTTCTTAATTACTAACAATTAACAGAATAATCAAACGATCGAATCAATTACATTTCAATTTGCTGCTAAAAAACTTAAACCGACAATGTTAACATACCCCAATTGGAATCTTAAGTACGCGCGATTATATTCAAATTGGACCAGTTATTTATGCAAGTTACGCCTGTTTGGTAATGTGGCAGGAGATTAAAAACTCCGGTAGCCTTTTACCTGAGTGATGGGACTTTAAGCTTTACAAGGAAACACTTTTTTAACTCAGCTCGTTAAGAAAAGGGATATTTTTCAGTGAAATAAGACAAATCACGTGATTGCCGTTGATGGTCGATATTTAATCGGTGGCATTTGTATATCGATATCGATCTATCGATGACATTTGTATATCGATATCGATCTATCGATGACATTTGAATGCCTATATTGATGACACGTACACTCTGTGTTCTGGAATGAATGTGAAACTATTGAGGATTATGAAAAATATAGTTTCATTATGATTTTAGTACAAACCTTGTAAATAGAATGGGTTTCGTCTATTTGGCATAGTATGGATTGATGGAAATGTATTTGGTATAACATTCTTAGCATATTTGTTTTTCGATGAATGTTTAAATCTGAATGTATGATAAGTAAAATTATGATAAAAGATTTAGCAGAAATTAAAAAACAATGCATAAATCCGTAATGAGTTATAATTTTTTGAGCAATTTTATAATACTTAATTAAATTAAGCATGTAAACGATGATTTAAAGTAATCTAATCAAGACTTATTTACATTGAATTGGATTCATCACGAATTCCCGACTTCGTTCGAATGTGATGCAGGGGAAATAAAAACAATTTATTAATATTCTCGTTACTTATTAGAAAATACCATTTTTTTTTACGTATTAAATATGTTCTTGTTCTTACTATATTACTAATAAAAATCAGATAATGTGGTAACTTGCCCATTCCAAACCAAATAAAAAAACTAACTTTTACATTAACAACTTTAACCATGCTTATACAGGGTGTGAAAACGACCCGTTGAATCCAATAGAAGGTACCTATAGTACAAACATTTGTTCTTTCGAAAATCAGTTCGGGTTTGAAGACATAAAAAGTAAGATATTTAATGTCGATAAAGTAATTCTGAAATACGTCATGGACAATATGCTTTTACATATTATTATGATCAAAACCGGGACTGATAGTTTATATGTCATAAACTTGAGTACCTTGCGGGCATTGTCGCGAAACATAACAAAAACGCAATTCTAAAGACTCATCTATTTCATCGGAACCCTTTTCAAGGTTCCGAGTGAAACAAAAATAAATCCAATTATGCATAGAACCCTAATTTTATCGACCTTCCCGTCTTACTCACATTACAGTCGACATAACTTCTCTAGTGCTCAATGGAGTATAAATAGCTCGCGAGCAACGCAACCTTAGCCTTGTAGTATTAAAGTTCAAAATAGCACGGCAAAGCAATTAGCGTGATGCAGCAATAAATCTGAAACTTCGTGTTTATTTAGTGTCGACTGAAAAAGTTCACTTTAGGGCGGGATAAATTATGATTTGATTTGTCAACGAGAGAAAAAAAAGTTTTCCGAGATTTGTTTTTGAAATCCTGTAAGAATACCAAATTTGCTGTCATGTTAGCTTCAAGAACGCACTTTATTTACATTTGTTCGAATTTGTTAAAGAAAACTTAACATTGTACTTATAGAAAATTTAAGATTTTCTTTTAATGAAGCCCGATATTTTGTTTTACGATTAAACTTTTGTCTGCGTCTTTGTAATTGCTTTATTTAAAGAAAAAACTGCGTTTTTGAAGCCAGGCTAGAAATTTAGCCTAGTATTTAAGTAAGTATTAAAAATTGTTTTAAAGTTAATAATAAAATGTGAAGCTAGCGGTCCCGGGTTCAATTTCCTGTCAGGACAGGGAGTATTTTTATCTGAATCTTGGGTATTTGCAATGTAGGTATCAATTTAAATATTTATTTTTCTATATAAGCATTTATAATTTTGCCTTGTACGGGTAAGATTGAAGTTTAGTTTTTGACTAGAAATTGAAGGTTCGCAGAATGCATCTCGCCAAAGCTCGCTGGGATTACCCCCAAATTTCAAAATGGGTCAAGCTGTTAATCTACAAGTGAAAACGAAAAGACTGACATCGGTACCATCACACATATGTACCTACATAATTATTTTTATTCATGCAAAAACATTACCATTCGTCTTAATCAGTTGGGTAAAAATCACAGTCAACTCTACAAACATACTCACTTGTTGCTGGCAGTTAATAAAACCATATAAAAACCTAACCATTCCACGTTCTATTTTCAAAACGTTTTCATGCTCGGATTTGGAACACAAATATTCTCCCTACAATTAGTATCGGATGGTCACACCTCGACATTCGGGCAGATATAATTTTACTTTAAGTACATTTTACTTTGAATCTAAACCAAGCTTACTTGCGTTAAGTCTATGGTCGGATTTTGTTTGTGGTTTAAAAAGAAGATCACAATCAAATGTTCTAGTAATTAGGCCCAACGCTGCTTGTCGGTTGGTTGGTCGCATAATTTCCGTCGAGTGTTCAAAAGGCATCATTTGTCATTCTGTGGCGCGAACTCGCGGCGAGCGGACGCCCGACCAATTTATCGGGGTTATTTATTTTCCAAGTTATTTATTTAAGGAAAAGTCATCGTTAATCACAAATGAGGAGATTTTATTTACTTAGGTAGCCTTTGATCGTTATTGGTGTGTTTGAGGATGTTTGAGTTAAATTAATGTGGTTTTGAGGGGAGCGCTCGTGTTTTAATGATGTGAAAGTTGTATCAAATTTTACTCTGATTACATTTTTTTTAAGCCCTATTACTAAAAATGGTTACAATTTTATTTCGGTTAAGGTAGATGACATAATTTTGGTAGTGTGTGATTAGCAACTTTGCGAAGAATACCGGCCGCACTCAAAGTTATTTAATGACGATAACTAGTTCCTTAGTGGCGATTTTTCTTACACGTATCTGTGTATGCTAGCCATTATCATTATCATAATAATACATGTCACCCTTTGTTCCGCTATATCGAACTATAAAATAGTTTCCTTATTCAATTAACTCGCACACCGCGGAATGACACCCTGTATGTAATATCCCCCTGGTTAATTAACCGTGACTGATGGGCTGCAGAACCCATTATAAACCGTAGAGGCTGTAATATTATCTGTGACCATAACCCGAATAGTTTCATGCAGCGAAAGGGGACAGAGATACACGACTCCTATAGCTCTATCCTTCTTACTTGCAAAATGGGAAGCCATCGGCTGTCTATCGCTGTCTAATAATTATGTCGATGCGGTTAGCCTATTTGATAGTGACCTTGAAGATAGCGGTCCCGGGTTCTATTCCCGGTATGAACAAATATTTGAGTAAAATTTACGCGGACGAAGTCGTGGGCAGAAGCTAGTGAATATGAATGTGGAATAAGCGAAACAGATTGGTCATGATCATAGCAGGTGGTCTCTGCCTACCCCTCTGGGAAACAGGCGTGATTTAATCTAGGTGGTATGTAAGTATGTTGATCATTACCCATAGTACCTACAGTCACCAGCTACAATTATATTATCGAGCATAGGACGTACAAATATTTGACACGTCTTGATTACTAGAGGTATAGGAGCGTGTCAGAGTGTTTTGCACCCAATGTTATATTAATATATTATAGTTGGTCACTGTAACTGTCATTTTGTGTGAGGTTGTGTCACGACACACATTTAAAAAAAAATGGGTCCTCTCATGAGTGACCATCATCATCATCTCAGTTCTTAACTAGGTACGAATTGGTACCTGTTTACACTGTTTTTGAAAACCACCCATTCGACGAATATTATAAATTCAACTGATCTAATCATAATTCCTTTCTTATGCCACAAAGAAGGCACCTGACACCTGAGACCAATAGACAATTGAATGCTCAAGACTACAGTCTTAAGATTGCAATCCTAAGACGGTAAATCGTTGTCAACCCTGCTAGTAATTTTACAAGTTGTTTTACTTCCACACCCGGGGCATAACCAAAAAGTCCCGACGAAAAGACTGACATTTCAATAAAAGTCCGGACTTTTTAGTCGCAAAATGGAAACATTACCCATTTAGTAACAGTGGTATTTAAAATTTAGTTTTATTACTCATATTCCAACTAATTAAAATAAAACCGGGCAAAGTAAACAGCCGGACAAAGCCCGGACTTGAGTCTAAAAGACGCGGGCGGATGGTGACCCTAAATGCGAACAGCTTGCTTGGCGGTAAGTTAAAGGACAAGATGATGGTAGCGGTTTTGACGAACCTTGCAGATTTTTTAGGTAAAACAGCTATTTTCAATTAAATAAAGCAATCACTGACCAAATTGGCCAAGTGACGTCCCAAATGCATAGCTGGGCATTAACTCGTTAATCCGTTAATCGTTAATTAACGAAGTTAACATTTTGATTAACGGATTAACTTTTAAGTTAACTTTTTAAAATGTTAACGGACACGTTAACTTCCGTTAATATGCAGAAGTCCGTTAATCGTTAATCCAATGCCTACTATTTACCGAACGGCACCGCGGCGCGGCAAGAAAAACAGGTTCAGACAAGTATGAAACGACAAGTGCTGGGCGGCGTGTAGCAGCGAGTGTGTAGTGTGAGAAACAACGATGATGACAAGGAAGACTTTTTCAAATCTGTCACTCAGTCTATAGAAAAACCAAAGAGCTCCAACTCTTTAAGAGTAAAGCGCAAACTCTCGTTAAAATGTGGCAGGACATGACATCACAAAACTCGTTCAAAGATGCTGAATTCCCTCAAGCGCTGCAATTAAACGTCTGTTTTCCACGGGTAAAGACATTTTAACCCCAAAACGAGCCTCGCTTTCAGACGAGAACTTCAACATGTTAATGTTCATGAAAGGGAATATGCACCTTATGCCGTTTTGTATTTTGTTTTGTTCCTATCCTGTTAACTTCCAGAACCTAAACCAACAGGTTTTATAAGTTCACTAACGCAACGATATAAAAATGCATTTTTTTACACATATTAACGGATTAACGATTAACGTTAACTTGCGTTAATTCTTCCGAAATGTAACGCTTTAACGTTTAACGAAGCTAACTTTTTTTGTAGCGGATTAACGATTAACGAAGTTAACTATTTGATTAACGGTGCCCAGCTATGCCCAAATGTTTACTCAGTTTACTCTATTGACGATAAAAAAGCTGTTTTAGCCAAAAATAAGTTTATTTTGAGGTTAGAAAGTGGTTTACTATATTACACAAGTAAGAATGAACACGGTATAGGTATTTTTATAATTAGTATTCTTTGAATAGTCCAGTAAATATAAAATAAACACATTTCTGTTTTATAGAGACAGGCAAAACCATCTTCCCACTGCTGCATTCATTTCACGTCCTAATTGGTTGGAATCTTGCTTCGGTTGATATAGCGACAATATTAAACTTTCAAGCTGTTATTTTTAGGATTCCGTAGCCAAAGGGTAAAAACGGGACCCTATTACGATAACTCCGCTGTCCATCTGTCCGTCTGTACGTCTGTACGTCTGTCTGTCACCAGGCTGTGTCTGCTGTGTGATACCTAGTATATTTGAAATTTTCACAGAAGATTTATTTCTGTTTTGCCGCTATAACAACAAATACTAAAAACAGAATAAAATAAATATTTAAGGGCTAATATATAATGAATGCCTAACGTTAAAATTATGAAGCTTTTCGCTTTGTTTATGCTCTATGTTTTAGTGTTTTCCTAAACAAATGTAATTACACAGTTAAAATTAATATTAAGAGCCACTCGTTCTTCAGTGAATAAGTTATTAATTAGTGAAGTGAAATTTGTATTTGAAAACCACACTAAAATAATGGTAGAGCCATCGTTCAGGTTTGAAATTTACTTTAAATATCATTTTGTTATTATTACTCGTACTAGTACAAATAACTATTGCGAAAAATAATCTAAACAAAAGATAAACTAACCCATAACATACAAGCCTAGAAAGGCTTGAAAATTAACCTAGGTATGTATGTACTATCAACCGATTAGAACACTGACCAACCATAATTATAACGGTGTCACACTTCTTACAAGTTGCATCGTAACGCCACTGTGACACAGTTCTATGGTGGGTCAGAGTTTCACTAGGGTGATAGAGGGAACCTTGTCACTTTTATCGCGGTCAGAATTCGTATATGGCAGTTTGAACATGACATTAAATGGACACATATTTATGAAATCGACTGTACTGTGAGGCTATAAACATTTCAATTCCCATTACCATAAACTGTTAAGCTAGTGATTTTGCACAATTACGAGTATTTCCGTGTGCTATCGAAAATAGCAAATAATGTTAAAACAAAACAGAGAACCGTAAAATCATACAACTATGGTCCTAACCTGAAACAATAGTCTATGTTTCTTCATTACATTATTCCAATATATCGTTACTACTTTAGAAAAAGCTTGTATATAATATTTCGAGATGTATGAATTTGAACCTAATTCACTTCACTTTTAAGTTTAAAATCGTACAACACAAAATACGAGACACGAGGTTTTTCAAAGTAATGACGATTATGATACCTTACTGCTATTATTGGTGGGTGAATATACTTTTACGGAACTCACAGTATTATTTGCTTTATTATCATTTATGAATTATGATAGAATATTGCATTAAAACAGCCTTCAGGCTTATACAACCAATAACGTCTCTCTCAGAAGCCCGTATAAATACGCTTTTACTAATGCTCAGCTACCTATTACAAAGATAAGATAGATAAAGACATTTATTCAGTAAATAGGCCGCACGGGCACTTTTACACGTCAAGAATCTACCAGCGCTTCACAACAGAAGACCACTGCTTAGAAGAAGCGCCGCAAGAAACTCAGCAGTCAGTCAGTTTTTTAAATATATTTAATATTACAATGGTACTACTTAGTCTAGCATTATATAAATTTATAAATAGCAAATTAAAAAATATTTCAAATATCCTTGATTATTGTTTTCGATTCAACCGGAACACAATTAGCGGCCTTTACTCGTAAAATTCGGACCGCGGGAAACGCCACGCGCTGTTCCAATGTTCGTTCGTTATGTGTACCGGCCGCTAATTTTAAGACCCCTTGCACCTTACATACGTGCATATAATAGTTTTTTCACTTCTCAGGCTCTAAAATGACTCATAATAGCCTTGTATAGGTGGACTAAAGTGATGTATTTAATCCCAATGGATTAAACACTTTACTCCCTAGGGACTAAAGTACTTTTTATTTTAAATTTACTTCGGAAGCCATTAAACAGCCAATCACGAAGTTTGTGAATGGAAGATTATCGCAATTTTCAGTGATTGTATGTACGGTCACGGAAGTTAATTTGCTACCCTTTTCAAAGAAAATCTGATTGAAGACGTCATTGTCATTAGAGATGCCAAGTCATTTGTAATTGATAGGAAACTCAACCTTATTGCTGTAGAATGTCAGATTGACTTTGGACTTAAGGTGGGTAGCAAATTTAATTCCTTGACTGTACCTATATGGACTATTTTTAGGCCCAGGAAATAACCTCAAAATGACAACTGTGCAAAATAAAAATAAAAATATTTAATTTCGTGAAACACGATTAATGATTACGAATATGAATATATGGTTAGTTCCCGATTCGCCGGATTCTTGTTTCGTCGGATTCTCGATTCGCCGGATTCTTGAGGGAAAAGTTCAGACTGGCACATATTTTATATATGAAATTCCGGCGAATCGAGAATCCGACGAAACAAGAATCCGGCGAATCGGGAACTAACCGAATATATTTATATATATTAAGGATAATGTAGTTTTCAAATTTGTATCTGTTGGCTTAATATACTAGGATTTAAAGTGTCACATTACAAAAAACTAACAACAGCGACGCAAATTTGTCAGAAACTTTGTTAAGCATTTATTAAATAAATATTGTAATTTAGTATTTTCATCATTTGTCTATCGTCTTCATTTGAAAAACATTTCCTTTTAAAATCCCTCATATTTTTAAGAAAGTCACAGTCGGTTTAAAAATAAATAATAACTCAAATTCCTTAAATGCATCGCATGCTGTTATGTCATCGCGTGCAGCCATCTCTCTCACTCGGCGCGATGGCGTGATAGTTCAAGGTTTATGAGAAATGTCGACATTTCGCTTTTTACTGAAGTTTGAGAATTCAACATTATTTAGAGAACGCGTCTGACAGTAGGAAAGCAAAATGACAAGTCAAATTGAAATGAGTAACTAAACGAAGTTTTTACAAAACAATTGCTTGTAAGTATAGAAATTTATATGAAGTGTTATTGATATGTGACGTCATCAAGACAGGACTACACTATTTATGGAAATAGAGCAACAATTCGTCACATTTCTATAAATACGAGTAAGTTTGAATGAAAAGGAAAATAAGTTTTCAAAGGGTGAAACGAATGAATAAAAATTAAAAAAGTACTTACCTATGTTATGTTATGTTATGTGTCTGACAACAAAATTTAACCTCGGAAAATAAAATCAGTAAGCAAAACTAAAACGATTAAGGTGCCGTTCACACAATTATCGATAAGTACGGTCATGCGTTGCATTCGTATTAGTTATGATTAATTTATTTCTCAGTTAAAATATAAACAACTTACATTTTTATATCGAAACTATAAAAAATATTGCACCTTTCTAAAGAACTTAGAAGTAATTTGCCATGAGAAATTTTGTTATAATGTGCGACCGGCCTAAATAAGACTTAAGACATAAGACATAATGCCACTATTAGTCACAGATAGTCATCTATCAGTGACAGCGGACATTGACGAATTGCGTGCAGCTATCTGTGGCTATATTAAATCGTCGAACTCAACGGCAATCGCTACTTGACCTCTGCGTCCGTAAGCATTCTATTGGGGCTCTGTTTCAATTTGTTTTAGACTATCTCGCGTTTTTGTGTAATCATTTTGTTCTTCTTAGCGTGTCGATGGCGTATTACATTGAATCTGATCAATATTCTGCCACGCGATCGGTAATGCTAGTATAGTCGCTCTTGCTTTCATGTAAATAAGAGCTACCATTACGACAGTAAGATAACTATGTATGTAGAAGCAATGATGGACTATTATAGTAACTGGCCAAGTCGCACCTTGATCATTTGAGTCAACCTTGCCTTTCCACTTGACAGCTCCTAGACACTATGCATTTGGTGAAAGTTATCGTTATTGAAAACAGACTACGAATACTGGAAACGCGTCTCTAAACAATGTAAGCGGCAAATCATGAATCAATTGGGGTGACAAACTTGTTACAGGTACCGGAACATTGATTCGATTTTTTTCTATGGGCGGCACCTTTTCCTGTATACCGCACTCTGGTTCAAAACACTGACAACGTTGCCATCCCACTGTTACATGATTTGCTACTTCGAAAATGACCCTATTCTATAAGGATTGATGTAATCTGCGCAATCGCGTGTCGCTTCGAGCGCTAATGTCATTTCTATACATTTTGACAGTTTTAGAAAATCGCTTACGTAGCGTCGTACATCATGTATGGGGCCCTAACGATAACATTTGCCGAATGTATCTTGTCTAGGGTCACATTATGTTGGATCTTATGTATACTACGGTCAGTAAAACACTGATTTTTAATTTCCATCCATGGGCAAAGCGGCTGGACATTTGCAACGCCGGAGGCGTCACCAATGCGTTGCCGGTGTCGAAGAAATTGAATGATACCCTTTTTAAAAAGCCCCATATTGTAGCGCATTGGAAAATTCAGCAGGAAGCTCATTCCAAATTCCTATAGTATGCGCCAGAAACGTTTTAGAGAACCGAGGCGTAGTTCAGCGCAGTGACTCAAGAAAATGCCGATGATGAGAAAAGCGATGGTAGAACGAGGCCGTTGGCACCAGTCTAAACAGTTCCTCGGAACACTCCCCATTATACAGAAGGTAGAAAATGCAGAGAAATGCAAAATCTCCTGAGGCTAAGCATCTCTAAAAGGTCGGAAACTGTACGGTCGCTGACGGCACGTCTTTGGATGGTATCGAGAGGGACTCTTATTTCACTCGGTAAAACCATATTGCTAAAGACATGTCAAGTAAATAACAGTTTTGGTGCCGTTGACAATTCAATATTACGTCAAAAGAAATATGGTTTTACCTAGCAGAACAGAACCCCTTTACGTACCTAATCACCTGCAAACTTTTTGTTCGTGTTCTGGTGGGAAAACAACCGGTGAAATAACTACTGAGGTGATTTTTTTAAATCTATGGTTTCAAGGCATTTGCTGTCTTGAAGTTGCAAATGTCTATGAGTAAAATTACCATCAGTGGCCTGTTTTATAAAGCTACAAATAACAATTTACAGGTTACACGTTTCATTCGATACAATCTAGACCAATGACGACCAGCCATTTGAGCAGTGTTTGCACTATAAAAAAACAATTGCTGGGTAAGTAATGCTTTCTGATTCATCGGTCAAATTATGGACCGTTGATCGAATGGAATGACCCCCTAAAACTATTAAATGCTGATTGTCTTTATTCCCTCGCTAAATATCCAAATTTCTGGCATATAAAAAGACACACCATGATTCTGCGTGGTTAAAGCTTCCTTAGTCTGTTTTTTACCTTGCCAAATTCCATTAAATCACAGTTAAATCTTAACAAACAAATTGTCAGCACAGACAATTATACTGTTAGTAGGAAACTAATACCCTGCTATTAGAGATGAGGAAGTACTCAAATAAATAGACGTTTTATATAATACCCCGTCGTCACTACTAAGTGGCGTAGTAATAAAATAGTATTTTTACTGTCCCACAAATTTAGGTCAGATTCAACGAAAACTCTAACAACTTAATATTAACACGAGTTTATTGTGAATAAAGATTTCATAAGTTAATTAATGGGCTAAGTGACTCGGAGAATTTGTCATTTGTCCGTCTTATTTCAGTCATGGCTATTAATAGTGGTTTTGGATACATAAATATACAGCTGTTTCTTCGGTTATGCTACTGATAGATTCGGCTACCGAAAAATATTCTCATTGGTCGGTAGTAATATCGGCTAAACAAGTTATAAGAATATACCGGATGAAAAAGTTGCGACTCTCAGACATGTAATTATGAATTTAAATAGGAATAAAAACATACGTAAATATTTACTAATCATTGTAATTTCTCATACATAACTATCACCACTCAGTATCATCACTTACGAAACACAATTTCGGCGGTAGAAGTCTTTCGACCTCGGTCAGATGTACAAGCAGAAACAATCATGTATTAGTATAATGATCTAAAGGGGGACTTGTTCTTGGCCTTCAACACCAGATTACGCAACGGTATTGGATTATGAGTGTACAGATGTAGTAAATAAACAAACGATATCATTCTTAGTTGGAATGTTCGTACACATAATAATATAAGCGTCAGCTTGAGTATACCTACCCATCAATGAGTTAATTGTGACAGTGAGACAAAATACAAACTTATCGTACCTACATAACTGTGAACTAAATATGTACAGAGTTACCTAATTAATAATCAAACATTATTGTGTACCTATACTGTATTTACTTACTACTACTTGTGGGAGGACCTTGTGCAGGGTCCGTCCGGGTTGGTACCACCATCTTATCCATTAACCTACCGCCAAGCAGCAGTGTTCGTATTGTTGTGTTCCGGTTTGGGGATAAGACAGCCGGGGAAATGACTAGCATAGAGGCATTCCATCTTAGTCCTCAGGGTTGGCAACGCATTTGCAATCTTAGGATTGCGGTCTTGTGAATGCGAATGTCTATGGGTCTCAGTTTCCACTTACCATCAGGTGGAGTGAGTGCTCGTTTGCCTTCCTATGCGATAAAAAAAAAAAACTTGCCAGAGTAAAAGAGCCGCTATTGGATCGGGGAACTCCACCCTCACTTACCATCAGGTGAGATAGAAGTCAATCGCTTGTCAAAATATATTCTCAAAAAAACCGTTAGGTAATATAGGTTTCGGTTTCGGCTAAATGGCTCAGCCCTGGCGACTAATAGCATAGCGCTGTCAAACCAAATTGATTCGTAACATACGAGTATAAAATCTATTTTTGAACGTCATTTGTCGATCTGACGGGGTAACTAATGGTCTGTCGCGCGACGTTGCTCGAAGAGTTGTTGTGGTTATATTTAAACGTTTAGGATAATGAGAGGGACGGAATTATGTGTTGAAGAGGGATGGGTTTATATAGGTTTCTTTTTAATATTATTTACCGTGTAATGTGAAAATTAATGTAATGTTAAGGTAACGTTTTTAGGCGTTTACCAATGGTGGCTAAATTGTTAGAGTAGTTTGGTAAAAATCCGTTGCAAGTTAGGTTACCAAAATAAAAAATATTTTTAAATACCTAAGTTACATTTTTTTAAATATCCACTTCCTGCAGTACCTAAGTATTTAATAATAAATTTGGCTCGTTTTGTTATTTTAATAACGTAACGTTTTTTTGTCATCATTCGTTAAACTATAAAGTTAGTTTTTAAAGAATAATATTTACGAAAGTAATAAGTACAATTAATATAATCTTGACGTATTCAAAATTGTAGGGTATCGTTTATCCCCGGATAGTCAAACGTATACATCTGTAAGTAAGTAGGTATAGCATAAATTATATCCTAAGCTAACTGATGGTCCAGTTGGGTGCCCGTCAAAAAGTGTTTTATCCAATAAAACTCCCATTGACGGGCACCCAAAAACCTAACAGTGGCACCTATTTTTTGAAGGATTGCTACTACTTACTACTGAACTGATAGGTACCAATGACGGCATGAGATTCAACATGCCCATAAAAGTTTTAATTTAATTAATAGTTATTAAAACATCTGTCATGTAATAGAGCCTCTTAAAATACGAGTTCACCGAATGCCATTAGGTAGGTACTGATATCCGTCATGGACTTAATAATAAATTATGATAATAACAATGTATGACATTGTTTTTTATCATTATCACCATAGCAACGCGTTGGTAACTTACACTTACACTTTGAGGAGCATTCTAATACCGTTATGGTATCGAATCTTTCAGTGCGCAACATAAATTAGCTGTAGTTATTTAACGAATAACCAATTCCACCTTATTATTTTAGGGCAATTTAATTAGTCCAGTAGACCAAGGTGTTTATGAGTGTCAACGACATTTGCTGGATCATAATTTTTCTCTATAGGAAAGAAGTTTTTAAGGTCATTGCCAAATTTCATTACTAACCAAGATGTTGGTGCTGGATTTCCAAACTGATGTGTCATCATTGTCATCAATAAAGAACTCAACGTAGACAATAGCCGCCAAATAAATTATCTCTCCCGACAATCCGCTAAACTGAAAGAGAAACGTTTATCAAAACGTATTTCTAATCTGAGATGCTGGCAGGCTAGTTTTGGCACTAGGCGACATCCACAGCGGCCATAACGCGGGGGCGGGGCCAAAAGCGCGGGCGCGCGCGCCATTGGCCGCCACGTTCGCGCCGTGGGAACGTTCCAAGTTTGAAATCCGCGCTTTAGGACCCTATTATTGAATCCGTGACAGCAGAATAGGCTAGGTTTTTATTCTTTTTAAAACCGCTGAAAGTCTAGAGAAAGTCAGTTTTAATTAGAAATTATTGTACTGCCAAACAAAATTGGTTGTTAACGCCTTTTTAAGCAGATTGTAATCTAGAATGGTGTGGTATTTGGAGCATTTTTTGTTTGTTTGCCGTATGAGGTCTAGGTATAATGATGTTAATTGCCTTTAAATTCTGGTGTTGACTGTGAACGATGTATTTTAAAAGTGTAAAAAAGTTACACGATTCATAATTACTGCTGTCAACTTTCCGTGGCGAGCGGATACTGGTATGCCTTCCGAATCAAACACGGTGTGCTCACTTCAATTAAAAACCAGCCAAGTGCGTGTCGAGCTGGCATTAATTTAGGGTCCCAGTTCCGTGCCATGAACAACGTACAAAAAATAATGTCCAAATACCAATTAACTTAGACTCCTAGATATTTGATGGCGCTGCTGATAGACTTAAGCATTTATCGATCATCCTAGCGAACCTATCGATTGTTTATTTAGTTTAAAGAACCAATCATCTAGCGAACGGTCAAGTATTATATAAACAGACAGAATTGACATGATTAAGTATTTTCCAATTTGCTACGGGACCCTATTAAGCTCGAAAATTAATAAGCTCCTTTAAAATTCAAATGAAGTATTAATTACAAATTAAGATAATTACATCCAAGTTTACATTTTAAATAACGAAAACCGTTTCTTAAATGCCATTTTAATATTTGCAATTCCAGAGGTGTTTTAGCGCGTGCTTGTAATTGGGACGTCGAGGCGCGGGCCGAGAGGAGCCGAACGGGCCCGAGAAGACCCGAATGCGCCCAACGTTACGGTCCGAGTGCAGCGGGGTAATCTCGCTAATTACTGATAAAATCGCATCGCAACCCACAACGGCAGATCTGCGGAACGCTCTCGCGTGGCCTACAAAAAGCGGAGATATGCGAAATCTTTCGTGTCCCGTTTACGATGGGATAAATAAAATAAAACAAACCTTTACTTAGCTCTACATATTCTCCGATTGGCATCTGAGAGTAGAGATGTGTCGTTGTGTAATCTTAGAATCGCCCTCTAGAGACTTTGTCTTGAAAATTCTCGGGTAATTTAGAACGTGAAGGACGCTGCCCCACATTAGACGAATGACGCAAATATATTTGGTACTTGTATTTCAATGTTATGGCTAAGTTAGGTGTTTCATATTCGCCTGTATTCACCGAATACGTGGACCCACAATACGAGCCTTTTCTCACGACTCCCGATGTAAGCAGTCGCGAAAAAAGCAATGCGAAACCGCGAATTTTAGCTCGGCGACTTTCCTTATAAGGCAGTGTATATACCAACACCGGCTCAAGATTCGTTTTTGTCCGCAGGTTTGGTTCCAGAACGCGCGGGCCAAGTGGCGGCGAATGGTGACCAAGCAAGAAAACAAGATGTCGGACAAGTGTTCGCCAGACGCTTCGTTGGAAATGGACATGTACCACGGACCTATGGGTTCTATACAATCCCTGCCTCCCCACAGCCCCCCGTACAGCGTGATGGGGGGACCACCAAGCCCGAATTCTATGGACTGCCCATAGCCACTATTCTGCGCTATATGAGCGCTAGAGATAACTTTACAGTGTACGGCAAAGTGAACAGTGTTCAGACTAAACTTTTAGCGGTGTTTAGTACGTGGAAGATAGTTATTTCACTATTAGATTTTACGTCTTACTTTTTAATAGTCATGGGCTTCGTGTTTCTGAAACGAATGACATATATAACTGTACTGTCTGTGAGAGCGAGCGTCGTAGTGATAGCCGATGACGTGTAGTAAAATAGACGCTTTTGTAAGTGAAATACATATTATTATGTCATATACATACAAATCAGTTAATACATATTGTGAAAAATAGATGCACCGTTACAGTTAATTCCTATAGTAATACACCGATTAATAGACTAATAGATCTTTGTTACTTACTTAAATAGATCGCAAATATCTAACTGTTACTTTTTACTTACATATAGATACAATTTGTGTAAATAATGTGTCAGTGACTTGGAATTAGAGGGGGTCAGAGAGATGTCGCTGTATTGTGGGCTCAATTCTAATTTGACGATCGAGAAATTGTCACTTCAGGGGTTTCTAGGTACTTTGTTTTTACACCTATTCAAAGCAGTATCTCAAATTCAATAATCAATGCAGTTTGAATTCTATTCCGTTGGTAATGAGGTTGATATTGCTACAGGAGTTTTATCCGAGGTACTGCCTATTGGCTTAGGACGGCAGTATTGTCCTCCTTTGTTTTTGTGTTTTCCACTAATGTCTAGTTAAAGCGACACTGCGACGTTAACAATGCGATCAATAGGGTAAAGATAAGTGTAGTATAAGGCCCCAGTAGGTACATTTTAGGCCGTATTATAAGATGCCAAAATCTGTCAAGTTAAAGGCTGTAAAATAGACAGTACTATATGAATTCAATAGACTTATCCCTTTCTTAGAATAGAGGCCTGGCAGATTATCACAGCTCGTAATATGGCCGACCAATTTAGATAGACACTCACAACACTAACTCCGGTTTACCTCTGTATCTAGATACACTAAAACCACAACAAAATGCACATATCAACAACAACAAAATGCACTTATTATAACTGCGTAATGTTTATAATTACTTAATTATACCCTGTTCATCTTTACCCGTTGGTATTGGCGCTAGTAGCCTGGATTACACAAAGTTATTGTTCAAAGCCCCTAAAATATTTTAAAATGTAAATAAATTTAAAAAATACCCTTGTCCAACACAAGGAGTACGTGTGTATATTTCGGTACTGTAGACTGATTTTACAGACAACGACAAAAATATGGTAGCGTATGAAATACTCAGGAAGGTGAACCAACCTTCTTCTATTTGTCTTTGGTTCACCATACGTATACAACGAGTTTACAAGTCATCTTTATGCCAAGTATTTCTGTAAGTTATGAACATAAAAAGTGCCGAGCTCCTCAAGCTGTATAGAAAATAGGCTCCATATGGCGTCCTCGGCCGTCAAATGTGTTAACCTTGCAACCCTTTAAGGTTAACACGTGGTGTTCATAGTTTTATTTTACGTTTAAATACTCTAGGATTCGATCTGTAATGTATGAATCTCAGAAGGTTGTAAATTAACAGATTTCCTCGTATACTTAGACTTAAATGAAGTTGATCAAAAGTTAAAGTAAATGTATATATCAAAAAATGTAAGCAAAATGTAGGGTATGTATACACTTTTTTGCCATTTAACATGCCTAATTTCTACCCTTGTAATGGTATGTACACATTTGGTCTTTTTAGGGTTCCGTAGCCAAATGGCAAAAAACGGAACCCTTATAGATTCGTCATGTCTGTCCGTCTGTCCGTCCGTATGTCACAGCCACTTTATTCCGTAACTATAAGAGCTATACTGTGGAAACTTGGTAAGTAGATGTATTCGGTGAACCGCATTAAGATTTTCATACAAAAATAGAAAAAAAACAATAAATTTTTGGGGTTCCCCATACTTAGAACTGAAACTCAAAAATTTTTTTTTCATCAAACTCATACGTGTGGGGTATCTATGGATAGGTATTCAAAAATGATATTGAGGTTTCTATTATAATTTTTTTCTAAACTGAATAGTTTGCGCGAGAGACGCTTCCAAAGTGGAAAAATGTGTGTCCCCCCCCCCGTAACTTCTAAAATAAGGGAATGATAAATGTAAAAATAATATATGATGTACATTACCATGCAAACTTCCACCGAAAATTGGTTTGAACGAGATCTAATAATTAGTTTTTTTTTAATACGTTATAAATCGTAAACCGCATTTTACCTTTCATTCAATCAACTCAAATATAATAAAGAATAAAGAAAAACATTTATTTAGATGTATAGTTGTACGGAACCCTACGTGCGCGAGTCCGACTCGCACTTGGCCGGTTTTTTATGATTTAAATAGTGTCTTAGAGCATTTGGATGTCCGTCCATTTTTCATTAATTTAACGTTTTCCCACTCAGTCAAATTGATTAATTAATGCCTATTTATTCTTCACAGTGTTCAGCATTAGACTTTAGTAGTACCTTTGATTATTTAATTATTAAAAAAAGGCATAGGTACGAGTAACATGATAAATTGATAACAGTCGTCGGCCGGTGTTTCTATGAAACAGGAACAGCCAAAGTACCAAGATGTGAAAGCGAGAAAAATATTGATAGACAATCAATGGCTGCGAGTAAAGTTGACATACTTGTAAGAACCCATATAGTTATAATTTTACTATTCGGTACACTTTGAATTCTGTAAGTAACTTACAAAAAACATGCATTATTTTGAAAACTTTTTCAGTGAACTGATGGATAAGAGTTTTTTTTTATTAATATATGCTATTATTTATTGAAAATTAATATTTTACGTAAGATAGTCTAAACAATAGGTAAAATTTAATGTGAATTTCCATAGTGTAAAATGTTAGTAGGTAGTAAAATGCTGACATGACTTTTGGAGGCGCGATGTTTAAAATATTTGTATCTCAAAAGTATAATGAAAGCTTTAATTAATTAATTTAAAGCTACAACGTTAGTGTTTTGCTAGAATTAATGGAGTTTTATCATTATGGTTTTGATATTTGGAACGCCGGGAGTATACGATAAATTCCTTGTATTTGTAAGTTTGGTATATGCCATAAGGCGTTTTATATCATCTCTGATATCTCAAACGCGTCTAGGAGTCATCTCAGCAACTAAGCGTAAGCGTATCGCCATGGAGGCGTAAAGGCGTCATTTCACAAGAGCTGGTATGATTTTATCGTATGAATGAACGATGGAGTACCCACCTATGTAAATGGAATCGAAAACACAACAAAAACTGGGTGAAATAAGAATATTACGACTTATAATTAGGTCTATTTCCAATGGAAAAAATATATTTGTCCAATTTATAATTATATATAATATTTATTTCCTTATTTGTTACACTTACGAGTATAACCTTTATAACTTGTTAATAAGCAATTAAGATATCTGAGACAGCATTTTTTACAGAAATAATGCAAAGTGATAGTTGGGTCAATCAACTTTTCTTTGTAGCTCGTTGCCATGGTGTCGTCTCCTGGGTCACTCTTTAAAACTATGATTTCAAAGGATATAAGTCCACTAAAAAACTGTTTTATTGGCAATTACACACCCATTATTTTATGGCCTTTCTCCTGAGTGTGCTGGAAGTATGTATTATAACATTTTTTCTAAGAAACTCTATCACTGTTGTCTCCTGGCTTACGGGACAGAATAACAACAACAAAAAGTTGATCCACCCAGTTATGTTATGACCTGAAAAAGGTTTCCTGAATGAAAGCATGTCTTAACCTCTCATAAGTGGCACTTACACCATTCATTTCGTTCTTCCCTTCCTTGCCAGCTCTTGTGAAACCTAGTGACGTTAGGGAAATATCTCATGCGAAAGATCTTTTTGTAGTTATAAGGTTAAACATGTCAACCGATGAGTACACGATCATTTAGTTCCTTTTTTGTATAGTTTTTATGATTAGTGTCGATGGCGATGACGGTCGTATAAGACAAAGGGCCATTTTATGGCGTAAGTGATAATTTAATACTGTATAGGAACGTCTTCATCAAGAGTAACAACTATCATGTTTACGATGAAGTTGATATTTATTTCGAAACTTCAATGCCCTTTCATAATTTGGGTAAAATCGTGAGAAAAGGATGGCGACAACTGGATTTCAAACTTCGATTTTCAAACTATTACGCGGGCACGCGAGCATAACCTTCCGTCAGAATGGTCGGTATAACAAACTAAACTACGACATACCGAAACGAATGCGTCGGTTTGCAAACGGAGTCCAAACGAAACGCTTGGCAGAGCATTGGTCTCCGTCTGCAATGTGCTTGTTATCGAATGTTTACGGATTAACGCTCTTGGTGGAGACGCAAGTTAACTTTTTTCCTTGTTAAATACACCTCCTATTTATAATAATTTTCATACGATTGAGATTATCGCCGTCGATTTAATATTATGCAATAATATTTATGGTAGCAAACATGATAAAGTAATCAGTAATCAATAAGTTTCCGGTACCTATTGAAATATGACGAATCACGGTAAATAAAAAAACGGCAACGTTTTACCAAAAACGGTAATTTATTCACGACTGTGAAAAATACATATAACGATCTGTTAATAAAAATATTCCAATTACAATGTGTTGTATTTTATTTTGGCTCCTCTACATTTTACCTTTTTTATTGTTGGTAAACCATCATCATCATCATCATGTCAGCCGAAAGACGTCCACTGCTGGACATAGGCCTCCCCCAAGGCTCTCCACTCAGACCGGTCTTGTGCTTTTCGCATCCACCGCGTTCCCGCGATCCTTACAAGGTCGTCACTCCATCTTGTTGGAGGCCTACCTACAGCTCGTCTCCCGGTCCGCGGACGCCACTCAAGAACCTTCTGACCCCATCGGCCATCAGTCCTGCGTGTGTTGCTGCGTGCGTGTTGTTGGTAAATGAATTAAGGCATCCCACCTCTAATTGGGGACTAGGTTAGGTATGACAGACTCCAGAGCAGAAGACGCAGAGTACCGTCTATTAAAAAACCAACAGATGCCCTCTCTCTCCACCGTGTTGGGGTTGGGGCGCCACAGGATCGCTTTGCAGCATTCAACATTCGTGGGTAGAACACAGAAGTGATCATTTGTATTACCATTTAGAGTTCACTCTGTATAAAGCAACTTCTGTCGGTCTTTGGCTGCATAGGAAACCACAATGATAAACAGCAGTTCATGATTGTATTTTAAGTACAATAAAATTATTGAATACCAAAAATGGTGCGGTGGTGTGGAGCGTCGGTGGCCTTAGTGGCTTACGGGGTCGACTCGTGATCGTAAGGTAGGTACCGAGTTCGAACCCCCGCGGTCACCATGTGCCAATGAGTTTTTCTAACTTAAGTGCATTACCCGATGCTCTTACGGTGAAGGAACAACATCGGGAGGAAACCAGCACATTCGAGCAGCTGAGGGATTCGAAAAGGGTCCATCTACAAGATAAGATAAGATACTTAAATTAAAACTGGTTTACATAATTCAAACAAAACCACCAAATACAAGATTTTTAAATCGAACTTGTTCTAAAATTTAACCTAGGTTTTACCCATGTTACGCCATTAAAGAGTTATACGGGTGGTTATCTCGTCGTCAATTCGTGGATGAACTGATAACCAGCAAATTTAAATTACTTCACGCGCTCGATGGCAAGTAAGGCAGAGTCAGACATACCAATCTATCCGAGCTTCGCTGACGAATTTTGTGACCAAACAAAACTACACGCACTAACATGTTAATAGAAGCGGAGTTGCTACGGGGCTGATATGCGCTAACGTAAATGATTATCGAAAACTGACATTAGATATGTTTGAATTGTCGTAAGCGCTCGATGCGAGCGTCCGGCAACATCGGTATCAATAGTACTTTACAAAAACTCATGCCTTTATTCCCAGAGTAGGTTAGGCAGAGCTACAGAATTACCATCCATTCTAAAAATGTGTTAATTATTCTCTAACCACATTTTGCACAATTAAGCTAAGATGTTT
The DNA here is from genome assembly GCA_927399475.2 of Acleris emargana. NCBI lineage: Eukaryota > Metazoa > Arthropoda > Insecta > Lepidoptera > Tortricidae > Acleris > Acleris emargana. The sequence continues at coordinate 10,219,143 of OV656835.1, read as the reverse complement.
ACCAGTGTATTAGCGACAGGTTGCAAGCCCATCGCCTAACAGTACTACAAGCCTTTATTCCCTTAGTCGCCTCTAACGACGTCCACGGGAAGACATGGAGTGGCACTATTCTAACCTGGCAACCACGCGGGACTCAAGTACTTAACATAATATGTCCGAATATTATTCGATAGCGATAAATTCACAGAATGCATGTTGGCTAGACTCACATGTTATATTATGACCAAAGCCTCTTTATTATTATAGAAGGTTAAATAAAATAAAATACGTTAATACTGCTCTGATGGGACAACTTTTATGCTCTCCAGCTAATATTTCGAGGGCAAATCGAAAACTGACAAGCCTCTTGACAGATTTTAGCTTACGAAGTAGGTAGAAAGTATTATTATAATCTGTGCTTTATCATTACACCGGCAATTTATTATCTTTCACGTGCAGGGGCCCTAGGCGAGATGCTTATCGCTAACGTAAACTATTTTCGAAAACTTTCAAAGCTTCAATAGAATTGACATAAGCGCTTGACGCGACCAATAGGCAGCTTATATCATTTGAACATTTTCGATAGCGAAAACTTTCGCCGACTGCGTCTCATCTAGGGTCACGTACTGTCAAGGACAAAAATAAAGTGCCCGTTAAAGTCTCAATAATATTAAAAGCGCGTAAATAAAAAAAATATGTTTACTTCTTGCCCGGAATTAAAACAAACAAATGCACTCTTCAATAAAGACCCAGCGCAGGCTCGAAAACCAAATCACATTTTATTATCCAGTAGCAAAAGTTGAGAATTACGATCTGTCACATAGGCGTTCGGGGCAGAGCCTCCGAGCTATGCTGTTTAATTAAAACGATAAATAAACGGCTGCGCGGCTGGGTGGTCCCGCGGGGATTTCAAATTCCGAACGTTATCAGTTCGAGGAACGTTCGAATTTTGAACATTGGCGGGCGGCCATTTTGTTAAAATGACAGATTTTAGCGTGTCCGGTATTAAATGCTTCAATGTTAGTATTTTTCAAATGTCATAATAAAAATGATAAGTTGAACATTTTAAAGAAATGAAAATCATTATAATGCAATAATATACCTAAGCTTCTCATATCAACGTAACACGAAGTAAATGAATACCTTAAACAAATTAAACCTTGTATGGATTTCAAACCATTTCAGTGGGAAAGGGTACACAATATTTTTGTGGCATAGAGCTCGCTCGACTGGCCTAGCTGAAAGTAGTTTCTTCTATGAAAGTAGAAAAAATATTTTCACCTCAGCAGCTCAAACAAGCAGGTTTTGCTGCTTAAAAACAGTGAGCAAAATTCAATTTTGCTGCGAGCGAGAGGCAAAGTAGCTTTTTAATTTTTTTTTTAAATGCCGGGGGCAGTGCTGGGGCTACTCACAAGATTCGAAAAAATTGAACTTCACTTTGTTCAGTCACTTTCACTTCGATAGGAAAAAAGCGAGAGATAGAAACAACTTGATTCGAAGTTCGATTTTCAAATTCCACACATAGTAGGCCCAAAAAGAAACGCACGTTCGGATGCACACATAACATAACCGTAAAATTGCAAATAAAACTATCTGTTAAAGTTTGAAATGTGTTTATTATAACTATTTTATACAGTAGGTACAATATTTTTTTTTATTTAATGTTTTGAAGACAAAATTAATGAAAAATAAGAAGATTATCATGTACCTATCTACGTAATTTTGTTATCGTTTTAACAATCTTTAATTTCGTGACATAAACCGCGGGGGCAGTTTCAGAACGCATTTCAAAAATAGCGGGATTATTGTAGCCAATAGCCATAGACAAGGCCTAGTTAGGTTTTTTTTAAAGCCACAGACTACATAAAGCTGTATAAAGTTGTGTTTGCACTACGGCATTATCAAGTTGAGTGACAGGTTTTATCTGTTTCATGTTTATTTTTTCCACTTTTTATTTTATTATTATTTTGCAAAAATGCTTGTGATTGATGCATATGCGATCGTGTCGTTATTTAGTCGTGTATTCACCAAATGGTAACAACGGAAGACCTGCGTTGGCCCTACCAGCTTCACGCTGTGTTGTTCTCGCTGCTGAGGTGAAAAGTTGTATGTCTCACACGAGACCAAAGTTTTTTACGTCTCGTATCTTTGAATCGATTCAAAATCATCACTCGCAGCAAAAACCAACTTTGCTCTCTTGTTGAACAAATAACTATTATACATGATTTCTACTACCTGCCCACAGAGCAGATATTACAGTCCTGCTGTTTTAGTATAACTTGAGGCTGCCCAATATCGAATGTTGTCAGCGTTTGTACAGCTTCCAAGTTTCGAAAACCAATAACAACACTTTGCCTACCGTTTCCCGAAACCTTAGTTTGTTTTAGTTCACTTATAGCGCATCTGTAAGTTTTTGAATTCCTGCATTAGCTATACAGTGTGTCTCTGACCTTGGGGCTTTAATTTCAACGATCGATTCTACTCGCTAAACTGAACTACTTTTGTTCTGCAACATGAAAAAATAACTTAAATTTAGATAACTAATTGATGTCAAAGTCTAATTGTAAAATCAGTGTATTACATACTGGCCATGTAATCACTATCTCATGGTACGGGGGCGACATTACCTTGGTACGAGGGCTAAAGGAAAATGGAGAATTGGATCGCGTACATTAAAAATTAGATTTAACTTGTATGATAAAAAATAAATTTAAACTGAACATATTTTTAACAACTTACAGAACAAAAGAAGTTTAGTTTCAGGAGTAGAATTGATCTATTCATTTAAAGCCCCAAGGTCAGAGGCACCCTGTATATGCAATACGTACGTATTTCCTGACACTGTCAGACTGACTTTCACTATCCAGATGCTGTCAGAAGGTAAAACCAAAATTTGCTCGACCAGAATGAAATGTTACAGTATGTACCTAGGTAACTATTATTTTTGCTTTTCATAGTGAACTAAGAAGTTTTACATACTGAACTAATTATATTCACATAGTTTCTGCTTCCAAATTTTATAGGTACCTACCTACTTACCTGTTACCTCTTTTTAATTATATTAGCTTTAGTTCGTTATGCAATTGGGTCTATTTTTAATGAAATACACTACCCAATATTGAGTTGTAGCAACAGTTGATGGTTAACCATAAATACATACATACATACGTTAGTAGAAGTAGTAGGCATTTATCTCATATTGGAAATTACATTATTATAAATATCAGAAAATATCAGGGGACAATGTCACACCAATTGACCTAGTCCCCATTTAAGCTCTAGGCTTGTATTATGGGTACTAGACAACGATATAAATACTTATATAGAGAAATATATACTTAAATACATAGTAAACATCCATGACTCAAGAACAAATATTCGCGCTCATCACACAAATATCTGCCCTTACCGGGATTTGAACCCAGGACCGCTAGCTTCGTAGGCAGGGTCACTACCAACTAGGCCAGCGCGTCATCTCATAGTTATGATGAATTAGCAATAAGGCCTTCAGTGTAAAAATAAAAAGTAAAAGTCAAACAATGTAATCACGCCTGGTTATCAGAGGGGTAGGCACAGACCACTTCTTTCCACCTGCTACGATACTGACAAATCTTTTTCGCTTCTGCCACATTCATACATCCTTAAATAAATTAACTAAATTAATAAATTCTAAATTTCTACGGACCTTTTGTACAACAGACAGACAAACATAACCAAGTGATCTTGTAATAGTTCCGTTTCAGTATTTATCGAAAACTAACAAACGTTAAAGTAAAAATTATGAACGGGTAACGTTTTACAGTTCATGCCATTTTATTCGTAAAATTTGCATGCGGCTACGCTGCAAACATTTTGCACAAATTATGCGTTTTTATTTTCCATCGTAACAATAGTAAATTATAAAAATACTTTCAACTTTATCTGTTAATTCGTTAGTATTTATAATGGAAGTTTCTATATTGAAAGATTTGTAAGTGTTACTTTTAAGTAATCCCGATGACAAAGTAAGATTTGAAATATGTATTTAACTTACTAATAGACCCACCGAGTTATATATCGATGGCAAAACAAAAAGTACAGTTTGCAAAAAGCTGGCCACAATAACGAAAATTTGCCCCAAGGACACTATATCATTTGATAAGCTTTTTTTTCATTTATGCTCTGCAACGATAACTTGACCTTCGAATTAAAAGCTAAGAAGCGGTGGGAAGTTAAAGAAATATTTAAATATTTATATTCGCAAATATTAACAAACTATTAACAAGTTTTACCCGTGTGGTTGCCGGGTTAGAATAGTATCACTCCATTTCTTCCCGTGGATGTCGTAAGAGGCGACTAAGGGAATAAAGGCTTGTAGTACTGTTAGGCGATGGGCTTGCAACCTGTCTCTAATACGCTGGTAAACATCTAAGCCTAATTGTGCAAAGTGTGGTTACAGAATTATCAACAAGTTTTAAAAGTTGTTGGTAATTCTTTAGCTCTGCCTACCCCACTCTGGGAATGAAGGCGTGAGTTTATGTATGTATGTATGTATTAACACGTTTTGAATGATCTTACATGCAATTTTTTAACTCCTTACAAAACAAGTTCTGTAATGCCTCATGCCGTCTTCATACATTAGTCAAAAAGTCGCTTCAAAAAACAAAATGAATTACACCCTTATAACTACAAATTAAGTTACAAATTCAACAGATAGCAGTTGTAACAAATATGCCCTTAGGATTAGAATTCTGTGTACAGAAAAAAGGTCATACGTCCCCTAGAGCCCTCATTGTATTCGCGACTGTATTATTATTGAAATTGGATTGAAATTGGAGTTTGTAAAATAATGGTAAGCATAAATTAGTTGAGTAAACATTTACCGCGTTGTTTGCCCAACGGATTACCGACTTGACTCCTTAATCCTACGGTGATTTATGCAAGTAGGGCAGTGTATTTACACTTTAAATTATTAAAATGCGCATGGCCATTTGCGTTACAAGTTATCTTGATTTTCGTGTCACGTCGTTGAGAATAGCAACCACAATTGCACTTCCACAAAAGGCCCTATTCTATGCGGTAAAAACCATAACGTCTTTGACCTGCCACGGTACGGTACGGCCACCTTTATTGACCAAACGTTGACACTACGATAACAGGTCAAAGAGCATAATGGTTATAACCGCCTAGAATCTCAGCCCAGGGCCTCTTTTAAACACGGTAAAACCATATTGCTTTTGACGTGTCAACGTGTGTGTGTATCTTCAACGTTACGATAGCTCTTATTTACCTGATAGTAATGGTGGCTGATTTAAAAAAAAATCGATAACACAACCGTGTTGAATACCTTTAGAGCCTCTGCTTTAATTATTTCAGATGAGAGATGATATTTTCACCGGAGATATTTGAAGCACATCATTGCACAGCTTTATATCTATACCGTATAGCTGCGTACAGCAAATGCAAAAAAAAACAAATGTCCCTTATTACAATGACGTTATTTTACCAAACAACCGAACGCGCGGCACGATCATAATAGGCGTGTCACTGCTTACGTTGCGTCAGCAAACGTTTAATTTACATACCTATTAGTTATATGGTTATAACTCGGAAAAATAAAAATCATGAAGAATTCTCACACAAATTAACCTAGGCTTAAAGTAAGCTCTAGGCTTGAACTACGACACGGGTACGTACAGTCAGGTCTAGAGAAAAGTTAACGTTTTGCTAATTATCGATAAACATACTAATAAACTTATAGATAAATAAATACATATACAACTCGCGCACATCACACAAATATTTGACGTTACTGAAACTCGAACACGGAACAGCTACCTTTGTAGGTATCACTACCAACTACCAAGCCAACAATGTTCATCGACTTGATATGACTATTGACTAACAGGCTTGTATGGATTCAAGACGCTTATTCAAAGCAAGCGTAATCTTGTAGACAAACGCAACTTCAAAGCGAATCAGCTATATGTGCAGTTTATAGCTGGCCAGTATTGAAATCAGTTGTTTTTGGTTCATTATATCGACAAGCCATATAATATTTATCTTTGATTCAATTTCTTGGAACATAGACCGTTTTAACAAAACTATACTTACTCAAAATAAGACCCCGTAATATTTTGAGTTTAAACGCTTCAGCTTACGACTGAAATTGTAATCATTTTCATTCTTGACTTAACTCCGTTTGGTATGGAAGCAGAAATTTGAAATTCAATGCTGACAACTGAACATCGCGTGACAAGTAAATACAATGAGGTTTTCGAGATATTCTTTACATAATTGGTGAAGTAGGGTAAAAAAGGCCATATATATATTATTGTTGTGAGGTAAGAGTAATTTAATTTAAAATGTAAGTTGAAGCCTTTATCGTATTTCGTACAGTAGGTACTACCAGTACTACCAGCAGGTACCTTGATAGTTGCCAATCTTCGTTTTTCTATGGATCACGAATGACTAATAGATATTATTCTCAGTTGCTTTGCTAGCAAATAATCTATCTATGCAACTCTAGGCTGGTAATGCAGAGTAAACATTGTATCACCGCTGTCGTAAAGCCGTATATTCATTTGAGCAGACGACTCTGGCTGAGTAGCCTCGACTGATGACAGATGACAGTTTGAAGATGCTCGCTCTGAGGCAAAGGCTCAAGGCACGTTGCGGATCAGCTCGAAACGAGTCTCCATCAAATGCACGGCTCGGACTGAGGCTTATTTGAGCACTTAAAAAAAACACCGACAAAATATGTAAGTACCTATGTCACGGCTCGCGGCGACGAATTTGCCTCGTGTCGCGGCGTCCCTCAGCTTGACCCGAGCCTGCCTCTAGTGGATCCGCGGCTCTACACGCATGACGGCTGGAGTGACAGCTGGCGCCTTGACAAAGCCCGTGCACCCGCTCGGTCTAACATAGTACTGGTAAGAGTGACTGAAATGTTTAATGCGGTCGGTAAAATAATAAGATAGTCTTATTGATACAGCAATAACGTTCCAAGTTCAAACATTTACACCTGCACTCATTATGGCCGGTCACTGAAAGCCGAACTGTCACGTTATATATTTAAGACCGCGCTTGCGGTAAGTACTATTTCGTAAGAATATATGAACTTTTTCTACAAGGTGGGTGCGTAAACAATCCTACTAATATTATAAATGCAAAAGTTTGTGAGTATTACCTTATTACTTCTTCACAGTGCAACAGCTGGACGGATTTGGATAAAATTTGATGGTCAGTAAATTTTTCATATGGTTGAAAGTGCCTCTGGCTTCTCTATGGTCTTTATTTCGGTATCACACTCCCAGATTTCGGTCAGTCATGAACCTAAATCTATCCTGAGTTGGATGCTTAGACACACCATCAGCTTGGATTTCTTGATGTACATCCCAAGCCCAGCTCTCTCACTGCACTCACTAACCCTATCAATAGTATGTAACTCGCATTGTGAAGTTGCTATTAACAGTGTCGTCGGCATACTCGTATTAATTAGGTTGTTAATCATGCGTCCGTTAATTTTGACGACACAAGCGAGATTCTCAAGCCATAACAGCTTCCAAATAAATGTTGAATAGTGTAGGAGACATGATGCAGCCCTGCCGAACTCCCCGTTTGATCGGCACTGTTTTAGATTCATCGCCATCTATTCGTAGACAGTTTGTCGACACCAAATCAAAGAGTCCCGGTCTATGTACTATCAGCCCAATGGCGCCGTATCCCTTCATAGAAACACTTTATACCACTTCAATCATGACGTCACTGTGATACAATTCTATAGGTTGGTCAGGATTCCATAGACTGATAGTACTTCATCATCAGCAACCATCATTTCAGCTGAAAGACGACCACTGCTGGTCATAGGCCTCCCCCAAACAAAGTTTGCCACAAGGACCAATCTTGCGCTGCTTATATCCTGCACTACACCTCTAGTTCTTATACCTCTTCTAATTACTCCTAACGGAGCCTACTTCCATGTCCATCAGCGCCTCTATTCTGGGCGGTAAATCCAAATCGTATTTGAACTGTTATGGTATTGTTTTTTACTCGGTCGACATTATTGTCAAGTACGTAAAAGCTATCACAACGTTGACAACGTACCACCGTACTTAGAGACATTTTACAGACGATTAACTCGTTTAGAATAGAATAGAAAAGAAAGAAAAGAAAATATGTATTCAACGCACACAAAAAAAAACAGTAGAAAAATATAAAGTAAAAAGAAGACATTAACTAGGTACGTTGAACAAGATCCCTCTCAGCATTGTGCCGTTTCCCTGCGGCACTGATTTTCAGAGGGACCCTGACTGAAAACTAATCTAAATTAAACAAAAAGACGGGTAAAAGTAAACATATTAAACACTAGCGACAATTCGATTTATAAAGTGAAAATAAAACGTTTGTTTTTCACACTTGTTTACCTATGAAAAATCACCACTAAAGAATTATTACATCGCCATTAACTGAGCCTGAGTGCGGCCTTTAGACACCATAATACTGGTAATTGTCACTTCATCGGGCTTACATAATAACCGTTGAAAAATTACTTAAGTAATCACTTAACCGCACCGTCCGTGCACCGTCTTGGGAAAAAGCTGGTGTTTTATAACCTCGTCGAAAAAAGTGGAGTGCTGTAATAAGTTTCACGAGTTTATCTGTGTAACTATGCATATGGATGTCTGTGTAGGTGTGTGATGATGATGTTGTCTTTAGCATCAAGGTTTCACGAATATCGGTTGGGCCTCGCTAGCCTAGTTATGAAATATAAATGAAATGATAAATATGATGAATTAATCATATTAATGAAGAGTATTCGTTCCAGTACTGTACGAACGTTTGTTATACAATTCATGTTCATCAATTTTATCAATCGTATTCTATAGCCATAAGCTTCTCGCTTTTATACAAAGGAACTGGCACATATGTAGCTATATTTACTCACGGACCCTTAGTTATACATATAGGTACCTAATTATTATTGAATTCAGTATGTGACTCGCCTTAAATTCGCTGACAGTGGGCAGGCAAAGACAAAAACTGGTCTCAATCGAGAAGTCCCATTCAAGTGCGAAAAAGACACACTTAACGAACTACACATTAGAAAGACAAGGACAAAGGAAGTAACGGGCCGGCTTTTGCTCAGTCCTTTGTTTTGATATAAACGATGATTCTGGGAATCGAGTCGCGATTCGAATGTTTTTTTTTCAATTCGAAATTCGAATGTGTAGCAATGGCTCGCCGTTATTCGGTGACATGACCATAATTGGTGACAATTGTAAGTTTCGGGGAATGGAGTTCGATGACCGTTGGTGGTGTGTTGACAGTTGTGAAGATTTTACTCTGCACAGTCGCCATCATATGACTCGGAATATAGAGTTCAAAAATATCTGAAACATATTGTTATAGGCGCTAGAGAGAGCAATTATTTATTTTTAAGCAGCAAATGCAAATAATGAAGTATAAAATATACTTCAATTAAATTCACGAAATATGAATTGGCCGTCTGTAATCGTCCCTAAAATCTTTTTGTGAATATTAAACAAAAAGTAATCATAAAACTACCCTCGTTCTTTCAACAGCACAGTGGGTGAAAGGTCAAGGTTAAGGTTAGGTCCGGTCCTTAACCCAGAAAAAAGATCGCAAATCAAATCGGCCAAATCATATTTCCTGAACATATCTACCTAATAAAATAACAAATGATACACTATGCCAAAGCCACGAGAGATAAAGTTAGGTAGTTATTAATATTTTGAAGCTAACTTTTGGCAATAGCTACATCCTTTAAGAAATTGTTTATTTTTATTCGGGAACTAACTAATAACTTAAAAAAATGTTCGGATTTTAGTTTTGATTCTATTTACTGATTAGATTATATTATTATGATTGAACCGCCGTGCACCGCCATTAGTTAAAAAGAAGAAGGAGAAAGTGTTAAATTTCGAAACGAATAGTTTGTCCTTCTCCAGGTATGGCAGGAATCTATCTTCATACCAATATTTCATCAATATCGGTATCAGTTTAGCCCAGAAACTAACGAATACACTATACGAATAGTATAAGTAACTAACAAATTTATGATAGAGCAAAATAAACCTTACATTCTTAATAAAAGGTGCATTTTGCTCCTTATTTAAATGTTACTTAAGCGGTTTTGCAGTTTCACCCACGAAATATTAACACACACTTGCGCTTACAATATTAGAGGCTCGCTAGTTTCATAATACTGTGATACTCGATAAACTTAAGAGGAAAAACTAGGCCAAAAATAGGTCGCGCCCCCACTTCCGGAGGCAAATGGGGTGGAACCCGGGGCAAAAACTAGCTAGTAGATTTATCGTTTTTGTGGTACCGTGGGTGGTTAACCACTGAACCGTGGGGACTTTTTGCCGGGTTCGATTCCCCGGCCTTATATTACTTAATCGACCATAATTGAGTTACACGTTTCTTCGTTGGTATGTGCAATGGTGTTTGCTATGACACGATTGATCAATAAATTAGTTAAATGTGTGTTAAATTGATGTAAAAAAATACAATGAGTCAATTAAACGTTACTTATGCTTCAATTACGAAGAGAAAAACATTGCTTTTTAACGCACAAAGTAAACTGGCCGTTTACAGCGTTATTCTGATAAAAAAACAGAGAGTGTTAAAAGTAAAACGTACAGAGACAAACGGACTTTACTGCCACGTCGGGCGTGAATACTGAAGGCGTATTTTGATTGTGGATTTTGCAATCCCGTAAGATGTGCCTAGGCCAACTTTATTTTTAATTAAGAATTTGTGACTGATTTGGGTGACTGCGTAGTGTATAGGTATTGAGCTCATAGCGTCATGTCATGTATTGACAACAGATTTTTGGAATTAGGGTTCTTTTTTGGTACCAATAGCAACACTCGTACCAACATTACGGGTAGATATATCGACAAGAACGTTTTTATTTATGTCATTTTGTTTAATATTGCTTTTTACATTTTAACATTTTTGTATTTAGTAATTATAATTAATATAATAATTTAGTAACTTTACATCCTAACGCGACTGTTAAACTGTTCTTAATTGTTTTACCTACACAATAAGTAATAGCAAAAATTAATCATTATCTGATCATATGTCTGATTATTTTGTTTTCGTTTGTACCTACTTATTACTAAAAACTTAGTAATTACTTGGTAGTTAATTTGATACTTTTCGAATGAAGAGCCCCTTGGACAGTCAAGACTGTTTGAAAAATAACAAACTTGAAAAGAAACAAGAGATTAATTTCATTGTTCAACTACGTTAGACCTTATCATTATATTGAGATGAATCGGACGAAGATACCAGTATAATAATCTTCTTCAAGTGACTAGTTTCTTTAGCAAGTTTTATTTTTCCGCTAATAAAATAAAATATATTCAATAATGTATATAATCGTGTACAGTCGACTTCATAAATATGTGTACACTTTAGTACCTTGTCTATTTACATACATACATACATACCTTCACGCCTTCATTCCCAGAGTGGGGTAGGCAGAGCTCCAGAATTACCAACAAATCTAAAAACTTGTTGATAACTCTGTAACCACAATTTGCACAATTAGGCTAAGATGTTTGTGTATATTAGTGACAGGTAGCAAGCCCATCGCCTAACAGTACTACAAGCCTTTATTCCCTTAGTCGCCTCTTACGACTTCCACGGGAAGACATGGAGTGGCACAATTCTATTCTTGTCTATTTAACGCCATGTTAAAACTGCCATACATGAATTGTCACAGCGATTAAAGTGACAAGGTACTAAAACGAACACATTTTTCTGAAATCGACTGCACTAACCTATAATTTTAGCGAATTTTAGTTCATCGATTGTATCATTTCACCGAATTTTATTTTGTCAAATGTTTTCAGAATATCTTAAACATTAATTACGTAGTTTAGGTAAGGTTAGACTTGTAACTACCAAGAATTAACTCTAGCGGCGAGAAATATTTTTCTATGAAATGAAAATTCTTCGTAATGATCTAATGATACGTTTGTTAAAAGGCGTTTCAATAAAATTAATAGGTACCCATTAAAATTACATTCATTAATTTATTCATTCGCAACCATTTTTGCCAATTGTTCCCTATATACAGTGCGTGAATGGAATACGAGCAAATATTTTAAAACATGTGTATCGTTAACATTATTATTATTATTATTATTATTATTATTATTATTATTATTATTATTATTATCATTATTATTATTATTATTATTATTATTATTATGCCTTCATTCTCATAGTGGTGTAAGCAGAGCTACAGAATTACCAACTCAAAAAAAATAAAAAAATCTGTTACCACATTTTGCACAATTAGGCTAAGACCTGTGTATTAGTGACAGATTGCAAGCCCATCGCCTAACAGTACTACAAGCGTATACTCCCTTAGTCGCCTCTTACGACATCAATGGGAAGACATAGAGTGACACTATTCCAACCCGGCAACCACACGGGACTTAAATATTTGCTCGTATTCCATTTACACACTGTAGATGTGTGTTTAATCATTCACGCCAACTCTAGCTCCAATGCCTCCGATACCTAAAGTCACGTTAGGGTGTCCAAATTAAAATAAATATTTAAAAAACTTCACAGTGCAGAACGGCTTTAAAACTCTATTCCTCGAAATGGTTTTCGAATCAGAGTATTTGTATAAATATGAACAATCCCAAGTAAGAGTAAAGCGCATTTGTTAATCAAAAAGAGAGACGGTTTCAATTTTTTTTTATAATTGTTTTGTTTTTGGTTAAGGCAGGTTTTAGGTTGAAATGTCGTGTTTTATGTCCTTGATGAATTATCCACTATTAATGCATACAACACGAAACCCTTAGTCGTGACGTGTGACTCTCCGGACATTAAGCACACCACATTACCACAACGGGTCGTTTATTTGCTCTAAAACGCCACATGCGTGTGCAGCGCTCCTTATTCACACGCCGATAGCAATCAATTGATATTCAGTTTTAAAAACATCGAAATAATGTGGATTTTAATGAGTCTCCGTCGTGTCATTTAAGTCGTTCTGGGCCAGTTTTGTAGTCGCATTAATCGCAGTGGATTCGTCACTCTCGCACTAAAATACTGGTCAGAAAGGGACAGATGTTTTATCTACGTCGATAAACAAGACTATAATAGACCCGCTGTGGGGAAAAGTTATAATTTTACGACTGTGCCTATAAAGTAGGACTTTTTGATGTCTTTGAAAAGTCTTTTAAAGATTGAGACATCCGTTTCATGTCTCTTTTCGAAACTGATTGGATTTTAAAAAACCGTGGTTATGATTAATTTGTTCGCAAAAGATGTCAACGGAACCCTTTTACTAAGTTTACGCAGTCCATGTGTGCCTGTCTAACATTCCCAGTTTTTAAACGTTCATTTTCATTCGCATAATGTCAATGTCTAACTCGCCAGGATAGAAAGTGACAGTACGTGACTTAAAAACTTACAACATTAAATGCCAACTAAGAAAGATTTACTGAACAAAGATAATGATACCTAAGGGGACCTTTGATAAATTTTCAGATAGTTTAAATTTACGAAGATAAACATACTTATATTTATTTATTTCGTAGCATAAAATGTCATTTCCGTACACTGTATACATATAAACTTTTCGTAAGATCCCATTTTCTTTGCAAGAGGGTACAGATATTGATAGTTACATCAGGAGATTATTTCAATTTTTATTAGACTCGAATGGAATAAGATTATTATTTTTAACAATGACAATCTAAAAGTCTGTTTAAGTCTTGGCAAATTGGCTCTACCCATTCTGAGTCTGAGAGGAATTAATTAATTAAAGTGCAATATCACACAGCCTCTACTTACTTAACTTGCTACTAGTATGCTTGACAGACTGTGATATACAAAATAATGGTATTTTTTTGTTTCGAATTGCGTCGGTATTTGGTATAAAATAAGGGTCACGTAAATTTGTTTGACCTCAATTTTCTCCTACTAACAATTTCTAGTCCGATAAATTACTCTTCCAAAATTTTATTACATAATTTTCTGTTTTTTAAATTATACTTCTACTATCGGAATTGGTTCTCGTATTGTAGCCCGATTTTTTTAACCCTATTTTCACTACCAATAACTTCACTAGCCCTAAAATCAAAAACTCGATTACAGTATAGGCCTTAATTTTAGCATCTCAAATTTACGCTATATCTATATTTATGTCTGATTCTTAATATCCTTATTTTTACTTATCCGATTCCTCCGAACACCGAATATCCCAATAAGTATAAAACGTATTCGGTATTCCTAATATGCTTAAAACCGAACGTTTATTAAACCTAATTATATATGTTCCTTAGGGACCTAAACGACCGTTATTAAGATTGACGTAGCTCCGCTGCGCGGTGCTCCTATTCCGCGTAGATGGCGCCATTCGTGCCTTGTCGCAAGTCTGACGTAACGTAACCTATAAGGGCAAAATTGACCTAAGTATTAGTTCACACAATGATTAGTTTAAACACTAATTAAAAGTTATGACTGTTGGTCTATTAATCATTAGGAATAATCATTACTAGTTTTAGTAATATAAGAGAATTTTAATGTTTAGTACAAGTACACAGGGTATGTAACTCAAGGTCTGGTATCAATTAGGACATATAAGTTTAGCTGTCATGTCATAAGGACTTATGAAAACTATATCAAACGTTGGTGCCTAACGAAATAACCGTTTATGATATGAAATCTAACGGGGGGAACCATCGTAGTTTATAATAGACTGTGCTTAGATTTTTAGATGGCCCCTGTTTTTACTTATAAGGGCTGTATAAGCGCTTATACAGCATTTAAACAGACAAAATATACAGCTTTTAGTATACAAATGCACTTAAATACATGTTGTAGCTTGAAATGCTACTTGGGTTCAGCTTTAATAATCTTGCTCGCTTGCTTTGCTCGCTCACTAACTACAACATGACTATACGAGTAGTAGGCGCCTAGAGTCAAAAACTTCACTACACTCCACTATGTAAATTAATGTAAAATGTTTATGCTGTTCAAGTTTACGAATAAAAACAATAGTGTAAGTTTTTACTTACACTAAGAAAATATATGCAAATAGAAATTTATTTTTACTTACATTATGATTATGAATTTGAATATTGCAGGGTCACGATCGTTAGTGACAGAGACCTCCGTCTATTAGATATGAAAACACATCGTTATGTTTCTTGCCGGACAGTTACTGTTTTTTTGTTATATTTTGTCCGGCAGCACGAGCGTAATGTCATGCTCGCTCAAAGGTCTCTGCTTACGGCGGCCTCGTTGATCGGGTCGCCACCAACTCGAACACATGGTAGAGGGAGGCGATGGCTGAGATACGCGTCATAATCATCAACGGGTACTTTCTGTGGAGTCCGGTCTGTTCACGCTTGCAAGGACTTATTTTTCCAGTTAGTTAATTTTCGTTCCTGACGTAGAGAGCTAGTGTGATGTTGTTCTCCTAGTCACTATTTTTTATTTAATATTGTTGAGCTGACATTTATAATTATTTTATTTGGGTTATTTTAAAAATAATTATTTATTACATTTTTACGTTGTAATGTAACTTACTTTTAAGAATAATTGTATTTTATGATTGAAATAATGACCTTCTGCTGGAGTTTCTTGCGGCGCGGCGCTTCTTCTCCGCAACGATGGTCTTGTCCGAAGCGCTAGTATATCCGTATTTCCGACGTTTAAAAGAGTGTTTTTTTTTAAATTTAGTTTGTTTTTATTCATTTCGCAAATATCTGGCCTTATTGGGATTTGAGACCGGGACCGCTAGCTTTGTAGGCAGGGTTACTGCCAACTAGGCTAAAGTGTCGTCACAAATCTACGTCACTACCTATCTTCCGCTTTTTTCCCAAACCTTATCTTCATAGGAAATCAGTTCAACATCATTCTTCCCTGAAACAAAAAGAGTGCACGTTAATACCACTCGTATTGCACATACTACCTTATTCATTAGCTAGAAAGAATTGAATATAAAAAGTCTGTTACGTCGCAGATGGTTTCTATTAACTTTAAAGGTTATCTGATCGATGACTTTTGAAATGTCACCGTACCGGCGCCGGCTTTATCTGTTCCTATCAACCTGTCATCAGAACTAATCTCATAACAACCACACTACATTCGACCTTAACGAAGCTATCATAAAGTTAAACTTAGTTTACTAAGAAGTTGTGTTATCGGTCTAGCTGAATCCAAAGGGTCAGTGATTCGTATGAGTTGTCGCCTGCATTCCACGATAATTACGGTAGGTCTAGGATTCGACGTTTAGGGCCACTTGCAGTTCTGATAGGTCTAGTACCTAACTAATCTAGATTGAAAACCGACAGCTCTCTACTAAAACGACAATATTGCGACAAGTCCTTCTTCTTCTTCTTCTTTCTTTGCCCCCGCGGCGACTTGAACAGCTACTACCGCCGGGGATATGGCGTTTCCACGTGAAGTGATTTCGCCAGTGTCAAGTATATATAAGTATAAATCAATATAGCAATAAAACACAATCCAATCTTCTCTAGGAAGATTGGGGGCAACGTTGTACGGTGATTTGTAGGTCAGAGGTCAAGATAGTTTTAACCTCTGCACCACTGCGAGTCCACTTGAAACGAGAAGAAAGATGCCAGATACACGAAATAAGTCCAAGTCTTCAATCACTGTGCGACACAAAGGCATAAAAAGTACAAAACACTATCAGAAAAGAACTTTGAACACCTAAGTAATTACCCGAAAAATTAAAGTCTAAAACCAATTACACGTCCGCCATCTTTTAACGTTGCAAATGGCCCCCCTTGCGACAAGCTATTGTATTGTTTTAAATTCAGCCGCCATTACTGTCAAGTAACAGAGCTATCGTAACGTTGACAATGCACAAGCCTTGTGGCTGCCACTGAAGAGAAGAAGAAGAACGTTGACAATGCACAAGCCTTGTGGCTGCCACTGAAGAGAAGACGAAGAACGTTGACAATGCACAAGCCTTGTGGCTGCCACTGAAGAGAAGAAGAAGAACGTTGACAATGCACAAGCCTTGTGGCTGCCACTGAAGAGAAGAAGAAGAAGAACGTTGACAATGCACAAGCCTTGTGGCTGCCACTAAAGAGAAGAAGAAGAACGTTGACAATGCACAAGCCTTGTGGCTGCCACTGAAAAGAAGAAGAAGAAGAACGTTGACAATGCACAAGCCTTGTGGCTGCCACTGAAGAGAAGAAGAAGAACGTTGACAATGCACAAGCCTTGTGGCTGCCACTGAAGAGAAGAAGAAGAAGAACGTCGACAATACGATAACATAACACGTCATGTCAACAGCAATTGCATACTATACATATTTGAGAGATGTATGATGAAGTTCTAACGTTTACATACATACATACAATAAATCACGCCTGTTTCCCAGAGGGGTAGGCAGAGACCGCTTCTTTCCATTTGCTACGATCTTGACAAATTTCTTTCACAACATTCATACATCGAGTCATGCACGCACGTCGGTTTCGGGTACTTAAGATTCGGCCCTTTTCCAGTATTTCTCCGATTTGATTCGAAAAATATATCAGATGCCAATTGTCACCGGGAAAACAGAAATTAAAGTAAACTACGGTTTCTGTTTACTTAAAGAATAATAGATGTCGCGGGGTTGTGTGGCTTCCAAAGGACAGAAAGCAGAGCATTCCTTTTTTACGGTTCTTTTAATTAGGTGCGGTACCCTGCCAACAGAGGGGTATTCTAATTTTAACGGGTAGGGTGATGGAACCAGTAACGAACAAGGACTAATAATGGACACTTGATTCTTATGGTACAGAAGATAAGGGTTGTTCATTTATTTTGAGACAATCAATTTATTACCTTAGGGCCTTTGAATTCAGAATTAAGTTCAAACGCACACAAACAACAATATATACGCACACAAACACAAACACACACACACACACTGTTTCTTACTTTCTTTATTATTTAATGTGTAAGGTTTTAAAGTGTAAAACCTTATATAATATGACTTATACAAACTTATACTGTCTTAGCTATAATATCTACTATTGGGGAAGACCCTGGATACTGTAACACATTGAGAACTAACACAGTCTCCATGGCTTTAACTGTATCTGAGCTATGTAATTTGGAACCATAAATATTTTTATTATTATTATGTATGTCTTTACCATTCACGGGACTATGAGAGTCCCGGACCTTTGGAAGGCGTACATGGAGCCGAAGCCAACACGCAGAGGCCCTTTAGACAAGTTTAATTTAGTAAAGTGATGGGACACCAACCGGCGATTGTCCCTGAGTTCAAACTATAGAAGTATGCTCCCACGGAAAACCAACGGTTAGGGTAGGACTATTTAAGAAGGATTGAAGTATTAAAATAGGCTCTATGAATGAAAAGATATGGACAGGTGAACTAGGCTATTGATGAAACTACGGCGCCTGCCTGGCCATTGCTAATTACTTTGGTTGAACTGGCAGGCTGTGAATAGCCAACTCAATGGAATGTGCTTCTCAAATAGCCGCATATACATAGCAGCAGGGAGGTAACAATTCCAAAGGGGCTAAGGGTGGAGAGGTGCTTCTGGTCTTTAAACGACAATGTGCCTACTCGCCACTTATGCAACACATCCGTCCTTCGAGCATATAGCTCTTGTGACTCCACTCTGACCGGCCAATGAAGGCATGCCAGAGGTGAAGGTCTGTTCCTCGTCGATGTACACCGCAGCCGGCCAGTGAAGGCAAGCGTGAGTACCCTCGGGAGCACTCAGGTCCGTGGAGTCGCCACTCACCAATAGCTCGCCACTAGCTGCCCTGAGGCTATTATTTATATTATTATGTTTTCAATCTATCCATTGAGAGGCGTCAGTTGCTCTGTAGCGCAGTATTTTTTCTTGGTTTTCTATATATTAGGCTTTCGTATGCAAAGGGTTCCTAGAGATCTTATTAGTAAGCCTCCACTGTCCGTCCAACCGTCCGTCCGTATGTAAGTAGCTGTAGTAGTCATAAGCCGTATTAGATACACAGTGGCGTTTTTCAGTGTGTATTTATATATATTTCTATTTCTACTACAATAACAAAAAGTAATTAAGAAACTCCCGTTCAATTATGGTTCACAACGCAACCCTTTGCGTCGCACTTGGCCGGTTTTTTTATTCCTTTCTGTCACCGTGTAACTGGTCTTTGAAATTTTCCCCCAATCTGAAACCCGTCAAAAAACAAAAAAATAAAAGTTTATAAATTACAGTATTTGTATGGATTCATTTTTAAATGCTCTATTGTATAATAATTGAAAGAAGCGAAAATGGAAAAAAGTCTAATTAAGGAACAAATTGTTCATTCATTGTAAAGTACGGTTGCATCCACGGTCATAAAAGGCATAGGCGTACGTACCTATGTATTGTTACCAAGATTGGGTAAATTTAATTATTTTTGGCAGAGTTCATTTAATTTTATACTTTTAATTGCTTTATCAAGCAATTTAGGGGCTTCTGTCACGTGAAATCGTTACATACATCGTTTTTGATGCAACTATTTCTATTTCATTTGTGCATGAAAATTGGAATAAGTAACACAATTCTGGCGTATTAATAAGATACTTAATTTAAGTCGATATTATTGTAGCAATCCTTTGACGGGTTGTTTTAACATTTTTGAGCCGAGAGCTATTGCAGCATTATCACGCAATGAATCTGAGTTTTTATCCGTATTGACTAGGCCCTGGTAGTGCTATCAAATTGTAGATCGACGTTGCACTTAGAATACTAGAAAACGTAATGAGTTAGTGAACATTGTATCATTTGGTAGTAAAGTCGGGGTCAATAGAAATGGCAAGAGATGTAAACAAATCAGTACTGTTTGACTTGACACATAACCTCAATACTTCTGCAAAAGAACTTTGATTTAAAGAAACGTATAGTGAATAGTTATTTAATCTCAAACATGTAAAAGCAACAATCATGCGTGTACTTCATTAAATATACCTCACACGATGTCGAAAAGAACGGGATTATTGTGTAATAATGGTAAATAGGTCCGTTTGGTTTTGTTTACATCTTTTGCCATTTCTATTGACCCCGATTAAAGTTAAGTTAAACATTATTAAGTAAAAACCCTCTTGCATGTAGTTGTAAACTAAATTAATATGAAATTTTTAAATCAAATTCCAATTACCTATATCTACCTAGTCGAAAGTGCCACAGATCTAGTGAAAAATGCCCGTCTTAAAGCAGCCAGCATTATTTTATTATTATGTAAACTACAGCCCTAACACTGCAAAAACAATAAAACAACACCTGCAAATCCGCCGGCTTTTTTGTCTCGCCTAAACGTTACAACGTCTAACTTTTTAATTCTCCGCCAGATAAAATCAGTATCACAATATTTGGTGCAGAGACACCGATCTCTTTTGTCAGGTGTAGCCAATGGATCAAAAATAATTGATCGCTCGATGCCGACGTCTGTACACAGCCTTGCGACATCATGCATGGACCTTTATTTTTTGTAGCTCGGATTCATGAATGAAAGTTTTGAATTTGAATTTGGAAGTTTATTTTCGGTTTGAAGTTGTTTTTAGGGTTGCCAAAGTTTTACTGCGGGTGTTGAATTACCTGGATCAGTTAGCTTCTTATAGCATGATTATTTTTGAGTTTTTCTTCAAAATATTATGTGTATGTTATACGCAGGTAAAGGGTAAATTTTATGCCTCACCAGTAAATGGTCACCAGTGGTCCAAGTTGTCTCTTGATTTTGTATGAAAAAGTGAGTTTTCTCCAGGGTCACAAATTTTTCGAAATAATGTTTTCTGATTTTTATCATTTATTTAAACTTGTACTTAGTCAAAATTGATCTTGCATTGGTAAAACCGTAACTAATTAACTTGAAGATTTTCGATAAAGTTACATTACCCGGATTTACTAATCCGGTCTGACTTGGCTGACGGGAACGATCCATCGACAGAGAGCCTTTTTTAACCAAATTCAAAAAGGAGATGGTTCTGTGTTCGGCTGTTTTTATCTTTTTTTATGTAGGGCAACCTTGAGTGAGGTGATAGTTAGGATTATTGACAATTTAATGTTATGTATACTTACATCAAATTATTTTGGTATTATTATTTATTAAATAAGTAAAAGAGAATGAATTTACCTACCGTTGGTTCAATACTTATTTTATGTAAAACCTTCTGTATGAATTTACAAAGCATTTATTTTGGCATGTGAAAAATAAGGTAATTCGGTGATATTCAGTTTATTATAGTACATGAATTTGGTAAAACTATAAATAAAAGACAGAAAAGTAAAAAAAAACAATTATAATATTCCCTATTATGGCACAGGAGTTCAACCTCTATAGGCGTTCCACGTTTGGACTGAGTTGTGACAGAAAGATCATGACATTCATGATGATGGCGGCAGTTATAGGCTTTCAAAGAGCTACAAAGAATAGAATATTATTTGCAGCTTTATAAATAGTACTTCTATTGTCAATTTTGTCTTTTTTTTTAACGGAGTGTCAAAACAAATAAGTGTTTTAGGGTTAGCTTTGCTGTTAAAACATACATAGAACAGAGTTATAACTTATAGTGCGGGAATGATTTAAGAAAGAGTAGATATCAACAGATAGGTAATCTGAGAAAATATCATATTATGCCTAATGACTAACTACCTCTTTGCGAATTGCGTACTCTATGATACAAGTTTATTTTAACTCACGTAGTACAGTCAAGGAATTAAATTTGCTACCCACCTTAGGTCTAAAGTCAATCTGACATTCTACAGCAATAAGGTTGACTTTCCTATCAATTACAAATGACTTGGCATCTCTAATGACAATGACGTCTTCAATCAGATTTTCTTTGAAAAGGGTAGCAAATTAACTTCCGTGACCGTACTTTAACTTTACTACGAAGGCTATAATGATATGAGATAATAATAAAATTAACGTTAATTCATTACCTGCAGTAGGTAAATTTAGTAGTTGACACGATTTTCAAAATAAATTATTAATGTTTTTTCAATATTTGGAACAGTTCATCTGCGACGTCTTGCTGTAAATATTATCCATTTCAATGAACTGAACGATCTCTCTAAGTCGGCAGTTGTAATAGGAGCATATTTAATTTTTTTCGATCGCATTTCTATTTCCTTGTAAAAATTCGTTCATAGTTTTTCGACATTTCTTTTATAAAATACTTTTTTTTGTTCAATTAATTTTTCATTAGGTAGAAACCTAGAGTAAAATTCTGTTTTTTAATCTTTGGCTTATGTCAAACATTCTCGCACCGAAAACCCCGATGTATGCTTATAACCCATAATTGTATTGAGATAAATCACTGCACTTGGTTACATGGTGATATAGAAACATACAAAACATCGAAAAACATTAAGAAATCAACCGCCGCAACTTAGGATTTAATGAATGAAAATGTAGTTGACTTT
This sequence comes from Acleris emargana, assembly GCA_927399475.2. NCBI lineage: Eukaryota > Metazoa > Arthropoda > Insecta > Lepidoptera > Tortricidae > Acleris > Acleris emargana. Next base: position 10,196,743 of record OV656835.1, on the reverse strand, counting down.
GCTTTAAAAATATAAATACTTTTACAAACTCTTACCTTAACGGGTTTCGTTTTTGTATTTGCCATTACTTTCAGTTGTTTTCCGAAATACCTCGCATCAACCCTTCTAGGAATGTAGGTCGGGTCAATTAATTTGCAATTGAATTTTCGTTTTTTATTTTTTGTGTGTTTGCTCGGATTCTCGCCCTACGCTATCATAATGAATGAAAGTAGTAGTGAATGAAAGCGCTATCTATTGAAAAATAGTACCATCTATAAAAAGATTAGATAACTCCGTTATGAGATGATATCAAACTATCACCGAATAACTGCATATCACTGAATAGCCAAGGTTTTTCCCTATGATAATTGTATTGTACGAAAAATCCCTAAATTCATGTATTAATTCATTTTTTTTTTGTGTTTTCTTGCATGATTAGAATCACTGTGAAAAAAGGAAATTTTTAAAGCTACATGCCAATTTCTTTTTTATTACAAATGTTTGAGTAAACGCACAGAGATACTTTCTCCATACTAAGAGAACCCCGCGTTTGTTTTTCACCTAGTATGGAAAAACAAACTTTGGGAGTTTTCTCAAAAAATTGTAACGAAAAAAAATTTGGCATGTAGCTTTAAAAACTTCCTTATTTTACAGTGATTCTAATTATGCAAGAAAACACTGAAAAAAATGTGAATTAATACATGAATTTAGGGATTTTTCGTAGCACGGACATAAGGAAAAATGACAAAAATTCCGATTAAAATGGTCAATATCTCGGAAACTAATAACAATTGCTGAACATACATGGGGGTGATTCAGATGCCCCTTGAGGTGCTCTACCTCTGGACTTCCGCTTGACACTACTTCCTGGGACACCCTGTATAAGAAAACTAAAAGTAGATTTTTGACAGATGATGCGACGCTGCTACGTTCCGAAACGCCACAGATTGGCAATTTTGTATCGGATCGAGGCTCCTTAAACAAGGACACATATGGAAATCAGAAGATCTATTTTCAAATTTTTTTCGGTTGTCTAGAGCGTATCGAAATAGTTATTTCGGTTGTTTCTGAAGTAACAACGATGAAAAGAGTGACGTTGCAGTATTCTCTATGAAATCTTTATACACAGATTTTAATCGACGAGTATAAAAAATGATTTAAGAAACCTAAGGATTATTATTAAATACCTATTCAATGGTACCCCTTTTGCCATAGTTAGTCGATTTTTTTTTATTTAGTGACACTCAAGATTAAAACCAATCGATTTCTATAAGAATCATCAAATTCGGTCCATGCGTTTAGTTTCTAGATCGCCACAATATGGAACAAACATCATCGGCAGTCGGGTAAAAAGAAATCATATTCATATTCATATTCAATTTATTGCATCCATGGTATTTACAGAGGTCTTACAGAGTTATTTATTGCTAAACATGGACCCTATTAGGGTATAGCAATATCAAAATTAAATAAAAGATAACCTAAATATAATACTCGTAAAGTAAGTTAGTACATAAACACTAAAAAGTAACAAAATATAAAATCAAGGTATCTTTTTATATAAAACTGTAATTTTAAATTTATTTACATTAACACAAAAAAAGGAGAAGCTGAATATTTTCTTACACATCTATTTAATGAATTAATTTTCTAGGTATTCTGAAGAGGTGTAGTAACAGTTCTTAATTAAAAATGTTCTTAGTTTTTTTATAAAAGTTATGTTTTTTCTGCTTGTAGGTCTTGTAGGCTATTATAAATTTTAATACACATCGCATCTGGCCCCCTACTGTACATTTTTATTCTAGCAGATACCAATGAGACCAACTTGTGGTTGTGTCGTAAATTAAATGTGTGTGCACAGGTCTTTTGATTGACAAAACAGGCTGTTTTAGTTTCGGGTTTTGCATGACTCTAGATTATAAAGGGAAGGTAGGGTTAATATGTTCAGATTTACAAAATGGGGTCTGCATGTCTCATAATTCTTGATATGATAAAACCGTGTTAGGTCTCGTTGGAATCGTCTTGACGAGTAGATGAAGACTGTGCAAAGAAAAGTAAAGTCAGCAGCAAAAGCTTGTCTCAAAAATGTTTTTTTTTTCTCAAAAATGAATTCAAATCCATTCTCGAGTAATGGCGTGACCAAGGGAATCCGGGGTTCATTTTTGTATTATACTTATAATGTAGATGACTTTCACGCGGCGTTGCTTGCGGCCTTCTATTTTCCTAGGTTAGCGTACAGTCGAGTTCATAAATTGTGTATACTTTAGTACCTTGTCTATTTAATGTGTAGGTTCATACTGCCATGTATGAATGGTCACAAGGTACTAAAGTGTATATATTTATGAACTCAACTTTACCACAATATTCATAACCAAAAGCTGACTTCATAACTGTCTTATAACCATTTTAAAAGGAGTTATTTCTTGCGTTTTTAGAGCTTAAAGACAAAATGATGATTTCCCAACTAATTAATTTTTAAACTGTTTAGAAGTTAAAACTCCGAGAAATATTTATTTTGCTAGAACGCCAAGAACAATGCCTTAACGTTTCTATACTTTAATCTATTATATGTTAATATCAGTGATATTAAGTTATGTTCCTCTGCGAATCACTATTATTTATTATTAATGTAATAAACATAAACTCAGATTCACCACCGATACTGTAATTAGATAACTAATAATACAACAACAAAAATCAAACCAGCAGCAACCCTTATAAACAACATATTACTCGATTTTAAACACTACATCCCTGAAAATAAAGTCAATTTTCCATTATTGCAATTTACAAAAGGTATGTCAAGCGTAGCCTAACTACTTCAATAAACTTTAGACCTTATTTCTTTACCGATAAAGTAATTTTCGTATTAACACAATTTTGACACGTGTCGAGCCCCAGTGGTGCTTCAAACTTATTGTTAGGTCAAAAAACACGCCAAAAATTCGTGCATAGATGAATTTAAACGCATAAGCGCGTAATTCAAGCAACAGTAACCTTTATTACTTTGCAGTAAAATCTCTGATGAGTGTAATTTCATATTGGTTCTGATGTTCGTGTCATAGAAAACAAAGCCGGGTAAGATTTCAATGGTATTATTAAAAATCCCTTTTGTTGTGTTTCCCCGTGCGGTGAGAATTTGTTTAAGAGCTATGGGAAAATATATTTGTTTGTATGGTTTTTTGTGAGTTCAATATAAATAAAAGTTTATTGACCTTTATGATTTTTATCAGTAGGTATTTAAACTAAATTATTTAAGCTACTACACCTATTAAGTTCTCAAATATGGGTTCAGAATCCAAAGGTAAACCTTTATTTGCTAGCAATGCTAGCTGTAAAATATCCATAGGTGCTAAGCTACTAGAACTACATACCTAACGAACTAACGGCTTGTATTGACTTAATTTTAATTTCAATAGATACTTAATTGTCATTAAATTGTGTTGGTTTTGGAAGATGTTTCAAATTTAATACGCATTACTTTATTATTATTTGCTATCCTATTGAGAATATAACATTACAGCCACCACAGCAGATAAGAAAATTTGGAAAATAAAATTGATTGTTGTAATGCTGGTCATTATCACCGGGCTATACATAATAAAAATAAAAATATCTACATCATGTTTTTGATACGTATTCAATGAAACGTCATTCGATGTCATAATGAAAAACAAATACTTTAGGTTTACTTGTTTGGGATATATTTAAAAAAACAATGTCCTATTTTACAATTTAGTCGGTGTCATTTTAATGTATAACTAAGCCAAAATACAGCTTTGTAGTACTAAGAGTCTCTGAGTAAAGCCACGGACAGACGGACAGACGGATATTATAGGGACATGGTAAAACTATAAGGGTTCCTTCTTGACTACGGAACCCTAAAAAGCATATTTTAGTAAAATATCTAAATCTTGATAAATAAATATCACGGGACAATGTCACACCAATTGACCTAGTCCCCAATTAAGCTCCAGGCTTGCTTATATACACACAGCAACACATACACTTCAGAAATCTGAAATATTGCATAAAAGAGAGTCGCACTAGAATGCATTAGAAGTTGACATAATACACATATATACATCTCTTTCTTTTTCTCTCTGCTCTGTCTTTAATGGTTAGTTAGGTGTGGTGTGATGTTGTGTGTACATACTTAAATACACACAAAACACCCATGACTCAAGAAAAAATATTAGCGCTGATCACTCAAATATCTGCCCTGATCAGGATTTGCTGAACCCAGGACACTACCAACTAGGCCAACGCGTCCTTGAACTCATAAATCTGTGACCAATTATAAGTAAAGACATTTAAAATGTTTTAAGAAACTGGTACCGAATTAAGTCGTAAATAGGTTACATTAATAAGCAATCGCCTACATTGATCCCATTCATTATCCGGCTAAATTAAAGCCTGTCATTAAAGAGCATCTAAGCACGTAATTCCATCGCCATTATAATCCAACGCACCCCTTTTTGCCCCAAGAAAGACGAAACATCAACCATACTAATCTCCCTCTAAAATCGACTTAAACAGCAATACCTATAGGATAACTATCCAATGGCAAGGGAATTGCTATTATTACTTTTGAAATTATGTAGTGAATGTTAATCCAACACACCTGCAAATCAAAAGTAAATCTTTTACAAAGGGTAGAAATAAAGAGCGAAACAGATAATCCAATTTCGTTACATTTCTGCTTACAAGGAGACGCAGGTGGTAATGTTAATAGGAAGTGATTGGAAGATTTAGGCATGACTGACTCGATGAACAGTAATTATAAAATAAGTTTCCGTCAAAATTTCAATTTTGGGATAAGGTTATATTGCCGACTGGACTTTTTTTGCGCAGTCGTTATCTAGTTGTCAAGACGATTCTAACGAGCCCTAACACGACGGGTTTATCATGTGTAATTTAGGAGTTTCTATGGCTACCCTATGTCTCCATCATAAGACTAGCTCAATGGTACTAAATTATTGTATTGTCATCAGAACTAAAGGTGTAGGTAGGCAAATTTTCAACTTCATCGGAAACCAGGATATGGATCCAATTTAACTTGCAAGATTTGACCCTAACATACATACCATAGATACGTTGCAAGTCAAAAGCTTGTAAAATTCTTACGTCAAAACTGTGCTTGCGGGGTTTGAACAGCAATGAAGTCAAGCTTTACGATCAGGTACTCTACTTTGAATTCCGTAATTCGAACTTTGTTTATGGCTATCCCTTCTGCTCTCGACGATAAGTTATTTGCAAGAAAGTGACGGGTCAAATTACGAATTTCAAAGTAGAGCCTCAGCATGATGTCTTCGGACTCGATTACTCGACTCAACTTAAAATAAATAATAATTAAACATTAGGTAATTCCTAGAATTTCCATTACAATGTTGAAGTTGTTTATCGCAATTCAGCCAAGAACGTATATAGACTTAAACTATTTCTATCGGGTTTAGGATAACTTCTTTATAATGGTTTTGGGGTATAAATAATTATACTCTGACGTAATTTGAGTGAAAGTACAGCAAATGCAGGTAAATAATCTTGAATTTGTGCGTTTCAAAAAGATCTGTCCAATAGATTTACGTGATTAATTCAAACATCACGTGCATGAGTCGATGTATGAATGTGGAACAAGCGAAAGAAATTTGTCAAGATTGTAGCAAGTGGAAAGAAGTGGTCTGTGCCTACCCCTCTGGGAATCAGGCGTGATTTAATGTATGTATGTATTTAAACATCATTAAACATAAATCGGCAATGTGTTTTTTGCGTTCCCCTTAAACACCGATACCTACAAAGAAGCTTATTTTATTCAATTTCTCCCTCAGAACTTTCGGCTTGCTCCAATTTTCTTTACAAGCAGATATAATTGAAGGTAAACTTTTTTTCATATGGCGTTTCTGTAATGTAAATTAAACATGAATGTTATTAAATCGTTCATAAGTTTGTAATAGAAATTTAAATTATTTCTCGGCTTTATGCCAATAATTTACCTGGTATGGTGTTTTACTTTTCACGGAATTTAAACAAAGTATCTACCAGAGATCGTAATCCATCGTGATACTACCCTAATATCTATAAAACATCACACAGCGCAGAATCAATCGGTCCTCAGCGCAAACGAGCCGTTAAACACGATACTAATACCGTCATTACATCGAATAAACATGTTAAATTATAATAAAAACAAATAGTACACACAAATCCAAAACAAAGTAACACAAATTTACTATCAACCGAATTTAACCCTAAACACGTTCCTCCAAAGCACCAGATTCCCAAATCCAAAGGCAGTTACTTCACTGGTTTTGATTTTATTTGTGTTAAAATAATACTAGACACGCTCGTGGCGTCGTTCGGTCACGTGTCGGCCGACGGGCTTTGCTAATGAACACGCGCCCACGAACCTTTGTGACCAGTCCTTGTGTCGTGTGCCCACTGTGCAGAGATACTACATAAATGGAGGCGAAAATCTGGGATTAGTAATGAGGGCGATATAAGGATTCAAGCACCTCCTGTGGTCTTGTACTAATAATGTTTTGAAAATTCACAAACCACCGTTTACGAAACTTGTAACTTTAGAACATAATTTTTCCCGGAGTCATATAATGTCGAGCGTGCTGAAAAGGGTTTCCCAAAAATGGTTTTTCATAAAAACTTTTACATTAAATTTGGAATATAATATTTATCAGCTATTAAATTTAACTTCTCAAGCATGATATTGATATCTTTAAAAACCTACCCGATTTAAACAGAAGTCCCTATTTTTTCTTTGTCACCAATTGCTTTTCATTTCAACACATACTTCGAAATATAAAAATTCTACTATATTTAAAATTGGATCTCACCTCTAAATTTTTTTTAATGGTAAACTTATTTCGTAAAAACGCCCTAAATCACTTAACAACCCACACATCCTGCGTATAATCGTACATTTTCGCACGCGTTTTTTTTTACAATTATATTCCCTCGACCTCACTCCGCCGCTTGTTAGGGGCGCGTGCGCAGAGCGTGCCGAGCTTCATTACCGACCTCTTAGCTACCTCTCTTTGTGTGGCACGTGACCTCTGGGGTTTTTTATTTTTCTAGTAATCGGATATGTTACGCGTTAGGTGAGGATTTAAAAACGTTGAATAAACTAGCAACGTACATACATACCTTCATGCCTGTAATCCCAGAATAGGGTAGCCAGAGCTACAGAATTACCTACAACTTTTAAAACTTTTCAGTAAACACATTAGCAAGGTAAAAAATAAAAAAAACTATACGAGTACATAAACGTGTTATACAAATGAATTTAGTCCCAAATTAAGCTAGGGGGTTGATTATATGTCAGACAACGTTTTATTTACTTATTTTAAGGAAGTACCTTCTGCATGGAACTTTGTCCGCGTATAATTCGTATTGTTGTCATCCCACGGGAACCGTTCATTTTTCCGGAATAAAAAAGAGCCTATGTTACATTTCGAGGAAAAGGGGTTTAAAGCCTTTCTGCATTATTAAATTTTAGAAATATTTATATATTTCGGACATTTTGACAAAAGTATATTTGACCTTTATTTGAATTTCGTTTTTGGCTAGAAGCCCTCCTAGGTGTATCTTACGGGTTAGGCGAAAACCGCTTGAAATAGTATGTTTTATTTTATTACACTATTACAAACACTTTTTATCATTAGATATCATTTAATTGTTGTAATTTATTAGAAAATGCCAACCCAAATTGTCATCCAAAAAATGTCTGCTAAATAAATAAAGATATTGAAACAAAATTATTGGGTCAAAATCAAAATTAATGATATTGGTCTCTTAAAATTACCTATTCTTTCGAATTAGAATGTAAAAACCGTGAGTTATTTTTTTTGGTCTATCCCAATTGTGTAACAACTTGTGTGCAAAATAAAGAAGTTTTATTATTTATTACTATTACGTATTTATTATTATAGTTTCACCATGTCCGTCCATCCGTCTGTCCGTTCGTCCGTCCGCAACCTAGCTCAGAGACTCTTACTACTAGAAAGGTGTTATTTGGTATGAGTATAGAAATTTATTAGTCACGCCAACAAAGTGGTTAAATATAATCTTGAAATAAATATTATTCTAGTGTTCCTGTACCTGTACACGTAACGTGGAGATGTCTTTTATTTCCTCGACTATGTCATACCGCTACCGTGGGGAGTAGTAGGATAGCTCTTTCAAAAATATTGCGGGTTTGTGAAAACAATTTTTCGATTATGGGATCCGTTTATGAAATATTAATTAAGCTTTAAAGCGCTTATTTTTTGGAAGTCTTAGCCCCCACCCCCTACAGCCAAAATAACAAAGTACAAAAAATCTGAAAATATCTTCAATGATCACGACTAAGTTGACTTGATTGATTCTTGAGATACAGCGGACTAAAGTGTTTATACCTACTAAAATCACTTAAGACAGCATTAAATAACTTTAAATAGAGAATTAGTTCACACTTGTTTTTTTTTGAGATAGTTTTAGTTAAGTAACAGCTTCGGAGCCCTACACTGAGCATAGTCAGACATGCTCATGCCCAGTTTTTTTTTTTTGACCAATCGTTGTAGGTATTTATGTCTAGCTAAGTATTGAACGATGTCTGCCTATTGTCATTGGACGACACATTGGTGCAGTCGTCAACCGGGATTATTGAGCCACTTACCTATGTTTCTAATTTGGCTATGTAATGCAAATCGAATAGCTGTCAGCCAGTCGTTGACATCGGTTATTGAATACACGGCTAAATTACGAAAAATTGTTGGTTCGTGACTGTACCTTGTCGTTTTCATTTATTTGGCCATTTTATAAGACAATTCTAACCTGCAGTTAGTGCGACAATGAACAAAATTGATCACTCACTGTGTTTTTTTTTTCTATATCGAAAGTCGAGTAGATATAAAATGGTAAACCTATTAATCAAACTCGGTCACCATACTAACTTGCAAGTGACAACTCGACGACTAGTTAATTCTTATATCAACGCGTTAGAGTACAAAATCCTTAGTTTTTATTGTGTTTTGTGTTCACAATGTGGGGCTGTAAAATAAGCGGATAGAAATATTATTACACAGGTAAAGAATAATTTAAATGGTCCGGTGGATTTTTATTTCGTTTGTTTGTGGGAGTAGATGTTGTATGAAAATTGTGGTTTGTCTCCTGAGTCATTAATATTTTTCACAGAAATGATATTTCGATTTGGAACATTAAGTCTTATTTGCACTTGTACCTTACCCTACCTTAGGTCAAAAGTCAATCTGACATTCTCTAACAATAAGGTTGAGTTTCCTTAAAGTTACAAATGACTCGACATCTTTAATGACATTGACAACTTCAAGCATATTTTTCTTGAAATGTGTGCCAAATTATCGCTCGTAAACGTACAGTCAAAAACTTAAAGTGACCCACCTTAGGTCCCAAGTCAATCTGACATTCTACAGCCATAAGGTTGATTTTCCTATAAGTTACAAATGACAAGGCATTGACGACGTCTAGCATTTTTTTTATTGGTCTCATATTAACGTTGGTGACCGTACTTAGTAACTAATTATTTAGCTAAAATAATTTTAGGTTACATCTGGATTATGTTAGAGCGGATTGGTGACTAAATAATAATAAGACAATCTTGTAGTCTGAGACAAAAAGACAAAAAATTCATTCATTATTTAAAGTTTGTATGTAAAGTGGACGGTTCAAATCTTTTTTATGTAGATAAACAAACGGTGTAGTTATAACGTCGGTGATAGTGCAAAACTGTGTAATTCTGACAAGTTTATGATAGAGCAAAATAAACCTTACTGTTACACAAAAAAAGGTGCATTTTGCTCATTATTCAAAATATTACTTACGCGGTTTTGCAGTTTCACCGACGATAATACTTTTTGAAACAGAAATATGTATTTTTTTTATCATGAGAGCAATCCCAAGACTACCAATGCGTTACTGATCTTGAGAACGCAAATAAAACGCTAGGTAAGTACTTATACTTACTATGTACAGTTATTTCGACTCTCTAAGCCCTTCATATTTGTTTTAGAATAAAAAGCACGCTTTTCAATCCGGAAGCATATCCATACTAATAGTATTAATGTGAAAGTGTGTATGTTTGCCCGTCTTTTACGCTTCAACCACTGAACGGATTGAGATGAAGCTTGGCACACATATTGGTTTGGTCCTGGAGTAGAACATAGAATCCCATTCCGATACGACGATAAACGACTTCTACGCGGACGTAGTCACCGGCGAAAGCTAGTAAGTATATAATTCGTACCTAAGTATGTTAAGTACAAATACATTAAAATACCTAGTGACGACTCCAAAGACCAAAGACCTTTTGCGGACATCGGGCCAGTTTTAAGTCTCTAAACGAAAATGTTAAGCACTTTAGTGCCTTGTCATTATAAACTTCAAAACTGAAGATTAAGCGACAAGCAAGGCAATGACAGTGACAATCACAATGACAAGGTTCTAAGTAAGTGCAACATTTATTTATTGAGTGACTGCAGGTGTGTAATATATATCATTTTACATAAAAAACATATATTCAAATTTATAACTACAAACACCGATACATACTACGGGGACAATAACAATTCATTTAAAAAGACTATCTCACCTTTTAAAACATCACACGTCTCGTGGCCCTCAGATGACACCTTTACTTTTTTTTAATACAAACAGACATTTTGTTAGCTAGCCTGATTTATCGGTCGGGGACATCGGAAATAACCTTTTTTTCCTGTCGGTTAAAATTATAAGTGATGGTGACGTCGGATTTATTCACACGTAACGGGTTGATAAGCCTGTGACCGTTAGATCTAACCTGTTTATTAAAGGGTAATTTTTTTAATACACAAATTGCCCTAGTCCTAAACTCAACTTTAGGCTTGTATAATGTACTTGACAGCTATAAAAATCTTACGAAAATACATAGAAAACCTCGAATACTTATGCTTATCACACAAATATCTGCCATTAACAGGAATGGAACCTACTATTGCTACTTACTAACTCTAGAATAACCGCCAAAGAGTATATAAGAAGACAGTTACAAACATTGTAATCAACACTATTTGCGTCTAGCGGAAATCTTCAGTGCAGTAACTGGTCAACCACAGGTCCGACTGAGTCATGCATATGCCGGGAGCTTTATTTCATTTTACACTTGAAACGGAACGGCTCGCTCTTATTTACTTGACAATAATGGCGGCCGAATGGAAAACAATACGATAACATAATGGTTTTAACGAATAGAATATTATAGAGCCCCCGTAACGTTGTGTAATGAATGAAACAAGCCATCAACATATTCCACGGTTTTTAAATTACGCATTCAATTGTTGACAACCAGCGCAAATCGCCAAAATGCAGGGTTATAAAACCTTTTTTGAGTTATAGCAAATAAAAATTATACGCTTATAATGTTAAACGTCAGAACTGAACACCAGTGGCGTGTAATTGGTAACAATTACAATATTTGCTGAGCACCCCTGCTTTTGTACTTGGAATGTTTATATTTTTTCTAAATAGTATTTGCTTGGCAAATAACGGGTTAAGTCACGAGACTCTAGCGATTTGAGGCGGCAGATAATAAACGTTTCGTTTGTTACGTAACTATAAAAAAATATAATTTCCTGAAAAAATTACGAATAAAAAATTCATAACGTGTCATGAGTTTTAACTAAAAATAATACTCTCGTTTTATATCCTTCACCTTGTATTTTTAGCCTCTACAAAATACCTAACCTACAGCGCTCACTTCAAAAATCTTTACAAAATTATCAATTCCCATTTTACCCAATTTTAATATTTTGGAAACTTTACAAAAGGTCTTGGCGTCTTTGCCTTACGCCCTAGTGTTTACCCGGCTACCCTTGCCTAGGTGACGTAAAATATTACCGAAAGGGATGTTTGTCCATTGTTACTGGAGTTTGTTTTTCTTTTATCTTTTTTTTTCAAATAATAAACACTGATTCTTCTACATTAGGTATGGAACGTTGCAAACTGGATATAATTTTGTCGATTTTTTTTTACATGATTTTGCGGGTTTTATGTAAAAGAGATAAATAAGTGCTCATTCATTTGTATTTTTTATTTGGTCACTTTCCTTCTTGCTAATTTATCTGTCTTCTTAAATGATATGCGCTTTGTTAAATCACAAGCACTTAGGTAAAGAACTCTATATGTGACTACGAAATAATACAGTTATTTAAATCATTAAGATTTTAAAAAACTTCAACCGTTCCTGTATTTACAATTATAAACTTGTTGAAAAAATTAGTTAAAATTAATATTATTACATGAAAAGATAACTTATACTTCAGGTGATGTAAAAATATTATTAACTAAAAATACTTTTCCATAAGACGCCATAACAATGTTTAGAAATTTATTTGTATTATTTTTTAACTATTCTTTAAATCGTAGACAGCTACCTACTCGTAATTATATTGTTTTTGTACGTTATTGAATTAAACATTCTATTCAAAATACAGCCACTTGGATAAAATCACTCCCCCACATAAAGAACTTACGATTCGACACATCATTAATAGAAATGTTATCAATAAGCCCCAAGTTCCCCTCGTAATTGGCAAGGGGACATATGCCAGCGTCCCCGGTCTCCCCATCATTATCAGTGCTGCAATCAAGTGGAACTCACTTCTGCTTGTTAATATTGTATGTGTCAAATGTATTGGTTTTTTTAATGATGTGTTTTTTAGGTGTCAGTTAAGAATAGGTACGTATCTGCTACTAATGTTAAGTACTAGGAAGGTAGATGAGAGATGTGTTCTCAAACAAGGTATGCATTGCTCTAATTAGATTATTTAGTAGTATTATAACTTTGAATGGAATGGTGAGGTTGTAAGCCTAGCTAATGAGTTTGTTTTCATGGATTCGAGTATAATAAGTAATAAAAACGGTTTGAAAAATCTGAAAATAACGAATGTTAGGGTTTTTCTTGTTAAATCTAATAATAATAAAAATGGCATTTTATGATATATCATTTATACATATAAATGGGTGTTCAAAATAATTAGAATTGTACTGTGATTTTTAGATACCAACGAATTAAAGAAATACTAACAATGTAAGAAAAAGCTATCAGCTATAAGAGAAAGACTAAGGACCAGTTAAAACCTATGCTTCAAATGTAATTACTTAATTATCAAAAATGGCTCGTGCCACTCTATGACCACTTGAACTCGAAGCCGTTAAAATGACACCAAACAAAAAACCATCCTGTGGATAAAAAATCACATTACGTAGGGGTGTCACCACTAATGAAGCTATTGTCGGCAACCAATTGTTCTGTTCAGTGGGCACAACCCTATTGCGTGTTTTAGATAAAACGTCATAACTACTAATCATTTCCATGAAACAGCTCCAACCTCAACTCGAACGATATAAGGTAGTAAGTAGTTTGGAAGGGTGATGTAGGATTATATTTTAGATTTAGGAAGGTGATTGTTATTTCTGGTAATTGCGGGTTTCACTGCGTTTGGTTTTTTTATGTTAATGCATGGCGTTCGTGCAATCGACTCATTTCCGATCCGCAATAAGCGATCCGCAAAAAGTAAAAAGTATCTATGCATTACCCTTTTTCCAAGCTTTTATTTAACTTACAATGTATGTATGTATGTATGTAAGGGTCAAATCTTGCAATTGAAATTTGACCCACTTCCAGTCACCGGAATGGGATGAAATTTGGACCACATATGCAAACTCGATGATAATGCAATATTATGGTATCTAAGAATTGATCTCATGTTGGAGTTGGAATGTGTCGACAGGATCTCCGCAATTCTTACGTTGACCCACCGAGTTGGGACTCAATGGTTTGGTCTTGATAAGCAGATAAAGATTTTGCAAAAAAAGTAGAGTCGGCAGTCTTTGCCTATCGCTTTCTAGTACCCAGAATAAGTCTAGAGCCTTTACGCCTTTGTTAATTTGCGTGAGATTGTCCCCTTGATATTAATTTAGGTTCACTGACGGATCGCAAAAAAAAAAATACGCATAAAATCATTTGACCTAAAACGGTTATTACAATAGAAACGGTTTTATTTTAATTGTTATAAAAAACTAACCTAACCTAATCTACAAAATAGATGTTTATTAAATACTGCAATGCCAGCCTAAAACGATGTTATGCGAAAAAAAAATGCATAAAAAAAAATTACGCGTTCCAAAGGGATACCATTGTTTAAAACATGGTACGAGTATATTCATTAAAAAAATGTCCAAATGGTAAATTCCCTCAACGGATGGACACCATTTCACTAACATCGTTATAATCGAATCAATGTGGTAATGCGGAAGTGGTGTAATCACTCAGTTGCGCACGCATCGATTCGCTTAGTTAGTTTTTGACTGGGTCATATGGACACACGCTGTTGGCCAAATTAACTTGCTATCTCAAATGACCATACTGTTGAGTATGTACAGTTGAGTTCATAAATATGTGTACACTTTAGTACCTTGTCTATTTAATGCCATATGTGAACTGCCAAAAGTGTAAGCGACGCTTAAATCGTAGCATATAATATTTGTTACCGCCTTAATCAAGGCCGATTTCCAAGATTTTTGAATATTATAGTTATTATGAAAAACGAAGTCCGTTATTTTTTGTTTTTTAAATTTGTTTTTTTCTAACATATGTTTTCTTGGAAAGGATAACGTACAGACATAGTTTTTCTTTCTATCTACATTCTACAACATATTAAAAAATCGTAAGACGTAGGTTGAAGGGGACAGAAAAGTTATCACATTTTGTATGGAATTTCTCAGCCAGACAATCCTCTTAACATTTGAATATTTTCACGAGACGGTATGTGGGTAGTAAGTTTTTGACGACTTTTTTTTTGTCAAGCTATCGCTGCCACCTTCCTAATCCATCATAAGAACTGCTCCTTGATGCGATAACGCTGCGTTGTCCTCGGGCTTACATTTAAATCAAATTCCTCATTTACCAAAAACATGGTTACCAGCTAGTAAAGCAGAATACTACAAATGACCAAGCGTGCAAATGGGCTTTTCAAATGTAAACAGATACTCAATGCAACAATGTAGCTATCCATTAGTCCCAAACAAGGCACAGCAGAGTCAATAATGTTGTATTCCCAAAATCAGCCCGTCATAATACCCGAAAGTGATTTCAAACTAACCTGCATGATTTAGACCGACGGGCTATTGTCTAATGCCCTTGCAATCGCACCCGGCTTCAAAGTGGAGCAATTGTTTTCATTTTGTATGCAGATAAACAAGCCTTTGATTTTCAAAATGGAAACGAAAATAGAAACCTTCGACAGCTAGATATCTCTGACACGGACAAACCGATTTTCATACATCGTAGCTCGAAACTATCTTGATTAAACTAGTAGTAAAATATAAAAAAACCGGGAAAGAGCATGTCGGACCATGCTCAGTGTACCTTGCGACAAACTTAATTTTGCCGTTGAAAAACTGGTATCCCCATACAACGACATAGGTAGCGGTCAGTTTACCAACACCGCAAATACGTTTGCAGTAGGCATAAACATTTTGAACCGTTGTAACTCAAGAACCACAAAAGTCTACTTAGTAGAGATCGTTTTCCTTTAAAATTCGTTATATGTGCTTTCATTTAAGATATTTTTCAGATTTTTACTATTTGTAGTTTCGGCTTTAGGGGGACACTTGACTCTAACAAAAGTAAGTGCTTTAAAGCTTAATATTTCATATACGGATCCCTTAACCGAAAATTTGTTTTCAGAAACCCGCAATATTTTTGAAAGATCTATCCAACGACAACCGAAACTATGGAGTAAATGAAAAATAAAAATACATCACCATTTTTGCCCCTTTTTTGGCGTGACTAACATGTATATTCAGGCCGAATTACAGCTTTCTAGTACTAAGAGTCTCTGAGCTAGGCTGCGGACGGACGGACGGATGGACGGACGGACGGACGGACGGACATGGCGAAACTTTAAGGCTTCCTAGTTTGACTACGGAACCCTAAAAACGGTTTCAAATCAATCCATTCGTTTGGCTACGCTTCCACAGACAAATACACAGATACACGCGTGACGCGTTAAACTTTCAAGTAACACCGCTCTTTTCGTCGGGGGTTGAAGCCGGCCACGAGCATATCGGGTTGTGCCCTGTAAAGTTAAAATTAAGTTACACAGCCGTTATAACAAATTGAAACAAAAAAAAACATTAAAACTACGAGTAAGTATATGTGAAAATCACAATTACTTACTTATACAGGTACATAATACCAGCTGGTTTTTTTACTTGACTATGGCAAAGCAAAAGGAGGGTTATTTTGTTATGAAATCATCACCTTATATGATTTTGAATATAAATAAATATCAGGGGAAATATGGCTCTTTATTTCCTTTTAGAGGCTGTGTCCCTGGGTACATTAATTTAAAAATCCAAGTTAGGTTATTATCATAAAGAGGACCCTATCAAAATATTTGTTGGATTTTGAAGCTTACTGTTTTTATTAATACGACTATAGTTACGAGCTAACAATACAACATATTTTTTTGTATGCACACTCCGGTAGGAGAGTACTCGCTTACCATGAAACACTAAATTCGAAACTTCGGGTGCCGAATCTCTGTCACTAGCTAACGTAACTTTGAACTTCTATTTTTAAAGAATTCCATCAGGGTCAACAATTTCAGGCACTCAATGTAGGGGAATGTAAGTTTGCAATACTCGGAGCGCCTG
Organism: Acleris emargana; assembly: GCA_927399475.2. Taxonomy (NCBI): domain Eukaryota; kingdom Metazoa; phylum Arthropoda; class Insecta; order Lepidoptera; family Tortricidae; genus Acleris; species Acleris emargana. The sequence goes on along the minus strand of OV656835.1, from coordinate 10,180,039 downwards.
ACGCTCCTGCTGATCGCCTGCGGTCACAACGAAACTCGAAACGATCTGCAGTCAAATTGTGGTTGACGAACTTGAAAGACCTAGGTTTCTGATGGTTCAACGACAACAAGCTAGCGAGCTAGTTAGAGGAACCTAGTGGTGTTCAAAGAGTATGACATTTTAGTATTTGTTTTAAACGTTGTAGACAAAGCAAATTTGTAAGATGCCATAAGTTTAAATTCAGTTTACGCATCATAAAGAAAAGGTCCACAAGATGCGTCTGTTATTGTGAAGGGTTGATTTGAACGATATTTTAATTCCACAGGCAGTTGTTTTAAAATTGAGAGACTATATTTAGTTTACGGTACCTGCCTTATTCTGCTTTATGAGTCTATGTACGCGTCGGGCATCTAAGCCATTTTTTTCACCGGGAAGGCAAACGAACTTACATGACACCGGATGGTATGTGGGCTTTGACGCTTATATAAATTCACAGTACTGGTTATAGTAAGACTGCAAAACACGGGAAATACAACAAAACTAACACTCCATAGCAAAAGGCCATTAAACGCATAAAAACTTCTCTACTGTCTTTCTCTTTTGTAGGGAAGTATTACAAACAATTAAAATACAAGCATCTTTCAAAAGGGACTTGAAACTTTCTTTTAATAGCGATAATCCCGCCGATCTAAAGTTTTCCGTATTTTATAGTCTCAAAGTTTCATAGCAACGCCCCGAGTTGCAACGATAAATGCTTTTAATTTTCCAGCGAGTTTGTTGAATCGAAATGAATTAATAATTTAACGAACATTTGCTCAACGGGAGAATTGATTCCAATTGCGTTAACTACAGAACTCTGAACTTCTTAATAGCTTTCGTCAGACTATTGCTATCACACTTACACTCGCAACTGACAGTATATTTGTCACTCGTGTTTCATAGAAAATGGAGAATTGCTGACAGCTAATTAGGAATCTGTTACTGTACATAATTATATTCTTGGTGTCTATACGTTAACGTTACTCGATTGAAGAAACATATCGAACTAGAGGTACATAGCTGCAAATTTTATCAATGATGATAAGCTTGAGAGGAATGCTGTTACAAATTAAATATTAAATCGTAGGTCTGGGAAACCTGTATGTTTGTTTATTGTTACTTTTTCCCGGGTGAAACGATAAACCATTTTCACTATAATTTATTGTTTCTTGATCTTTGTAAACATTATGATTGCAATAAAATATCGAGTCTTGAGTATTGTTATAATTATTGATTGACCACTTTAGAGCTGTAAGCCGTGTCGAGCTAAAATAGTACACTTTCCAAAATCACGCGATCCATCGACAGTGGTCTCATCAAACTATTTCCCCTAAATGTATTCATTATTGGTCAATTTGGTTGCGAGGCAGTATCAGGGGGTGGGACCCCTTTAATCCGTGAAATCTGTTTCGATTGATGCTTGACTTGTTTGACTGTTGAATTAGAGGGAGCGCAACTGTGTCCACTTGTTACCGGTACGAAATCCCGTCATTAATTAACAAGTCTGACAAAAAGCAAGCGTTACAACTCGACAGCGAGTTCAAATTTCAAGTAATATTTTTCAATACACTACGGGCGCGCTTTGCCATTTCAATAGGGATTATGCATCGATATTTCAGCACAATATGAAAATACCATAATAGAGTCACGTTTGCGTGGCGATATTGAATGAAAAATGAAGCAGTGACGCCGACGTGAATTGAAAACCCATGCTCAGTATTTATTTTAAAACCACCATTTTTTTTTTTTTCATGTCCTAGTGACACTTGCGTTACAGACAATTGTAACGATACCTCGTTTGTCGAAATCAAGGCATCCGTTCACCATTTACGAGGAAACTAAGAACGAAACATGCAAACATGCGAACAAGTTAAAACATTACCCTTCTCTTAGGGGAGACGGGTGAAAAGCCCTTCTCCCAAAAATGACTCTTTTTTGCTGATTATACTTTTATTGCACACTAGCTAAGCTCATTTAGACCAATCTATTCAAGAGGTTCAAACTCACTGAATCTCTGTATCAAGTACAGCGGATATCCCGTTGCCTCCTTCTGACCCCATCAACAGATTAACACCGGCTTAGGTTGCGTACGTTTGATACAGAAAAAAATTAAAAAAGGTATTACCTGCCATTTTAAAAGAAGTTATTTTTTGCGTTTATGAAAGTATTTTTTGTTTTTCAACATTATTTTTACTTTACACTTTTTAGTGATCATATACAAGCTGCTATATAGTCCCACTTCTTAGCTGATCTGATATGAAACTTTAAGACATTTCAAGCTCGCCTCAAGCAACACCGCGGGGAGGACATAGCCATATTCAAACAATGAAATGTTCACACACACACATACCTTCACGCCTGTAATCCCAGAGCGGGGTAGGCAGAGCCACAGAGTCACCCTACAACTCTTCAAGCTTGTTGATAATTCTGTAACCATATTTTGTAACCATGAAATGTTCAACTATCTTAATCGAAATATCTTATCGCCTCTTGACTTGACTTGAGAAGTTCCGGTAGCCATCTGTGGATTTCATAATCAGTCCACTTTACCAAAACCGCTAAATGCATGCCTATAATATTTGAGGAGTTCCCTCAATTCCTCACGAATCTCCTCATCAGATTCAGATTTGGTGACTATATGAATGAGACCATATCGAAAGTATACTCTAACCAAAAACGTGTTTTTAAGATCGGTCCACAATTGAAAAAGGAACCCTTATGTGCAGAGATCGGAATAGGCAGAGCTAATTTGCCTAAACTTGACGCATATTCATTCATGAGTGAGTGAAATAGGAACACATTTTTGAATGAACATGCATCAAGTTTTGGCAAATTAGCTCTACCTATTCCGATCTCTGCTTATGTGAGACTTCGTTGTCCATGTCAGCAACTACAAATGCTTTCAACTTGAAATTTGGCGTAGTTGTACAACTTGCTTGCCCGGATCTGTTTTTAGTAAAAAAATATGAAATTAATTTTATTAATAATTTATTAAGAATGGGGGATGAAAAATTAAAGTGGTTTGATTATGGCAAATGGGGTGTCATATAAAAGGGCTTAATCTGCACATTTTGGAACTATTCGATTTTTTGTTTTTGAGTTGTACTTTTTCATTCATCGACAAAAATTACCGTTCCCCCCCTCATACAATATATACGATTTTTTTTATTTTTTTTTAATCCTCACGTATTATTTTATGGAAAATAAATAAAGTGTTTATCATTCACAATATTTGAGAAATTATAAAAAAAAACAAGTCAAAATGGGTCATAATATTACATAGAAAATAAAGTACATAATAAAATGAGTATTTTCGTTTGTGGTTCCCACGTATGTTACCTTAAATACGGAACCTCCGGTGCGCGAGTCTGGCTCGCACTTCACCGGTTTTTTTTACTTACAGGGAAACATAGAGCTTCCATCTTTTTAAAATTTTAAACAAATAGTCTGTGTAAAATAGTCTATTCCGTTACTAGTACTCTATTCTACTCGGGTTAATCCTGATTGCTTTTGTCATGCCAACGTTATGGTAGCTCTTATTTAATAGTTGCCAAGTTAAAGACAATATGGTATAGTCTTTATTATTTCTACTGAGCCGATCTTCTACACAAAGGCCATTGTTTGTAAACAATACCATTGTCTTTCTTTGTGTCCGTAACACCAAGCCGATTACATAAAAAAAAGTTAGAACTACATTGAATGTACATTGAATTATCAACCCTACTCTCTTAGTCAGTAGGTTTAAAATGTAAAGTGTCAGGATACAGATATAAGTCTTTATTATTTGAACTGTGCTTATTCTTTACACAATACTATCATCTACACAAAACTTATATCTGTATCCTGACAATTTACATTTTAAACCTACTGACTAAGAGGGTAGGGTTGATAATTCAATGTACATTCAATGATAAACTTTATTTTATTATTATTATTATTATGTAGTTCTAACTTTTTTGTATGTAATCGGCTTGGTGTTACGGACACAAAGAAAGACAATGGTATTGTTTACAAACAATGGCCTTTGTGTAGAAGATCAGCTCAGTTCAAATAGTAAAGACTATAACAATACGTAATACCACTACTCTAAACATTCTCGCTTTAACTACCTACAAATCCTACAACTACTGTCAAAACACTCAAGCTATATAGGTATATAAGGTAGATCAAACAGGGTCAAGTCGTCCTTTTGTCATCTGCCGATCGTGACAAAGAGTCGCGTGTTAAAAATAATTTTCGCGTAATCATAAGTTGTGATTGTCAAAATTGTCTACCGCCTCGACTACCAGGAATAGGAAGATACAAAATGTTGCGAAAATTATGGATATAGAAAACTTAAAACAACCTTAATCTTTATCATCGGCAGAGATCGGAATATGGGCGTTATTACTCTCAATAATGTGGACATAACCCCAGAGATTTTAATTTGACAAATTAAAGTACATTAGTTGATTACTAACCCTGAACATAATTTTAATCCTGCGCAAGGCAGTGATAAATAAATAAAACAAAGACTTGTTATTATGTAGATTTATTAAAGAAAATAAACGGTAATTTATTTATTATTTCCGTGGTTAGTTTAGTTCTTTTCACGGTAAAAAAACCTATAAGGCGAAAAGCTCCTTTCGCAATCCGCGGTTGTTAATGGAGCAAACTTAGGTAGATTAATAATAATGGCCACTCCTCACGTCTTTGTATTATTTATTTATTACTGTCCTATAAATCAAGATTAAGGTTCAGGTAAGAAATCAATACGTTTCATTTAATTTGTTTAATTAATATGTTTGGAGTCATGTCCACATTATTGCGAGTAATCTAAGTCATCACCATTATGATAAATTATCGGGATGTCAATAAAAAATGACGTGTACTTTTTACAAATCGAATGCTTCTCAGTCACCTTGGAATCTAGGGAGACCTTGTGCTCTAGCCTCCTAGCGCTCAATGTCTAATTTATCCGTAGTCAAACTAGGAACCCTTATAGTTTTGCCATGTCCGTCCGTCCACCCGTCCGTCCACAGTTTACCTCAGAGACTAGTATTTCTAGAAAGTCACGCCGACAAAATGGTAAATCATGAATACATTTTTTTGTGGTGTACCTATCCTACCCGTGTGTCCATAAATAATCTAAGACATCAGCAAATACCTTTTAATTGAGAATTAGTTCATACGTAGGAGTTCTTTTTTCCTTTTCTCTCTTTCTATCTTAAGATTTTGGTGTGTTTTCCTGCGGAAACTACGCAGGATATTTGAAATATTTTTTTAATTTGCTATTTATAGATTTATATAATGCTAGACTAAGTAGTACCATTGTAATTTTAAATATATTTAAAAAATGACTGACTGCTGAGTTTCTTGCGGCCCTTCTTCTCAGCAGTGGTCTCCTTTTGTGAAGCGCTGGTAGATTCTTGACGTGTAAAAGTGCCCGTGCGGCCTACTTACTGAATAAATGTCTTTATCTTTGTCTTTATCTTTACTTGTTGTTTTTTAAGATAGTTTTTCTGTAGTAACGGCTTCGAAACGCTACAATGAGCGTGGTCAGATTTGCTCTTGCCCGGTCTTCCTCAGCAAGAACAAATATTAACTATAGTAGCTACAATACATCCAACGAAAATCTTGCATCATTCAAGGCCTTAATTTACAGCAATGTATCCTTAACTTTTCAAGCAGTATGAATGCATTTATACGCCGTGTTTTTTTTTGATTTACGATAACTTTAAGGGAACGTTCTTTAGGTCAAATAAAGTTAATTTCCCGAAGACAGACAAATGATAACTGTAACGGTATTAAAGATATTTAACGTTTAAATTTAATCAGTTAATCACGTTGAACTGGTCTAAAAGGCTCTTAACTGTCTGTATATGTCACGCCAACATTGACGCATTTGACACTGACTATGAGTTAACTCTAAAGGCCCTTTTAGAATGACCAAAGATACAACAGTTAATTACTTTGTTCTAGACAGAAAAAAATATTTTTTTCTGCAATATTTAAAAATCTAATCTACCACTTCTATGGATGTACCTAGTAATATGCCGAAGTTATCGTAAATCAAAAAAACACGGTGTATACAACAATGTTTAGTCTTAGAATTAAAAAGTAACTACAAGAATTTATTTTGTTTCTATACAGTAACGGTCGTATATCTAGCTAAGTATGGAAAATTATATTAGGGCGGCAGCGCGCTATTAAAAGTTCCGGTTACGTGAGAAAAACGGCGCTAGGAGGCTAGGTAAAATCGTAATTATGGGTAGTTGGCGGGTTGAAATATGACTACACTTTAACTAAATAAGATTTCTTCCGGGGCTTCCATTCAACACGGTAAAAATCATTTGAAGGGTCCACGGAAAGAACATGTCTAGTCACTTTTTTTTAAGAATGAGTTTTGAATCTCAAATTGTAGAGGACGAAATAAACTATTACCTACCACTCAGATTTAGATATGAATCTTCATATAACTTGTATCTTTTCACTCTGAAAAAAACCTCCACACGAAAATTAAGTACATAATGACATGGTTCTTAACTTTCAAATCGCGATATCTCAAAAAGTTACTAATGTGACTAGACATGTTCTTTCAGTGGACCCTTCATATCGTGTTTGAGCTGTTATCTAATTGTCACCGTTTTGTTAGCTCTTACTCGTATTTACTTGACAGTAATGGTGGCTGACGACATAACAATACTATAACAGGTTCATTACGATATCGTTTTTACCGCCTAGAATACCGGCCCCTGTATGCATGTTAAAGTATCAAATTTAGTCGCAAAAGGGACACGTTTGTCTATTCCTATTACACATTACATTTTATACATATTTTCAGGCTGGTTTGTTATTTTGAAGGAATTCATCGTACCGAACGTCCTTCAAAGTAAGTAATGAGTCAATTTGGAAACAGTTTTCTCTGTATGTATTTCAGTACCATCGTCTTGAATAAAAGATAGATAGATATAGATTAGGTTAGTATGTTAGTTTTTATAAAATCCTGAAATATTTCCGGTTACAGAAAACAAAGCGGTTTGGCAAAAAAAAGTTGAAAAACGATACATTTGGCGAACATATTCGCCAAAACAACGGTAACCCGAGTTTTTCATTTCAGTGATTCATTTTCTCTTTTTTTAAGCAGTACCTACGGTACGAGTTTGTATGGTTCTTTGTTCCTTTTTACTTTACTAAACGAATGGAACAATTTCGTCAAACGAGATGTCATAAGAATCGTCTTACCGTATCGTAGCATATGAAATATATAAAACATGGATTCACGTTTAAAGATGACCATATCAAATTAAATATTGCAGAAATTAGATAAGTTGAAATCGGTTTAAGCTTGCTATTTGTTACACTTGTTGCATAGAGCTGGAGTATCAGGGAATGACATGCAATTTTCGCTGTAATAGCTACCTATATAAACATACAACTTTTGCGGCCGGAGTCGTGGGTTACCAGGCATTATTATATTTCCATAGAAATGTCAGGACGTCTGCTCCTAACAGTCGATCTTAAAAAACTACAAAATGATTGTTAAATAATTTTAATGTCAGATATTTGGTTTTTCTCCGACCGCACTTTCATGCCACCGACTTGAAGGGGGTTATTCTTGTATGTTTGGAATCTTTAATCTTCGAGATCGATACATGCGTTTGAAATACAAGATTTATAGATTTATTTGTATTTGTTTATCTTTAGTGACCATATGTCAATAGAACTAGACAAGATACTTTGAGCAAATGTTATCTTTATCGAAAATGTATCGGATTGACGTTAGTTACCGGACGGAATGAAGTAGGTATTAAAAACTTATTTTAACATTATAAATGCCAGTCTATTTAGTGTCGTTACTTAATGGAAAGCGTTTGTTGATTTATTCCATTGCTGTAAATGGTTACAAGTGTAAAATGGGTTATTACCGCGATTTCAGATTATTGGCGAGTTCCAGGAAATACCGGGACTCGCCAATAATTTCAAACGGGTAATAGCCCGTTAATACCACAAGTGCCGTTAATTACCAAAAGTGCCGTTAATAAGAACCGCGGTAGTTATAAAATGTATAAGCACCTACCATATTTTTGGGGGAGGCCTATGTAAATCAGTGGACGTCTTTCGGCTGACATGATGATGATGATGATGATACTTTTGATAGCCCCTACAAGGCGTATGCATCCAAACAAACCACATGAATTACTGAAAGATTACCATGAGCATTCGGCCTCAAAATATTCATAAATAACTGAATCGGGTAAGTAATTCTCTTAACCAACTCGATTCACAACACGAAGGACGAATTATTAACCGGTGAGTTTGAGTTGTGCCGTCAGAGCGTACAAGAAATATCTTAGGATGTTTATTCTCAATTATGTAGCTTAAAACTCGCTCGTATGCCTTCGCTTATTCGATCGACTGTATCACAGGAACTTAATCTTAAAAAAATTACTACTATGAGTATTGCAAGACCTAGCACACTCAACAATTTAGGCGCGTAGTACTACTGAGAGTTGCGTGCGAATAAATAAGAATTATACGATAGAAAGGGAAGCATAGAGTAGGCACGTTCCACCACCATAATTTGTTAGAAAGAGCGACTTCTGCGTTTACAATTTGAACACATTGCATAGTTTGTTGTAGTACACTGTGTATAAGGTAAGATCACAGTATACTCGTAAAAAGTAGTTCATTCTTAAAGGGCTTGCATGTGTGCGTGCCTCGATCAACCACAAGCAAACTCAACAGGACGGACCGAGCCGGTTTATCCAGGGCCGCGCCATCGTTTCGCTTGGTTAAGTGCCTATTACGAGTTAGTATCGAGCGTCGCGCAAGGACGCCATCGTAGTGCCCGAGCGGCAATAGGTAACACCAAAAGAGCCAGAGATAAGCAACGTTTTTATTTATACTTTTGGTTAGATTGACTTTAAACCTTTTGCAGCGACACAAGATAACGGTATGGTGGCTCTAAGATATTTACATTCATAGAAATATTTAAAAAAAAAACGTGGTTTGAACGAATTGGAAGTATAATGCGAAAACCTACATGTGCGTTAAAATTTATTATTAAAAACAGAGAAAGAGTCAGGCGTGATACTATGTATTTATGTAAAAAGTATTTTTTTCAACCAGAAGTAACTGGATTTAAAAGGAAATAATAATAACATTTTAAAAGTTTTCCGTGTAGTTTTACCACAAACAAAACAATTGTAATTGTATCGCCAAGTTGGAGGTATAACTTCGGGTTATTTTAATTCACTGGGTATACGGAAAGTGAATGAATAAAATTATTCAGGCGTCATTTGAAACGTTAAATAATGAGCGATCTTTTCCTTAGTGACGAGGTCAATGCGTAGAAAATTATTGATACGGAACTGTAGTACCAAGTATTATGTACTTACTTAATTTAACGTTACGTTAAATTAATGAACAATGTGAAATAATGTCTATAGAATTCTCATAATTTATTGCTTTAAGCAATTGCAGTGAGATTGTAGTGTTAAAATGAATACGTCTATGTGTCTCAGATTCTATTTAACATCACGTGATCGTTGGTTTTTTCTTGCTATGGAATAAAACGTCATAAACACCACCGCAAAACCAATAACTGGCAACCACTAATAAAATACTATTTTATAAAATAAGAAATTATCTTAGTAGTGAATAGTCACGTCCAAGCTCGTACAATCATAGATAATGGTAAACATTTATATTCATTTATATTTACAAATTCGTAGGACAGCGCACTGTTTGACCTTTAAGCGCGTAAAAAATAAAAATACATTTTGTATCAAACTCTAGGTACGTAGTTTTACAAATTGGGCACGAAATAATTGGAACTTCTACTAGTAAATGCACCGTTTTGTGAACATGAGGTAAATCATTTAAACCAATACTGAGTTATTTCTACAACGCAAATGTAGAGGAACTATCGTTTAATAATGCGAATATTCGACCATAATTACCGAATAGCGTTGAGCTGCCCGACACATTCCTATTGTTCCCCATCGACAATAACTCTCTCGCCTTCGTAATAGCCGCGTTTCTACGCAAAATCGCACCATCACCCACCGACATGCAATCATGGCTCCACGTATAATTCCCTACGTAATTCGTGCCTCACAAAAAACCCGAATAATATAATTATGTGTTCGCCTTGAGTGTGAAATGAGCAGTTCAATAGGGCCTTCCGTAACGGTTTGAAATGTTAAAAATCATTGTAGAAAAAAAGGTTTTGAGGATGGACCATTTTTGTTAGTTTAAGGCGGATGTTGGATTCATGAAGCAATTAAATACAACTATTTACAGCTAAAAAGAGAAACGTGTAAAGGAAATTTGAAAAAAAAAACTTTTATAACTACAGACATAACAGTAGGGGTGACATATAGGTAAGTTTAGGTGGATCTGTGTAACTGTGTGTCTTTACGTAGCATCATATTATAAATATATTGACTGATTCGAACTTAGATTTTTTCTCTCTTGGATTAAAGTTGATCGCGACGGTTTTTATCTAGATTTCATGAATATCGTTTCGGCAGTTTATTATTTTTTTGGTTTAATGTTGTAGTTTAGTTAATTTAGATCTAAGATTTAGTTTTATTTACGCTTAGTTTCAATTTTCATTTCTATTGTTTTATACATCATGTATTTATTTTGTGTAGTATAAATTAGGGGATCCCTTTGAACACGCATTAACTTTTTATGAATAATTTTTCTTTTCGCATAACACCCTTTTAGGCTGAAATTTCTGAATTTAATAAACGTTTTTTGTGCAGATTAGATAAGGCTAGGGTGAATTATTTTTTCATAATAATTAAAATAAAAACATTTCTATTGTAAAAACAGTTTTCGGCAAAACGATTATATGTGTAAACATACATTATGCGCAAAAAATTTAAGCGGTAACAGTGAACCATAAATTTGATGAGTCGTTTTTCTTTTCATTCAATTATTTTATATTCAAAAATGTTTCATGAATTTATTGCGCTCCCTACCCAAAGGGTAAAAATACTGCTAAGACTCCACTGTACGTCTTTCTGTCTATCACCAGACTGTATTGTCCGGTTTGTTACTAAGATGACTACAACTTCACCTGAAGGTAGGCTCGAACAGGAATACCTGCCTAACTAGAGGTACAGACTAAATAAAGGTGCATTCATTTTTAGGTCTAGTATAAAATTGTCCGTACAGTTTCTCAGAAGTGGGATCTAGATACAATCGTTCGGGTGACGCGAGGAGCTGCGCGGGCGCGGGGTATAGTCCGATCGTGAATCGCGAGTACTTTTTTAAAATATGATTTTGTTAACTGTTTATTATCATTTATTTATCAACTACTAGACAAAAGCTAAAGCCTAAGCGCTTTTCCTGCCATTTATTCCCGTTATGTGCATGTTTCCGCAGCTTTTCAGATTTTCAACTGTTATTATGATTATTTTACGCTTGTTAAATATCTGACATTATTTAATATTGCCTTGAAAGACTATCACTTGCGTCATTGATGCCTAAAATAAAATTGTTAGTTCAAATACATCCTATATGGATAATCGGAATTGCTTTGCGTGGGTTGGATTTTGAAAATAAAATGATATTTGTTAGTGACAAAAAAATACATCCTTTATGTCTTTGTTACTGAAGCTATTTTAAAAGAAGTGTAAACATACGCTAGACAGATATTATTAAGTCGTTCCTCAGTGTCAATGTTTTTCATACACAGTCTGAAAAAGGAACGAGTTAAATTGTTACTTATAATGTACTTACGAGTAAGTACGGCGACTGCATTGATTAAATATGTTATTTGATTTGCTACGGCTAAAGTTGCTTAAAATTACCATACGGAAAAAAACATACGTACATAAATGCTCAAATAACTTTCACTGAGAATTTCGAAGTCTTGTTTGGAACAAAACCCGTTGCGCTATCTCCGCGTCACCACGTACGGCGCTACGTGCGACATTTCGCTGTGGGAATAGAAATTTTATCGCATGATTTAGAATAACCCACCCAGTTTCTTAATAAGACGTGTGTACTTTAGTTGAACGTTCCCGGCGTTATTTGTACTACTTGCGATTGCTGCTTGCCTGGTACCTTTACGAAGCTAGTATCATTACAACATCAGCATTAAAGAATTAAAGGTTGTTTGTTTGTTTTATGTTATTACTTCGTACAACATTGATTGCTTACGCTCCAAAAACAAACAAATTGCAACTGATTATTTGATCGCGCTACTCAACTTTGCAGGATGTAGGTTGATCGATCTAAACCGGACATACACAGATACACACACAGATAGACTCTTTTTTATATAGAGAACTCCGCGTTCTTATATCGCTAATAGAAATAGTACCTCAAATAAATGACAAAGTGACCAGCTGGCATATTGCTACCGCACTCGCAATCGCAATCGACTTCAAAGCGGAACAATTGGTCTCAGACAAGACTCCCATTTTCAAAATGAAAACGATTGCGAATGCCAGTGCGTTAGGCAATAGCCCCTCTGGTTATCTTACTCGACTGTACATACTGATGTGCCGAAGGAAACTTTCCAAAATTGCGGAAAATTTCATGTAGGAAAATTTCGGAAACTTCTCACAATTTTGTATGGGGATTGAAACTTTCCGTTTCTTAAATTTAAATTTCCTATATTTCCTGTGAAAGTTTCAAGAAATTTCTTGCAACTTTTCCAACTTTTTGGAAACTTTCCGCAACTTGCACATCAGTAACTGTACATAAAGTTACATTAGTAATTAAGATAAGTAGCAAACATTTTAAATATGAGTGAAATGGATCTAAGAGCTGCCACACATTGAGCCGCTAGTCACCTCCACCAAACGCGACCATTAGTGGTTCAGTCAAACCGTGGATGCGGCCACCAGTAGCGAATTAGGGAATGCAAATAACCGGTAATAACCGGTTATAACCAGTTATAACCGGTTATTTTCATACAAATTCGGTTAATATCCGGTTAAATTAAATTCTCTAGCTAGAATACATTGTTCATGCGATCGTGTGTGCGCGCGAATCGAACGACAAAACGCGCCGACTAAATTGTTGTGTTACACAATTACTTACTGAAATACTCGTGACTAGACTAAATTACTAATGTGGTCCGAAGCAGATATACCAGTACAATGTACGCTTAACTTAGAAATTTTATAACATACAACAAGTATAGACAGATTGTAGTGACATGAAAGCAATCTCTTATCCCTCTAACATACAGATTTATAACGAGCATTGAAAAAAACAATACGAAATGATGCAGCGTAAAAATCAATACAAAAATCGATTCAACTTTCAACTCTACGCTGTCAATGATGCAACTCATAATGATCTGAAAAAGTGCAATTAACAATACCAACTTATTAATGCATTTGGGAAAAATAAGAAGACGCACATTTTCATATATTAATATATCATTTTATTAGAAGGCAGTGTCTCCGTCAGGTGCTATAGTAAGTTGGTTCGTCATACAATCGGAATAATGGTACAGGTAGGCAAACATTTCTTGTTATTGTTCTCGAGCGAAGCCGGGGCGACTACTAGTATTACTGTGAAGTAAGACTCGTGATTGCTTATTGTGAGGTATTAGGATACGTTTCTTTTATGCTGTCTGTTTGGTCTGTGGCAAAGGAGCCAGCGATTTATTATTACCAATAGCCTTATTACTTCACACAGACTGCTATAAATGAATCCTACGGGCGAAAAAAAGTGCCTATGCTAAGTGTGTAAAATAAATTTAGGATTTCCATTAGAAAGTGAAACTACATTTAAGTAGGCACTAACAAATCATACATGTACGTGACAGTATAATAGATTCGTTTCTTTGATTCAATCTGATCTGTTTCATGTTAAAACATTTCCTTTAAATTAACATGATGTTCAAAATTGTACTACTTTTCTCTCACTCGTCCTTATACGCAATTGTGCTAGTCTAACCGACTTTATCTGAACCTGAAAGACATTAAATAACTCTTGTTCTGCTATTAATTGTATATCTAGTGTAATTAAAATAACACTGATCACAAAAAAATAAACAGTTAAGGCGAATCCCGACATAACCCATCACACGGAAACGTCGCCGGCGCATTGTTTTTATATTTTGTTTTATCATCAAAACGGTCCCTAATAATATAAGCGTTAATAGTGTGGTTATAGTGCAAACCCTACAGGAAAACAAGAAATAATAAAATCCGTGCACGGTTGATCGGTTTTATCACAGATAACAGAATACAAGTACAGATACCCAATCTCATACAGCAAAAGCGTGCCGTCCTAATGTAGGCAATTCGGTAGGCAATTTTAGTCCCGTAGTTACACCAGTAGATGCCGTATCTGAGCCACCACTGGATGCTGGCAGCCTACCTAATAGTTTTAGTAACGTATCACCAGATGGCATTGACTTCAAGAATGAGACGTCAAGAAAATTGTTGACTTAAAATTAATATGTAATGGCTATAATCCTACCGGTGACATTGTGTTAGCTTTTATTAATGAATAGGAACATCTGCCCTGATTAATGATGTCCAGGACAAATAGGAATGTTTTAATGACATGTTTGGGAAGTTTTTTGCTGACAATAAATAAAAGCAATAGGTAGAAATAACTGGTTTATTAGGTTTAAAGAATTAATTTTCTCATAAGAATTTTACAATTCACTTACAATGAGAATTAAGAATAAGTTAAAAATAGTTTGGTGAGCGTATTTAAGCGTGCGTATTTACATAAAAAGGAAATATCGCCTTCAACTTCAACTTTATCCGAATCCAACGAAACAAAGTTATACACTCGGCCTCAAAAAAATCGCACCTTTTGGTATGTTGACTTCAAGCAGCTATAAACCCTATTTAATCTAAGATAAGGTATGAGTGTGGGGCCTCATTTTAAAGGTTATTGAATCCTTTAATTAATAAAAATGTGATAATGATTACTTAGCTTAAAAAAAATAGTTTTTCATGAAAAGAGGAAAAAAAATTATTCACGCCAAAATTACACAATCTAAAAACATAACAAAATTAAAAAATACAGTAAGACAAATTCTTAAAACTAAACTTAAAACCTAGGGTTACCTCCCCTAGCCCTAATTACAGCCTCCATGCGATCCTTCGTTGACCTCACCAACGTCACGATGCGTTCTTGAGAAATGTCACTCCACTCCTCGACGACGGCGTCCCGAAGCTGTTCAAGGGTGGCAGGGGCAGTATCACGAGACCGCACCCGGCGTTTCAGATCATCCCAAATGTGCTCTATGGGGTTCAGGTCAGGACTTCTCGCTGGCCACTGCATCACGGGGATCCCAACCTGATCCAGATAGTCCCGAACAATCAACGCCGTATGAGAGCGGGCGTTGTCGTGCATGAATGTGAATTCAGGCCCGACAAAACCAGCATACGGGACCGCGTGGTCCTCCAGGATCTCTGTGATGTACCTATGAGCAGTCAGGGACCCCTGGCCACGTCCACCTCCAGTGAGGGAGGCGCACACAAGGTCGGTTTTGCCCGATTTTAAAGCTTATTAACTGTGCTTTCAAATGATACTAATATTGGTAGGGTACAATAAATAAGTTAAGAGCTTTATTCGCTTGAAGTCAAAATTTCAAAAGGTGCGATTTTTTTGACGCCGAGTGTAGTTTAAATGTTTGTACACAAACTGTCAGCGCGTTTTGATACTTCAATGGTTAAAGATAGCACGTTGTTCGTTCCGTGTTTGTACTAACATTTTAATACACCGAAACCGCCAAAACAGTATTTTGTAATATTCATTTATATTCGCCAAGACATTATTTTCTCAATTGTTTTTTTGTTTTTAATATAAAAGAAGTATTTTGAGTATTGATTTTACGCATCAAACAAGAATTTGTAAAAACGAAACGCGTGGGGTCTGTGAGTGCATAGTAGCACAGTATATAAATAAACCAGTAAAGAAGCTACGAAAAAATGCTCGAAACGACGCACTCACACAGACGCACGCCTCTACGAGACCGCTAAGAGGATTTGGCGGTGCTGTCAGTCGCGTGTGTCGCGTCGAGACGAATGGGCTCCTTCGCATTTTACGTTCGTTCTTGAGAAAGATGCCACAAAAGTATTGCGTGGTATATACGGTTGTTTGAATTCGGCTTCTTCAAACCCGGAACTTTCATTTTTTAAACTCTCTGCTGGTGTTGAAAGGTAAGAATAAATAAAATATTTTTAAATAAAATGCTTTTTATAATACGATGACGTGTTGCAAAAGTAAAAATATAAAAATCGTTTAATTTCCCAGCTTCTTCTTCTTTCGTGTCGGCAAGAACTCGGGCTAAATCTTACTTGCCCAGAAAGCGGCTACCGTGGTAGCCCTCTGGTTACTGACAAGTAAGTCCTCACGCGAGCAGGCGGTCGGGCACGCGGGACAGTTAGTGAGGTGTAGCATGGTCTGCAGGGGTTCTCCACATTCACAGCTAGCGTCTGCGCTACTTGAGTACCCCCACCGGCACAGGTTATCTTTGCTTCGGCCAACCTGGGTCCTCAGCCTATTTAGACTTCTCCAGGTGGGCCAAGGTTCCTTATAGCCTGGAGCCTGGAGTGAATGTGGATACTCGCTTGCCCAAAGCCTGCACCTCACGTCAGTAGGGTTTTCGTCGGTAGGCTGCGTAGATCGCAGGAAGCTTTTGCGGCTTCGCAAACGACCTGCGGTGGGGGAGAGCCCGTAGAGTGGGTATCTCGGGTCACTTTCCCAGCGAAAATTCGAGAACTCGGGAGATTTTAGTCGAAATAAAACAACTCTATTTTACACTAATTACTTTAATTTACAAACTATTAAATTATTAAACGATATAAAATAATAAACATCTCTGCAATATTTGAACATTGAGTGTTTTTTTTTTAATATTTTTCTCGACCGTGGATAGGTCCTTCTTTGAGTGTCTACCTTTGGTGTTGTCGTCTTAAAAATACTGTTTTAATTTGTTACTTTGGTTCGAAATGTAGAAATTCGGGAAACGGGGTCGCTAAATCGTGATATCGGGAGGGAAGAGCCGAAATCGGTAGATCTCCCGACGAATCGGGAACTTTTGCAACACGTCTGACATTTTGTTTATTAGGTTATGAAATATGTCAAATAAGCATACTTCCTCTCGAATTTAGAAAAAGAAGAAACCGCCGCCATGTTACACTTTGTGTTGTTCTACCTATTCCTTCCAAAATCGAAATCTGGGGATCTGTGTGGTCTCTGACAGTGATTTCGTTGGCAGCATGAGAAAAAGTAGCCGCCATCTTGAACTCTTTAGTTAATCAACCGATTGCTTCCAAAATCGATATCTGGGGATGTGTATGGTCTCCAACAACTAATCTGTTGGCGGAATGAGAAAAAGTAGCCGCCATCTTGATTTTTTCTATTATTCGACAGGCTGCTTCCAAAATCGATATCTGGAGATCTGTGTGGTCCTAACTCTCGAAATCGATACTTGAATTAGCCTGTCGAATAATAAAAAAGTTCAAGATGGCGGCTACTTTTTCTCATTCTGCCAACAAATTCGTTGTCGGAGACCACGCACATCCCCAGATATCGATTTTGGAAGCAATCGGTTGAATAAATAAAAATAAAAAATGGCCTCTACTTTTTCTCAATCTGTCAACAGATAAGTTGTCGGAGACCATACACATCCCCATATATCGATTTTGGAAGCAATCGGTTGAATAACTAAAAAGTTCAAGATGGCGGCTACTTTTTCTCAATCTGCAACGGATTTGTTGTCGCAGATCACACGTATCGATTTTGCACTAACTAGCTGAGATACAATAAACAAGTTTTTTTTTCAATTTTACAAAATGTCAGTGGACAACCCTTACGCTCAATTGGAGCTTGGATCTTGAAAAGTAGGCCTAGTTTCTTTACTGGTTTATTTATATACTGTGATAGTAGTTTCGCGATCCGTGATGGCACCATCTAGTGACAGTACCTAATAAGGCGTAGCAAGCTTGAAAACTTATAAGATTTTTATGAGTTAGATGGAGTTAATATAAAATTTATTGCATTTATTAAACTTGTAAAATATACCCTACTTTATGTAGAGAAGGATGTTTTTGATGTAATTAAGGTACGTTGAATTTATTAAGGTGCAAAAATCATTCAATCTTCACGATTACTGATTCAAATGTTTCGCTCGATACCTGTGGCGCCATCTATGAGTTAATTAAAGTAATAATTATACGTTGTTCGAGTTGGGAGGCCATGGTTTTATATAAAAACATACATACCGTTTTCTAAACCTCTATTTGAGTCGCCATAATCGGGTCAAAATATACCTGTCACCGAATTTTAGTCGACATCGGTGTTGCCGCGTGACGCCCTTGACTTGACCCAGGTCCAAATATTTGAGATCTAAATACGATTGAATATCACAAATGAAGACGCGGCCGGCTGCGGTAAGTAGCCGTCAGGTCATTTATCAGTCTGACAGCTACACAGAGATACCTACCATGGAACTGCCACGAGAAGACTACCTGCCGCGGCGCTACCTAATAGCAGCGGTTCTCATTTTTTTTACAGCGGGAACCCTGTTAAGTACTATATTTTGGGTGTGCAATGTTTATCATAAAAACAAATGGACTAATGATCATATTACATAACACGAATTGCATAATTTCGATCTGTATAATAAACCACCGATATAATAGTCATGATACTCATGATGCATAAAACGAAAAGCATAATTTCAAAAACTTATAATGATTTTAAATTAAAAAATATACATTTCTAACGGCTTTCAGTACTATGTGGTCACAGTTCTAACCTAACCTAACCTAGTTAAATTATGCATTGACAAGAAAATGATAGTTATACTAAATGCGTGTTATGTTAATCGATAGTATGCCAGATAAAATTATACAATTAGTTTTTATGCTAAACATTCATTACGATTTTCGTGATGAGTTAAATGAAAATATACAAAATGTTTTTATACTGATCGAAGCACACCCCTAAACTTTGGCTCCAAATTAACCCGAATTTGGTTTAACATTATTTCAGCTAAAGCTCTTTACGTTTGAGTAGATATAGAGCTCAAGTCTTAAATATTTAAACAGCTCATCACAGGAGCTCCTCCTCCATCCTCGAGATTTAAATCATTTACCATCAAGCATAGCGGGACTTTTAAGCTTGAAAGCCTTCTACGCTAACCTTCTGACTACACTAATTTATGACTTTATTTCTGCCGTCCGATCACTAAAAGGCCGTTAAGCCGCATTTTTGTCAATTTTGAGTTTTATATACTAGTAAATAGAGAAAAAAAATCTCTTTTAGGCTATATATAAAACTCAAAATTGACAAAAATGCGGCTTAACGGCCTTTTAGTGATCGGACGGCAGATTTTCTCAACTCAAAGCCAATATGCAAGAAAAAGCTAAATGTAGTTTTAGTCTAACATCTGGATTTGTACACTGACAGTACCAAACATTTCGATACGGCGAAGTAGTATTTACTTAACACCTAAACTATTTTATTTTTTTAACATAAATTGTGTGATGAGATGACATAAGAGATAAGCGAACCCTACTTCTACTATATCTTAGACCATTTCAGGGATAACTGTAGAGAATAAAAGTAGAAATTTTGCAAAACGGGAATAATTATTCTTGCTAAACGACTTACTGACAGATTTGTCAGTATCTTCAATTAAAAAACTCAAGAAACACATTAAGAAATTTTAGTAAAATAATTTCACCTTTTTACAATTTAAATTTATTCCGACACAATTCTCATGATCCTAATACGAGAAATCACGGAAGTTCATACAATCCAAACCAACATTCCGAATTTAAGAGGATTTTCCTCGTCATTGCAGACACCGCATTGCACTATGCGCTTCCACCGAAAACAACGCCACAAGTGCTAAAAACTCTATCATTATTATAAACTATATCTCTATGAAATAGGGTGCGAAATGTAAGGACTTTTTATTATTAGTCAGTCGTTATCGTTGGTAAACTATCACTTGTCCTAACCAAAGTGACTTTTATGTAATTTCAACCATATAATTTACAAATAAAGCGGCTTGCGGAACAACGTGGTGTGTGGAGATACGTCATTTTTGATAAGGAAGCACCTGTCGAGCGCACAATGCGATGACGGGTGATGATTGAATCATCATGCTTGTGCCGAATCATTGAGCGCTCACGCACATACAGTGCTGGATATGAATTGACTTTATTTTGAAGAGGAGGCCCATTTGACCGTTTAGATAGTACATAGAGGACCATGAAGACGCAAGGCTTCTTGACTCTTATATTGCAATGTATTGCAACGCAGTACACTGCAAAATGTTAGAAAAATTTACGGATATTTTTGATCCTTCAATATTTATGATTCAAATTCTACTAATCGACTTTAAATTTGGCACCTTATTTTACAATACAGAGACGGGATACAGGGTTCATAATATCCCTTAAAACCCAGAACCCGAGGGAAAGCGATAAACTCACTCAAGTTCTTGTTTAAAATACTGTATGACAGTTATACAATTACATAAACTTAATAAAAAGTTTCACTAAATCAAAGGTATATTTTCCCCGTAGCAACTCGCTTGTTTTCAATAGAAGAATTTATAACAGGAAAACTTAGAGTTCGATACTTTTAATATCCTTCAGAGTTGCCATGCGGCCCTGTAAAGTTATTCATGGATGCCTGGAACATGTACAGTAAGGATACGCCTTATAATTGTGCTTAATATACACCGTGTTTTTTTTGATTTACGATTACTTCGGCATATTACTAGGTACATCCATAAAAACAAAGTGGTAGATTAGATTTTTAAATAATGCAACAAAAAAAAAAAAATACTGTTTAGAACAAAGTAATTAAATGTTGTATCTTTGGTCATTCTAAAAGGGGTTATTACAGTTAACTCATAGTCAGTGTCAAATACGTCAATGTTGGCGTGACATACACAGACACTAAAGAGCCTTTTAGACCAGTTCAACGTGATTAACTGATTAAATTTAAAAATTAAATATCTTTAAAACCGTTACAGTTATCATTTGTCTATCTTCGGGAAATTAACTTTATTTGACCTAAAGAACGTTCCCTTAAAGTTATCGTATATCAAAAAAACACACGGTGTATTAACAATTGGTTAAGACAACTAGGAACTTATCGTTTTTGGAAAATTATGGAATTGACTTAGGGCCCTATTAATAAACTAGATCTTGGCTGAGATGCTCGTCACAAAATACGTCAAAGTAAACGTCAAGCGATAGAAAACTATAATTTAAGACGCATCTCGAGACGAGCATTATGGTCAAGATCAGTTTATTAATACAGCCTTTAATCTGCCGAACGGTCGCGTCGAACGCCTATGACTACATTTTGACTGCTATAGTTAATGCAACTTGCCTTAGCCCGCAGGTATCTTGTTCTCTATGTATATTATATTATTGTTGTTTTCCTATCGCTATGTCTTCTGAAACTGTTTGTTTTGCAACGACGTTATAGCACCTATGTCCATCTCGGGCTCAGACATTTTAAACTTTAAGTAATAATTGTAATAAAGATATCATTAACCTTGAAAACTATACAAGTTGTAGTCTAACTTTATTTATTAGGTTAGTTTAGGTGCAAGAGCTAACCGGGCATGTCTTTGAGTTTTGATAAGTTCTTGCATTGATGCAATCAGAGATACTGGTCGACGATGTACCCATATCTTGGAGGAGCGCAACCTTATAGGTCCCTGCTCTCTAAAATCGTGGGAGGGGATTTCTTACTGCAGATCCATTAATGATGCTATGCGCGGTAGCCAAGAGGGGTGGAGGCCGGTAGCCTCCTTTTACAAATCCGTCATTTTGCAAAATAGCGCCCTCGCTCATCCGCTCTGCAGATGTCGCGGTGGAAAGGCAAGGCGCCGCTATGCATATTTCCCTCCCCCAACGCAATAGTGCGCCGGGCGAGAGGTAGGGGTTCTACTATGTCCACTGTGGCGCACCAGAGATTTGAGGGTGCCTTGGTTTACTAAGGAATCCAGGAATCGTAATAGTTGAGGTGCCACGGCTGAATGAGATCGTTTGCATAGCGTAGCACTTCTCTGAAACACGGTGTAACCTTGCTATTTTAATAATAAACAAGTTTTCCGAAAACCAACTATGTAATGAAGATAGCTGATTAGTCGGCCAACGAGCTACCAGAATTAGTAATTTAGTCCAAATAGGTCGCAAATATCACGGTGGAAGTTTCTTCCCTGTCAGTCGACAAATAGATTTTAAACATGATAAACGTCAAAATTGATAAAAAAAACCGGGAAAGAGCACGTCTGACTAAGCTCAGTGTAGGGTTCCGAAGCCGTTAGGCATTACGCTAAAACTATTTAAAAAAAGTGCACCAGCAAAGGAGCGTACATCATCATCGCACTTACATCCTTTTGTTGAAGAATGCAGTTTTTCGAAAATAACTCAAAAATGGTATATCCGATTATATTGAAAATATATTGAAAACTATTTATTAAGCGCTAATCCCGAGGGAATAACAATTATCGAAATCTACGCAGACGAAGTCGCGGGCAGAAGCTAGTACTTTATAAATCTATTTCTATCATGTTTTAAAATAAAATGAGCTATCAACTGTATTGTTTCGATACAATGATGTAAAAAGAAGCTGTAAAAATGAACAAAAACTATTTATTAGTAGAGAAGACAAATGATCGCCCAGGCCTAATTTACCTGATTACCATCAGTGGTCTTTAAAACCCATACACATTTGTATTCTCAAGATTACAATCTCAAGACTGCAATTTTTATACTGATAATGTCATTCCTACCCTGAGGACTAAGATGGAATGCCTCAATGCTAAAAATCTCACCGGATAATTATGCGAATAAAAAACGTCGTATTTCCCAATTTTTAGACTCAATACTGAATCTACCACTACTTACTTAATATTTATTTTTGCCCATAAAAATAAAGCGGCTACCGTCGTTGGTTTTGCAAAAGATGGACTGTACCTAAGTAAACAGGACTGTAACTAAGTTTTTGCAAATGAACATGTACCTATCAAATATCTATGCTGCGTGTCCACCAATGGCTTTGCTAGGCAGAAGCGGTACCCTCAAAAGTATATCTACCGCTCAGGGAGATGAGATGGTGGCAGTGATCCGGACTGCCCTGGGGGCCCAAAATGGCCGCGTTTATCGCGTGACTAAATGCGGATAAAACATCCGTCACTTTCTGACACTTAGGTATATAAGTAGGATATGCAGCCTTAGCAATCTTATACGTTTTATAAATGACATTACCTGAGCATTTTTTTAAATTAATTTGTGCTATTTTTGTCTAAGGGCTAAAGTTGATTTCACTTTTTAGGGCACCGTTCGTAACGAGTGCCAACGGACTCTATCGTTAGTAAGGCTCCGCTGTCCATCCAGCTGCCACGGGGCTGTGTATTATGACCCGTAATGACACTTAAATTTTTCACATTTTTCAATACTATGAAACAATAAAAATAAAACAAAGCATTTTTCATCAAAGCGGAATTTCATTTATGGTTGGCATATTTTGCTTGATGTTATCGATATTGTTACATTTGGGCTCGCCGGATATTTATTTAACGAATTCGAAAACGCATAACTGACAAAATCAGAGACAAAGTAAGCCACGATAATGTGTTGTGAGTGTGGTACCTACATCGTCGGCTTCCTGTCCAGGGTTCGGTGCTTGAATCCCTCAATCAGCACCGACATCTATTGTGTAGCTACGCGCGGGCAAACCGCGGTGACTCGACGTTTTTGCACTTGTGTGGTACAAGTGGTACAACTATAAATATTGAACTTTTTTACAATGTAACAATGTAATGCAATAAAGAAGGTTTGCGTGTAAGTATTTACTAATATATGTATATATTTTTTAATATTACGGATACATACCTTAATAATAACTTAATAACTTAAAGTAAGTATACCCTAGACCTGACAAGTGCGTGCTACCGTAAGGGATGGAAATATTCTACATACAACACACGGGGTTACCACAGCGATAAAAATTACCCCACTTTATCAAATTCCTTATAGGTCATATTGTGTATGTTTTTGTTAAAAAAAAATCTGATAGAAATTGTGAAGAGAGTGAAAAAGATTACACACAAACTGCGTTTAAATTACTGCTCTACGAGCTTTTGTTTTCAAAATAACATGATTTGAAAATTGACGGTGGAGCTACCTCGCGAGGCCTTGTGGAAACGCTCCATAATAAATACCTCATAACTAGTGACGTTACGGGTTATACGATATCGAGCGAAATGTATGAGCGTTATTACAAAATCACACAATCACATTTATTTTTTATTTAGACTTCATTCACATGATTACTCCCTGAAACTTTTCTTGCAACCATTTTGGGAATGAAAACATCTCTTAACATACATTTGTTGCGTTTTGCGGTCTTTCCGCATAATCAGAAAGAGAAACCAGAAACCGACCAGCGCCTCTATTCTACGTGGTAAAAACGATATCGTAGTTAGTCTGTTATGGTATTGTTATGACGTCACCCGCCATTACTGTCAAGTAAATAAGAGCTATCAAAACGGAGGCAATACGATAACAACTTAAACACGATATGGTTTTGCCGTGTTGAATAGAGGCCCTGGCCCAGTTTTCTAAGCGGTGAAAACAATATCGTCTTTGATCTGTTATAGTAATGTCAACGTTTGGATTGATCTTATTTACTTGACAATAATGGCGGCTGATATCACAACAATACCAACTACAATCACATTTACACTCGCGGTCAAATAATACGGGTCAGAGTGCGTTTTTCATACTAAAGAGGCTATTTCGAAGCCTTGGTTCTTCGCCAGGGGATGCTTTTAGTGAAATCTGATGATGGGTACCCCGAGCATCAATACAGGACTTCCAGAGTGCCTAGGATACCCAACTCATTGAATCTGCGGTTAACGCCGGAATTGTGCATGTTCAGAAAAACATCTAAAATGGCAATAAAATGTAAGGAAATCCAATTGCTAACCCAAACTCTCTCGCTGTGGTGTTAACTGATTGTGCGATAAGTTAGGTATCTTAAGAACATTTGACCTCCTCTATTGAACCTTGGAGAATCCACCATTAAACTTCTCTCAAAACAACCCCTGGCAAGGAACCAAGGCTTCAAAATAGCCTCGTTTGTATGAAAAACGCACTCTGACCCGTATTATTTGACCGAGAGTGTATTTCAAAGACGATATCAATGTAACCGCCGGGAATAGAAGCCATGTTACTTAATTCACCGAATCGCGCAGAAAGTAAGGCCTGCAACCACACTTGTAAACTATTTTAATATCTATAGCATCAGCGCAACCTGTTATAGCAATATTTATGCATTTTGAGTTGTAAAACTAGTTTGCCTATCAACTTTAGACACCCTATCTATCTAGTCTCTTATATTCCAATTCTCAATTAGCAGGATAAATTTTCCCAAATACATTTCTCCCAATTCAAAATTGCGCGATAATATTCATTCAGCAACATCGCATTTTCACCCTAATATTCCGGCGGATTGGCAGACTGTCGAAAATGTGGTGTCGTGAGATACATTTTGCGCTTGTATTCGTTACTTAATTATATTTTCACTAGCAAATTTTACTGGATTAATATATAATAATAATTAATTTTATTAAAATATGTGCAGGATAAAATAATTATTAAAATTTAATTAATTTTATCAAAATATGTGCAGACAGAAATAATTAATAAAATTTAATTTACTTTTTTCAATTAATATGAATACAGCCTGTAGAATCATCAATCAGTCAATCAGAATCATGAAAAATGCAGTTTCTTGAATAAAGACCTACTATTTTTTCTGTGAACCATTATTTATTTAAAATCCTTTTAAGCTAAAACAAATGTGTGAAAATCTCAACCTGCAAGGGTCCAAAAGTTTAAAAAGTAGGACAGACAGACAGGGGCCGTATATTCTACTCTATCTTAAGATCCATCAAAACTGTTGTAATCCTATTGTCAACATGTTGTGATAACAAAGTAATGGTTGCAGAATTTAAAACAATACTATAGCAAATACGGGAACAAACAGTGTCCAATAAGGCCACGGGTAACCAAACAAACGGACAGACTGACGGGCCGTAGGATAGATGCCGCCGTAGACTAATTAAAGTGTCTAATTAGCACGCGCCCTGCTTAGTAAATTTCCCATGAATTATGCACAATTGTTGAAATGATTAAACAGTCACTTGTATCTTGGACCACACCGCACGGAGGCTCAAACTCCCTATCCCGTCTATCAATAATGATTATCATCAAATCTGTCGAGTCAAAAATGACCTTAGCGTATTTACACTTAGCAAAAACTATCGTCAAACATACATGGGAACATCAATTTTATCCCCGTGGTTTTAAGATCAACTTTGGGATCGACCTCGCATGGACTTACGTGGTATTATGGTAAACTTGACTGAATTTAGTATGATTATGATGACAGGTTGACTTGTAGATTATTTGTGTATAATTTTTGAAATTTTATTTTGTTTAGTAATGTTTGTGACCTTGCGTGCGAAGCTGGTGATCCCAAGTTTGATTCCCGCTTAAGGCAAATATTTTTGTGATAAACGCAAGTGATCGTCAGCCTTGGATGTTTTCTTTGTACCAAAATGGCATAAATATTAAGAAATACGAGTAAGAAAGCTCTTTTTGTACCGGAATGTAGTTTTAAATTCTGACCTAGTGAACAATAGTGACTTAGTTAAGGAATTTTAAATTTCGAATTAGGTCTCTATAATAATAAACATAAGACTTGAAGTTTGAAAGCTGAAATTTTGAATTAGGGCACTATTGTTCTGAAGTGTCGAAATACTCGCGCTCATCAGACAAATATTTGCCCAACACTTTTACCCAAACCCCTTTAATCTTCCCCCCCATCCCCTTAAGCCTCATCGATAGAGTATTCGAACTTCTAAAATAATGAGTTTGGAGTGAGAAATGCCGCTATTCCGTACAGCACCGCCCGGCCGCTGCCAGACACATTTACCATTGGATTTTGTGTTCAGTCTACCCGATTGCATTGTTTTCAAAGCTGCATTTCCGTCGAAGAGGCGAGACGAGACGAGTCGAGGATTGAATTTTCACCGGGCCCACTCCAGGAACATTAAATGGATAAGAACCGTCGAGTTATTTGTTATCGATCAGTGCCCCTAGACAAGAAGCATTCTGCAAACGATATAGATATCGAAAAGTATAGGATTGACGCAAGCTGCCAGACGGTCGCGTCGAGCGAGAATCCTAAATCTAGCTAACAAACACTCAGGCTAAAGAAATGAACTTATTAGCTTCGTATTCAAAATGAACTTATATTTTAAATAATGCAGTACTTTTAGGTTAATCTGAGTATTGTTAAACGAATTAAATAGTAAATTTATAATAATAATAATAATGAGTATTTAGAGGTCCTATGAAACGTTATGTTATGAGCAGACCTCGGAATATACAGGGCAAAATTAAATGACAGTTAGGGCTCGCCTATATCGATAAACTCAATTATCTATGTTTTTCCCATAAAGGTACTAGTAGTGATGAAATTTTATTGAAAGTATGCCAATGAAACAAATAGCAACATAATTCTAGTTATTCTTTATTTTAAAAGGATTTTTGAACCTCATCAATCTCATCATCATCATATTTAGATTGATAAGTAGGTACCGTTTCATAATAATTGTCTTAGGACATAAAGCTATTTATATTTAATTAACTAAAGAGGTATGACAAAGAGATAATAATAACTACTTATTTCATAGTGCAATGGTACTCATACATAACCTAGGGATCATTTATTATAAACTCTGTGTGAAATTTATAGTTCTTTCAAGAATAGTAGGTACATAAAAAAAATGCACACTTACAAACAATGCTGGGGACGATCACTAGTAAAGAGGAAAGCATCGATAATTGAGTTTATCAAAATAGGCGATCCCTAGCTTTCATTTATTTTTGACCTTTATATTCCGAGGTCTGGTTATGAGAAATTAATGCATGACCGCTGACAAATATAAAGACAATAGTTTTCATACAAACTTACCTAATGACATGGCCTTTGTTACACATAACATAATCAATTTCACTCGATTCCACCTTCTCGCTCTGTTGTCGGTGGAAAAGCACCTTAAGCTGAGTTACGATGATAAACTCACTTGCATCCTTCTTCGAGAACCGCTAGTAACACATCCACTTTAGAGGGTGTTACGTGTCATAATTTATTAATACACGTTTTAGTGTAAAAAAGAACATTAGGGACATAAACGGTAAACTGAAGATTTACTTTCCATCCTAAGGAGCTTCACAAACATGCAGATGCAGTTGATAAAATAAATACTGGGTGATTTTAAACTTTATACTGTTGTAAAAAGGGAGGGGTTATGTAAATTGATGGATTTATTAAGTTTGGTTTAAAGCAATTCATTAGGAGGGGACCGGGTCATTTTTTTTCAAATGATGAATTGCAAAAGGAAGTACGGGTTCATATTTGGTTTTATGCAGAGTTTTTTATACGCGCGACTACAAATATAGATAAACTTACCGATTTTGCGTGTTTCTTAGTTTTTCACACATTCAGCGTAACTTTGTTACTAAAAATTCGTATTGGGATCGTATAGGCAATTAAATGAATTTATAAATAGGCTAAAAGGCTAATGATTTGAGTAGACGTCACTTTTGCAATTGTATCGTTGTCTTGAAATCTATTATAATTAACAAGTAGATACACAACTTTTTATAAAAATGCTCATTCGTCGCAGGGCACTTTTACAATTTCACATTTAAACATACATAATACAGTATTAACACATTATATCTATCTATTACTACCGCTTTGTCTGGCTTCTGTCAGTAAATATTTATGTTATGCCAGAGAGACAGAGAGAGAATGATAGCGTTAGACAATCGAGAATTAATACTTTGGGTTAACGTCTTCTTCGCGTGTCGACGGCGTGCTTTGGAGCTGACCAATATTCAGCCACGCAAACGGCATTGTCAGTGGCGTGATATACCTCCGTCCTGTTGCGTGCAGGTGTCAGGGTAGTGCAGAAGACGCTGCGGCGGTCGTCGGCTGTGTAACCCAACTTTATCAAGTCTTCTCTGCATCTACCAACCTGAGCGCCCTGTCTGTTCAGCGACTTCCACATGCACTACGGTAATGAAGGAGCCTGTGGTCCCTCTACAGGTGAAACAAAGGTCTGCAGACAATGTTCCTCTTCCCGCAGACGGGAACTTGCTTTTGGGGTATGTTGACGGGAAGCCTTTACGGCTTTTTAACCGTCTGGCTACGGTTTTATCCCATATCCTGCTCGTAGCGGCACCTCTTAACAGCAGTAGCCATATCTGCGCACTACTGGCTGCGCAATGTCAGCATCTGGGCCGGAGTCTGCTTGAGAAAGTCTTTGATGAACCGGCTGTGTTTCGTTGAATGCTATTTTATTATCCTAAATAGTTATATGGCTTTTGACGGAGAGATCTAATCATGTTGTTCTCACCTCATGGTCTTGTCCGAAGCGCTGGTAGATTCACTGTAAATTACCGACTCGTAAAAGAGCCCGCATGTGGCCAATTTACTGAATTAATATTTTGAATTTTGCTAAAACCACTAATTTTGCATGAGCAGAGCGGCTCCCAACTGGATATCCTCAAGATTTAGTACTGTTCCTGGTGGCACAATTACTAATGCTACGTTTATGAAGTTGTGGGCAGAAATTAGTAGTTTTATAAATCTTCTGTACAACAAATACCACTAAGTATACTGTTTTATTTAACTATCAATTTGCGCCATAAAAGTTGAATGATAGAAACAAATGAGAACCACGTACCTAGTAATTTATATGGGCAGTAAATTATAGTAAAAAAAACAGAGTAAAGCAATGTAAGTTTAGTGTCTAGTCAGTGACAAGGAAAAGAATGTTGACACGTCAAATCGCGGTCGCCAAACCATCACTCATAAGTCATAGCCCAATGTTGTGATGAAAAAGAGAGAGAAAAAACAACGATTACGCTAAGGATGTCATTTTTTGTCTCACGCGACCAACGGCGCCGGCTCAGGTTTCAAAGTGAACCGAAGTGACTTTTTTTTATGTATGTCACATGAAATATTGTCGCTTGAGACAGTTTGATGCTAGTGATCTATTGAATTATTTTATAGTACAACTTGCTTGGAAATGTGGTAAGGATATACAAAAATACTTATGTTGTACGATATAAATTATTGTAGCGTTATTACCACTTATAGATTTCCGTGTCCAAATGACTTACACTGTCCGTTTATGTATTCGTATACATAATACAGACATTTTACACAAAGACTATTAGAACGAGGTTGTTAAAATTTAATAGGTATGTGTAGTTTGTGAACCCTCGTAGCATTCAGATTTTTTTCCGTGTCGCATTAAAGTATTAAAGTGACAGTGTTTTGAATTTTATATATCAGTAGTACGACAAGTACTTAAATGTATAGTGTCAGAGTTTGACTTTACATGTAAGTAGTTCCTCTTTTTTCTCAACCAATAGGGTGTAATGAACGTGTGAGAAACATACCTAATAAAATAAAATTGGTTAAATTATCATAGGAGTGTTGATAATTAGTTTGGAAAAAAATTGCACTAATAAAAAATGATCTCGCAGACTAAAAACCTAATGAAACAACAGCATGTCATATGCACGGCGGCGTGACGTCACAACTGGCTATTTCATACATATATATGGCTTATGTTTTTAGCTTTCAAATTATTTTGTTGAAGAATGCCGTCCTATTTTTTCCAAAATCAATTGTCACAAGTGTAGCAGCGTAATAAGTTAAAAGTGATATCAGTAAGATTGCAGACAGGTCGAATTGGTTATATTTTATAAAGTGCCAAAATGATACCTATAGAAAATATCAATACGTGACGTCACATTTTTGTAATGTACAATTACCGTCTCTATTTAGTTTTTGTTATTTAAAAGATCGTAACCATTGCTGCAATACGTCCGGTAAGCGTCAGTCGTTTTGGTCAGAGACGAAATTGAAAACAGATTTTGGAAATTACGGCAGCTCCATCATTTTCTCTCGATTAAGTTTCGAATGACGCCTGGCAGGGCAGGGCGGTTGGAGCTAGCGTACATTCAAACTTCGATTTTCAAAGTAATCGTTAAGTTAAGTTAGGTTTAATAATTTCGCTTTCTCGCTAGAGCGACATCTTTCGGCGCACAGTAGAGGACACCCAAAACGGTGTATAAGTATGGGTAATTTCTCGGTTTACCCCATTTCTTTTCGTTTGGGATCTGATTTTCTCAAGCAGTATTCCTTCCAAATTGCAAGTTTCCCAGCGGTTGAAGCTGTGCGTTATCTTTCAGTCACTAACGGACAAGATTTGTATTGCAGTGAGAATTGTCGCGTCCCTTGCCATTTGTCGCATAAAATGACCGCTCTTCTTACTCTAACTCACGGCCGGTACTGCCGGATTTTAGTATGTAAACGATAATCTATTTTGACATTTGTGCAAAGTAATTTAGCTTGACTGTAGTCATCATCCCCATAACGAAATTAGTTTGAATTCTCGATTCCAAAATTCATGTGTTAGTTCCAGAAATTAAACATTATCGTTCATTATTATTTTAGAATAGTTAAACATTTCGTTCATATTTAAGACTATTTCTTAATACACTTAAATCAAATGTAGTACGTGACTTAAAAACTTGAAATCGTCATAAAAATCGAGCGGAATGCCGAGAGCTCAAACGTACCGACCTATACCTCCGGGTCCGTCATCGTCGGTTAACTTCGTGAAATTCAACTTTTTCGTCAAAAACAAAAACCGTTTCACCGTCTTTGGAATACCTTGGACGCAAACTTTTTAACCTACAGCCGGAGGAGGGTCGTATACCCCACTACGTGAACCCAAGGATTGAAAGCATAACAGCCCACAGTTTATTTATAATTATTGCACCCTTATTTATTGATCTCAGATGAATTTTAACCTATTAACTGTCGGATTTGAAAAGGGAATGCCCATCTCTCCTACAAAAAAATGCCTGAGGTGTACAAGAACCAAATACACCAAAATATGCTACGAAATTGTAAGTTCCGAAAACACTTTCAGTGATTACTCAAAAAGTTGGTGAAACGCTGTTATTTTTATGCAAATAGACAAAGACAATTTTCATCTCAAACTCCTTTAGTATGTTTACAAACAAAGTAGGTATACATAGGTAAGGAACATGAAAATAGTGGTTTCATGACTGGTTTAGGGTGAGGGCGATGAAGGCGTAAGTCCACGGACTGGACGACAGCGGGCGGTGGCGGTGGCAAGCGATTTCTCCATACATTACGTGTTATCTCAATTCACCGCCGTGCGGTGAGTGAGCGTCTCGACCGTGCAATCAAGAATTAAATTCGCTCACTGCCCCTCCGCCCGCTGTCGTCCAGTATGCGGCCTTGGTGTAGTAAATAAACAAAGTAATTTTACAATTCTAATCATTTTCAATAGTTACAAGTACATCGTCCGAGAACTGTGCAGGAGGATAGATATTACTTTCGTACCTAGCCCAGCTTAAGTACCATATTATTGACATAATATGGGCACACACGCCTACTGTTCGACGCCCCACAATACAATTACAGTATCGGTGCTGTATGGCCTGTCTTCCTGATAAGGAATCATTTACTACGATGTCAACAAAGTATAATTTTCGAGAAATATGTCTACTTTTTATGTGTACTTTGTTTCTGGTGCTATCCACTCCTGTATTAGTTGACGCACTTCATTATTTTGCAATAATAAATGATAACGCGATAATTGCGTAACATTAATATCGCAATTAATGCAATGCTGGGCACTGCTCATTATTTAAACCAAACGAAAACAATATAGGTATAACGTAGTATAACGTCTACTAGCACCTTAGCATCATAGTGTTATTTTATATGGAAGTGACGTCTCACGCCATTTATAATACCTATATAATATTACAGATACGAGTAAACATGACGGTAGGTCGAAATAAAGTCGGTTGAGCGATGAATGTTCAAGTAAAAGTCTATAAATAATGTGCATATTACTCCCATCATTATCAGACTTCAATTTAACGAGTATATTTATATTTAATTATAACATGTTATTTGGCATAAAGGTTATCCCTGTACATTCCAGGCATTATATGGGCATTCTCCTTTGGTATACTTGTTTATTCAATTCCGATGATCATAAATATTATATGGTCCCATCGAGCTGGTACGATGTTGGAGACGGAAGGTGGTCATAGAAACTACTCAATGGCACTTAGTAGATTTTTTGTTTGTCTCGCCAGTTTAATCCGAAGTTTATTATCAGTACCTATAAGAAGTACAGTCGGCAAAAAAGAGTGTTATCAAATATTATTATAGAAAAGTTTATTTTACAATTAGTAGACATAATCAATGTGTAAAAGTGCCCGTGCGGCCTACTTACTAAATAAACATCTTTTATCTTTTTTTTATACATACATACATACATTAAATCACGCCTGTTTCCCAGAGGGGTAGGCAGAGACCACTTCTTTCCACTTGCTACGATCCTGACAAATTTCCTTTTTTTATCTTTTATCTTTTAATGTAAGTATTATAGAATACTATGAAAATCCACTAACCCTTGCGTCAGTGTTGACCAATATTATCTTCTAGATTATAATTGGAAAACCAACCCAGATGATCTATGTTGGAAAATGAAACATGTTGGTTGGCAAATTGGAGATGATTGATGATTTTAATATTAAAATGTGATTGTAGGTAGTATCTTTCAATTAAAATCGATCAAATGATCCAGAATAGTTTGTTTCACTATAGTTCCTTAACAGTTAGACCGATTCTAACTACATGGGGTGTCATATTATTGATTCGTGAAGAGCGTCCGTTATATAAATAACTCTCATTCTAAAGTCTTTTTTGTCAACTGTACTGTTTTTGCATAGTCATCACATCACCTACTTGGTTAAGACAAAACTAACGAGTCCCAACACGGTGGGTCTAGGTTAAGTACATCGGAGATCCCGCCGCCACCTTCCGACTCCATCATTAGATCAGCTCTTTGATACCATAACATTGTATTGTTATCGGCTTTCACTAACACTAACTGCTGGTTAATTTTTTTACCGCATGGAACATTATACGATCCCATAATACGACATGATGCGTCAAACTTTTACTGCATTGGTGTAGAATCAAATTTCAGCGCCATTAAATCAATTAAAGTCGCTATTCGTTCCTATAAATTTCAATTCCTCTATTGGTGAATAGTCATAATGTATCCATCATAATCATAAGAATCCTAAAATCATAATATAAAGTAAAGGACAGTGGGCATTTTGGTACCCACTCAGTAACAATCATGGTGGAGTCGTTGAATGGGTCATACAAATAGGAACAGCAAATGGAAATAAGTACCCTGCTTTGGTAGCACAAGTTGTATTTTCTCGCTTGTCGCGCAGGGCGTCTCTATCGTTACTGAATAGATAGAAAGAGAGCGACAAACGAGTCGCGGGCAACTTGTGCTAGCCGTGCTGGTTATCTTTGCTGTGCATTGCAATACCTTTTCAAATGTATTATGCCTTTCGTAATAAGGTCCACCGATGTACAGTTAGGAGTGTTGCTGTGTGTACCATACATTTTTGCATAAATAAAAGAACGGGTTAAATAAAGCCTCTTTACGAATGCAACATGACATCCAAGCATTGAAGTAAGGATTTAATGTCATGACATCTATGCTCATCTATGCGTGTCACTTTCGGAACTGTCAAAATGTCAACGACACGAGCTCAGATATTTACTAAACATTGATTTTGTGTTATTTCAGTTTCAGAAACAATTGTCACAGTCGATAGTAGCCGTTATCAACGAATTATACTTGAAGTTAAAGAGGCATTATTTGATTCATATTGCCACTATGCCAAAGGTATATCAGACGTCCGCGTGTACCAGAGGGGGTACAAACTGCAACTAAAAACTATTACCATGTACCCCCTTCGCTACGCTCCAAGGGCAGTAGTCGTCAAAATTTTGGCAACTAATGCGGGTGTGATGTGATTGCAAAATCTTCATTTCGCTCTTTGTCGTATCTTTGATTCGGGGTTTGTATTACTTTTTGGCAATAAGTCGGAGATGTTGTGATCGCAAGATACCAGGTCGATTTAAATTACTCAAGTCCAGCTTCATACAAAAGTGGCTTCAACATTTTTTAAGTGCCTGTGTACAGTCAACCAGGAATAATATATTATCCAAAATTGGGCGTAGAAATATCTTACTGTCTCGTAATAAAGACGTATCGGATATTTTAGCGCCGGATAATATATTATTGCTGGTTGACTGTACAGACAGGTATAAAATATGGGAGACCTCTCGAAAATATGTCCCAATGCACCTTATTTCAGTGTATTAAGAATTTAAAAATATCAATATTTATGAGAGGATTCTTTCAATTCATATTTTTGGCACTTGACTGCCCTTTCGTCGTTGTCATAGAAAACTTACATTTGTGAAGTGTCGTGAAACGGGCACCTCAGCTTAGATCAGTTTTGTTATCGTATCGTATCGTCTCTGGTGGTTAACTAATTCAAGTCTAAAACTTCTTAATTTTTCTATTAAATATAAAGCCTGAAGCCACACCAACGTCGGCACGCTCACCGATGTGACAAAGGGATCAAAAACCGTTGTATATGAGTCATTTAGGTGTGCCTCGGGCTTAGCTATTTTTTTTTTTTTTGTCTTTAAGGTTAAAAAACAAGACAAACCAAATGATGAAGCGGATGATAAAGATACGGATAATTTAGACGGTGGCCTTGAAGAAATGGTGCAAGAAGTGGTCAGCTTTACTGCTATTGAGGAGATCCCAGTATACCCTGAGAGGCGTCTCCAACGATCGGAGATCAGCAACAATCTCTGCTTGCTTGGCAAGACTGCTGATGGTCACGGGTAGTTAACTATAAGACTAACGGCCGCATTCAGAGTCAGTTGATAACGGTCAAGTCGTTCCTTAGTGACCATTTTTATACACAAGTTTGAAAAAGGAACGATTATAGATCCGTTTACATAGAGACGCGACGCGACGCGAGGATACTGCAAGAGGCCAGTGATATTGCGCCGCGCGCTACCGCGAGGCGCATCGCAACGTCGCAAGGCGCATCGTAAAATCGTTGGCAGCACGACGTCTCGCTGCGCAACGAGACGCCTTGCGGTGCAGCGGAACGTGTCTACTCGCCGCGTGCACCCGTACTGCCGCGTCTACCCGCAGTCTACCATTTGCAAGAGAGAGAAGAGACAAGTCACCTTGGCGGCCTCAAGCTGCACCTCGCGGCGTTGCGCTGCGTCACGTGGCTTCGCGAGGCGCAGTGCCGCCCTTGCACGCCGCGCTTACCGGCGATGCACCGCTGCGTCGTGATGCATCACTCTACGTTGCGAGGTATCTTGAGGCGCAACGCTGCCTGGTGCAACATATTCTGAATTCTCACAATGAAACGTGCACCTTTTCGTGCAGTAAATAAAGCGTATTTTGAGTCGCGCAAAAAATGTGCGCGCAGCGTCGCGTCGCATCGCGTCTCGGTGTGAGTTGAGCCTTAGTTGTCACTAGAATCTCTCTCAGTACGGCGGTAATTTATTAAAACCAATGCTCTTGAGTTGACTGCAGTTTGTACGTTACTGATATATTGTCATTGCTTTGTAAAACCCTCGTACCTATCTCATATTGCGTGACGTTTTTAAACTTAAACGTGTAGAGAATGAAGCTCAAACTCATTCATCTCGAAATATCAGATAGGAGTTTATTCAAAAGTAGTAACGATATGTAAGGGAGTTCGCAAAAATGTGGGTCCGTCTGAGCTGTGTGAATGTCTGTGGCATCATAGCTCCCTAAACAGATGGACTGATTTGAGCGCGGTTTTTTTACAAATATTTATTTAATTGGATTAGTTATTTGCTAGATTTCGTGGCATTTCATGGCATGGTTGGGCCGTTTGACCGATGTACGCTCTGAAAGAAAGTCGCTATTGTGTCGGGGGTTTTTATATGTTTTTAAATATTAACAAACAAATATTCGGGGACAATTTCATACAAATAAGCCCCAAACTAAGCTCTAGGGCTCTACTTGCGCTTTTGTTTTAAATTCTTAGGAATACTCTATAAATAATACAAATATTCCGACGACGTTCAACATATTGTTTGAATAATCAACTTTAAAATATGTTTTTCTTGAATGAGACTGTCACAAGAATCCCACATTGACTAAAGTTATAGGCCTTTACCAAGAACGAGAAGAGTAAGAACGAAATCCACTGACATTAATAGCATAGAAAGCGGCCAAAGTATCGTACGATAATTAACTTATAAGTTACAACCAAAAACTTTTACAGATATTCATTTCTAAAAGTGAAACTAATAGGACTGAGCTTAACTGAACTGAGCGCCATCACCAGCTTCCAACACCTGCAACATCTCGACGTATCGAACAACTTCCTGGCCCTGGACGCTCTTCAGACTATCACTGAGCTGCCGTTTCTCATTTTCATTCAAGCCGACAAAAACATTCTGGAATCCGCTGCGCTAAAAAGAATGAAATACCTTCAAGTGATTGTAATGAACAAGAACTACATACGTTCTCTTGAAGACGTCTACCAACCGGAATTAAGTACTCTAGAACTGGGCGAAAACAATATAAGTATACTCAAATTTAGGGATAAAATGACAACTTTACGGTGCCTTGATTTACGCTATAATAAGATAGAAGATCTAAAAGAATTGGATTTGATTAATCTCGACAGTTTATACTTGGCGGGAAATAATATTACATATCTGGATGGTATAGAACGGCTTGTGAATTTAAGGATACTTCACATCCGTAATAACCCAATCAAGCTACTGTGTGCTTTCACTGCAGATCTTACGAAACTGCAATACGTTAATCTGAGGAATTGTAAGGTGGGGACGCTGGTGCAAGTGAAAAAGTTGAGGGTAAGTTTGACACTGCGAAGGTTTTAACTTCGGTTGGTTTCATTCGCTTTGTGTTAAAATTCGTAATGATAACGTCAACGTTTTCATTCACTTGTAAACGTGATCGTTACGAAAATCAGATGGGGTTAAAATAAAGTGAAATATGTATTTTCGAGACAATTTTTTTTTGTAAAGGCTTGTTGTACTGATAGGCGATGGGCTAGCAACCTGTCACTAATAAGTACACTGGTTAACATCTTAGCCTAATTGTGCAAAATGCGAGTACAGAATTATCAACAAGTTTTTAGAGTTGTTGGTAATTCTATAGCCCTGCCTAGCCCTCTCTGGGGATAAAGGCGTGAGTTTATGTATGTTCGGTTTTTTTTTGTTTTAGTTAAAAAAAGGTGATTTTTTTCCGGTTTATACAAATTTTATGATTACATATCGATTGATTACACATTGATGAAAAAATAAAATATCGGACAGCGTAGGCTTAGTAATAGTCTCGTTCGTGGGTACGGTTTTAGTATGAAAACCTTATAACAGATTCAATAGATTTTTCTAGTAAATGTAGATTGACAAATTAAACTTTATTACCTTAGTCAAAGGGTGCTTTTGCCTCCTAGGTGTTAAAAGCTCTAAGAACACTTGTGCTAAGGGGCTGCCCATTCATGGGAGGGGTAGGAGAAGAGGTCAAAGAGTCACTCGAAGAGGAAGATGATGCCGAGCTCAGGACTGCGGTGCTGGCTGCGCTCCCCAGACTCACGAGACTCAATAAGAACGAGGTCACAACAGAGGAGAGGTATGTTCACTCCATCTATAAACCTCGACGCATGGGGGTTGTTATATATTCCACATGTGCCCTTTGTGTGAACTATGTGCCCGTCTTTAGCAACGTTGCTTCTTACCTGATGGGTTATTTGGAATGGATTAACCCTATTTTCAAACCGCGAACAGATAGGCTTTCTTCGGATTAAAATTTGACAAATTTTGTTGGACAAATGTGAAATTTTGACCCAAAGTAAGCCTTATCTATCCGCGGTTTTAATACAGGATTCGGCCGTATGTGAATAAATGTGGATAAAACTGTCACTTTTGAGATTTCGCATTTACAAACTTGGTCGACGTCAAAGATATGTTTGCATTTTTTCACCTTATTTCAACAGAGTAAGGTGCAAAAATGTGATCAAAACTCTGGGACAAAAAAAACGGGTCAGAGTGCGTTTTTCATACAAACGAGGCTATTTTGAAGCCTTGGTTCCTGACCAGGTGTTGTTTTGAGTGAGATTTAATGACAGATACTCCAAGGTCCAATAGAGAAGGTCAAATATTCTTAAGATACCTAACTTATCACACAATCAGTTTACACCACAGCGAGAGAGTTTGGGTCAGCATTTGGATTTCCTTTCATTTTATTACCATTTTAGATGTTTTTCTGAACATGATCAATTCCGGCGTTAACCGCAGATTCAATCAGTTGGGTATCCTAGGCACTCTGGAAGTCCTGTATCGATGCACGGTGTATCCATCATCAGATTTCTCTAAAAGAATCCCCTGGCGAGAAACCAAGGCTTTGAATTAGTCTCTTTAGTATGAAAAACGCACTCTGACCCGTTTTTTGTCCCTGAGTGTATCTTCGACGTCGACCGTACAGAAAAATACGATTTTTTTGGTATTTGTAAAACCTATGCAAAAAATAGCAAGAAATCCATTAAGATGATTAGTTTAAAGTGCCAGGAAATAACCCACTTGATTGCAGGGCTGAAGCAAACGAACTAATGAAGACCTGGTTTGAAGAAGGAGAGATTGATGACGAGGATTTCACGGAGGAGACGCAAGGAGAAACTGATATTGCTGATTAGTGATAGTTAATTTGCATGTAATAAAGGTAATAAACATGATGTGAGGATATTTTATTTATTTATGAAGAGTACAGGTTTATCTTGGGAGTGTTACGTTTCGAGGTACTCTTGTTGAAAACGAGTTTCTGAAAACGAAATTTACTAAGATACTTTTTCGCTTCAAAATTCAATTTACGGTAAATGTTATCAAAAATTTAATTAAATTTAGTTACAGAAAAAAAAAAGTGTGACCTTTTGAATACTAATGACTAGAGTTAGGACTTTTGGTGGCAAATCGTGGTTTTAGAATCCATGGAGTCGCTATTTTCTATTTATTGTGATACATACAACTTTGATTTTGACCTTCAGTATTTTAATATTTTAAAATTAATTTATTCAGTAAACTGCTAAACCAATTTAAATTAATTTTGGTATGGGGGATATCTCTGCTGTGAAAGCGTTACAAACAAGCAAATATTAGTAGGGACGGAAAAACCGAAATGAAAATGTAATTATGTAGTTCATTTTGAAATATGACTATACTGAAGGTCAAAATCAAAGTGTCATGTATTATAATACTTAGGAAATAGCGGCTCCATGGATTCTCAAACCACGAAATGCCACCAAAATCCTAAACCTACTAATGACGCCTAAAAGTAGTCATTAGCTGTCGTTTACAGAGGTAGATAAGGACTGTTCAATTTACTAAGCGGACATAAAAATAGGTTCATTTACGGATTTTTTATAACAAATATATCTTTATTACGGTGAATATTTATTTACGATATTAAAATAAAGTAATATATAACACAAGAAAAAAAGAATTAATTACAACGGTAAAAATTTCGGACTTTAGCCCGGATTTGTCGCATAAGTGTTTGCACATCGCTTTTGGATACTTTTCTACAAGCAGCAAACCACATGCGTTTAAATTCTGCCAATGTACTAGCTTCTCGGCCATCCTTCCTCAAGTATCTTTTTACAATGGCCCAGTATCGCTCGATGGGGCGGAGCTCCGGGCAGTTTGGTGGGTTGTCATCTTTCTTAACAAAATCGATGTTTTTTGAATTTAATAGCCCCACAGTCTCACCAGCATAGTGAGCACTCGCTAGATCAGGCCAAAACAAAGGGGGAATACTGTGTTTTCTATATATAGGAAGTAACCGTTTTGTGATGCATTCCTTTCTATAAATTACGCCACCAATAGTTCCAGTTGCAAAATAAGACGTACTTTTGAGGCCACAGGAACAAATTGCCTGCCATACAAGGACTTTCTTCCCGCATTTGTCAATTTTTATGTTTTTTTCGGAATCGGGTACAATTTCTCCTACAGCCGCATTATAATACTGGGGCCCCGGTAACGTACTTGTGTCAAATTTCACGTACGTTTCGTCGTCCATGAGAATGCATCGAGATTTATTTTGCAGCAAAATATCGTATAAATTGCGGTATCTTTTTTTGGACCGTATTTGTTGCTCGGCACTTCTCTTCGGCATTTTTTGCTTCTTATATGTCCGTATATTATTTCTTTTCTTGATATTTTGTACAGTGCCTACGCTAATACCTGCTTTTTTAGCAATTTCACGAACGGACATGTACTTTGTTGATTTTAACAGCCGCACGACTTTTTCTTCGACATTTGGGTTTGCCGGGCCACTTCTCCGCCGCGATTTTGGTAAATCGTCGAGCGTATGGTGCTCTCCAAATTTTTTATGATTTGAAACACGGCTGACTTTGAAAATTTAAACTCATTCGCAATTTTCCGCAGTGAAAATTGGCCTGTGCACCATTTTTGCAAGATTAATTTGCGTTCTTTAATATTAATTCGCTCCATCGTGAAAAATATTTAGACAATTAAAAAAAAAAAATGCAACTTGATAGACTTGTCTATGTTTATTTTATAACCAGCCACTGCCTATCAGTATTTTTTTAGTTGAAGGATTAATATTGAATTAAGTATGTCCGCTTAGTAAATTGAACAGTCCTTAGAGTTGAAGGGTCTCTTTTTTATGGATTAAGTTGAAATTTGCGTAGCTATTGAAACACGCTTGTGTGTGTAACGGGTACGTATCATAATATAGAACGTGGATGATCTCAGTTTTTTTATGGTAAGTTTTCTTAAAATGAAACCTAGCTAGATCGATTTATCGCCTCCGAAACCCCCAA
Source organism: Acleris emargana (assembly GCA_927399475.2). NCBI lineage: Eukaryota > Metazoa > Arthropoda > Insecta > Lepidoptera > Tortricidae > Acleris > Acleris emargana. Next base: position 10,138,106 of record OV656835.1, on the reverse strand, counting down.
CTAAATTTAATGAAAATCGTTGCAGCCGTTTCTTTGATCTTTATAGCTTTAACTAATAGCTTCTGCCCGCGACTTCGTCCGCTTAGATTACAAATATCGTTATTCCCACGGGAATTTTATTTTTTTCTCGGAAGTTTTTTTTTTTTTTTTATAATATCCTTTTTTCCAGCAATCTGTCTCTTTGACATTCAACCGGACGTTATGAATTTCTTCATTAGTCATTTATGGATCTACATCCTCTGATGTGTCCATCTTGGTAAGTGTCCTATAATAGATCTTGGGGTGCTCGTCTCTTGAGTCTGGTAAATGTTGTGCCTGGTGAATCCTTCATTAACTTTCTGGCAAGTTGGTTTGGATGAGTTTGCATTCTTTTGTAGTAATTTTTCAATGTGTCAGTCACTTCCATCTTTACAGTTTTCACTCCTAATTCCTGATGCAGACGATCATTTTTGAAGTACCATGGTGCGCCAGTGATCATGCGAAGCGTTTTCGCTTGAAAGCGCTGTAGTATGTTTAGGTTAGAGTTTGAAGCTGTACTTCCCCACAGCTGTAAACCGTATGTCCATATTGGTTTGAGTATACACTTGTACAGCAGCAGTTTATTTTCCAAAGTTTATTTAGATTTACGTCCCACCAGCCAGTGTAGCCTCCTTAGTTGATGGCCAAGAGCCTTCCTTTTTGTAAAGATGTGTTTAGTCCACGTTAGACGTCGATCTAGGTAGATGCCCAAGTATCTGACTGAGTCAGATTGGGGAATTTTAATCTTGTTTAATTCTACTTCTAGACATTCATCTCGTCTTAGTGTGAAGGTTAAGAAAGAGGAAATGAAACCTATGTGTTAAATCAGGGTAAAGGCTATCTCCAAAAAAAAAACCCGATCCGTCCAGCCGTTGCAGCGTGAAAGAGTAACAAACATCCATACATACAAACTTTCGCGTTTATTATATAAGTAAGGATATTATGATACGATCCCACATGTATCACCTCACCTTCACTTCACCTTAGTATGTATGACGTTGAAAAAATGATAAAATGGAGGAGAGTACACAATTTAAATAACCCCATCCTATCAGAGCCGGGGTCCCGCAAGGGTCCGTGCTCTCTCCCATCCTCTATTGATTATACACTAATGATATCCCGCGCCATCCCAACGTGCAGCTTGCCCTATTCGCTGACGACACCGCACTCTTCACCACCAACAAATTCGCCTCCGTCATCCAGCGCTACCTCCAGGAGGCGATCACCGACCTAGGTCGGTGGTTTAAACTCTGGAGGATAGAGGTTAACCCCGAGAAGAGTGCGGCTGTCTGGTTTTACCCGTCCCTCCGCCATTTCCACCTCGAGAATATCGTTCTTTTCGATAGACCCATTCCTTGGTCACCAAAGGTCAAATACCTCGGCGTGACCCTGGACAGACACCTGAGCTTCAGTCAGCACATCCAAATAGTACTCAACAGGGCCAAGATGATCAAGAGTCGTCTCGGTCCCCTCCTCAACCGACGCAGTAAACTCAGCGCTCGAAACAAGCTAACACTATACAAAGTATGTATCAGACCGGTTTTCACATATGCCAGCGTGGCATTCGCTCACGCTCACGACTTACACATTAACACTCTACAGATTTACCAGAACAAACTTCTCCGATCGGTCGCGGGAGCCCCTTGGTTTGTTCGCAACGCGGACCTTCACAGGGACCTCGGCGTCCCGTCGATCAGACACACTATCAAGGACGCGTCTAGGCGCTTCTTTGATAAAGGCCCACACCACCCTAACCCGCTCATCGTCCGTGCCACCTCCTACACTCCCGAACTCACCCCATCCGATCCCGACGTGCTCGCTGCGCTCGGGGCACCCGTCAGGCGCCCCAAGCACATCCTGCTCGATCCCACCGATCCCATCCAACTCGCAGTGGATGAGGGCACTGAAGACCGGAAGAAGCTTCGGCGCCAGGGACGTCGTGGCCGCCCCCCCAGATCCGGACCTGAGCCTCATAGCATCACTGCAGGGATCGAGAAGATCGAAGAAACCGAAGAAACCGAACATACTCAAGAAACCGAAGAAACCGAACACTTGGAAGCAACCGAAGAAAACGAAGTCCTTCAAGATACTCAGCCGGCCGAGCTGCGCTCGACCGGCCTGACACCCGACGGAGGCACCCCTCCAGAGGTGCGACCACCACCGCACCTCTAATATAGGGTTCAGCATGCCCCCCCTTGGGGCATAGCTACCCGTGCCCGGGTGAAGTAGTCACGGTATAGATTACCAACTACATTAGTCAGTCATAATAATAATAAAATAAACAATTTAAATAAATTAAAAACTTAACCAAAAGCGTAATTGCCAACCACTTAAGTTCCTCTTAACGTAATATTCGGCACCAGTGACAAAATAACACACATTTGTAAGTAAGCAGTCAATGAGTTAATCTGGACGGGAATTTTAAGTGAATTTGAACCCTACGTTGATTTCAAAACATCAACTTACGAGTATACATTTTGTGTATCTTTAAGACACAAATTGCGCAACGTTAGCCAATTTAGCGTTTGATAAAAAACGACTTTACATCACAGTATTTCAAGTTCACTCTCGAACGCTATAATAAAATGAGATGTGTGGTTTAGGCTTATCATTTCAGTGCCAGTCTTGTGATATTATGTACAAATAGATCTCCAAATGGGGTTCATGGTACTGAATGTACACCCTAGTCCCTGCAAGTTTGGGGTCGTGTTACAAAGGGAGATGGATCAAACGTATGCCGCCGCTCATGTTACCAGTTCAGTTCCCGATGAGACACATTTGGTGTCTTATTTTAGGAAAGGGTGGTACTGCTAATAGGTAGGATAGGACGGCAGATTACTGTTTCAGGTATAACTATTTCCCAATTTGGATACACCTAAAAAAACTGCTCGCTGTTTTGTATTCGGCAGAATAGCCTTTTATAAGGATTTATTTAAAGCATTTCATTATTAAAAGTGTTATTGTTATATAAAGCAATTTATTACATAAAAGCAACCTCGCCTACTTAGGTACAGTCGCGAACCGGGATTGTTGAGCCACTTACCTATGTTTCTAATTTGGCAATGTTATGCAAATCGAATACCTGTCAGCCAGTCGTTGACATCGGTAATTGAATAGACGGCTAAATTACGAACAATGGCAATTGGCTCAACAATCCCGGTTCGTGACTGTACTACGAAAAAAAAGATGATTGAATGACGTTCCTCTATTATGACATTTATGACTTTGAAACTCGATCACAGATAATAGAAAAACCAAACTACTTAGTTTCGTAGTAAGTAGGGGAGGTTACTTTTGTTTATTAATTTATTTTAAATAATAAGTATACTTTTAACTATGAAATGTTTTAAATTAGATCAAGAATGAAAAAGCGGGCGGGTTTAATTTACGTGTATACCTATTATGACTAGTGAGGTTTCCCAAGGTGAACAATTCGGCACAAACATTTGTTGTAGAAACTCAGGGGGAGTATTGGATTTCTTATCAACAAATTTAATGTGATGTGTTCAGATAATGTACTGCAGAAGAAGCAAAATGCTGTGTCAATTTAAGTCTAGTTAGACTTAAATCACCATAATGGTCAAATACTTTTAAATAATCAATTCAATTTGTTGCAATTTTACCATATCAAAACCACTATGTCAATTTCTTGCTATAAGTAGGCCAGGATAATAATAATTATTTTAATAAGTTTGTTTTAACAGGCTAGTCTCTCATATAGGTACCTAAAAATAAAAATAAATCGGGCAAGATCATTAAATTTCTGATCATGCTCAGTGTAGCGTTCCGAAGCCGTCACTACACAAAATAACAACAAGTATGAACTAATTCTCTATTAAGAGTTACATTATTTGGTACTGTCTTAGATGATTTTAATAGGTATTAAACACTTTTGTCGCCTGTGTCTCATGAACCAATCAAGTCGTGATAGTTTCCTTTAAAATTATTTGGAAGGATTCTTCAAAAAACTGAAAAAATGCCTCAAAGACAGACACTTTTTCAGTTTTTTTGTATCTGTAGATATAGTGCTATTAAATTAATATTTAATCATATTGAAATGTATGAGATTCTTTGACTTTATAAGTTTTTTTACAAACACAATTTGACAATCTTCGCTTGCCGTTTTCTACAATACCACAATTAAATTTCCATTTACACAACTTGTTTTATGTTTTTAGGAATATCATCTTGCGAGTAAGTTATACTAATAAACTGGGTTTTACCTTGGGTAGTAAGGAAGTCTCTGCAATCTAATCTCTGATAGGGGTTTTTCTATGGGAAACAAATCTCTGTACAAATATCAAACAGAAAAATGTTGAAACTCCACGTAACTACTGCAAAGTGAAGTCAAATCAAAAAAAATAAAGGACAATCATTTCATAAGGTATTAAGTAGCCTATCAAACTTAAAGAAAAAACTATGTTTATGACAACAACCTCATCAATTCTCTCAGAGGACGCCGTTCATAAACTTTTAGGTGAGATGTAATATAAAAGGCGAAAGCTTGAAATCACCCGTTAATTTTTACGATTGTTTTCTTTTACTTTATTGAATGGTATATGGTATATTGGTTGTATGGTACCACGAAATAAATAAAAAATCATTATGTGCTGATTTTTTTTTCCAGACCACTCCTTTTATGCCATATAACAGCTTTCTAGAACTAAGAGTCTAATCTCTGATAGGGGTTTTTCTATGGGAAACAAATCTCTGTACAAATATCAAACAGAAAAATGTTGAAACTCCACGTAACTACTGCAAAGTGAAGTCAAATCAAAAAAAATAAAGGACAATCATTTCATAAGGTATTAAGTAGCCTATCAAACTTAAAGAAAAAACTATGTTTATGACAACAACCTCATCAATTCTCTCAGAGGACGCCGTTCATAAACTTTTAGGTGAGATGTAATATAAAAGGCGAAAGCTTGAAATCACCCGTTCATTTTTACGATTGTTTTCTTTTACTTTATTGAATGGTATATGGTATATTGGTTGTATGGTACCACGAAATAAATAAAAAATCATTATGTGCTGATTTTTTTTTTCCAGACCACTCCTTTTATGCCATATAACAGCTTCCTAGAACTAAGAGTCTCTGAGCTAAGCTGCGGATAGATAGATGGATGGACGGGCGGACATAGCGAAGCTATAAGGGCGCCTTCCTAGTTTTTATAAAAAATATTATTGGTATAAGAAAATTAAAATATGGTTAAAAAAATTGTCCCCCTTAAACCACACGGTTTGTAAGGGGGCAAAGCTAATCACATAACCAATAATTCAATTTATATTTGGCGGTTGCCACTTAAAAATACTCTAGTTCCACCTGTCATGCCGTCTAACTTTTATTTGCCAAGCTATAAAACAAACCAACTCTTTGTCCACTACACGAAATAAAAACAGTTTAACAAAAGATTTTTTTACTCCAAACACTTCTTAATTATCGTCAGGTTAGCGGAGTAGCGTGAGTCTATGGTGAGCACGTAACACGTAGCCACAGACAATTATAGAACAAAACTCCTTTTGTCCGGCAGCTGCCCAAGCGCATCCAAACTTACTCAAACAGGCTATGGTGGCGCCACTGTCAAACAACAGCTAGAAATTGTAAGGCAAGCTTGTTCTATTTTTCGCTACAGATTTCAAAAGTATTCTTTAAAGGGTTTTCAAATTTGTCATTCAATCAAAAAGGAATAACTCACTTCTAAATTCAATTAAACTTTATTCATAGTGTAGTAGGGTTAGTTTACTTTTCGTATTTGTGTGACTTGTGTGATTTTTGTCCGTGTAGTTTTAAATTGAAGCGTTCACACCTTTTTATTTGTTCACGTGCCTTAGGTTATCTGTAGCGAGTTGATTAGGATTATTTTCATGTTTTAGTTAAGCCAATAAGGGTAGTAAATGATGCTAAGTGTCAAAGACCGTATACACATGTGTCATTTTAGCGCTCTTTTTTAATTTATACTTACTACAAGTAGGCATTGTTCTGTTCCGGTGTGGGGATAAGACAACTGGTAAAATCACTAGCATAGAGGCATTTCAGTTTAGTTCTTAGGATTTAGTTTAGTTTAGTTTATTTATTCATCAATGTAATGTTACAATACAAATAATTAAAAATAACATTAATAAATAATAAACAACTAATGTATGGTTAGTTTCTGACGTCTATAGGTATACAAAGAGTAATAAAGGTCAAACAAACAATAATTTTACAATAGGCTATTTGACAAGGTGAAAAAAAACGTAATAATTATGTATATTCATATAAATTATGAGTTTTAAAATCGATTTAAGGTATTCTTACTTAAAAAAAATTGATCTTTTATCCAAAAAACCACGATAAAACTTGATATTTTTTTATGTGTAGCCATTTTATCGAAAACGGCGCCGAATCCATGATGACGTCAAGGGTCGGTATGCAAATGTCTTTGGGTCACCGGGCCCGCTGACCATCAGGTGTCCTATGTGCTCGCTCACCTTCACCATAGCGTAAAAATAAATATTTTACAAGTGTACCTAATCGATTTGTTACCGCTATACCTCGGGAACAAATACCCAGAAATGATAGTCAGAAACGCAGAACGCGGTCACTATAGAAGGAAGAGAGAAAGACAACAAAATCAACTTAGCAGAACCGTTCAAATTGTATAAAATCATGAATAAACCGGCCAAGTGCGAGTGGGACTCGCGCCCGAAAGGTTCTGTACCATTATCTATAAAAAACAAGTATGTTGTATGCTTCCATACAACCCCCCTTAAATATTTATTTTATTCTGTTTTTAGTATTTGTTGTAATAGCAGCAACAGAAATACATCATGTTCGAAAATTTCAACTGTCTAGCTATCACGGTACGTGAGATATAGCCTGGTGACGGACAGACAGATAGAAGGACAGACGGACAGCGGAGTCTTAGTAATAGGGACCCATTTTTACCCTTTGAATACGGAACCCTAAAAACCGTCAATATACTTTACGCATAGGAGGTACCAGCATCGCACTTTTTTCATTCTCATTCGTAAATAATAAACGTTAAATACGAGTATAACATGAATGTAGTTATTCACTGTTTAAAGAATGAGTTTCCATAGAAACTTCAACAAACCTCTATTTTTAATACAAAATGAAATTTTGAAGTAAATATGTAATAATAAATATAATTAGTATAATAAAATAAGTGATAATATTATTTTGAGGATTGACTATCCAATATCACCGTAATCAATAAAAACAAGATAATTTTTATTTTTGTAAAATATTAACCCCCGTGTGGTTGCCGGGATAGAAATAGTGTCACTCCATTTTTTACCGTGGATGTCGTAAGAGGCGACTAATGGAATAAAGGCTTGTAGTTCTGTTAGGCGATGGGCTTGCAACCTGTCACTTATACAGTGGTAAACATATTAGCCTATCCCACTTTGGGAATGAAAGCGTGAGTTTATGTATGTATGGATTTTGTAAAATATTTTATCTACATCATAATATTCATAATACAAAAAAAAACTGGAAGTCGGACTTGTTTCAAGCGATGAGAAACATAACCACCAAGTGTTAGATTTGTATAATTAATCAGCGTATTTAACTTTAGTTTTTTAAGTTTTTTTTTATTTTTGCATTCACAAGACCGCAATCCTAAGACTGCAAATGCGTTGCCAACCCTGAGGACTAAGATGGAATGCCTCTATGCTAGTCATTTCACCTGCTATCTTATCCCCAAACCGGAACACAACAATGCAAACACTGCTGCTTGGCGGTAGGTTAAATAGATAAGATGGTGGTACCAACCCGGACGGACCCTGCACAAGGCCCTCCCACACCTATTTTATGTCCTAGGAAGGCAAACTAACACACAGGCCACCTGATGGTAAGTGGAAACTGTGACCCATTGACATTCGCATTCACAAGACTGCAAATGCACTGCCAACCCTGAGGAATGAGATGGAACGCCTCTATGCTAGATGTTTCCCCAAACCGGAACACAATAATGCGAACACTGCTGCGTGGCGGTAGGTTAATGGATAAGATGGTGGTACAAGTTACTTCCATGACTCTAAATTATGTACTGACGTTGTTAGTCAATATATTTCGGATAATATTTCTAGATCTAGGAAATTAAGTGTATTAAAATTAGTAAACAATCGGCATAATGTTTTGCTTTAAACGCACATAATTTTAAAGTGTCCAGGTACCGGGCCATTTACCCTACTATACTCCTAAGAAATTAGTAAGCAAGGCATATCAAATCATACTATGATGATCAATTATTTAATTTACTAACGTCACTAATGCCCGGTTTCTGAAGTCACTAGTTTAACCTTTAATAGCGATTGATCCGTTAAAGTTATGTTTAGGTTAAACGACGTTTATCTCTTCGTGCGTTTCTGAGCAGGGATTGTAAAACCGGTGAAATCGAATACCTGTATATAAATTGTCAAACGATTACCGCTAAAATAATAATACCTATATTCGAGTTAGAGGTAATGTTGTCATTCCGCTTTTGTCTTTTTCACTATGTATGCACTATTTACAGTATTCTTTACCTCTATTTAATATCGGTATTCGTTGCTCTTGATAGATAAGGTGTCAAGTAGACATTATGACTGAAGCACAACAAATAGGTGTAACATATTATGTAACTCAATAGCATTGTTGGCTAACACTGGTTGAAATGTCTGCTAGTACTGAACAAATAAATTGATTTGCGACGTATTTCAAATTGAAAATTGTCAATTGGTTATTCGCCTTTCTGTAATAATTTAATAAAGTAGCAAAAAGCCACACGAAAAAGAAAGATTTCGTATTTATATAAAAATATCTAAAATGGGCCGCGGGCGGAAAAGAAAAAGACAAACCGATCATATGACAGAATGGTAATCTTTTCGTTGATTGTCATAATTCAAAATTAGAAAACTTGCTTGTTTGGACACTGACAGGTATTACCGGTAATGGGTTTATTGGTAAAGTATCAAATAGAGGTAATGTTGTCAATTGTCGAAACCGCTATTACATTTCAATACCGGTTTTGATTATACCGCTTATTACAGCTTTAGTGATATAAATACCAAAATGCAATTATAACCGGTTATACCTTATTTAAAACCGGTAGTAAGAATACCGGTAACGATCCCTGTTTCTGAGTGCTCTACGAACAGTTCGATAACTATTGACAGATAAATAGTTCCTTCCGCTGCCGCTAGATGGATCTTAATAGTTTGTCATACGTAGACTGCTGTTAATGCCTTAATTCAACATCAATTCCGGTTGATTTTTGTAAAAATAATAATTTGAGAAAACTTAGCCACTTTATAGTAATTAATAAATAAATGATAACGAAAATTAAAATACCTAGTTTATTTGCCAGTGGCTGTATGAACAAAAATTGACAGTTGATACTTCAAAAACAAAAACTTCAATCGTAAAAAACGTCAAATAGTTATGGAGCCGATAAACGGCAAACTTTGGTCAGTTAAGTTAAACCTAGTTAAAACGGAGTTTATCTTTGAGTCGTTGTTCGGAAACGCAGTTGTCAAAGTTAACGGACCAATAGCGTTTACGGACAGATAAACCACCGATAAAAGTACTTCAGAAACCGGGCATAAGACGTTTTGATATATTTGAGCCGTCACAGGGATCATTCTAGATTAATCCATTTAAGTATACAGGGTTGGGCAGATTAAGTGTCCTAGTTGTGTATGGCTTTTTTACTTAAATATAACTTAACTTCTTATTCACTTCGTATTTTTTTTTGTTGAAAATTTAATCTTCTTTATGATTTCTACACGTCAGCTTGATATATTTTGTTTTTATATTGTTTTCAACAATGGACGCGAAACGCCAGCTCGTGTGCGATTTGTACCAGAAAAAATACCGACCGTGTGAGATATTGAAGACGCTGAAACATTTAAATATCAATATAAGGTTTATATCGCGGACCGTCAAGCGATTCAAAGAAACGGGATCTTCACAAATCAGGCCCAAACCTGGGAGAAAGCCATCTGTTAGCACCAAAAACATCATTAAAAATATTCGTGAGCGTATTAGACGAAATCCAGCTCGAAGTGCAAGCAAACTTGCTAAAGATATGAAAATATCCCGTCGAACAATGAGTCGTATTTTAAAATATGATCTTGGGCTAAAGGCCTACAAAAAACAAAAAATTCATGGCTTAACAGATGCCCAGAAAAAAGCTAGAGTGAAAAAATGTAGGAAATTGCTAGCTTGGCACGACGGCGATGATATTATTTTTTCCGATGAAAAGATGTTCCAGTTACAAGACAGTCACAACCAACAAAACGATCGTGTCTATGGTGCTTCATTGAAGGATATTCCTGTGGACAAATTAGCCGTACAACGGGTTCCAGAGTGCATCAGCTGTCATGGTATGGGGTGCGATATCGCCTAGAGGCAAGTTACCGCTGCTGTTTATTGATCGAGGTGTCAAAATTATCCAAGACTATTACATCCAGAACGTGTTACAGGGTCATTTGCTAGAAAATGCTCAAAAATTATATGGAAACGACTATTACTGCTTCCAACAAGATAGTGCCCCATCTCATAAAGCTAAACGCACTCAAGACTGGTGTAGAACAAATTTGACAGATTTTATACCTTGGCAAGAATGGCCTGTATCATCGCCGGATTTGAATGCTTTGGACTTTTCGATATGGGTTACATGCTGAGCAAGATTGGGAGCACACAGGGCATGAATCTAAACTCATTCAAGCATCGATTAGTCAAGATATGGGATGAAATACCAGACGAGGTAGTGCGTGCCGCGTGCAATGCATTCTATGGAAGAATGCGTCAAGTTATTAAAGCTGATGGCGAGCGATTTGAACTTATGAATTAGTTTTTATAAGTATAGAGTACGCTAAAAATAAAAACGTGATAAATTTAAAAAAAATCTGTCTTGTTTTAATTTTATGGCTCTTTTTAACTAGGACACTTAATCTGCCCAACCCAAAGCGAGAAAAAATATCGTTGTGTAATAGGTACCTACTTAGTGCTAAATCTCAAAAAAGTAAAAAGTAAGTAAAAAATCCCCATGACGTTAAATAAATTAACGTCATGGGGATTTTTTACTTACTTTATTCAGCTCTATATTCAGATAGGTATATTCATATTAAACAAACACACAAAAATAAATAAAGATTATAATAAAATTAATTAATATCACGGAACAATTTCACACGGATCTCACTTTTATTATTTATTTGGTAACAAGCTCAAGTCAAAGAGGTCTATTCCGACTAGTTACATTGTTAGTTCCATTGATGTAACTAGATGGACTTTTTTTTCCTAGTAGTTACATTGAACGAAGATAGATTCCGTAATGGAACTACATGGACTTTTTTTCCGAGTAGTTACATTAATACTACTTATAATAAATATTATTAGATCTTTTTTTTTTATATATAGGCAAAGATATTGAAAATAAGTACCTTCTATAAGATTGCATTCGTTTTATATAAATTTATTATAAGTATTATTAATGTAACTACTTGGAAAAAAAAGTCCAGGTAGTTCCATTACGGAAACCATCTTCGTTCAATGTAACTACTAGGAAAAAAAGTCCATCTAGTTCCATCAATGGAACTATCAATGTAACTAGTCGGAATAGACCGTCAAAGAGCCATGACAAAATATTAATATAAAAAAAAATATTCATCCACGTCGATTTTTTATAAAAAATACTTTGATAAGTAACCATAACATCAGTTTTATAGTAATTCAATTCAAAACATCAATTTAATAACGTACTGTATAATAATCTAATTCTGAATCTAATCTTAAATGTTAAACCCTCTTTTGGCATTATACAAACTGCCAAAGCGCACCCATAAAAGAATCGACGAGTTCCAAATTTAAAAAAACAAACCTGTGATTATTTCATTTAAAACTAGTGTTGTTATAATTCTAGACCATAAAACGTGGCATTTATTGTATGTGATTGCACCCTTTGTTAAAAATCTAAATTGCTTTACTGCCTTGTAAGCCAACACCAAACGTATAGCAATATACTTAAGGTTAAATTTTATTTAACATGATTCAGGGTTGGCAGAAAAAAGACATAGAGCAATAAAAACTCTGTAAAGACTCCTAGACACGTACTTGTTATGTTTATTTACGGGTTTATAAAGTGACGCCATATTTGATAGTAAATTCTATGTTATCTGTTTTATGATGTTTTATATTACAAAGTGTGGCAAGGGGAACCTGACGGTTTGAATGTTAGATTTATTGTGGCAGAGTTATCATTTAATAGTTAACGGTAGGCAAGAACAATAAAACGTTAATAGTATATTGTTGTTTAGATTCATTATGCATTAAAAGTTATAATTTCATCATAATATAATGTAATATAATATTTAAAGTCCGATTCTCGTACTATACGAGTGCTTTCGAGTATTAAACTGTCCCGTCGTTTTAAGGTGAAGTAAAGAGTACCTGACAAACTTACATACATACATTTAAGAGCAGTAGGTATCATCTGTGGAAATAACTAAGTATGTAATTTTTTTGGCATGTCAACTTATCATATTAGGTAGATTACAAATATTTAAAAAAACCAGGAAAAGACCAATTTTGTATAGTTTTTTGAGGTACACACTGGTAATGAGTGTGCTCGATGAGGAACGTGGGCAGAAACCTACTTTAATCTAAGTACGTGCATATATTTAGAGTATCATTATTTTGTTCTAAAACTTACGGAAATGTTAAGAAAATAAACGTTGGCATTAGCCTTCTTAAACGAGACTTGTTGCGGTTGTAGTTTTTCTATTGTTAATTTAGAGGACTTAACCAAATTTTTGGAACCGTATTATTATCTAATGGGTTTTTGATACAAATGAATTTGATATCAGAAGAACTTGAGACCCAAATCCAAATAAATATAGCACATTGGCCCGAACTAAACCACCTCCATAAAAAAAATGGTTTATAACCCCGTAAAACATACTATATGATTTAACAATACTCAGACCCGTAATCAAGTATTTACAACAGGTAACTCAATCAAACGGTCTTATATGTGTTTTGATAGCTAAAATAGTTTCAACCTTCCTACTTATTCAATAAGGTTGTAAAAGCAATTATAGTTTAATGTCACAAGTACCTTTTTTGAAAAAAAGGGCATCATGGGTAACTCAATCAAAATGAACCGCAGTCGTGAGACCAAATTCTGGGAAGATTTCCTCTTTTATTGGAGCAATCGTTGAAGCTTTACCACATTAGCACGACCTCTCGCGTACTCGTTTAGTCGAACTTGCTAAGGTTCATTTTTCCTTGGTTTTTGGCGGTATTGTATTGGTTGGCCTAAACGTATTTTTTTGGTTCGGTACCTTTTGATTTCAGTAGCGTTGTTATTTTAGGCTTTTGGCTTTTGTTTGGTGATTTTTGCTCACTTTCGAGTTCGATTATTGTTAGAAAAGTGCATTTATTGTGTCAATCATTATAGGCATCGTTTGCATGGTAATGTTACATAAGTGATGTGTCAATACACAAAACTAATACTACTTATTTGTCTATTGAGAAAAAATATAGTTCAGTGTGTCGCTAAATTCTCATTTGTAGAATATTGTTTATGCACCAAAATACTTTAGAAATGGTATCTTTTTTTTTTTTGTGGGGTGCTGCTATCTTTCAAGAAAATATTAGAGGTGACAGTGATTTCAAAAATCAGTGCTCTTACCATGCGTTACAATTACCGTTCTCGCTATCGAGTCGAATGCTCTGTCCCTCGCACTCTATTACAATACTGTAAGAAACTGAGTATTCGGCGAGTACAGTAATTGTTATTCGCTGCTAGGGTGCTGTCCACTCATTAATAAGTAATAATACAACTACTTTCGCCGAAAACTACTTTGCTCTAGGTTAAATAGGATTAAAAAACTGAGCGTATATTTAAAAAAAGAATTGAAATTCCTAACATAGAGGCACTCCATCTTAGTCTTCTAGGTGGGGACGGTCACATTGGTACAATTTCCATATTTGTACAATTCTTGAAATTCATACCCAGGTAGCTAAAATCATTTTTATTTTGCAAAAGTAGGTAGGTTAGGTTCGTTAGGTATCTTTAGATGCCCGAAGGGCAAATCGCCCAGAACTAGGAGCCCTGGCTCCGTCCAATAGCAGTGGATTTATAATTTGTACAAAATATGGAAATTGTACCAATGTGTCCGAAGCCTTCTAGGTCAGCATGCATTTGCTGTCTTAGAATTGCAGTCTTAAAATTGAATTCAATAAAACGCAAGTGTCTATAAGTCAGAGATCCCACTTTTCATCAGGTGTCCCATGAGCTCATTCACCGCTGCCATCCAAAAAATCAACTCGATTATATGACTAGCAAAGACGCGTTTCTAATTTTTTTTCTTTAGGCTGCTGGCAATGCTTTAACTGTTGAAATTGCAATCGTTTTCCTTCCCTACGTAATCAGAAATAGGACCATAAAAATATTTATTGTTTTACAGTATTCACAGGATGTAATAATTAGTTAAAATCAAACGTTCGTAAATATTATTGCCATTGCTGTATAATCGCCCTAAGGGTTTCCGCGTACGTGTGGCGTAAGGTATTTGTTATCCACCAATGAATTCATTTAAACTCAAAGTTAAACCTGTTTTGTAAGTGTTAATAAACTTTTGTGTTGATGTGAGTATTGTTGACACACTACGACAATTACGAGAATTACAACACACAAACAAACAGAGTCGGTTTTGCGTTTTTAATATTAATGATAATGATAGATGAGGGTCAGTCTAAAAAAATCTTGTTCTAATAATATTAGTACAATGAATTGTGATGGACGCTTTTTCATTTTGGCTCTTAGAAAGAAACATTTTGTGGAACTTAGTTTATGGAAGTTCCAAAAACGCCGATGACGTCAAATTCCAGTGACGTCACAGGCTTGTTTGGCGCCATCTTCTAAACACTCGGATCCAATAGTTATGCAAATAGCCATCGAGTTGTAATGAAGCCCGTTACTCAGACCGCTCGTAACTCAAGCGCTGGTTCGAAATGAACACAAGACAGAAGTGGAGTGGAGACGGCAGGCTATAAAAAATAAAATAAACTATGTGAGGAATTACAACGTACGATACTAAAAAATCGCATTTATTTCTGTGCAATCTTAGTGATTGAACTGATCATTTAGTAAAGGCATTATTCGTCCGAGGATGTTTAATTAGTTAATATAATTAATTACTTTTAATATTGCGAAATAATAATTTGTTTTATTATGTAATTATGTTATAAGGCTAAATACTTTTCTCAAACTTTTTTGAATTACTCATTAATACCTATTATATTTTGGTGTTTCAGTGAGACACAAGTAAATTCAAGATATTTATTTCTTCTTAATTTATATTGAAATTCATTTAAGTAACCAAAATGGTTCCTAAGTAAGTACTTTTTTATCCTAAATTATGATATGAACATTAAAGGAACTTCTCATTATGCTTTATTTTATAAGGCAAACAATACTCGACACTCCCAAAGTTTTCCTTAAATATTTTGTTTTTGTTTAATAATCAATATTTTAGGTAAACATAAAACGCCCGGTACATTTTCTATGCATTTTTGTATTTTACCTACTCTCTCGCAGCTCCACGCATTTCGCTGTGAGCTAATCTCACACCTCTGCCGGCCACGAAATTAATAACATGTTGATTTTTAATTTTTGTTCTTCATACACTTATTATTATTTAAACAGAATCCGAGGCATTATTTATTACTATTTATATAACATATGTTGATCATTTTTCAATGTTTCCTCGCAATTAACACTTCATTTCAGTGTTAATCCCCCGTTGTTGTTTTGTTCGAGATATAAATTATTTCGCGCGGGTATGGAATAACCGCCCGGCTTGTTAGAAATTATCGATCACCTTTTGTTTTTGTTTTGTTTTAATGCGAAACCGAAGACTTAAGTCACACGTGTGTATTTTCAATTTGAATAAGGTGTGGGCGAAAAAATGAGCCGTTCATTCTGCTTATTTATTTACTTCTTTGAAACGACACAAATCTAAACGTAAAATAGCGTAGTTAATTCCTAATTCCGTATTTACCGGAGCCTTTCTCTATTCACTTCGTTTTAGAACATCGAGCTATTTGCTTAGGATTTCGCTCTTGTGAATGCGAATGTCTATGGGTCACAGTTTCCACTTACCATCAGGTGGCCTGTGTGCTCGTTTGCCTTCCCATGCCATAAAAAAAAAAAAAAACTTTATGCTGGGCCTCTATTCTTGAAGGTAAAATACACATCGTCTTAGTCCAGTTATGGTATTGTTTTTAACTTCGCCGCCATTACTGACAATTATATATGAGCATCAAATCGTTGGCAATACGATAAACGGTCTAAGAATGGTTTTTATCACCTAGATCTCGGCCCTGTTGACATTGTGTCAGCTCTTAGTTTCAAGTGAATAGCTGTAACATCAATAGTCTGATTAGTCTAAACCCTAAAGTAGAGAAAATGTCAAAAATATGTCAAAATAAAGCAAGATATCAAAAAACGTCAGCGTTATCAACTTAATTGCCTTAGTTATACGTTTGCAAATTATAATAATAGAAAGCGACAATTTTGCTTTGAGACACTGATGGCTTTTACCACCATAAACAAAACTAACGCAGTTAATCTTAATATGTTTTCTTTTACTAAATTTCATAGGATTAACAGCAATGCCATCTAATTAAAAAAAACAAGAGCATAACTACGCATGTACATCAAATAGGTTTCGGTCAAAAACTCGCATGTGTGACAAGCTTTTATTACCGACTGTACATGTTCTTGCAGTTATCATAATTACAATTCTTGTGATTGCTACAGCGAAGGTCATCATCACATTAGGTCTTAGAGATATCAAAATGTTGATTTGACATCGGGTTTACATAATGATTTTTAATTTCAGCCCACTTTTATAACAAGAACTGGTTACGATTACGAATTAACTTGCAATACTTGAAATTAAACAATTTTATTATATAAAAGCTTGCAGGAATTCTGTCACCTATTAAAACTACAAAAAAAAAACCTCCTTGTTAAGGTGGCTGTTTAACAGTAGACCTCTGCCACCCAAGTTTTTAATTATTTTGTATAATGGCGGCCGGCAGCCATTTTAAACAAATGAAGTACATTAGTCTTCTACGGCGTGTCTACAGCACCTGAGGGAAAAAAGGGATTGTCTATGTCACAAAAAAGGTCATTTCTCTACGACCGTCATTACGAGACGACAAGACTTCCTTATAATCTGAATACAGCCAGTATAGTAGGCACGAACATTTCAATCATAAGTCACGCTTTCGAATCGTCTTTAACATTCGATTTATTACCGATTACCGTACTCTCTAGCGATTCGAATGCTTTGTCTCTCACGCTCTATTGAAATACTATGAAAGACAGATCATTCGACTAGCTAGCGAGTACGGTAATTGTAACTCATGGTAAGGGTACTGAATCTAACTAAGCAGACTTGCGTTTCCATACATCAGTTTAAAATTTCACCTTTACTACTAGATGATAGTGCGAAAATCAACGGTAGGTATGTCAACGTGATAACAAATTTTAGTTCTAAATATTGTTTCCAATTATCATACACATTGTCTCGGGAACAATATGTATCTATACTCGATAAAAGAAAAAAAGTTCACGCTCGATACTATAAGATTCTCAATCTCTCTTGCTAGCTATTAATTCCACATGAATTCTTAACAAAACTATATTTCTTTTGTCACATTGTCATCGTTCGGAAAGCGTTACGATAGCTCTTGTTTATTTGACTACTCGTAGGGACGGCCAATTTAAAGCAAACCATCAAAAGCAAATTGGTTTTAACTGGTGGAATGGAGCCCCAGTGCAGCGGATAATTAACAATGTCATAATTGTGTTACCATTTATAAAGGGAGTTTTTAAATATTAAGTAACTGAATGGCTGACTTTGACTCTCTTATCAGTTATCACTTAGAACTAAAGCTGCCCCGTCAGAGCATGCTAGTCATTTAAGAAAATGAACACGTTAAATTGCATTTTGAACACTACGAACTCTAGACTGCCGTCCCAAGACTGCGGATGCTTTGCCAACTAGGGTAAGCGTACCAGTGAATGAACAGTGCTAGTGAATGAACAAAATTAACATTTTTTCGCAAAACAAGGATTCTATAGATTTCTACCATAAAAAGATTTTTTTTTAGAATAACGACATTACTAGTAACATCATGGTAACATTAACTTCAACTCAGGTGCTTTAGTTGCTACATGGCGGACGTCTAAAAGTGGACGTGTCGCAGACGTGTTTTCATTGTATGGGGCGATATTAAGGAGTCCGGTAAGTCACCTTGTGTTTTATGTGATACTGTACTTGTACCAAGCAACTACGATTCGTAATGTGTGTTTATTTTAAGTCTAAAGGATAAATTTTTTCTATTAAAACAACAATAAAATTTATGTGCCTTTTTTTCAATTTACCGATTTTAAGCTAATGTTCTATAACTAGATCACAGAAACCGCTAAAACCAATGAATGAACACCGGTGTTCATTCACTAGAACCGAGTGAATTTTTGATTATGCAATATTGTGAGATTTAGTTATGGTATCAAAGTTTATTTTTGAGTAACATATACGTTAATTGATTGTCCGTCATGTGGCCAGTATTCGAACAAAACCTTAAATTGGGTTTATTCACTGGTTTTTAATTTGCAGTAAATGAACTACCTTCAATAAGACTAGTTTATTCATTGGTTTCTAATACAATCTAAGAGCCGGTTAATGAACGATCATTATTTTATGAATACTCAGTAGTAAAACGTCACGTTTTAACAGACTTCAGAAAAAGGAGTTTATCTGTTTGACCGGTATGTATGTATATATGTTTGTATCTTCGTAACTTTATTAGAATATAAGGATGAGAATTATACGAAGAATTATATTTAAGAAGAGATAATTCAAAGGCCTATTTTGTTACTTGATTTTTTTATTTTCTAATAATAGCATTCATAACTCAAATACGTGAAGGTGTCAATTTCATGTCAGCATAGTATTTAATCATTTAACTCATATGAATAAGAAAACATTACATTTAAGAAGATACTTATAACTTCTTAAGATAAAAACTGATTATTTAGTTTCCAATAACTTTATAAGAATATAAAGAAGAGAATTATATTTAAGAAGATAAGTATAAGTCAAAGAATTTTATAAGAATATAAGGGTGAGAATTATACCTAATAAGGAAGGGATAATTCAAATAGCTACCTACCTATTTTATTACTTGAATTGTTTATTTTCTAACAATAACATGCATAAGTCAAATACCTGAAGGTCTCAATTTGATGTCAGCATACCTAGTATTTAAACGTGTTATAAGAAAAAACTGTTAAAAACATTTTAATGGAACTAAATAAATAAACAATAAAACACTGTTCATTCACTGGTTTCATTTGTTCATTCACTAGGAAATTGTGTTCATTCACTGGTGTTTTGGGGTGTCTTCTGCTTTAAATTGCTATAACTTAAAATTGAGCTAAGTATATCATTGTAAAACAAATGGCATAAAATCAAACAACAATACTTGCTTGACTTATAACGACAGTATATTTGACGGTCCCATTCTCTGTTTTAGTACAATGATTTTTTAAAGTTGAAAATCTCCTTAAGGGTTCATTCACTGGTACGCTTACCCTATGATACTACCAAGTTCCTCCTGATTGCCCTTAGCTGTATCCTTCCCACATTTACCCGTATTTCTTCCCGTTGATATATGCACCCTTTAGGTACCCAAGTTATCCTAAAGACCGTTTATTCAGTCACCGTAGAGTTTTATATGTATAGACTAGCTTCCCGCCCGTGACGTCACAAAAAGTACAGATTCAGCTTTGAAGGTTATATTTTTACCCGGAACACGTTTTAAAGTAAACAGTCGGTACGGAGAGGTCTTCGTATAGTAGTGGAATTAGTATACAGGCTATTTAAAAAAAAGCGGTTTTCATAGAGAATTTTCATTTAATGGATTCGACCTTTTGAACAACATAACTGTCATACAAAGTATATTCACTGCCCTTCTTACACCATTAAAAGGATCATGAAACTAAAAAGAAACCATAATTATATAATGTGATGATGTTTCTCTCCTCTTAAATCTGGTCTTTAATTATTTTTATGATTTTTGAATATGTTGTAGATTTTTTGAAAAACTATGTCTACGTACGTTTTACTTTCCAATATGTTTTTCTTAGAATGACAAAACATAAAAAAACTAAAAATAAACGTACAGACCTAGTTCTTATCGCCCGGAGCTATATTTTAAAAAAAAAAATTTGACTCTTAAGTTTAATTTTAACTTACCCTATTTAAAAATCGAGTGGGTTTTTTCTATATTTAAATTAAGTCGTCTAATTCGTAAATTCCATCAATTAACCAACTAAGAAGAAGATTTACGAAAAACACCGAAGCTGGTTACTATAATTTTTATGTATGTCAATATCAACGTTCATATAATGAACACTGTTTTTTTGTTACTCAAAAGGTAAAAACGGGACTCTATTATTAAGACTTCGTTGTCCATCTATCTGTCTGTCACCAGGCTGTATCTCATGAACCGTGATAGCTAGACAGTTGAAATTTTCACAAATGATGTATTTCTGTTGCCGCTATAAAAACAGAATAAAACAAATATTTTAGGGTACAGAATCCTTCATGCGCGGCGGATGCATGTCCGACTCGCAATTGGCCGGTTTTTTTATACGTCCTTCACAGTCAGCAGTCCAAAATACCAAGTTTCACGGTTAACCTATATAACCTATAGGTAATCAAATCATTTAACATATAACACGCTACCAAGGACGTACACAAACAGCAACAATGACATAAAATACTTATTTAAAAGATCATTTCATTTGTTTCATAGAATTATCATATTGTAAATACCTTTAAAATAAGTGCCAACGTGATATTCGGTTTTGTTTGTAAATCAAATATCACATAAACAGGCGCTGTTTAACAGTTCTATAAAGGTCATAAATAAGAAACTCATATTGCCTGATGCGTTATTAACGCGCAAAATAATTTACACAACCCTAAATCAAACTTAACTGACTACCAAATAATAACAGTGCTTTAAACGTGTTTAATACCGAAACAGTATTTAAATGTTGAAAAATAAAAGGAAGAAACCAAATGCAATTTGTTTTGCCCTTGCTCCGATATATATGCAAAGTTCGTAAAAAAAGAAAGTCTTATAAATTGCCTGTAGTAACATATGCTATACCTATAATAATATTTGTTTTGTTTGTTTTATTTTAATAATATTTTAGTGAGCGTTAACTTTTGTATCAAAAAAAGATGTTGACCACGAGATTTTAGCAATTTAGGTTTATTAGAAAGTTATTCGATTTTTTTAAAAGCTATTAGCGTCATTAAACTTACAAAAAAATTACATTCTTAAGTTATAGTAAACATGAGAGGATGATGCGATACAATATTAAGCATAAAACGTATAAAAACGTTAGAAAGAAAGAAATAAAATCATTTAAACGTGACATGCATAACAGAGAACCGATTAACAAAAAGTAGCAACGAAATGGTCCCAACTCGGCGTAATGCTGGCATTAAAGTCAGCGCTGGTCTTCCGTTGGACCCAGGTGAAACCAAGGAAGGTTACACACACATAATTATTGGAACACAAAACATGAGTAATAGAACGAGAAAAAAAAGCAAAATGCTGAGTTTCGCAAAAACTTTTTCATAGTCGTCCTCAAATGGCGGGAAGGGCAACAGTCCCTTAGCCTTAATGGTAAGTACATGACATAGAGCAAGCAGAAAAAAACCGACATGACATGACCTATTTTATCTTACCGCACTCGACACGCACTGCGCGACAAGCGAGAAAATACAATTTGTGGTACCCGTGCTTCTTTCCATTTGCTGTTATTTGTATGACCTATTCAATGACACCGCCATGATTGTTAATGAGTGGGTACCACAATGCCCAATGTCCTTACTTACTTACATGAGCAAGCATGGAGCGTTAGTCTAGGAACGTTCGGTTTTAGGATACTCTGTATATATAGTTTGATCTTGATTAACTATCTGTAAGTTATTAGTTACATAATGACTATACATTGAAATGCCATTTATATATATTTGTGTTTCACAAAGGAATTTAGACTAACGTATATATTTTTTTAATCCCCAACGCAACAGGTGTGTTTTAAGTTTAACTTAGTATTTGTGTTTCAGCGCGCTTGTCTTAGGCATTGTAACCGTGTTTTTTGAAGAAAGCTAATGTATTCGTTGTGGTTCTTAGCTAGGTTTCATGAAAATAGTTGATATTGGGGGTCGGTATTTAGGGGTTTTAATAGATTTAATAGTCATAGGTACATCACGATTGTTGAACCCGTCCGTGGGGCAAGTTATGAAAATCATTACAATATTATGGCATCTAAAAGCTCTATTATTAAACTGATCTTAAGTAAGACTTTACTCGTCTTAAGACGTGCATTTTACGCAATATCAGTTTATTAACAAGGCCCTAGGGGTTTTACGATAGGATTAAGTTGGCAGGTGAGAACATAATCTTTGTACTAAGTACTTAAAAAATCTAAGGAGTTTGAACTCCTGATTTTACAAAAAGGACCAGTCAAGTTCGAGTCAAACTCGCGCTCATCACACAAATATTATTATTTTTAGCTTCGTAGGCAGGGTCACTCTACCACTAGGCTAACGCGTCATCTTTAACATTTAGCAACTTATATTTATTTTAAATTAGACCTAGTAGGTTAGATTATCTTAGGCTAAGTTAGGTGGGAGCACCCGGTGGTGGCATAGTCATCAGTCCACGGTGCCATCCGTTAACAGCCCCTTGATGCTTCCATCTCAGCTCTCGGGTGGTCGAGAGTCCGTCGTACCCCCCCCCCCCTCCCAGGTTAGCTTAGTTAGGTGGGTCAGTCCAATGAAACCCCTCTCGACATTGAATAGTAGATTGTTCGACAAGAGGCTTGTTTTAGAGCCATAATGACATGACACGAGATGTTTGGCCATAGCTCGAGTGTCATTATAGTTGTTTAGTCTCGTGTTAAACACTCTACTTTTCACTTTGAATGCGACAAAATAAACGACGTTCTATACAAAATTACAATATTAAATAAATATGTAATAAAGTTTCTGACCAATTTGTTTCACGGTTGTTAGGGTTCGGTAGTCAAACTAGGAACCTTTTTAGTTTCGCCATGTCCGTCCGTCTGTCCGTCCGCAGCTTAGCTCAGAAGCTCTTAGTACTAGAAAGCTGTAATTTGGCATAAATAGGTATACACATTAGTCACGCGGTGGGCAAGTGATAATTTTTTTTTTACTGTGCCTCTTCTACGCATATCGTGGGGATGTGTTTTATTTTCTCGTCGACTCCATATTGTGGGGTGTCGTTGGTTAGGTCTTTCAAAAATATTGCGGGTTTGTGAAAACAATTTTTCGGTTTAGGTATCCATTTATGAAATAATAAACTGTAAAAAGCCAAATTTTTGTTAGAGACGAGCAAAACTAAAACACAAACAGCGATTACGCGCCCTACAGGTCAGAGGTGTGCGGTGACGATGGTTTCAGCAGTCTACATCGCAGAACTGATATCGAATTCAGGTAAATGTCAATGCAACGGGCTTTGGCTAGATCATTGTATTGCTTCAGCAAAATGTGTTGGTAAACTGAGCTCCTACTTTGAAAATCGAAGTTCTAAGTTACGTTAACTCCAACCTATTCTCTCGATATAATCTCGAATAACGAGTGACAGAGATGGAGCTAACGTAAGTTCGAACTTTGATTTTCAAAGTATGGCGTCTGACGGCGACCTATGTCGATGTATGGGGATAACAGTTTTTCAACGGCAAAGTTACGTTTGTCGCGAGGTCTCATTTGTTTGTAGTAACGGCTTCAGAACCCTACACTGAGCATGGTCCGACGTGCTATTGCCCGGTTTTTTTTTAAAGTGACATTTTAAATGCTACCATATTAAGCCAACAGATACCGACTTGAAAACTGTTTGGAACATGCATAGTAAAATAAAATTATCCTTATTATATTTAAATATATTCATAATTGTTATTTGATATTGAATTAAATCGTTTTTTGATAAAAAAAATGCATTGTTATTTGAGGATATTTCCGTGCCTTAAAAATGGTCCATACTCAATCACTGAAAAATGTTGATAATCTTCCATTCATAAACACCGTGATTGGCTGTTAAGGGGTTTATTAATGTAAATTTTAATCAAACTTTCAACCCTAGAGATTAATAAGGAGCTTAAGTCCCGATAATTATGTAGAGACTAAAGTAACATTTTAAGAGTTTGAGAAGTGAAAAACAATTTGTTTGACACTACTTACGATTTGCATCATAACGTAACTGTGACACATTTCTACGGTGGGTCAGGGCTGGTAGTACACCTATTTTAAGAATGGCCACTCACCTGAAAATTACAAGACTACAAATCGTCGGGGATACTGCAAAACCTCGTAAGTAACAAATTTATGATAGAGCAAAATAAACCTTACTGTCTTAATAAAAAGGTGCATTTTGCTTCTTATTAAAAATGTTACTTACGAGATTTTGCAGTTTCACCGACGGAATAACAACACTTTTAACCAAATCCTTTTGAAGCCTGCATAGATTACCGTATTGGATGGACGGAAAATGATATAACTGTCTGTTTTTTACGCTTTCACGCGTAAACCGCTGGACATAATTTCGATTAAATTTAAAGATAAAAAAAAGACAAAAGATGTTTATTCAGTAAGTAGGCCGCACGGGCACTTTTACACGTCAAAAATCTACCAGCGCTTCGCAAGAGACCACTGCTGAGAAGAAACGCCGCAAGAAACTCAACAGTAAGTCGTTTTTTAAATATTGCTAATGATATTATACAATAATAAACTTAAGCTAGCATTATATAAAACAATGAATCTCACATAACACCAAAAATGTATATATTCATGCTTAGTTGAGCAGGAAAATGTGTCAAGACTCAGAATTGTCACAAAACTAATAAGCAACAGTAATATAAAAAAATATATATATAGAAAGTACTATACAAGTTATACTTACCTGTGACGGTGCAAGACAACATGCATAAAAGTTTCGATACATTCTCCTACAGAAACCGTGTCCCCTAGACAATATACAATATTTACATATTTTTATGGCTAAGTTATTATTAAATTATTTAGGTGTTGGCCAAGCATTGTTATCTGTTAGATAGTCTTCGACTCTATAGTAAGCTTTAGACATCAACGACTTTTTCAAGTAAGTTTTAAGTACTGGAAATGGTAACTTTAAAACAACGTCAGGTAATTTATTAAAGAAAAGGATGCATTGACCTACAAATTATTTATAAACATTACGGACACGAAATTTTTTAATAGCAATTTTGTTTTTGTTTGGTATGGAGATAGCTCGAGCTCCGGAAGGACATAGAGTATTTTTTCCTATAAACGTCTTCTATGCGGACGGATTCACGGGCAACAGCTAGTACTTGATATAGTGACTATATTATTGACAAGCTAACTCACCGAAGACTATAACTCTCAAACAGATTTGTGGAAGGCGCCTCGGGCCGTAAAAGTTAAATTAAACCCGGTAAGCTATTAACTGGAGTTTTATGTTGTGTTCTTAACCGTAATATTTGAACATTTGATATGTTATTAACAAACATAGGTTCTACCCGCGACTCTGTTCGCGTTTTATTTGATGCCCTATTACGTAGACTCCACTGTCCTTCTGTCCGTCACCAGGCTGTATCTCATGAACCGTGATAGCTAGACATTAGAACAGACAGGCTCCCATGCAACAAACGTGTTTTTTTGCCGTTTTTTCCTCGATATTAATAACGGCAACATGTATTATAGGTATAGGTATGTTGTTGTGTTGTATAGTGTGTTGTACGGACCCCTTCGGGCGTGAGTTCGACTTGCACTTGGGTGGTTTTTTTATTTGTTTGAGTGATGCACCTTCATGAACCTTGTGCAAGTTCGTTACAGAGCGCTACCACAATCTTATCCCTTGTAATGTAGTGCACAAACGTGTGACATTATTCTGCAATTGGAAAAGCTCGTTTTTAATCATGCTTTCTCAGTCATCTAGGGTACTTACTTAACCCATTGAGAAAGCAAGACAAATACGAACTCATCAGATAAAATATGTTGCCGTACAGTACTTCTGTGAGATCGACATGGTCATGGAAAATACTATAGGATTGACGTAAGCTGCCAGATGGTTGCCCTGATCGCTTATGACAATTCTAAAGTATGTAAACGAGTTTTCAGGAGTTTACAACGTTTTTAATTGAAATCGTGTCACTTCGAACGCAATCCAAACAGGAATGAACTTCACAAAATGGCGGCCCATATGTTGACAACTTTTGTACTGACAGCTTCCCTGTAGGTACCAAGAATCACGCAACGACAGCCGTCATCGACCAACTAAAGATTTGCGTAAAAGAAATAAGGACAGAAAATAATCGCTCGCTATCGCAATATTTCTTAGTAACGGTCAGTCTGTTTACATTCTTTATCTCGTCTCATTGGCTGTATGTTAGACATTTTGTCAGCATTCGAGAATCGTTTGATGATAATTTATTTATGTTAATTTTTTTTATTTTATCATGTCATGGTGAAAAACAGAATCACATATGCCTTGCCGGCAGTGTATACGTGCTACTTTTGACTTTGGTTACTATACAAGTTTTTTCTTACAATTCTCGGTTTCTCGTACCATGGCAATTAAGTCAAACAGTCGGTTTACTGCGTAACTAAATTCTATCTTCTACTACCGCTAATAAAAAGCCCGAAGGTTGTATAACTGTGGCTATAAACCTTTTTTTATTAAAAAAAAGTGCCAAGCGTGAGCGCGGTCAGAATTTTTACCTATTCAGTTTACTAGCTGAGGTGTTATTCTTCAACAACTCGATTCTTTGTTCGATCCAGCTAAAGTAAAAAAAAACATTCGTGTTTGGAAATAATGTTTATATGTGGATGATTTAAAATAAAAGTTTTTATGGTTCCGTAGTCAACGAAGAACCTTTAAGCTGGGTTCACATTACGCGCGGCAAACCCTCGAACATTGGCTCGCGCGGCGACCGGGGAGACGGGAACGGGGTAACCCCAGAGAGGCGCCGCCGAGCGACGCCGCGTGTAATGTGGACCCAGCTTTATATTTACGCCACGTCCGTATGTCCGTCTGTCCGCGGTTTAACTCAGGCTGTAATTGCGTTTAATTCCGTAGTTATACATAAAAATTACAACGACAAAGTTGTAAAAAACAAACCGTGTCGTCACATACATGTAAATCAAAGCAAAAATATTCTTTATACATTATAATATCAAGTGAGAAATCATTAGGTAGCTCTTAAAAAATCATTACGCATAGGTATGTTACTATTATTTTTTAGATTTGGGTTACCGATTTAAATAGATAGCAATCCTTAGCAACTCTTTTTTTTTGGAAGTGATTTTTCAAGTTTGAGCCTGTTGGCTAAAAAGCTGGCTACAAGCATTTAAAGCAGTACTTCACAAAAAAAAATGCGTTACAAATTTTTAAAGAAAGTTTCTTATAACAAATATTTTAATTTTGTATAAAACGTCGTCGTTGAACAATCTACTATTATAAAAGAAAAAGTTACTATAGCTTGCTTTACATAAAACCGTATATAGATCGGTTCATCCGTTTTCGAGTTAGTTAACATAGAAGCACAGACTCACAGATACATAGATACACATATACAGATATTAGAAACACATTATAACTTCCCTATTTTTTGTCAGGGAACAAAAGTAACTGTTTTAACGTACCAAAATATTAAAAAAGTTTTTCTTTTGGTGAGATATCGATGTCTGTCTGTCCGTCTGTCTGTATGTCACACCAAGATTTCTCAGCTTCTACAAGTGCCATCAAGTTGAAATTAGGCATAGTTGTCCAATGTCCAAAACATTCAAAACTCGAGAACGCTCGCGTTCATCACATAAATATTTGTACCTGCCGGGATTTAAACCCGGGTCCACTAGCTTCATAGGAAGAATGACTACCAACAAGGCTAGAAGATTATAAAGAAATAAATTTAAAAACGAATTTATCTGACAAAATACTGTTAAAAATAATTTATTGTGCGCTGCATCTGTAGCAAAAATAAAAACCTTATGTCAGTTCCCACGTTCCTAGTGCCTTTCACCAAGCGGGCATATTTATCATTGATATAAATTATCTAAATCACTATATAAACGGTAAATAATAAATTACCATCTATTTTACAATATCAAAGCGCATATGAAACCAAGGAAACCGTATTATTTAAGTGTTTACATTAAGTGCCTAGATCGATTTAGTGCTAGAAATCGTCGTTCAAAAGGTCTCGATTTTATTTCAGTGTGAGGTAAGGTCAACATATAAAGTGAACAGGAGTTGGTTTTTTAATCAGCTGGATTTTTTTTATCAAAGAAATATTTCCTTGTTTTCCCTACGTATACATGCACATAAATTAAAACTATAAAAGAATCAATTAATTGAAATAATTATAAATGTCTTCCCGTAGGAAGTCGTAAGAGGCGAGTTAGGGAATAAAAGCTTGTAGTATTTGTTAGGGTTCCAACCTGTGGTTACAGAGTTAACAACAAGGTTTTAGAGTTACTGGTAATTCTGTAGCTCTCCCTACCCCACCCTTGCTTTCGTATAATGCATTTCAAGAACAGGAAAATAAATTCCTATAAGCTTTCGGGAATTTCTTATTAGAAACTTTTCTAAAAATAGAGTTACTTGTTGGTACTTAGATAGCTTCAACATGATAATAGTTATATGAAAAAATAAACCGTGGGACATACGAAGCAGATAGATTGTTGTTAGAGCACAAATAGACGTGTTAATTATATTATTTTTATACTTCACCGCAAATCGAAAATATAAATTGAATCTAGACAGTAAAATCAGTAATAGTTGCTTTAATAAAAACCGGTCAAGTGGGAGTCGAACTGGCGCGCCGAGATTCCGTACCGCGTCCCGGTTCGAATCAACGCGAGCCCAACTCACACTTGTATTTTTTTTAAGATTTCTTGTTTTTCTTCAGGGTTTTGACGCCATTATAAAAATAAACCCCGTGTGGTTGCAGGGTTAGAATAGTGCCACTCCATGTCTTCCCGTGGATGTCGTAAGAGGCGACTAAGGAAATATAGGCTTGTAGTACTGTTAGGCGATGGGCTTGCAACCTGTCACTTATACACTGGTAAACATCTTAGCCTATTTGTGCAAATTGTGGTTACTGAATTGTCAACAACTTTTTGAAGTTGTAATTCTGTAGCTTAGCCTACCCCACTCTGGGATTACAGGCGTATGTATGTATGTTTAAAAATAAAAATACGTTGAAAAATCGTTTTTTGTATGTATACACCCTTTATTAATCTTTTTCATGAAAAAAAAAACTGTTATCTATTACGCTTCAAAAGATACAGTTCTTTTAAATTACGACGGACGGACGGACAGCGTAGCACATTATTAGGGCCCCGTCGGGCTGGGCATGGAACCCTAAAAAGCTGGTGGTTTTAATTACGCTATTACTGCGAAGTAAAAATATTTTTTACTTTATTTTTTCAAACATAGCCACATTTTGTTACGTAGTTTAAGATGCATACAAAGCGTCAAATATACACTCTCTTAACTTTCTAAAGCCTTTAAAGACGGAGTAGAGTTCAGATATTTTTTAAATGTCAGAAATATGTGTTCTTAGTAAATAAAACAAAAAAATATGCTTTTACCCGACTGCTTCAGAAGGAGGGTTTTTCGAGTATATTGGAGTGTATGATGTGTATGTACAGTGGTGGACATATAATTAGAAACAGTACATAAAACTTAGGTAAACACAGAATGAACTATCGTTATGAGTAAAAATTATATTGATTAAATCACTATTGACTATGCCAGAATATAGCCAATGAGTTAAAAAACTCATAAAATATTTAAAAAAGTAAATCTGTTCTATCTTTAATTATTAAAAGATTTTAAAAATCATGATAGTTGAATTTCTATTACTGGCCGCTTGGACAACTAATTAGAAACAGGATCCATGGTTCGTTCCATTTTTGAAACTAAAAAAAAAAACTCTTTTTACGCTTTTTCTGTTGTTTCGGCGGCAATTAAACGTCAATTTGGAAAATTACGTGAATAATAAGTATTGTTAAAAATGGGTAAAAATAAGAGTTGTGACGAGTCAACCAGGCAATTAATCGTTAAATTACATTTAGATCGAAAGTGGACTTATAGAAGAATTGCTAAACATCTAGAATGTTCTGTGAAGAAAGTTTTCAACGCTATTGCTCATTATAAAACTAACGGAACTACTAAAAGTGTTGTTAGAAAGGCTCGTCCAAGGAAAACATCTCCCCGGGAAGATTCGCAAATAATACGTGTAGCTAAACAAGACCCGTTCAAAGGCTCCAACGAGATTAGAAATGAAGTTTTTTCACCTGATGACCAAAGGAACATTTCCTCGAAACTGGTACGCCGCAGATTAGTGGAAGCTAAATTGTTCGGGAGGGTTTCTCGAAAGGTACCGCTTCTTACCAAGCAACACCGAGAGTAGCGATTATTATTTGCAAAGAAATATCTTAACTGGACCGTACGAGAATGGAAAAAAGTGTTATTCTCGGATGAAACAAAAATAAATATGGTGAATTCAGACGTCAAACGCTACGTTAGACGTCCAATAAACCATGCTTTTGATTATAAATACACCAGGAGCATAGTCAAACACGGCGGTGGTAATATTAAAGTATGGGGATGTTTTTCTGGTTGCGGAGTTGGACCCGTCCGTAAGATTCAAGGTATAATGGATCAATTTCAATACAAAAACATGTTAGAAGAGACAATGATTCCCTACACCGACGACCATTTGCCTGTGACCTGGATCTTTCAGCACGATAACGACATTAACGACCCAAAACACGGCCCGCAGTGTTAAATCTTTTCTTAGTGAGCAACGTGTTACCATGTTAGACTGGCCTGCAAATAGTCCCAATTTAAATCCAATTGAAAATTTGTGGTACGTCGTTAAAAAAAAAGTCTCCGTTAAACGTAATTCCAGTCAAAATTAACTTTACGAAGCCTTTGTTGAAGCATGGAACTCGATCCCACTCGATAAATGTATGAAATTACTTGAATCAATGCCACGTCGTTGCAGAGCCGTCATTAATAAAAAAGGCTATGCAACTAAATATTAATTTTTAAGAAATTTAGTAAACCAAACATTGTTTTACATAAATAATTTGAAATTGTTGACGTTGACACGTTAAAACTTTGATTTTTACCTCATTTCTTTAGTGTTTCTAATTACTTGTCCATGACGGATGGTACTGCAATTGTCGTTTAGTTGTTTGTACGTAACTAAATATCTAAATGGTAGTTGTAAACTCGGATATTTATTTGTTTTTTAATTAATTATAAGTTGTTGAACGTATTCTATGCATTTTGTTGTTTTATTTCCAAAAACAAAAGTTTTACGGCAATGTGCCTTGTATAATGTGAAATACGTCGCAAGTGTTTCTAATTATATGTCCACCACTGTATGTAAACGGGTTAATGGATTTTAACATATTATGAGGTGTCGTTAGATTTATCTTAGTTTTGGGACCAGTTTAGGCTATAAATAAAAGGTATTTGATTCAAAGTTAGTAAGTTAGCAATAAGAGGAGTTAAATTTTTAATGTATACAGGGTGTCCCAGAAACCGACGTCAACCCGCCTAGGGCTGATAGAGCAGCTCATAAGCTATCGATTTAACCCCCATGTATGTTCAGCAATTGTTATTAGTTTCCGAGATATTGATCATTTAAATCGGAATTTTTGCCATTTTTCCTTATGTCCGTGATACGAAAAAAATCTAAATTCATGTATTTCTGGGACACCCTGTATAGACAGAATATCAATAAAAAGTGGTCAACAAAAGTAAAAGTAAAAACTAGCTTTTCATCAGATTTGTTAAATTATAACAGTATATAGCGTTAACATTTAGGGCTTCATATGCTGACGGTACTTATTTGACGTTTACAGGTACTCTAAATTATTTGCCCTAGGTTGTAGATCAAAACCCTAGCGCATGTCTTAACGACCAAGACTTAAACGCCATAATTTATGTTCGCAATTCAAATTCAAGCATTCTGATTGGTCATTTCCTTTACTTACTTTGTAAACCTCCTATACTCATATAAAATAGATTCTAAATTTAACCTTTACTACTGCAACGTAAGGTTATTTTTTGAACTAGTTTTTTGGTTTAGATATCGGTTTTTGGAAGTTAACATCGTTTTATACGGTCAGACTTGTACTACTAAAAATGTAGAACGTTTAAAAAGTTTATTGAAGCTTACACGTCGTTCTTAGCTTAAAGCTAATATTTAGTAACTGTTGATCTTGCAATGCAAGTAATGTACAGTGTTGAGTTAAAATTATTTGGTATTTTGTTGTTGTAGTATTTAGTAGTTTTTAATACGGATCTTAGACCGAAAACCACCACTGACCAACCCTGAGGACCAAGATCGAATGCCTCTTCCATGCTAAACTTTCATCTTTATTTAAAATATAGCACGAGTAGCTATATGTTTAAATAAAAATTAATATTTGTATGTTTACCCTCTATGTATTCGTTAACCATTGATCCTTATGTGTATGCCAGAGGGTTCCTCGAATAAAAAAAAATGAAAATTCATACTTTTGATGGTTTCGCAGTCAAACTAAGAACCCCGGATAGTTTCGCCATGTCCGTCCGTCCGTTCGCAGCTTAGCTTAGAGACTCTTAGTTCTAGAAAGCTGTCATTTGGCATGAATACATGTCATATTAGTCACGCGCCGACAAAGTGGTTACATTTTTTTTTTTTTTTGTTGTCCTCCCCCGTAACGTTGGTGTCGTTGGTGTTTCAAAAATATTGAGGTTTAAAAAATCGTTTTTAAATTAAGATATCCGTTCGTGAAATATTAACATTTAAAGTGCAAATTTTTATTAGAGTCAAGTTTACCCTAAAATATCGTAAATGAAAGCACATATAGCGAATTTAAATGGAAACCTATCACGACTAAATAGACTTGATTGATTTTTGAGATGTACAGTCAACAGCATAAGTAAGTGATCATTTATGTACCTTGTCACTTTAGCGTTGTGTTTGAAATGCTATACAAAATTGTGAAACCATTGAAAGCGACAAGGTACATAAATGATCACTTATTTATGCTGTTGACTGTACAGGTGACTTAATTATTTATACCTTCTAAAATAATCGAAGACAGCACCAAATTACTTTAAATAGAGGATTAGTTCATACTTGTTCCTTCTTAAGATAGATTTTGTGCGGCTTTGGAACCTTGCACTGAGCATATTATTCGAATCCTGGTTCACGAAAAGTATAGGGACAGTTGCAGGGAATATTTTAAAGATCTACGTATATTAACATCTGAGTCAACATATATTGGAAATAGTTGTATACGTAAAAAACAATCCAAGCATATTTAAAAGAATGAAGGATAACTGTAACCGACCAACGAGAAACCCTGATAACATAAGACCAATGGAACATAGATTGAACATTGCGAAAAAGAGTCCGAAATGTATGGGTCAGCAATTGACAACAATTCATTTTGTGCTAAGGTAGTAAAATAAATACCGTTTCTAGATTTTACACTGCTGATTACAGTAAAAATATCTTTGGATTTTTTTATGCAGTAGTTTTTTTTTATATTTAGGAAAAACAGTAAAAAAAGTTGGATTGTGAATGTTAGGAATACACTTAGTCCATTTATTACCAAAGGAATTCAAAAAAATATACAACTGTCATGTTCATTGTTTATCTGTCTGACGGATTACTTGATTCTGACGACACGCTTTCAATTCTACGCAAAATAGTTTATTTATTTTAATGGCGTCTACAAATTACGTAATTAATTAAATTACGCAAAATAACAAATTTGTGAACGAACGGCAGCGAATGATTGACATGACATGACAGTCAGTTCTGTTTCTGTTTAAAGTTACTTTTTTTAAATTTTATATCAGGCTAAGATCACGACATCAGTGTTCCTAACTTTGTATATACGGTCTTTTTAATGACTATTTCTTTAATAAATTATTAACGACGAATTTAAGTTAAATAAAGAAAAAACAAGAAATACGGGTAGTCTAATTTTTAACCAGCTATTATAAACGCGAAAAAACAATAATGCTTTTTTTTTTGAAATGTTGTCAATTATTTAACAAACTGCCTAAAACAATCAAAGCCGAAAACAATGCTAACGTGTTTTACAGAAAAGTCAAAGAGCTGCTCCTTGCACAAACAGTATACAGTATAAAGGAATACATGAATAATGATTATAAAAAAAAAGTACTCTTATCGTATATGTTATTTAATATGCAGTACAATTAAATATAAGGTAAAACGTTATTATTTGTAAGCTGACGATCTCAGTATTTATATATATAATTTGATTTATGTCAAACTTATGTAATATTATTGAGAAATAAATGATTTATCATGGTCAGACATGAGCTTGCCTGGTGTTTTACTTTATCGTTACTTCACATTATCGTTGAATTTTGTATCACCATCGAGTCGTACCTAAAAGTAAAATAAATATGGGAAAGCGAGTCTGTGTTCGGGGTTCGTTTCACAGAAAGATTTCGTTCACATTCCTCGTTTCGTTTTGAATAATGTCGGCAATTCGAAAATGTAACGTGAATATAAAAAGTTCGTTTTAGAGCTAGCAGCGTTTCTAACAAATTGTTTAGTAGAAATTTCATACGTCAGCTGGGAAGAGGTTGTATTTTAACAAGAGTTTTGCAAGGCTGCTACAGGGTTTGCGAAATATAACAATAGGATAGCTGATATTGTGTGAAAAGTTAGGAAAATTATGCACAACTTTCCGCGCTTATTTATAATAGTATGTATACATATATTAGTTGAACTGCTGTTATCGTGTGCAGGATACTTAATAACTTTAGTTTAAGTAGAATTTAAAAAAAATGCGTGATCTACACTGAACGAAATAATTACGTATAATTCGTGCAAAACTCGTGCGACCAAAGCTAGAACTGAAACTAGTGTAACAAACTGGCTAAATTAAAAAGTTTTCAAATGCATTATGGAGGTTTAAAATTCGAATATAACTTTTAATTAAGCTAAGGTAGAGCTTACTAGGATGCTTTTGTTCAGTTAGCGGAAATCCAGCATAGTTACCGTTTCAAACTATTACTATAAAATATGCAAGTTGTATTGTAAATAATTTTGAATTTGAACTTAAGCGGTTAATTATTTGGTTGAAATTGCAATAGCGATGTCGTTGACTTAAGCTTCTTTGACATAGATACATTAGAGGTGCTTGAGTAAGGACCAAAAAGTTGGACCATAGTTAAGCGCAGTTAATCATACAAACAACAAAGTCGAATAAAGTTCCTTTGAGCGACGAATAGTATCCCTACAATTGTATGGCTAATTTTCGTGTCACTACAGAATAGTTTCATAAAAAAATTAATTGAGTGAGTTAACTTGGCCAACTTTTTGGTCCTTACACGTTTGCTTTTGGTGTACCCATTCCGCTGATTAATTAATTAACTTTCCTGGTTTATTTACTAATTCGAAGGCAATGAATTCTGATCGCGGCAAACGTAAGTTTTTAAATATAGTTACCCGTTTTCCTTGTTGTACGTGATAACCCTACAAAAGACGATTTATATGAATTGATTTCGCTGCCCGCTAAAGTTACTACCTTGAACCTTATAAGTAGGGCCAAGGATCATACCTACTTACATACATAAAGTCACGCCTTCATTCCCAAAGTGGGGTAGGCAGAGCTAAAAAATTACCAACAACTTTTGAAGTCGCTATATGCGGTGCCAACCCCGATGGCTAAGATCAAATGCTTCTATGCTAGTAATTTCATCGGTTGTTTAAGGCTAAGCGCGCACCACGATTTTTTGCTGTGCGATAATTTTGTCGCAGAAATGCAACGTATGGGTTTATACGTCAATGCGCGTATATACGAGAAAAAAATCGCATCGATTTTAAAATTGTGATTTGTTACATTTTGCCGCGACACGCCTCGCGACGCGATTATCCCAAAAATGAATAGCATCACACGGAGTTGTATGGCCCCGCGCGTACTGTTATTATAAAATAGCACCCCGGGCGAAAACAAAACTTGGAATATAGTCGAATATCATTGTATTTCAGATAAAAAAAACCTTTGATATATCTTTGAGCTGTTAAAGGATGTTTCCAATATTTATGTTTTTTTTGGCTTCACACAACAACTTGTACGATATCCATGTTGAGAATGAACAATCCATAAAAGGTTCCTCAGTTGACGTGACGCGGGGCGGCTGCGGCAGCGTGGTTGTTAGCGCGACGCAGGCGCGGAGTGGCAGTCGCACTGCAGGAAAACGTCGCGTCGCGTAAACAAAACGCTGCGCTTCGCAAGTTCTTCCTTGAGACATTAAATGAGAAATATTCTGAAATTGACGTTTTCTAACACCATCTATACATATTTTTTATTTCAGGCTGCGATAATTCCGCGTAGAAATTTATGCAGTTACAATTTTTCTCATTCGTGATTTTACCCAATCGTATTCTTCCCTTAAGTACC
This sequence comes from Acleris emargana, assembly GCA_927399475.2. Classification (NCBI taxonomy): domain Eukaryota; kingdom Metazoa; phylum Arthropoda; class Insecta; order Lepidoptera; family Tortricidae; genus Acleris; species Acleris emargana. The sequence goes on along the minus strand of OV656835.1, from coordinate 10,101,458 downwards.
CGAAACCGACGTGCGTGCATGACTCGTTGTATGAATGTTGAAGAAGCAAAAGAAATTTGTCAAGATCGTAGCAAGTGGAAAGAAGTGGTTTCTGCCTACCCCTCTGGGAAACAGGCGTGATTTAATGTATGTATGTTTGTATTCTTCCCTTTTCATAATTTTGACTAGTCGCATATTTTCCATTCTAGAGTAAGCCGCGTCTCAAATTTCCCCATTGTAATTAGCCTGGTATAGGTAGGTAGGCTGAGGTTATGTTAGTTTTACAGCAGGCCCAAAGGGTTAAACCAGATGCAGTCCACCGTCGGCCTGTAGAAAAGATTAAACGTTATATCTATACTTACAGATTGGAAAATTATATTAGTGGAATTATTTCTGCTGAGAAAAAAAACTTCGGCAAAAAAAACTACTGAAAAAATTAAAGACAGCGAATTTAGTAATTGTAGTTTAGAATACTAATAAAAAAAAAGGTGTTATGGAAAAAATATCGCCATACTCCTTATATCTTCGAGACTTACACGGTTGGCGATAGAGCGCACGCGTCGCGCCTCGCCCCAATAGTGATTTCGCGATGCGGCGTGATCTGTGTGACGACCTGTACTCTTACCACGAGTTACAATTACCGTACTCGCTAGCAAGTCGAATGCTCTGTCCCTAATACTTTGTAAAAATACTGAGAGGTATGCAAGGGACAGAGCATTCGACTCGTAGTACAGCAATTTTCACGCAAAGAACGCGTCACGCTACCGACCAGGCTGGTTGTTTGGCGAACGCATACAAGATAGGAAGGTTTGGACTGATCGATGATTTCTGCTGAGAGGAGAAAGATGATTTCTGCCTTTGAAAATAGCTTTGAACTTTGATTTTCAAAGTTGAGCCTCAGTTATGGTTATGACATTACGGCCTTCACGGCGACGATCATAATGTTAAGTTCCTGTCAGGTCACCCGCGTGCTAGATTGGCTCCGTTAAAAGTCGACAATGTCGCTACCCATTTCCTTATTTATTTAACTTAGGGACAGTCCGCAAAATGGTATTCTGATTCACCATAGAACTGTCTCACTCAGACTTTCCAAATCAAATCGTAAGCGTTGTCAAACAAAGCATCACAGTTATATGGCTCAAGGTTTAATTTGGCCGATTGTATAATGTCGCAAGTGGTTATCACTAATTGAAGTGGTGGGGCGTTTTTCGATTATACTCGTACACAACACATGGGTTTAAGAATAAGTATCAATACAAAATATAACAATACTATAAGGAAAAGCTAGTTTTTCCTTGTTTTGTCAGCTAACACGGTAAATGAATCAATAATAAATTTTATGTCAATTAAAACTGCTAAGTTTCGTTACAATCAGAACTTATAATACCTAGTATTTTTTAACCCTTGAATCAAATAGAGGGGTGATTTAGGTTAACGTCTGTGGAATTGTAATTGTTTCAAGATGCACATCTTACATGCATCGTAACGTAGGTACCTGGTGGACAGTGGACAGTGACAATGTACAGTACAGTTAGTAGTGTAAACCGATTGGATAGTAGCAAGTCAAGTTACTTTGCCAGTAGCCAAATAGAATAGCTTTCTATTTTTTCACTCCACTGTCCTTGGCACTGTACTTGCACACTGGCCTTGACCAATGTATATCAAGCTCAAGTGCTCAAAACGCTCCTAAATCTTATACTTATGTTAACTAGTGGTAAACGATATTGATCTACACATTTACTGACCTATTTATTATTGTTAAACGTATTGTTTAGTGAAAAACATGTTCCTCTTTGTAAAAGCTCTCCTAATAAAGCGTTAAATTCTAAAAAATTACAGATTGTTTGCGTCGTGGGGAAGGATATAAGGTAAGCAAAATTGCACGGTCCCCGATGAATAGTGATAAACTACTTCTACGCTGAAGAAGTAGCGGGTAACAGTTATTTATTATAATTACTACGGATTTTATCGTGAACATATTGACATACAATTTAAAAGTATCAGACCTCGTTTTAAGGTTTCCATCTTAGCCCTCAATATTGCCAACGTAATAGAAGTCTTGAGATTGCAGTCTCAAGATTGTGGTTTTGAGAATTTAAATGTCTAGGTATGTATTTCAGATCTCATTTACTATTAGGTAGGTTGTGTGCTAGTGTGCGTTCTTTTAGCCATCAATAAAACCTATAGTCCCATTAAGTGTGTAGATAATTCTGCTTATAGTCGGTGAAACTGCAAAACCGCGTGAGTAACATTTAGCAAAATGCACATTTTTAATAAGAAAGTAAGGTTAATTTTGCTCTATCATAAATTAGTTAGTTACGCGGTTTTGGAGTATCACCGACGTTATGTGTTCCTATTTCGTCATACCAAACTATTTGAAACGATTCGGTCTCTATTCTTTTTTAACAAGCTTTTATTTAACTTGCAATGTATGTTTGTATGTACGGGTCAACTCTTGCAAGTTAAATTTGACCCATTCCGCGGTTTAGGATGAAGCTGAAAATTTACATACACCTTTGATTCCGATGACAATACAATAATATAGTACCATCGAGCTGTCCTGATGTTGGAAACTCAGGGTGGCCATAGGAACTCCTAAATAACACATGATAAACCCGTGTTGGGGCTCGTTAGAATTTTCTGGACAAGTAGATGATGACTGTGCAAAACAACGTACAGTCGGCAGCAAAAACTTGTCTCAAAAATGACATTTTTGACAGAAACTTATTTCAAGCCATATTCTTGTTAAATTAGCCCGGATTCACTACACAGGGCTTCCTTGTCACTTTAAGATTGCGAGATGCATCGATATCGTAATTATACCAACGTTATAGCAATCCATAATAATAATCAACATCTAAATCGAAATTACATTGGTGACGTCATATTGTTGACGTATTGAAGCAAGCACGGCTAAAACCAAGTGGAATAAAATATTTTATAGAAATCTAATATAGAGGTAGGTAAAGCAATAAATGTAAAACGTCAAACGAACAAACATTAAATATGTCATAAAAGAACCATATTTATTGAAACGTACTAGCGAAGAACAGCCCATGCATATTTTATAACACGCCAGTCTTCTTTTTTCACTCCGTAGAAGGCGGGCCCGCAATTGATATTAATTTCATGATGTGGTATTACGAGAAAAACGAACCATTGCCTTATACGCTTTCTACATGATAGCTTGTTTTTGCTACAATCCTGTTTCATATAATATATTATTCCGTACACATATGGTGTACGTGGCTTGGATAAGATAAGTAATAGGTGGATATTTCAGCCTGTTTACTTGGTGATAAATGTTTCTCGTCGTTAATAAAGTAATACATTTTATGATTGAAAAATGATCTTCTGCGCTTCTTCGTTATGATGGTGTTGTCCGAAGCGCTACTATATTTTTTCCACATTACGTGTTAATAATGTTTCATATGGCTAACTCCCGTCGGCATTAAAAAAATATTCAAATATTTATTCAGTTAGCCAACTGAATAAATATTTGAATTTTGTGTTAATGCGCAATGATTGTATAGCTCTTTTCTTTTACTTTATTTTTATTTGTCAATATGTTTTTTGTTTTTCGGTATGTTTCAAATTTTGCAAGTGAATTTTAAACCACTGTCCAGTGAAATGGGCTGAAATAGGAGAGCTGATTTGATGAAGTCCGCTGGCACAACGTAGAATCACTCGTTACATTTAGTCTCGATAAGATAATGGCTCTACAAAATAAGTACCTAATATAGATTACAGTATCTTTAAAAAAACTATACCTATTTCATTTAATTTATATTATACTAACTTTTGCCCGCGACTTCGAACGCGTAGAAGTCGGTTATGGCTATTCCCGTAATTTACTGGGATAATTGGTACCCTATGTCTTGTCACGGGTTCTATTTTTCACGCCAAATTTACTTAAAATTTGTCTAGTTTGGTCAGTACCAAACAAACGAAGTTGCGCGTTGGTCACTACGCAACCGCGCTGTTATTTGCCACTGGACAGGCTCGTCATTCCTGGCTCAGCAACGCAAATGTATGCGGAAAATAAATAACAGGATGAAACCTGGACTGGCTGAGGGGGGAAAGAGGGGGATTGGGAGTTCGTACCAAGCAGAAGAAAATAAACCTCAAGTAAAGAGACGTTTTGTTTTTGAGTCATGAAAACTTTTAACACAAACTTTTATGATTTTAATATTTTAAAACTACCGTTTCAATATTTAGTTTGCGATCCGCTACTTAGTTTTTCTTTAATACCAAAGAAGATAAAAATAGACAAGAAAGGTACAAGTAACAAAAAAACTCTTTTCATCTTTATCATCGTTATTGACATAAAAGATATAAAAGGTCATAATAGACCTTATTAGATATTTTTAACCCAATGTTAGATACATAGTATTTTAGTTCGGGTGACTGATTACTACAGGAAGATCACTCATAAGGAAGCTCAAAATCACTCAGAGGGCTATGTAGAGCTATGCTCGGGGTTTCTCTGCGTGATAGAATCAGAAATGATGATATCCGCACTAAGGTTACCGACATATCCCGAAGAATAGCTAAACTTAAGTGGCAGTGGGCGGGGCACTTCGCTCGCTGGACTGATGGCCGATGGGGTGGTCAGAAGGTTCTTGAGTGGCGTCTGCGGACCGGGAGACGAGCTGCAGGTTGGCAACAAGATGGAGTGACGACCTTGTAAAGATTGCGGGAACGCGGTGAATGCGAAAAGCACAAGACCGGTCTGAGTGGAGAGCCTGGGGAAGCCTATGTCCAGCAGTGGACGTCTTTCGGCTGACATGATGATGATGATGATCATGATGACTGATCAGAGATTTTGTATTTTTTATGGCAACTGGACAACAACAACGTTGCCCACTGACAACCTGACGGTAGGTAAATGGGATCAGAGATCTGTAGACATTTGAGTTCTAAGACTAACATCTCAAGACTGTAATCCTAAGGGCCGTATTAATAAACTTATCTTGGTCGAGACCCCCGTCACAAGATACGTCAAAGTAAACGTCAAACAATAAAAAACGGAAATTTTTACTCATTTTGAGACCGGCATTACCGTCGAAATTAGTTAAAAATACGGCCCTTAGACTCCAAATGCTGTGAATGCTTTACTTAAGTTACAGATTGGACTCTAGGACCTGTGTACTTATCGTATACTCACCGAATTTGGACTCTTCTGTTTATTCTTGATAAGCAGATAATAAAAGCAAATAATAGTACAGTCAGCGCCAGAAGCTTGTCCCGACATTATTTTACACAATATTATTTAACAAATCTCATATTCCCACGTATTTACTGTGAGACAAAAATGTCAACGAACATAATTTACTAATTCAATGTGATCTCGATATGGTGTCAATTTTATATGAAAAATTTAACCCTGGCACTAAACATTAAACCGGGTGTGTAACAAAATCATAGACCTATTTAATTTCCCTTTGAAGTGTATTTTAAGATTGTCACGCGATATTGTACCTTGCATCGCGGTGTTAAAGGATATAGGTGACGCTGTCAATCGGCAGAGATATAATTGCCACGGAATAACGAGATGAAAGCTGTGGGGTATTTTGGGGCATCGATACACACGAGCAAGAAGGTGAGAACAAATGATAATTAATTTTCAATGTAGGCCGCGTATGGTAGCATATTTGAAGACCCGCTTACATTGCAGCATTGTAAGCGAAAACCACTGGCCGACACTGCATCCACCACCGCAGGCCGCGCCTGTCTGTGAATATATTTACGTATATGTAAAAAACTTTTGTAAAACCCGTCTTCTATACAAATGTAACATATCTGAATAGACCGTTCGACATTCCATATTTGAAATTTGACGTAAATTCCATATTAGTTTTGTGTACAACTACATGCAAGAGGACCTTAACTTGAGTTTTTACATTATAGGGCCGTATTCATAAGTTTGCCCATTTAAACATGAGCCATAAATCAATGATATAACAATTACAATGCATACCAATGAAATCATTTCACTAAGAGCAACAATAAAGAAACAACTGTTTTTTTTTTATTGTTGTGTTCCTGGTGTTGGTGTAATATAACCGGTGCAATACTTTTGCAGTCTTGCTTGCTAGTTTACAGGACCTGGACTTGAAAATGCATTTGTCTATGGGTCTCAGGTACCACTTTCCATCAGTACCCTTACCACTTACCACGAGGTACAATTCCCGTACTCGCTAGCTGGTCCAATACCCTGTCCTTCGTAATCTATAAAAATACGGCGAGTTCAGGAAGGAGGAGGCCTGTCTGCTCGTTTATTGTCTTCCTGCTATTAAAAAGGAAGTAAAATTTTCAAGAAGAAAAATGAATTTGTAATCGTTTTTTTAAATAACTATGACAAACTTGTTAGTTTGTTGTCCGTCCGTCCGGCCCGCGTGTACGTCTCTAATTATTATAAATCTGTCGACGGCGCCAGTTTCGTTTATTTGGCCTAGTACAAGTGTTGGTTTGTCTAACATGGCGTTTTTGATTTTATAACGTCGACGCAAACAATATTGCCGATCGATCATCTGCTTAATAATCTTTAATTTGTTGGATTTTATTGTATTTTTTAGGGTTTGTTCGATCCTAAAAAATAACAAAATGTCAGAGCAGTACGAAACCTGTGGTGAGTGAGTCCGACTACTTAACTGGTTTTTATTAAAATAAAACCCTTAAAGCTATTTAGCTAACGTTCATGTCAATTCTGACAAATAAAGATTTATCAGCTCTTTATGTGCGATCTCGTCAAAGATTACAAAAAAATCAAAATACAACATCTTTCTACCTCTGAAAATAAGCGTTTTTCAAAAGAATCAAAGGTAATGTTAAAGCAATCCCATATAATAAAAAAAAACACAAAGCACTCTCTCATGAAAGCGTCAAACACATTAGGCGAGTTGCCTAACAGTTCTTTTATTACACCGCAGTTGGCAACCCTGGCTGCCTTTTTGAACAAATCCGATGACAAATTTAGGCACGTGGATATTGCTAAGTATTAGCATGTTGTTAGGGGTGTTACGCAGGGGTCGAGCCTCAACCCAGATGACTTCCCCTTGAGTGATTGCGGAGAAAAACACGCCTTATAAAACAGAAGCGACAGTCAACTCTTCTTTTACATCATGGTGGTAATGAGTTCTTTAGCCAAAACGCATGTATTTTTTTAAAGATTAGTTTGAACGTAGCTGGAAAGCTGCGTAAGTTTACCTACTCTCGCGGGGCTTTCCAACTACGCTATAACTATTCTTACAGAATATATTTTAAACAAAATCCTTTGTGTACTTATCTAATTACGTACTCACTATTTAATAGTACAATGAGTCGGAAAGTAGACATTGCCAAAAAACAGAGGTTGCTAATAAAGATTGGATATAAGCTGTATATGTATAATCACCAATTTTTAAAACTCCCAGATAATGTTAACTGTCTGTAGTTTAGCATAAGGTTGAATAATATGTTTACGATATAAAAACCATTTCGGCTCAAACAAAGTCAAATAAATTAAATCATATTGTAAATAAACTAATATCAGAGGCTAATTCAAATTTAAGCTTATAAAATGTTTTTTTCTGTGAAAGTGGTTAGTTACTCTAATAGTTAGTGGATCTCACATGTTCAGTATAACATTTGATTAATGACAGTAAACAATTTTCATTTCCATTTAAATTATCAAGTATCAATCAGTCAATATCTTAAGATTCAATCAATCAATTTCACAGACTTGCTCCGTGGTGAATTTTACGTACTTGGTAATAATAATTTAAAAAAAGTTAATTTGCGTCATTTGCAGTGGAGACCATGGGACCTTGGTCAGCTGATATGAAAAGCTTTATTAAGGCCCTGTCATTCTGGCTCATCGACTCCTCCAGAAATCCTAGAGCTGGTGTTTACTTTGTATTTTAGTAGCTAAGTTTTATTTTAATTTAAATAACTTTAGTTTTAATTTTTTATTGTATTATTGTTGAATTATTTTATGGAAATAAATGGAAATATTGTTAATAATACCTAATTCCGTAATAATTGTCGTGTATGTCTAAATAATGAACCTACAATATAAATTATATCTTCAAAGTGCTACAATATATACGGTTTGGATTTACGCGTGATGGTATATATGTATGTATATAAATAAATAAAGTCAGAAATTCGATTCTAACACCTCTATATTTTCTAATCTATGATCCAAGGGAGGTTGTGTGGTACACCCGACTTCGCAGTACACCACAAGCCAGACGCCGTTGGTTCATCCTTGATTATCTGAGAGGGCTTGAAACATTCATGACGTGTTAGGCCGCCCCAGTGCCTCAATTTTGATTTTAGGCATAAAGCGTATAATATGTTTCATTAAGAAAGACTATTCTATGTAACATAATCTTTGAGAGTCTTCATTTTAATACACTGCGGTTTGAATAATTATGTCAGATGAAACTTCGCGTAGCCATATTTGTAAGCTTCTAGTACAGTCAACAGCACAAATAAGTGATAATTTCTGTACCTCGTCGCTTTCAATCGTTTCACAATTTTGTATAACATTTAAAACACAACGTTAAAGTGACAAGGTAGATAAATGATCACTTATTTATGATGTTGACTGTACAGTGCATAACTATAAAATAGAAAAAGCCTCGGCTGTGATGGAGACCTTTATTATCAGAGCTTATGGCTCGAATCAGTATTATCAATTTGGGAGCTACAGTACTCTATAGAGACACATGTGTTTGACGTGCATGTATGTCCGACTCAATGTCCCTCGTAAATACTTAACGGTTAAACCGATTTTATTCAATTATAAATAGTTAGATTCGTCTTAACAACTAGTGTCATATCATAGGCTATATTAAAATTGTGATTTAAAAGCGAAATTAACAAAAATTACATGGTAGGCAAGAGGCATTCCATCTGCGTCCTCAGGGTTGGCAACGCATTTGCAGTCTTAGGATTGCGGTCTTGTGAATGCGAATGGTTATGGGCCACAGTTTCCACTTACCATCAGGTGGCCTGTGTGCTCATTTGCCTTCCTATGATATAAAAAAAAAAAAAAAAAACGACATTATCCAAATTTGAGCAGTTGGGTGTTTTTTGCTTTTGGTTAGACTTCTTTGCTTGCGCGGTTAAAACGGTATTAAAAAGGTTTTCGGGATTGGGTAAACTTGGTTCGACTAGTAAATGAGAGCAAGTGAGAGAGAACAGTTGACTACTAAGAGATGTGTCTAATTTTGAAACGTATTACCAGACCTCGGAAAATACATCGATAAACTCGATTATCGCGGCTTTTCCCATATAGGTACCCATAGTAATCGACCCTAGCATTGTTTGTGAGTTTTTTTTACCACTTCTACTTCCACAGAAATTGAAAAATCTGCCACCTTAAATGTATTCATCAGTCGAGACGGAGAAGTTTAACGCCCGAAAATTTAGAACAAATTCTGATAGTTTTTGTGTATTCTGAAATACACAATGAAGAAAAAAATATAATGATGATGAGTGAAGGTACAAAATTTCTTTAAAAATAAAGAATAACATGAATTATGTTGTTTTTTGTTTTATTTATACAGGGTGAAATCTAAGTCGTAGTACAAATGATCACCTCTGTGTTCTACCCACGAATATGAACAACTTTCACTATGGGACCAACTCCGAAAGCACGAAAAAAAAATCAGCTGCTTCATACATTTTGGTCGAGTACGTATTGAACTTTTCTATGAAGCAGCTGATTTTTTTTCGTTCTTTCGGAGTTGGTCCGATTGTGAAAGTTGTTCATATTCGTGGGTTGAACACAGAGGTGATCATATTTTGTACTCCGACTTAGATTTCACATAGTAGGTATAGGATCTTTTTTTTTTTTTTACAAACATTACTTGGTGCGAGCGTATTGGGAAAAGCATCGATAATTCAGTTTATCGATATTGCCAGGTTTATTCCGAGATCTGCTTATTACAACGCAATAACGAGAAAATTGGATACATCACTTTGTAGTCGACCAAATAATGAAGTTGTTTTAACCCGTAACGTGGGAGTCTGCGTATCTGTGTGTCGTAGCTTCCAAACGTGTAAGGATTTGCGCGAGGTTTTTTAAATGAAAGTTACCTTATTCGAGATGGTTTTTAGCTAGGTTTTATATAAATTGGTTGGGTCTTTCACTAACCTGCTTATATATGAATCCCACTGTTGTGAAAGGTTGTCAAAGGCGTTTGGGTAAAAGTGTTGTCATTTGTAAAAATCACACATTTTCAAGGTGAGCGGCCATTTGTAAAAAAGAGAAACAATTATAGAATTATTCAAAATAAACATTATTTTGTTTTGTAATGTACTCTTAAGAGCATCGCAGCCGAGATATTTAGCACGATGATGGACAGTACTACCAAAGTAGGTATACAGGGCGTCCCACGGCTATGCCACATGGAAGGAAAGTACCTTGAATATTGTAGATGGAACATTTTACTGAAAGAAGACATTATTTGAATTTAAAAAACAATTTAAACTGCATTCATAGATATTTAAATAATTACATGGTAGAACCGGGAATCGAACCCGTTACATGGGAAAAATAATTATCCTGTAGCTTTATCATACCGATCGAAAGGCTTCCATAAGGATTATTTTTTGCTAAATAACATAGTGTCAGAAATAAAAGGAAGACCACTTAAAAACTAGGTGCTCAGGGTGCACTTGCCGTTCTATGGTGGCTCAGGGTGCACTTGCCGTTCTATGGTGGCTCAGGGTTCCATTGGGCTGATGTATATCGTTGTCCAGGGGCTCTATTTTACTCTTTAAAATCATATTGCTTTTGAATGTATTGTTTTTTTTTTTCAACTCGGCTGCCAATAATCTAAAAATATGATTTATCTTAATGTTGACAGTACCACATCATGTCAAAAGCTATTATATGGTTTTCCAGTACGTGGGGTCAACAACTTTAATTGTTGATCAACTGCGATCGCTGTCACAATGACGGCGTCAAAGGGCAATGGGTAAGTTTGTATGAAGGGTTCCGTGCCCAAAGGGTAAAAACGGGACCCTATTACCATATGACCCTAATACTATTGTAATGGAATAGGGATAACTTGTTATCACAGGAAGTCGGTAAGGTTATCGATATTATTTATTTTATTTTTCCCTTTCGTTATCTAGCTTTTTAATATCCCGCTTCAATAATAGTACTGTTATAGTTATGTTATACGAAAACAAGTTATGCTCTACCACGACTACGATAAGATTTTTGACAACAAAAAAATACTTGCACTGTGCTGTGATTTTACACCTTATTGCTTTAATTTATTTGACAGTAATAATGGCGTCCGAGTTCAAAACAATGCAGCAGGGTGACAGAACCAGTAATGGACACGGACCTATATTGTACACTTTTATTCTTATACGGAAGATATGGGTTATTCATTTGTTTAGGAACAACCATTTCTTCCGTAGGATATTTGAAGTAAAAGTAAAGTGACTTTTATTGATGCCTGTCAGCTTAAAGTGTCCAACATTGGTGCCATCACCCTTACACGTCAAAACCTATTGACGTGTTTCCGTATTGTTGACTTTTATATAGGTTTAATTTACTAGACAGCTATGGACAGTCGAATTATACAAATGTAATACTGGAAAACTAAATGTAGAAGTAAAAACCAGGTAAAATGTACAGGTTATTTAATCAATCAAGAAATAAACAATAGAGTAAACAGTAAAAATTATATTACAAGGATATTAAATGTGGACAAATGTGACAAGATAGAAATTACAAAGGAATTAATCGATGGTTTTATGCGACAAGGTTCTACAGTGGATCACCAATTAAAGTCCTTGACCGTACAAGACAGTCAAGACTGTAACAATTACTCTATGGTCACTACCAACTTAACTAAAACTACATCTCAATCGTATACCATAATATCCCCATCGTATGTATGAATAAAGACAAATAACTGGCTCGGATATGAGTCGCTGGCAACGGATGGCGGGTACCGTTAAAAATATTTATGACTGGAAGGACGATATCGAAGCCACTCTGGGAACCGTTTGTATTTATAAAGAGCTGGTTACACCATGCGCGTTATTTAGACGTTAAAACTTTCGATCGATCGTTAATTGTATTATATTTTATCAACCTATTTGTGCAAATTGGCTACTTGGCAGTTTTCAGAAAAGTATTTTAAAATGTGCGTTTGCTTATTGTATTCATCTCACAATATTTTTTTTCTAGAAAAAATGTTAATTATTAGAAAAAACACGTTTATAACGAAATTAATTTGAAATACGCGCTTAAACGGTAGGTCACGTGACTTTTGTGGTTGGTGACGTCACTACACATAAAACAACGAACCGAATTATTATAAAGCCAACTGAGGCAAAAGGATAGCTTTAAAAATATATTTTGTGAAAATGTCTAATTATAAGACGTGTGCCGTACCAATGTGTAGAAGTACGACGATCAAAACTCCGGAAAAAATATTTATACACGTTCCTAAAAATCCTCAACATCGAAAGAAATGGTTGCAGTTGGCACGTCGAGATTCGAAGTTAACATATTAAGTCCACTTTTGGCAGATTTGCACTATCTGCCTTTAAATATCCCGCCTCCATTTAGTGCAACTTCTCACGAATACAATTATGGTAAGCTTTCGAGTCGTTTATTTTTACTACGGAGATGTTTGACAACTTTGTATTTAGGCTGCAGTGACGTCACACGTAAATCAGTCATGGCCGCTAGCGTTTGGGTTCATTGGAGCCACAGGTAAAAAACGACGATGTTATTTTCCAAAAATAAAGTACTTATCATATTTTTTATTGCAAATAAAAATATGTACAGTTATTTTTTTAAGTGTGAACTACCATATTCAACACTTTTTATATTTAATTGTTACAACTGTCAAGTAGCCAATTATATTCGTAGATCACGATTTGTGGTTACTGAATTGTCAACAACTTTTTAAAGTTGTAATTCTGTAGCTCTGCCTAGCCCACTCTGGGATTACAGGCGTGAAGGTATGTATGTAACCTTAAAAGAAAATGACGATAGGTGATTCTCTTAAAAAAGCGATCTTGAACTCCACGAACCAAATATTAACAGGCGAGATGAAGCTGTTCCGACAGATCGAGCTAATTTACTAAGTAAAGACAATATTCAAATTGAAATGTTACATTTACTATCCGATAAAGACAACAGTCATTGATATGACTTTTAAAAAAAACTTTTTTTTTACGCAGCTCAAATGCTTTTACTCGTACCCTCTGGGGTGCACAAGCCCAGCGATTCGCCTTGCACGTTGTTGTTCGCAAGGGCCGTAGGTTCTGCTACCTAACCAAAGCAACGTTAAAATAATGAACGTAATTTTTCGGCCGGGAAATTACTAACCTAGCTGCGTCCAAGAAATTGGCAAATAACCATGACCAAAGACAAGTACGAACACGCATCTTATACACAGTGACCTCGCCTCGTTAGCCTCGTCGTTGAGTTCAGTGACAAAGTTTTAATAATGAGAATATTTTGTTTAAAAATACCCATTTATTCGTTCTAATTATATACTAAATTAGTTGCGAATCGTATTTTAGTGCTCGTGATAATTAAAAATCATAATTATAAGTATTATAACACAGTTAACATTATCAAAAATTAACCAAGAATTTATTAGCTACAAACGTAAAACATGATTAAAGAATGCATTAAGTATATTTATAACCTAAGAGTCGCGGCAGGGGGTAACATCTGCTCCGTACAAATACGCCCGTTAATTTGAGCTCGTAACAAAATGTTGTTTTTAATAACAATACACTAATTAAGCTTATCAATCCGTACATCGGGAGTAACACTTCAGAAAATTCATATAAGTAAAGAAGTAGGTAAAAAGAAGTATGTAAAAATATTTTATTATGAATTTCATTTGATAAGCAATCCTTGGAATTAACTTAAATAATTGTTATTAAGATAATGCAGTCACATGCAATAATAATCCAACATTGCTCTTGAAAATATCTGACACGCTTTAATGCTTTGGTAATATAAACGTGTCACAACTAAGTCCAACTATGCATATTATATAGGTAATTATGACATCGGGCGTGAAATGAACTAAGCTATACTAACTAGCTTAATATCTCTATCTCGTTCGCTGCCTGTATCTCTCTGGGCAAGAGCATGTCGGACCATGCTCAGTGTAGGGTTCCGAAGCCGTTACTACAAACAAATTAGACCTAGCCACAAACTGAACTTTGCCGTTGGAATACTGTTATCCCCATACATCGACATAGGTCGCGGCCAGTTTACCAACACCGCATATAAGTTTTCGGTAGGATAAACATTTAAACCGTTTGTAACTCAAGAACCACTGAAGTCTACTTAGAAGTTATAACTTTCCTATTTAAGTCATTATATGTGCTTACATTAAATATATTTTTGATGTTTAGTATTTGTTGTTTTGACTGTAGGAAGGGGACACTTGATTCTAACAAAAATTAGCGCTTTAAAGCTTAATATTTCATAAACGGATACCTAAATCGAAAAATTGTTTTGAAAACCCTCGATATTTTTGAAAGACCTATCCAACAACACCCCACACTATGGGGTAGAAGAGAAAAAAAAAATACATCCCCACGTTATGTTTAGAGGTGCACAAAAACAATTAATTCAAGATTTTATTTTACCACTTTGTTGGCGTGACTAATATGTATATTCATTACCAATTACAGCTTTCGTAGTCTCTGAGGTAGGCTGCAGACGGACGGACGGACGGACATGGCGAAACTATAAGAGTTGCTTGTTTGACTATGGCACCCTACAAACCGGCAAAACGTATGTAATCGTCAGGGCCAAGAATGGTTGCGTTTATCGCGTGATAAAATACGTGTCAGAAAGTGACGGATGTTATATCCACATTTTGTCACGCGAAAAACGTATACGTAACGTAAATATGAAGCCCTGGGCCTAAGCGCTCGACGCGACCGACTGGCAGCTTAAATCAATCCTATATATTTTATATAACGATACGATAACGTTCGTAGAATGTATCTAAGGTAGGCCACTGGGACTCGGTCTTTATTCTTTTGGTGTATCATATCTTGCCTTGATATTGAAATCACACTGTAAACACTGTCGATGATTATAATTGCGATGTAAGCAATATATACTAATATAATGTGAGACAGAGGCCTTGTTATTAAGTGGCTGAGGACCAAAAAGTTAGACCATAGTTAAGCGCAGTTAACCCTAAAAATATGGCTAATTCTCGTGTCACCTTACCCAAGTTCTATAAATTTGGTTTTACCGGGCGTCTATTCTAGTATTCTACTGGGTCAAACAATACTACTTTTTAAGTGTTATAGTATTGGTTTTAGCTCGGACTCTATGTTCGTGAAGTAAATTAGGGCTTTCTTAATGTTGACAATTAAATACGATAACCGATAACACATCAGAGGCATTTTTATACAATGTTATACGAAGCCCAGGAAATAAGAGCCATCCTATCAGACAATACAGGGTTGGGCAGATTAAGTGTCCTAGTTAAAAAGACCCATAAAATTAAAACAAGACAGATTTTTTTTAAATTTATCACTTTTTTATTTTTAGCGTACTCTATACTTAAAAAAACTAATTCATAAGTTCAAATCGCTCGCCATCAGCTTTACTAACTTGACGCATTCTTCCATAGAATGCATTGCACGCGGCACGCACTACCTCGTCTGGTATTTCATCCCATATCTTGACTAATCGATGCTTGAATGAGTTTAGATTCATGCCCTGTGTGCTCCCAATCTTGCTCAGCATGTAACCCCATATCGAAAAGTCCAAAGCATTCAAATCCGGCGATGATGCAGGCCATTCTTGCCAAGGTATAAAATCTGTCAAATTTGTTCTACACCAGTCTTGAGTGCGTTTAGCTTTGTGAGATGGGGCACTATCTTGTTGGAAGCAGTAATAGTCGTTTCCATATAATTTTTGAGCATTTTCTAGTAAATGACCCTGTAACACGTTCTGGATGTAATAGTCTTGGTTAATTTTGACACCTCGATCAATAAACAGCAGCGGTAAATTGCCTCTAGGCGATATTGCACCCCATACTTACCATGACAGCTGATGCACTCTGGAACCGTTGTACGGCTTATTTGTCCACAGGAATATCCTTCAATGAAGCACCATAGACACGATCGTTTTGTTGGTTGTGACTGTCGTTGGAACATCTTTTCATCGGAAAAAATAATATCATCGCCGTCGTGCCAAGCTAGCAATTCCCTACATTTGTTCACTCTAGCTTTTTTTCTGGGCATCTGTTAAGCCATGATTTTTTTGTTTTTTGTAGGCTTTTAGCCCAAGATCATATTTTAAAATACGACTCATTGTTCGACGGGATATTTTCATATCTTTAGCAAGTTTGCTTGCACTTCGAGCTGGATTTCGTCTAATACGCTCACGAATATTTTTAATGATGTTTTTGGTGCGAACAGATGGCTTTCTTTCTCCCAGGTTTGGGCCTGATTTACGAAGATCCCGTTTCTTTGAATCGCTTGACGGTCCGCGATATAAACCTTATATTGATATTTAAATGTTTCAGCGTCTTCAATATCTCACACGGTCGGTATTTTTTCTGGTACAAATCGCACACGAGCTGGCGTTTCGCGTCCATTGTTGAAAACAATATAAAAACAAAATATATCAAGCTGACGTGTAGAAATCATAAAGTACGTTAAATTGTCAACAAAAAAAAAACGAAGTGAATAAGAAGTTTAGTTATATTTAAGTAAAAAAGCCATACACAACTAGGACACTTAATCTGCCCAACCCTGTACATAACAGACAAAAAAGTTATACCCAACACAATAGAAACCCAGCTTTAGATCCGGATAAAACCCTGGTTAGTCGATTGTTTCACTGCTAGGTTATTAAATTGTCAGAAGCTCGTTATAATTCCGATATTCAGATTTACTGCCAACAGTTTTGTTATTTTTTAATGCTAGTTCCCAACAATCGAAGCACAGATAAATATATTATTAACGAGGACTCGGAAAGGTTTTCATTGTGATATTTGTATTTCCATTGGAGTTCAAATTTGAAATTTCATTTTCTTGTACTGTCAGCAATGAACGAGGTTCGAAATGTTAACAATATGATTATCTAGGACAAGTTTTTGTTACAAACTCTGCCTTTTTTGCAAAGTCTGGCTTACAAGTATCAAGATCAAACTAAAGAATCCCAGCTCTTGGATCTATGGTGATGTGTGTTATCTGTTGTGAATAAATGTGTTCTTTCTTTCTTTCTTCTTTCTTTATTATATTGCCTTTGACATGTAATAACCTCACTGACCCAGAATGAGGGTAATGTTTTCGTTTTTAAGGTTCCGTACATCATAAGGTAAAATTGGAACCCGTATCACGTTGTTGTCCGTCTGTCTGTATATCTATCTGTCAAGACCCTTTATTTCGAGAAGGAGTAGAGGTATCAAGTTGAAATTAAAACTAGTATATACTCAAGTCTGCAGTCTCTTGAAGTTGTGAAAAAATCAAACTCGTAAGTTGACGTAAAAAAAGATGCAGCTGTATTTGCCGCAAAAAACCTAGACTTCGACGCGGGACGGGAATCAAATTTTATACGGTATTTTCCGTTGACCTAGATCTACGAAATTTGGTAAATAATACCGTCTTATTCTACAAATAAAGGAAATAATCTAAAAACTATGTATTTTAAATTAAATCACATAAAAACATGGTCCTTACGCAAGGAACGGCGGTCCAAATTTTAAATTGAGTTAACCGTGTCATGTGTGGAACCCTCCTTGGGCGACTCCGACTCGCACTTGTCCGGTTTATTTTAACTTGACGCCGTTACTGTCATTTAAATAAGAGCTATCGCAACGTTGACGATAAGGTAACATGTCGAAGGCAATATGGTTTTACCATGTTGGCCCTATTTTTACTTTTTCTTTACCCGTTTTGGCAAGGCCCACGTCAAATTTCGTTAGTTCGAAAAATAATCTTGTATCAGTCGACTAAAGTCAAATGTCACTTTGACAAATGTCCTAGATTTAGGACGTTGGGCCTAACGAGTTTAGGAGCTATCATAATCTTTCACTATACAATAGCAATAGCGTGTAAATGCATACAACAATAGGTGTTCAAAAAGGTTCTTTTTTTAAATACGGTCAATGTCCACGTCTGCTATAGTAATTAATTAAATTATTAATTGCTTTCTTGTATTGTATGCGGATACTGGAGATTTTAACATGATGTTATTAAGTAGGTACAGCTACTTAGAATTTTATTGCAGTTTAATGAACAAAAATCTTGAACGTTTCACTAACAATATTTTGATCAAATTTAAAGTCATCATCATCATCATGTCAGCCGAAAGACGTCCACTGCTGGACATAAGCATCCCCCAAGGCTCTCCACTCAGACCGGTTTTGTGCTTTTCGCATTGAAAGTAGTCTTATAAAATATTTTTGACATTGCGTTTATTCAAAAGGGGAAGGCACACGAGCTCACAGGCCACTTGATGGTGAACGGGATCCAACACCCATGAACATTTGATTTCTCAAGATCACAATCTCAAGGCCCACCCTGCAGACCGAGCTAGAATGCTATGCTCTATGCTAGTAATTTCACCGGTTTTTTTTTCCTGTAACTGAAACACAACAATGCGAACAAGGTTGCTTGAAGGTAGGTTCAACGATAAAGTGGTGTTACGATCTGAACGGACCCTGGACAAGATCCCTGTACTAAAATATAATGTATAAAAAGTAGACATTAAATTTATCAGTAGGTAATACAATTTGAAGAGTTCCGTCGATTCCTCATGGATTCCACCATCAGATCTTCATTTTGATCAAAATGGGACCAAACGGAAAGCACCAGCTTTCAAATAAAAAAAAAATCATCAGAATTGGTTCTCCCAGCCGAGAACCTCCTCCTTTTTTAGTCGTCTAAAAATAAATAGTACATTATTGCCTAGGCAGTGAAGCAGGCAATTGCGGGCCGAGAATTGGTTAAAACGGACGAGCTTGTGAGTCCGTTTAAAAATACGAGGCCCGCAATTGCCGTTCCTGCCGAGGCGTATATACCTAGTGCTTTTCTCAAAAATCGCAATATACAAATCGCATATAAACAGAAACTTCACGTGAAATAACATCATTCTTTACCGCCTTTATGGTTATGACAAGGAGAAACGCAAGCTTTTTTAGAAAATAAAAACTCAAGCTACCTATTCCAGACACAGATAAAAAAGTTACGTTTCGAAGAAAATATGGATGTTTAAGACTTGTGCCCTCATTTTATAATGGCCGTTTTCACTTTTTTTAAAGTTACTAACTAGATAACAAAGAAATTTGTATGCAACATTGCGGGCTTGTGTAGCGAGCACGCAATGTATTTTTTATTTATTTGGGAACTGTCTGTTAACTATGTACTTCGCGTTTAAGTATGGAGTTAGTAATGTCAACGTTTCCGGTAATTTTTGAGAAAAAAACTTTGTATGCCAGGGCGTTTTCACTAAAAAGTGTACCCAATTAAGGACTGAAATTAAGGAACTTTAACTCTGTCAGTTTTGTGACGAAAATTAGCTATATATTGACGGCCGCAATGTATGGCTAATTTTCGTCACAACACTGACTAAGTTAAAGTTCCTTAATTTCAGTCCTTAATTGGGTACACTTTTTAGTGAAAACGCCCGCCAACGGTACAACAATGTACTGCAGTTTTCATTTCAAGCTCTCGCCAATTTATTGATGCTTCATCTATGATATCTGATGTTTGCTATATTTTCAAATGGACGGGTATTATTTTTGTTATCGTTGCAAGTTTATTATTCAGAGATTTATTTGCTCTCTATTGACTATAATGTTATTCTCTGCATTTGTTTGAATGAAGACAGACACAAATGGTTTATTATTTCCCTTGGATTTATAGTGAATAAAATTTATTTATTAAGTATTATTAATTTAATAAGATTAACTAATTCTAAAAGAGTGTGACTCTAATTCTATGACAGGTTAGACTAATTCATTACGTTACTCTAATTTCTATTAAAAATAAGTTACTTAATTTGGTTCTGCGTCGTGTCAAGTCGTGAATGGTTTTTTTTTTTTTAAATTTATTTATCACAAAAAACTTAAATGGTATGTAGGTATGGTACATATTTATATTCCGCCAAACTGAGGACAGTTTGTTGGCGGATAAAGCGCTCATTATCCTCTTGTGTTCTACCCACTTATAGCTAATTTACATGCTCATAACTTATAGACTACTTAACTAGCGCGGTAGGTATACTTTAGTTATGCCATACAATCAATATACTATTACCCTACGTATGCGGTTTGGTTCTGTTTTGCTCTTATATTTAAAACATTACATTTCCACAACGATTTTGGTTATAATAGATAATATTAGATTATTAGAAGATTGATAATTGGGATAAGTACCTATCTGATCTATCTGTCAATGTCAAAATTTAAAATATGAAATCTTTTTTTGGCGAAGTTTTCATTAAATTATATCAACTCTAGAAGTTACCAACTTGAAATTTGGTATAATTGAGTAACTTACTTAAAACTAACTTATTTAAATTAAAATAAAACTAAGCTACCTACTCAAATATTAAAGATGTAAATAATAATCACCACTATAAAAATAACACCCCCTCTAGCAGGTCCGCTCGCGGCATGGTCCCTATGACACTGGCTGCATTACCTCTCTGGATAGCTAGCCCAATCCTTTGGGAGGGGTAAGCACAGCTCTAGGATCTCCGGAGGTGTCTATGAGCCAGGATGACAGAGCATGATAAGATAACTAACTTGCTTGTTTTCAGTAAAAACAATATGAAATTATTTTTCTAAATATTTGTAAGGTGTCTAGAATAGAATAAAATAGGTGATTGAAAAATGAAAGTGATTTTATAGTAAACTGGGTGTCATATTAAAAAACTTAATTTGAAAATATCAAAACTATTTTTTTTATAATTTTTCTTGACGTACTTTTTGATGTACAACCAAAATTGTACGAAAATGACCGCTACCCTCCCTTATCTCCGAAGTTTACGGAACATAAAATCTCATAAAATTCCTGATTTAAAGATGATTATTTCTTTTTTACGAGAAAAATTAAATAAAGTTGTCAAGGTTTACAGTTTTGAACAAACTACCAAAACACTTTAAAAATCTCTCTTAAAATTTGGACAGTATTGCATAGAAAATAAAGTTCCTAGCAAAATGATTATTTTCTTTTGCATTTCCCACCCATATTTCTTAAGCACGGAACCCTTGGCGTGCGAGTCGGACTAACACTTGATCGTTTATTTTTAATAAAAAAAAAAAAAAAAAAAAAACATAAGTTGGCCGTGTCCATGAGGCAAAATCCATCCGATTCCTATAGTAATTTGCAGGTGCCACAAAAATATTTTTTGTCAATTGTACCATAGGATTTGATCCCGGAAAAATTGAAAAGTTCCCGAGGGAATAGCTGTAACCGACCCTATATGCGGGCAGGGCCGTGGGCGACAGCTATTAATTTGTAATTGATATCGGGGGAGAACTCACTGGTCTGAATCCAAAACTAAACTCTATACGCTTATACAGTGGACGACAAAATTGCGTTTACATTTTTGCACCTTATTGCAATGGAATAAGGTTAAAAACTGTAAACATATCTTTGAAATGTGAACTAGATGACGAAAATAAATTAAATACATAGTAAATAAAATAACCAAGAATCAGAAAAAATCTAATATTAATCACATGTACCAATGGGAAAGGTATATAAATTGTATTTTTCTATAAAAATAACAAATCTGAGTGGAATGAAAACTGAGGAGTAAGTTTCGTTTTACATTACATTTAATAGAAAAATAATTTTAACAATACCAAGCACTTGAATTAAATAAACAGCATGCTGACTGAAAACGCGACCAATTTGTTCGAGATCATCGATTTGGCAGTCGAAATCGCAATGTATTCAGTTAAGTTTGTTTTAAAAACATCTTGAAAAAAAGTCATAAATTTCCTAGTATTTTCAAAGGAACTTTTACCTTATCAATGTCGAATAACACTTAATGCCGTAATCTATCCAAAACACCTTATAACACTTCGTCACGATGAACTTTATTTGAATTTGGAATGTGTCGTATTCGATTGCGCGTCTTGTCCCGCTCTGCGCGACCGGTCTTTTTCGTTTATGAAAGAGACGCGTATACTTGCTCGGCTTCGGTATAGACTCTAAGCAGCGAGTCGTGAATGTGGATTGGTGGGCAGTATAGGCGTAGGCGGGTGAGACGCCGCAGGCAGCGTGCGCCCCTTCGGTTCGAAATTTGAACAGTACCGCGTTCCTAACAGCCGAGTCCGTGTTGCAGCAGACCGCGCAATACAGCCAGTACTATTCGTTTCTATGAGGTAAATTTTAAATAAAATTGTGAATTTGATGTTACGTGGCTTATTATATGAATGTATGACCTTAGGTAGGTAAGTGTTAACGGAAATATTTGTAGAAAAATCTTGTTGGATTCTTATTTGTTTTCGATGTCAGTAGTTAGAACAAGTACAGTACGAATAAAAGTTTACTTATGAACACTTAACAGGGTGCTTGAAATTGTGCACTGTAATTAAATGTAAAACACGTTTCATTTTTTGCTGTTTAATTAATAATAACGTCAATAATCTCTTTTCACTGCACATAAAGCTCTTTATTAAGTAAAAATATCATAAAATCCATAATTTTATAAACATGGTCCGACGTGTTTGTCATAGCTTTTTAAGTGTATTTTAGAGATAGGTTAACATCATTAAGACCTTTATCGCGGAGTGACCGTATGGTCACGATCAGATTTTTCAAAGCTTACCTCATGTGGCACGTGGCTGTAATGTAGCCACACCACAATATATCCGTTTTCAACTATTACGAGTTCAATCGATGGATCGTAATCTTAAATATCCACGACTTATCAAACATATGCACCATGATATTTCAGTTAAATAAACAGAAATTACATTTGGTTTATTAAAAGAAAACTTCAATCAAAACATCGTCTATCATCGTCGTACTACTCTTTATTCAGTAGAATTTCAACCGTATAGTTTGACGTAGATTTGTGTATCGTAAAAATCTTATATTAGAGGATGTTGTTTATGTACTTTAGCCTCATTTAAATAGATGTCTTGAATTTGAATTTTTATTATGAGTTTTATTACCTTAAACATTGTTCAATGTTTTAAGGTGTGTGACTGCTTAGTAGGTATTGAAGAATAATTACATTCATTTTATTGTATATATATGGTACTTACAGTGAATGTGAATGGTTACTTCATGTTCAACTTATATTAGTATGCGTTTTGATTGTATTTTTTCTGCTGATTGTTATCAAAGTAAATGTTTTTCTTAGTGTCATTTTTAAATGATGAATACATAAAAATAAAATGGAACCGTGTTTTTTTAAATTACTAGTAAAAGCTTGATTATTTTCTGTTAAGTATTTTATTTAGATTTAAGTGACAATATTCTACATTATTTGTTGACCTGAAAGTTTGTGATGACCAGAGATCGGAATATCGGCGTCATTACTCTCAATAATGTGGACATCACATCAAAGATTGGCGGGTGGTAGGACCTTGTGCAGGGTCCGTCCGGATCGCTATCACCATCTTATCCATTAACCTACCGCCAAACAGCAGTGTTCGCATTGTTGTGTTCCGGTTTGGGGATAAGACAGCCGGTGAAATGACTAGCATAGAGGCATTCCATCTTAGTCCTCAGGGTTGGCAACGCATTTGCAGTCTTAGGATTGCATTGCAGTCTTGTGAATGCGAATGTCTATGGGTCACAGTTTCCACTTACCATCAGGTGGCCTGTGTGCTCGTTTGTCTTCTCTATGCCATAAAAAAAAAAAAACAAATAAAATTACATTAATTGATTACTTACCCTAAAAAATATTTAGATCCATAAATAAATAATACAAAGACTTGTAATTATGTAAATAAAGCAAATAAACAGTATTTTTTATATTTTTTCCGCGGTCAGTTTTGTTCTTTTTCACGGTTAAAATAAACTGATGAGGTGAAAAGCTTCTTTCGCAATCCATGGATGTTAATGAAGCAAACTTAAGTAGAATAATATTAATGGCCAAACTTCACTTCTTTGTATTATATATTCATTACTGTCCTGCGAATGATCATGATTAAGGCTTAGGGAAGAAATCAATTAATGTAATTTATTTGAATAATTAAAATCTCTGGAGTCATGTCCACATTATTGCGAGTAATGACGCCCATTTGTCCGATCTCTGGTGATGACTGATGGATGATGTAATGGAAATGTACGCATACCTAATACATTCATATTGCAACATCATTACACGTAATTTTAAATATTTTTGCATATAATATAATATCATAATATGAGCCTTGATTGTTGCTTAAAACAAATAAAATTTAAATTAGAATAAATTTAAATAGAAAAATGCACTACTTCGTGTTGTACCGTGAAAATGAGTCAAACACACAAACAAACTTTCACATTTATATTATAAGTAAAGATATGAATAACGCGTTTAAACAAACAAACAAAGAATCAGATGTTAATTGTTTAAATAAGCGAAAGTTATCTCCTTTTGCACAGCTTAAAGCGATCTTGATGATTCATTTTCCACATTACACAGATTGAAAAAAAAAAACGCAAGATCCATTGACTGATGTACGCTCTCCACAGTGAAAAGGCATTATCTCAAAGACCATAATCTTGACAAGAATCAATTATCTGGCGTTACTAATAAGCATACATCGGGGTTTTCGGTGCGGGAATGTTTGACATAAGCCAAATATTTAAAAAAAATTCATTAGGTAGAAACCTAGAGTAAAATTTTGTTACTCTAGGTTTCTACCTAATGAAAAATTAAATGAAAAAAATAACATTATAAAAGAAATGTCGAAAAACTATGAACGAATTTTTACAAGGAAATAGAAATGCGATCGAAAAAAAAAAATATGCTCCTATTACAACTGCCGACTTAGAGAGATCGTTCAGTTCATTGAAATGGATAATATTTACAGCAAGACGTCGCAGATGAACTGTTCCAAATATTGAAAAAACATTAATAGTTTATTTTGAAAATCGTGTCAACTACTAAATTTACCTACTGCAGGTAATTAATTAACATTAATTTTATTATTATCTCATATCATTATAGCCTTGGTAGTAAAGCTAAAGTACTACATGAGTTAAAATAAACTTGTATCATAGTGTAAGCAATTCGCAGAGAGGTAGTTAGTCATTAGGCATAATATGATATTTTCTCAGATTACCTATCTGTTGATATCTACTCTTTCTTAAATCATTCCCGCACCGAAAACCCCGATGTATGCTAATAAGGTTTCATATAATACAGATGTTTCGTGGGAGATAGCTAATTTTAGTTACGACTTAACTTAAATATTCTAAGACTACAACTTACGAAAATACTTAGTTTGAATTCATATTAAGTAAAGTAAGATCTGAAACATTAAAAATGATTTATTTATGAGGAACCATCCGTCAATCTATTATTAAAATAATATCATAGATAAAGATAAATGTTGAAAGAACAATTACTTACTACTTCACAATTAGTTTAGGTACAATCACGAGATAAAATTTGGTACCCACCTTAGGTCCAAAGTCAATCTGACATGCTCTAACAATAAGGTTGAATTTCCTAAACGTTACAAATGACTTGACATTTCTAATGACATTGACGACTTCAAGCATATTTTTCTTGAAATCGGTCCCAAATTAACGCGCGTGACTGTACCTAAGTATTATCACACGTCATGTCAGCTTAGCTGAATAAGACCTCTTTATGTAATAAATTAACAGTTTTTTTAATTTAATTATTATTTCGAATATTTATTAGTGTTCCGATAAAAATCCGTATCCAAATTGATCCATCCATTTACTCAAAACACTGCTCTCTTTTCGACAGTCATTAAAAATATTCACATCACGCTGTATACGGCCATTCTCACGATTGGGTGTTCTCCGCCTAATTACCAAAGCCAATTTTTTTTTTCGTTTATTTGACTAGATAACATAATAATATGAACAACAGGAAGCTAAATAATCAATATGTCGAAATGGCATCAAAATATACAAAGAAGTTTTCGAGTTATAGAGATTCAAATATTTAATATGAACGGTAATTAGATTTTTTTGTTTGAGATGGATATGGTAATTAGAAATACATTTGACTAAAGAAAGTATTATGTAATAATTTTTAAATCAACAACTAATTATATGTTTTTTTTTCTAAATGATTTCTATCGATTTTTATTAATATTTATGAACATATACCTAGTTAAAATTAACTTTTGATGGCAAAAATGGTAATACACAATGACACACATGCTTATATAGAAAAATAAATAGTTAAATTAATAGAAAACATCCAAGACTCAAGACCAATAAAATGAATGAATGAATAAATTATAAATATCAAGGGACAAACAAATATTAGCCTACATTACCCACTCGGCTGATCATTTAGTTTTTTTTTTTTTAATCACTCATTTAAGACAGACTAGGATGTATACATATTGTGTTGTTAGAAAGAAATGTTACATTATTATTGACGTGTGGTTTTGCCAATCAGGAGTTTACGGGACTAACAATGAGAAAATTTGAAAAGGCATACGGTGACTCGCCATCACTTCAATAATCTGATGGCCAAACGTAATAATTATTTATACATTTAAATGGGTTTTGCCTGCAGGCAAGCCGCAAGTGTCTTAATGAAAGGGCCTATTTTCTTCTTGTTTTAATTGTCAAATAAATTGATTAAATATAATATAATATATTTAAATTGATAATGAAAATGGTTTATATACCATACCGTGTTTTTTTTGCACTATAATTTGCAACATTGATTGTATTATTGAAACTCTTTCAATACATTTCATACTACGGTGATTAGTAAATCTAAGGTAATTAGCACTACGGTACTTAGAATAATTCACATAATTTCCTAAAAATAACGAAAACTTGAAGTTGTAAAAATACTGCTAAATTGTTGTACACAGAGGCTTTAGAGTTCTTTTGTTCTACTAAGCGACAGCGAATTTCCCTTTAAAACCAAATTTAAAACACGGGGTACGGTAATTAGAAAATTTGTAAACCAAAGTTACGGTACTTAGACACTTACTTGCACTGTGGGAAAATACGACAAATCTGATACGTTCACATAGTTTGAGTACCGAGGCACAACCCTCAGCTCGCGACTCATGCAATTTGAATGAAATAATATTATGTTATTTGGCGTTGAGCACTTCGAAAACCAACGGCTATGGTAATTATATGTTCGGGCCGGACAGACGGTTTTATAATAATATATTTTTAAGGAACGGTCCTAGTGAATTAAAAATAAATCTGGTTATACAGACACTATTAGCCTACCAAGATTTAAAATGGCACACGTAGAAGCCGTTCCTACTTGAAATTAGAAGAAAATTTGAAGACCAAGGTAGCGTGCGGACAGGCTACGGTAATTGGAGAATGAGGTTTTGAAAAATAAATTAAATATGATAACTAAATAACAGGGCTAATATATTACTTATACCGTATAGATAAAACCATAATCTATGTAAGAAAAATATATGCAGTTATTTCTGACCATGTTTAGGGATAAATATTGGGCCGGACACGCAAAAATTCACTATTCTGAGAATGGCCGTATATAGGTATATCGTATAGAACGCTGCGTAGTTTCCAGTCCCTTCTATGTAGTTATAACGTTTATCAATAAAACGCCTTGGGATTAAACCTCTCCGTTGAACTTAACCTAGAACTAAACGCTGCCAAGTTCTCGCTAAAAATAGCAAGATTTATTTAATATTAATATAGCGAATCGAGATAGGGCGCTAAAAATAAGCATGTTCAGGTAATTATTCAATCTTAAGAGGATTATAAAGCTATTGAACATCGGAGCTCGGTCATCTTTAAGCTCTTTTTACCCGCAATAAAATGAACGGTGTTACAACTTACAAGTTTTCAAAATTCAAAATTCGAAATATTTATTCAGTAAATTGGCCCCATGAGGGCTCTTTTACACGTCGGTAACATGGAGTGAATCTACTAAGTCTGCATGTATCTGTGTAAGTGTGTGTCTGTGTGTCTCCACCGTAGCTCCCAAACGTATTTATCGATTCTTTACAAAGAAATATAGTTTAATTGTGATTAGGGTTTGCAATGCGGATCCATTTTGTATGGAAGATCCGGATAATTTCGGATCCAGATCCGGATCTTCCATACAAAACGGATCCGGATTGCAAACCCTAATTGTGATGGTTATTAGCCAGGTTACACTTAATTTGGTTGGCTGTTTCAGAGGGTTTTGAAGCTAATATTTTCCATACAAAATTCTCTCCCCATAAACCCAGACCGCTTTTACGATTTTTGAATGCGTTATAGGTATCATGAAAGATGCCTGCACGTTTTCATTTTGAAAAAAATATTTCTTAGAATGAAACAAAAAAAAAACAGAAACGTACAGACCTAGTTCATTATAAATACAACAACATATACAAACAAAAACAAAAATGGGCTTGATTTGCGTCACAATCATCGAGATATTAGCTCAGAAAAAAGAGGCCTTCATACGAGAGTTTTATCTTTTTAATCGTTATTAACGCTTTATTGTTATTTTAGTAGCTGGTTGTATTATTTAAGATTAATCTTAAGAATCGCTTGATATGTCAGTGTTAGAATAGTTCCCGCGTACCTGTACGTGTACAAGTACAAATTAATGATAGTAGTTCAGACTTCACTACTACTGAGACTCATAGTTAATTATTTCGTCCCTAATTAGTCCCGTGTGGTTGCCGGGATAGAATAGTGCCACAAGTTATTAGAGTTGTTGGTAATTCTGTAGCTTTGCCTTCCCCACTTCGAGGATGAAGGCGTGTGTTTATGTATGTACTTATGTATGTAATTATGTGTTATAGATGCTAAACATACAGAAAAAAATATCAATATCCAGGTATCTTTTCAAAAGTTTATATGTCCGACTCTATGTTCTCTCGTAACTACTAAACGGCAAAACCAATTTTAATAAATTATACGTGGTTAGCTTCTTATTAACCATTAAAGTGTCATACTGCCCTCCTAAATAAAAAGAACGCATGTGCAATTTGTTAGTCAAAGTAAATTTAACCTCCCATCTTAAAAAAATAAGGTCTATAATACATGCATGGTTCTATGAGACATACGCCCTTTTTTCTAAGCAGGGCAGAATAGGCTATATTAAAAAAATTGAAAATCAAAATCGCGGATGTTTTAAAGTATATATTACGTAGACCTTAATATCAAATGACACAGTCGGGTTTTTAAAGCTTGCATTTTATTAGACTTGTACCGAACTGCAGAAGGAGGAGTGTGCCCGAGTGCCCGTGCGGCCTACTTACGGAATAAATGTCTTTATCTTTATCTTTTATCTTTAATGTTATTTATGTACTTGATATAGTACATTCGGTGGTTAGAGCTGCCGCTATTATCAAAACACAGAACTGATTTAGGAGGTCAAGGGCATCAAGCGTTAAAAACAAAGCATGCTTTTATAAAAAAAAAACATTTATTTTACTACGTACGAGTATGTATGACCTTAATCTTGTCCATTCCATAACACAGCTTCCATCTTGAGGAGAATAAATAAAGATATACCAATTCGAGTTTGTCTTAACTCTTAACAATTTTGTTATCTTATTATTAACATCACTTGAGAGTAAGGACGGCTGTATCGTCAAAAACAATGTAGTTTCAAAAACATGATGCGTTAAAGAAAATAAAGAGGTGTAAAAGCGATCTCATTTTTAACGTCTAATGTGTGAAACAGAAAAGCGATGAAATAAGCTTTCCCGTATCATCGTCAGTAAAAAGTTAACGGGGGCGAAATCAGAGATCGTCAATTGCGAATGAAAAATGTTTTTTCAAGAATTCAATTTTTTAATTGTTTCTGCGAAGTGCAGGCTCCAACATTGTTGCAGTTTCGTTCGGAAATATTCGCTTTTTAACGTGCACGTCGTTTCCACTTCAGTGGTTTAAGGTTTACACGGTTGGAGCGGTCTTTTTGCTAGCTGTGTTTTATCAATTTCTATTTTATTTCGGTGTACATTTTCTTTACAAACGGGAATATTTACACAAAAAACGAGTCAAAATGCTTTAAGCTATTATTATTTTGATGTTTAAAATAAATCACATTTAAGCCAGTGTCTATTTTCAATGGTTGCGAAACATGCAAACAAGGTGACTTTACTTGGATAACGCTGTTTTTCTAGTACAGCTTTAGTTATTATAAACTAAATTAAATTCACCAAAGGGTTGGCCAATCGACGCAGTTTTTTCATGACGATATGATAACTATGAGCTTTAAAAGAAAGTATCGCCATGTCGGGGTTATTATATTATAGATATTTAAGTAAAGTTCATCCGTTATCTACTTAGCGATCTTTATTTCTGCGTTAAGACTTACCGGACCTAACCTTAACCTTAACCTTTGAACCCACTGTGCAGTTTGAAGAACGAGGGTAGTTTTACGATTACCTTTTATTTATATTAACTAAAAGTTCTTAGTGAAGATTACAGACACCCAATTCATGTTTCCTCAACCACCACCTACGTAACATTTCACGTCTCATTGACGACAAGAAGGAAGCTAAAATCGAGAATAAGTTCCAAAATACTTTTGAGGACTTTTTCCCGACGAAAGTTTTTAGTTTAAGAAGTGCGTTATCGACATGAAATTTAGTAAATACAGAGTCTGGTCAGGATGCATTCTCGACTTGATCGTTATCAAAAATGTGTGAGATTTCCGTGTGCTGCCAGACGGCGGCAGCATCGAGCGTTTAAGTCAATTCCGACAGTGTTCGCAAATCGTTTACGTTAGCGTTATTAATTTTAACTAGGGCTCTACAGATAGTTTAGTCTTGAGTGGAAAAACGATAAATTCTACGAGAAAATACTTAAAATTTATGTTTTATTAGTTCTCCCTCATCTTCCCACCGTGGGCCAAATGATTACCTAATATTCCGACCAATAATGCAATGTGATTTTTTTATTGATCTGAGGCTCTAGGCAAGGTACATTCTGATTTGTTATTAAAAATGTATACTTAGGTCAGACGGTCGCATCGAGCACCAACGTCAATTCCATACATTTAGTCAGTTTTCGAAAATGTTTTACGTTAGCGTTAAGCAACTTGTCGAGCCTCATTGGTAACTTATGCGATCCTAAAGAACGTTCGATGAAGATTCAGTTTTTACTGTAAGATACTTGATCGCGTACCTCGTTTACCATACTAACAGCAAGTACTGAATGACTGCACGCATATAGTCACTAATTACTGCTAATTGGTTACTTTATTAATTATCTCGACTTGAATGGGATCCGTTTAACGCTGAATGTGTTTTTAAATGATATCTGCGATGATTTTACGAAGTTGATACATTAATTAAGATAAAGTGTCATTGGCAATTTTGCCTTTTTTAATAGTGGAATTAATTAACATTTATCACGCTAAGTTTTAACTTGAAGTAAAAAATAATTTTGGGAAACTTGATTTCTTTGTCTTAACTTTAGGGCTTTTGTGGCTGTACTAACAAAATTTAAAAGACCAAAGAACCACATAAATTCATCCACACATGCAGAACGGTTGAACAATACCAACCATTTTTAGCTACGACTAAAAACATTTTCCTTCTTAGGCAGTCGGATTTAAAAAATCCAAAATCGACTAAAGCTTGCTAGATACATAATCCGTTGCCAAGTATAGTCGGCAACGTAAGGGTCACTTCGCTGGTTGTTCATAGCAACGGAGGGTTATGTTAGCTTAGAGGGAGTGGCAGCGAGCCGCCCCTCAGAGTTTGCAGAGAGCGGTACATTTGACAAATCTCCGGATTTCGGTGTGAGTGTTCCGGCAGACGCATCGTCGTAACTAGCGTTTTTGTCTGTGATACTCTACATTAAAACACAGGGTCTTTACACTCGTTTGTTAAAATTTTGTGGATAGTCGTGAGCTAATTGTTATTGTTCTACGGAAATGACGTCAATTAACCTGTAAGTATCTATTTACTGAAAAACGTTTTTCTTTTATTTACTTACTGGTTATTTTCCTGAAGTAAATAGTATTAGTCTGCCAAAAAAGGAAGGTTATTAACCTTTGTAATTAAATTGTATTTTGGTATCAGATGAATCGTTTTTGGGGAACGAGGTTTCGTTCGTTCTTAAATAACAAATATTACTGAATAGATACCATAATTATAGAACCAAAAGTCGGAATTAAATAGAGGAAAATATGAAAGAAATGCAATAGGTTTTTTCATAGCTTGGTTTTTATTATTTTTATGTATTTTTTAGGATTTATGAATAAATGTGGGTAGCTGAATCACGTGAAAAATATTGAATAAAATTCAGAAAAGTAGACAAAAAATATGAAATTTAATACTGCAAACCTTCGTTAATGTGTTAACGGTTGGTTTTATAGTACATACATACATACATACCTTCACGCCTGTAATCCCAGAAAGTGGGGTAGGCAGAGCTACAGAATTACAACTTCAAAAAGTTGGTTTTATAGTGTTAGCTGAAAAGCCGCGGTAACATAATACCTCTGTAGAGAACTCTTCAAGTCTTGAATAAATGTAATTTAATAGGCAAAATTTAACTGGAAGAGTAAATGTCGAGTGAATTTTAGAAATGAAATGAGTTGAACAATTCTCAGAAAACACTTTGCTTTTGACGTCAGTGTCACCTGATAACTCTAGAACTGAAATGAGGTTTATATTTACCGTTGCAAATATGTATTTAAGTTCACGTTTCTTGTTTATATTTATCTAGAGCTCGAACCCGGCTTCATATTTTATGTTTATTGCGTTAGTGAAATGCTGTAAACCTTTGAACTTATGTAATTAACGATTTTTAAAACACCGGCTTATCTTTTGTGCGATTATCCTTCTTACACACACAACTGTTCAAATATTAAGGCTTCGCTACGATATTATTCTTCATAGTTAGGGTATCGGCTAAGATAGTAAAGTTAGTTTTTTTTTTAGTACATGGTACATGGTAACTACTGGGGTTCAAAGACTGAAGGCCACGAGTCGATGTACTCTAAGCCGCGGCCACCGGCGCTAACTTAATATACGACGGGAATACGTGGGGATTATATCAAAAGTATTTATTTAAAAGGGCTTTTTATATGAATCATTGCTGATTTTTACTGCAATTGGTAATTTAAAAAAACGCATTTTAATTATATCGTTCATATTTCATATCAATTCTTTCACTAATCCAATGTAATTTTTTTATGTTTTATATAAGTTCTGTTTTTAATCTTTTGCATGTGTTTAGTACTCATTAAAAACTGGTTTAGTTTTGAGCTTTTTCCTCTGAGGCCTTATCATTCTTATCAAGGAACAACACTTAACAACCTAATAATATTGTTATCAACGTAAACTCAAATTTAATTATGTATGTTTCCTAGTAAAGTTTATTATCGGAATGTTACGTTCTGTACAGTTGCCGGCGTTAAACAAATACATTTATTTTATTTGCACGTTTAAAATTTTGTTTTATAGCTTTACAAAAAAAACAGGAATTAAATAGTACATTATTGCCTAGGCAGTGAAGCAGGCAATTGCGGGCAGAGAATTGGTTTAAACGGACGAGCTTGCGAGTCCGTTTAAAAATACGAGGCCCGCAATTGCCGTTCCTGCAAAAAAAAACTCAAAAATCGTAAGATATAAATCGCATATAAACAGAAACTTCACGTGAAATAACATCACTTTTTACCGCCTTTATGTTTATGACAAGGAGAAACGCAAGCTTTTTTTAGAAAAAAAAAACTCAAGCTATTCAAGACACAGATTTAAAAGTTACGTTTCGAATAAAATATGGATGTATAAGACTTGTGCCCTCATTTAACTATGGCCGTTTTCACTTTTTAAAAAGTTACAAACTAGATAACAATGAAATTTGTATGCAACATTGCGGGCTTGTGTAGCGAGCACGCAATGTAATTTTTTTGTAATTTTGGAACGGTCTGTAACTATGTACTTCGCGTCTCAGTATGGAGGTAGTAATGTCAACTTTTCCGGTCATTTTTGAGAAAAAGCTTTTAACGTTATCACTTATCATAACATGAAGAAGGTACATGACGTTTAGATCCTAACGCGATTACACGCCCATTTATATGGATTACCTAATATTTCTAATATGAAGATCGGAAATCTTGCATTGTACCAATCGTACTCGTTGATTTAAAAAAAAATTAAGTCAATTTCCGATATTTGCTGAGCTGGGCCGGTATTCTAGGCGCTAAAAACCATATCGTCTTTGATCTGTTATCGTATAGTCAATGTTTTGATATCTTTTATTAACTTGACAGTAATGGAAGTTGACCGTAACATGTCAAAATACGATATGGTTTTTACCACCAGCAATAGATACCCAGATACCCTGTATTTATGGTATTGTCATAACGTCAGCCGCCATGACTATCAAGTCAATAAGACCTATCAAATCAAATTGAATAGAAGCCTTGGTCCCTCTCAGCCTTGACAAGTTCTCGTCATGCGGAATGTTCAGAAAAAAAACCGTCATAAGTTGGGTTTTACAAACGTATCATTTTAGAATTTTTTATTCGCTATAACGTTTTGTGCTTAAACCGTAACATGTAACGGAGGTAACGTAAGCTTTTAAAATAAGTTAGGTTAAGTAAGACTATTGACCACAAACATTTAAGAATAATGCGGTTGGAAGTACATCCTTGCAAATGAAAGTTTGTTAATTGATAATAAAACTGGAAACAAACCTTATTATTTATTAGAGTGTTTCCAGTTTATTATCAATTTACTATTTCTTCCATGTACTCTTTTGTACAAATATTTCTCCTTCTTTGTAAAGTACATAATTTGTCAACGTTAACTTTAAAGAGCCACCACTTAAATTTTAAAAACAATCCCTGACTAATTATTAGCCAACTTTTGCTCCCAATTGTACAGTCAGCTCGTAAAACTATACCAACTGCATTGAAACATCATAAAAACGTTATCGTATTTTTACATTCAATTAGGCCGATAACGGTTTGTTTCGATCAATCATTATTTTTAACGTTCTCTTTGTTATTTTGCGAGCAATATTTGATTTTTATTGATTATTGCATGAAAACATAACCTAATACGTAACTTAAAAACTTCCGCGACTTGAGATTTGCTAAATTAATGTATTCGTTTTAATTCTACACACTTACCGTCTACTTTTGTCGACTCATTGTTCAGTCTTTAGTTCCATCTCACGTTTCTATGCTGTAGGGTGCATATAAACGCGAGAAACGTATACGGTAGGTAGAGGATGTCACGATAAATGAGCCGTTGAAACGCTCTGAAAACCGACCAGATGAAACTGGTGCATACATACATACCTTCACGCCTTCATTCCCAGAGTGGGGTAGGCAGAGCTACAGAATTACCAACAACTCTAAGAACTTTTTGATAACTCTGTAACCACAATTTGCAATTTGAAATTGGTGGTGGTTTATAAACTGATTAACCAGTTAATGTCTTAAACAAGTTACTTTTTAATTACCCGACTATTTTTTAAACGACAGAATGTTCATATCACGGCACGTAAATTACCGCTTGGTTTCTTTTGTATTTAATTTAGGTGCTTTGTGACCACAAACCACAAATAAGTGGCAATATCCACATTGAAATATTTATTTAACTTAAGTTGTTAGGAACCTTCACTTTGAATCGTAAGTGTATAAAATCATTATTTACTAACTCTTCTTAATATAATTTTTCACTCAAGGCGTATCTCCACTTCGAATCGTTTGTTTATAAAAAACATTATTTTTTACTAGATCTTCGCAAAACTAACTTTACCATACAACTTAATATACGTGAATTAACTTCCAACGTTCGTACGTGAGTTTATCATCTAATTATTAACGCATCTGTTACTAAATTGGAATAAGCGTCAGTTACCCAATTACAGCGAGTTATGTCCGAAAAACTTCTCAGCTATATTTTTTCTCCAGATCACGAAGCGTGACATACATTCGTATAATTAATTATTTTTCTATGAGTTTTGCGTGAGGTAAACTTAACTTATAATTAGGCCCAGTTTTAGAAATTAGTGGTTATAAGGGGAAGAACGGTAGATACTGCCTTTATATGGTAGATAAGGTAACGACATTTCGAACGCAAGGGCGGGCGCGTTTACTTAATTGTTTTAATGTAAGTGACATGGCGTATCTGTTTTTTAAGATTTACATAAAAAACTGAATTAAGGTAAGTTTTAACTTAAACGTGAAATATTTTTAACGCTTTAGTTTTTAATATATTTATTGATAAAAAAAGCGTAAGTTTTCTATGTTTCATCAATACTTAAACAAATTAAAAACTTAAGAGTTTTGACAATTAAATAGAACTGTGTCTGATTTTTACAATATACGACACATAATTTTACTATCCATGTTACTTACCTCATTCGGGAGTGTTTTTTTGAGGATAATCCCTCTTAAAAAGATTTTATATTGTAATATATAGCGTAGAGGTTGGCTGAAAAATTTCAGTCCAGTATTTTTTTATATGAAGTTAAATTAAAAAATAAAAGATATTTTTTTTTTACTTGCACTAGCTTATTAATTGGACAAATTACTTACTAATCGAAAGTTTATATGCAAACGTTAGATTTAGTGCAATTTATTAGTATCGACTTAGGTGCCTACCTGTACTTAGTTCCTGTTTATACCTATCTACCCGATAGTTATGATAGAAAAAAAATAGTCAAACTAACGTTTGCATAATATTCTATAGGCCTCATACTTTCGATTGGTGTGTAATTTGAGTATTAAACAAGCAATTTTATTTTTTTGTTTCAAAGTTGTGTTTTGTTTAAATTTGAATTAATTAGTATCTGGCCTGAAATTTTTCAACCAACCTATTCGCCAAAATATTACCTACTTACCATATTAAATTTGATAAAATACACTTTTTATCGAATACAGAGCTGAGTAAAGGTCTTCTCCTATTCGGATCCTCTACTATGAAGGCTAAGAGGGACGATATTATCAAAACCATGGTATGGTATTATCAGCCGCCATTATAGACCGGGAGATAGTGACACAAAATTTCCGGTCATTTGTACCAAGTATGGCGACCCTTCAGTGGTCTAATTACGTAATGACGAAAAGGAAAATGATGGTCATGGCGCTGGTATCGGCGTGGCCGTTAATCGAACGTGTCGGATATATTACAGTGTCGTACGATTTGTTACAGAAAAGTTCTTGGACTTTCCGATAGTCGATGAAATAAGAAGTAGGGGGTAGCGTAATGCTATACTTCTCAGATGTGACCTATAGCCCGCCGTACTGACGAGACCTGACATCTAAAATGGTGCATAAAGGCTCAGTTGCCAACATTGGACATTCGGTCGAGCTGTTTGAATTTCCTGCGGAATTACTACAAAGGCTTTGTAACCGATATTTACCTTCAACGCTGCGTGTTGGAGATACCTAGGTATTTGTAGAAATTCGGGAACAATATCAGTTTCTATTAATTGCTGGGAAAATGATAAAGGGAAAGCTAACGATAGATAGGGAACGTTTTATGGTGGAAGATTAAACACTCATTTTCCCGTGTTAATATTATCTATAGGTAATGTAAAATGTAGATTGAAATCTGTACGTCTACTAGTTGTAACTATGGAAAATGATTCTTGGCTTGCCGTTGTACAATTTAAATATTTACATAAAAGTAATTACAATAAATTATGAATTTATTGACTTTGTTACCGTAGCAGTAAGGTATTTCTTCTGTACTACCGGGAGCCAGATTTCAGGTAAGAAAATTCCCAAATGTTAAACACTGACGATTCCGGAAATGAAAGATCCCTTTTCGTTGCCTACTTTGATTAAAATCGTTTGAGTTGTTTTCAAGGAACTACGAGTATAGTGCTAGTACAATAGACGTTGGAACAAGGGGCAGGTAGTAGAGGAAATGTACCCCAAATACGAAAGCTAGCAATTTGTATTCAAATGTAATTTTACCATCAACACTGAATTTAGTGGATGAATATTTAAATAATTATAGTCGCTTTAATATAGTTTATTAAAGCGAAAACAAATCGTCGGTCTTATGTAGGATTCGAACCTGCATCATTAGAATGAAGTAACCCATTGTAGTCATGCCAATTTCAATATAACTTGAAATATAAGTGTCGTTTGGTAATAAACAACGATAGGTGGCGTCAGCATAATCTCCGAGTATGAAAAAGAAAGCGATCACTAATTTCGTGGATCTTAGGCTATTACTTATGTTAGGTAATTTCTTAAGTCTAGGATATTTATGATTTGTATCTTGATAAAAATGCCTTTAAGCAAACTTTGTTGAAACACGAAATTTTATGTTTACCTTTTGAATTTTATCTTTATTAGTTCTTGTGTGTACAAGACAGTTTTAAATGAGATCACACTGTGATGTTTCTCCCCGGACTGCTATTTCAATATTACTTGAATGTTGTCCGGCAGCATGAGCACGTCATGCTCGCTCAAAGGTCTTTGCTTACGGTGGCGGCGTCGTTGATCGGGTCACCAACTCCCCGAACACATGGTTGAGGGAGGATGGCTGAGATACGCGTCATACTCGTGAACGGGTGCTGTTTGTGGGGTCCGGTCTGTTCACGTCTGCAAGGACTTGTTCAGTTAATTATTCCAGTTATGGCTTTTGACATAGAGACCTCGTCGTGTTGTTCTCCTAGTTATTATTTTTAGTGTAATGTATTTGACCTTACATTTGTAATATTTTTATTTGTGCTAGTTCTAATAATTAATATTTGTTACTTTATTACCTTGTAATGTAACTTACTTTTCAGTATTATTGTATTTTATGTTTGAAAAAATGACCTTCTGCTGGAGTTTCTTGCGGCGCTTCTTCTCCACAATAGTCTTGTCCGAAGCGAAGTAGATTCACTCATTAACGACTTCTTAAAGAGCCCGTATATGGCCAATTACTGAATAAATATTTTGATTTTGAATAAGTGGTATCTTGCATCGGCCCGGAGAGCCAGAGGAGATGTAGGTTCAAGTCCTACCTAAGACCGACGAATTTTTTCGCTTTAATAAATTTAGAATTTTAAAACAGACGTTTCTGTTAAATTAAAAATTATAGTCTTATTCACACATTTAACATTCATTTGCAAATGCCTCCCCGATTGTGAGTGAGCTTCAACTTACTTTTTTTTTTTTCAAAATGCGTTTATCCGTTAAATTGCTAATCCATGATTTTAAGTAAAAATTACATCTCCGCTGTGATAACGTTTTACAGACAAACAAATATTAGTAGGTATGGATAAACTGAACAAAAATGTATTAATTTAATTTTTTGCCGGGTTAGAATATTATAGTGCCACTCCATGTCTTCCCGTGGATGTTGTAAGAGGCGACTAAGGGAATAAAGGCTTGTAGTACTGTCAGGCGATGGGCTTGCAACCTGTCACTAATACACTGGTAAACATCTTAGCCTAATTGTGCAAAATGTGGTTACAGAATTATCTACAAGTTTTTAGACTTGTTGGTAATTCTGTAGCTCTGCCTACCCCTCTCTGGGAATGAAGGCGTGAGTTTATGTATGTTTATGTATGTAGAAATATGACCAAACTAAAGGCCATAATCAAAGTTTAATAATAATTAGGAAATAGCGACTCCATGGATTCTAGAACCTCGTTTTGCCACCAAAATCGTAACCCTAGTTATATTACCTACGAGCCACTTGGATGCCCAACAAAAAGAACTCCATTGTCTTTGGGAGAGACACCATATGCATACTCCGGTTTTATTTATCCCATTGTATAAAGTTCGCGGAGAATAAATGATATGCTAAGAAGGCAAAATATGGCTACGCAAAAACGTCGCCATTTTGAAACGGGCGGTATTTTGAATATGGAATGCCTCGTCCACGTTGAGACTATTTTTTGTAATTATTTGTTTAAAATATTGGTATACATTTATAAACTAACTATAAGATGCCTTTTAATGCGATGTCAAAGCTTATACAGTGTCAGACCGTGAACAGGTAGAAAAAACGAACGGCTTTTGCTCTTGCAAATTGCGCTGTCTGAAATTTCCAAGGCTAAATGATAAATGA
Organism: Acleris emargana; assembly: GCA_927399475.2. NCBI lineage: Eukaryota > Metazoa > Arthropoda > Insecta > Lepidoptera > Tortricidae > Acleris > Acleris emargana. The sequence continues at coordinate 10,061,346 of OV656835.1, read as the reverse complement.
AATAATTGTTTACATCAGTATAATAGCCCAACTACAATATCACTAACACAGGATTGGTCTTAAACGCAGTAAAGCAAAATACAACGTGTATTATTTTAGTGCATGTTAAGAAACCTTAGCCTAATTATGCAAAATGTGGCTACACAATTATCAACAAGTTTTTAGAGTTGTTGGTAATTCTGTAGCTCTGCCTACCCCACTCTGGGAATAAAGGCGTGAGTTTATGTATGTTTGTATGTATGTAAGAAACTTTTAAATAAAATTCGGCATACATTTAACCTTCGTTCATTCAGGGTCGAGGATTCCAGTTCAAACAAAAACATGGCTGACTCCAACGAATCGTCGCAGGGATTGAACCTTGTTATTTGAGACATAAAGTCGGAGGGGAGGAAGAAGCAGGAAGCTATGCTGAAGGAGCGAGAGGGGTCGGAGGGATCCCCAGGGGTTCCGGATGAGTGCGCGGGGTGCGGGGGGAGGATTCAGGACAGGTACGGTTTGATATACTTACTAAATATTTAAAGGGCTCCCGTGACTGACCGACTGACAATGTATAGTTACCCCCTTACTAATAATGGTTGTATAGTGGTGGTATAGTTATACAATGTTTTGTCCTTATCTGTCAAATTGAAATGTCACAGTGACAGATAAGGGCAAAACATTGTATAGCTATACCACCACTATACAACCATTATTAGTAAGGGGGTTAGTATTTAATCTGCCGGATCTATGGCTGTGATGTCACATGTCCTTCCAAGATGACGTCAAATATGACAGTTTTCTATGGATCATAATTAATAAACTGATTTGGATTTGGAAATTTCCTATGACTTGATGTTTGTTTTAACGAGTCTCCTTCTAATTGCACCTTCTTAAACACTCAGTGTGTCTCGGTCCATTATTTCTTAATGATAAGAGTACCTATCAGATAAAGTTAGAAGATTGTTTGGTGCATGGCTACCGCTAGGGTTCTTACACATCCTAAAGGCACAGTTTCTTGTTTACCACAAATATACCACGAAAACCATGCGGGCTATACCACCGACGCTCTAAGGAGATAGTATTACCACATTAAAATAATTACTGATAGTGAGGTAACTCGGCCGTCTAGACAGGGTTTTAACTACGAGGAGTGGTGCGGGACAGAAGTCCGCTTCGTCCGACCTCCAAAACCTTTATACTTTGAAAATCGAAGTTAATAGGTAGTTAGCTCCTTTACTTCTCTCAATATGCTATTTGACAGGTTTTTGAAAACCATCTCAGATTATTTGTTGGTGTTTATTGAGTACTCCAAAAGTGGTAATTTTAAACTCTTTTATGTATTTCGTCTAAAAAAAGGAAATAAAAATTCACTTTAAAAAATATGCCGCCAAAACGCTTTCTTGGGCAAGATGGCGTCGCACAGGAATCAGTGACGTCAGTGGTCAATACATAAACAAACTGACATTGGCTAATCATAGCAAAGCCAGAAAAACAAACAAACGTCAACTGTCTGTGGTAACCGCAAGAACCAATGAACGTAAGAACAGAACGACAGCGACATGAACGACAGGATGCAATATTTACAGACATCACAGATTACAGGATATACAGACATCCTATAATCTGTGATATTTACCGACCCTTGACGTCATCATGGATTCGGCGCCGTTTTCGATAAAATGGCTACAGATAAAAAATTATCAAGTTTTATCGTTGTTTTTTGGATAAAAGATCCATTTTTATTAAGTAAGAATACCTTAAATCGATTTTAAAACTCATAATTTATATGAATATACATAATTATTACGTTTTTTTTTCACCTTGTCAAATAGCCTATTAAGTCTCAAAATCTCGAGTGATAAATAGAGCTTACGTAACTTCGATTTTCAAATTTCGCTGGTACTGGTTCTGTAGTGAATTAATACGATATTGCTATTTAAAATCGCCACGAAAAAAACTCCCCTTAATACTGTTCGGTTGTAAAAAAAAACGAGGATTTAACCTGCGTTTTATTCCCTCACGCTCGTTGCTAGTTATAATAATTAAATCGCGAACGTAACATTTCATTCAAACTGGCTTTCCAATAATTGGAGAGCCAGCTTAAATGAATTAATGAAGGCACTTATGTAATACATACATTATCAATCTGTAGAAAAGTACCTACATAGATATTTTTGTCTAACCAAATTGCTGGCATTTAATCATTATTATTGCACTACGGTACAGTCGGCTTTATGAGTAGCAGCACACTTTAGCGCACTTTTTTTGAGACCTTATCGCTTTAGCGCCTTTGACATTTTTTTTTTTTTTTTTTTTTATGGCATAGGAAGGCAATCGAGCACACAGGCCACCTGATGGTAAGTGGAAACTGTGACCCATAGACATTCGCATTCGCAAGACTGCAAATGCACTGCCACCCCTGAGGACTAAGATGGAATGCCTCTATGCTAGTCATTTCACCGGCTGTCTTATCCCCAAACCGGAACACAACAATGCGAACACTGCTGTTTGGCGGTAGGTTAATGGATAAGATGGTGGTACCAACCCGGACGGACCCTGCACAAGGTCCTCCCACAAGTAAAACACACATATTAGTGCAACAGTAGTTCAAACGCAACATTACAGTGTCAAAGGACTAAAGTGTGCTACTCATAAGGCGACCATACAACTGCATAAGCCTTGACCCAAATCTCAAGGAAAAGGCCACCTACACCGCACTTTTAGCACAAAGCTGAAGTGACTTTTGTATGTGGGTCAATTTCAACATTTCTGATTTTTGTCTCATTTCGGTGCAATTTTTAAGTTTTGTGTATTTTTTAACGTTTTTCATTTTAAACTATGCATTGTTATATATTGTAGACGTGATGTTAAGGGTCACTCAAAATCATAAATAGTTTATGAGATATACGAGATAGAATATTTGATAAAACTATGGAATGATAAATACACACCGAAATGATAAAAAGTATCCACCGAAGTGATAAATACCCACTGGAATGATAGAAACGACCCACGTAAATGAAATCTTATCCACTGGAATGAAAATAAATGAAAAAAGTCCATAATTATCACTGTTTATTTGAGTAAAAATTACATTAATGTTATTATTAACTAACATAATTAGAAGTCTTTATTTGAGTAAAAATTAGATTAATGTTATTAATAATTTATCATAATTATAAGTCTTTGTTTGAGTAAAAATTACATTTATATTAGTGTTTTGAAACAATTCGCTTATAAAATAAACATATTTTAATTTAAAAATATTTTTTATAATGTACCGGACTGATTTATTACTCATTTCTTTAATATGGTTTTCAAAAATATTCTAAATATTGTGATTTATTTATGATAATAAACTAGTTATAAATTTAAAAAAAATAACAATCTTCTATGTAAATCTAATAGGAACAGTTCGCTGACCAAGCAAAATATAACTCAATAATTCTAATATTACAAATATCCCAGTGGCAATTATTTCATTTATCACTGACATTAGATCACTTAATGTTTAATAATTAGTGCGTCATAAGGACGGCCTCAAAAATATAATATGAAATACCTAAAAAACTCAGTCGAAAATGTAACATAATGAAATTATGATAACATAGTCTTGCAAGACTAGATGTGAATTTACATATCCCAGATCTTAAAAAAAAACGTAATAATTTAAATTAAATAAATTTTCAGTAAATACTGTAACAGTTAAAATGCAGTCGCATATGTGTACTTGGACATTTTTCAGTCTTAATGTGTAGAGATCAAGGAGCATATAAAAAAATCAAAAACATCCTAAAACTAATTTAAATTAAAACCTTTTAGAGATTTTTAAACTGAATATCACGTCCAATTTTAACACTTGGTACTTTATAATTATAATTAAATTGAAAAATAAATCTGTAACAAATTTTTTTTTTCATCGGTGAGAACGTTCTTCATTATAATATAATATTATATAACAAGTTGTTAGAGTTATTGGTAATAGCTCTGCCTACCCCACTCTGGGATGAAGGCGTGACGCTATGTATTTATGCATATTATATGCTTAGTAGTACAAAATAACTGACATTTGGTTATCGTTAAACGCTTAATTATTTACGTTTAAACGCTTATAATATTTATTCATTTGCTTTGACTTCATAAAATTAAATAATTAAATTTGATAATTATTTGGATAACTAAGTGAAGCTACTTTTGTATCATGCCGGTGTCGCTTATCATTTCTGTAGGTATTTCATACACCGGAAACATCGGAATGAGAACCACGGAATGATAAAACCTGTATAAAAATATTTTAAATAAAACAACGGAGTCTGGTTTCTTTAAACTAACGTTACTCCAGAATTAAGAAATATGACGTACGGTGTTATACATAAATCTCAAACTAAACACACAAAAAGTACAAAAAATAAATCAACCGTCGGAATGAGGATTTTTTTGTCCCCACCCCACCTGAAGCAAGAACTTTCCTTTATATTTTCTTGCCAGAAACGCGCACAACACAACCGCTAGCACCAAACTCTTGCGCGTGACTAACTCTACGAGTGCGCGGGAGGTGGGGGGCGTACATATTGAAGCTTAGCAGATATAAGGCACAGAATATTTGACGGTGGTAATGATAACGTTTCTCCGGACAAACGTATTTCCTCGTACCGGACGGTATGTGTAATAGTTAAAAAAAAAGTCAGGGCTTCTTTATGTACACTAACTATCTAGTATTTTAAAAAAGGTAAATGTTTTTCATAATCATTAATAGTTTTTGATTTATTCCACGTTTTGCAATCAAAACTGGGTTGCGGACAGCCCACTGTGATGAGAAATGAGGTCTTAATTATTTTTTTTTTATTATTATTTCCATTAATATTCTAATTCTACTTATTGCCCAAAATAGGCAACTGCGTGAAGTATCCAGAAAAAAATAACAGTTTAATTTTTAACCATAGTTCACCCCGGTTTTCAGCGCCGCCAGCTTAAAATATTGCTTGGGAAATTGACCCATGTATTGAATACAAACGTACGAAGTGTATGCTGTGGAAAAGGTAGCATAGAATAGGCACGTTTCACATAAACGCTGTTTTGATACGAAGAACGACTCGTACTTATACAATTTGTGCTGAAGGTACTATTATTTCCTTAGAGTTTAAGCCGCAAACGCACTATAGGAACGGAGGCGGTGCGGTGCGGCGAGCTCTCATACTAAAACCACCTCCGCTCAGGGCTGTTATTCTCTTAAAAACGGCGCTCGGTCGGTCGAACTAGTGAAGGAATGAAAGCGCCACACCGGCGAGTTTAAATAGTTCTCTCAGAGCTCATAAAACACATTTTGGCGCGTGCATTCTCAAATACGCCTTATGCGTTCAATTTTATCTACAGAAGCCCTGCTGCCTAATTGAGAATGCAAGTGTTTTTAAGAGAATAACGCCCCATCTTTTGACACGCTTTTTGATATGGGATCGCGTCGCACCGCTTCCACTCTCAGTGCGACTGTAAGGCTGTTTCATTGGTCCATGCTTGCTTTTAACTAGCAATCCATTGACTGTTATAACATTTTTGAGCTGAGTGCTACTTTAGCGACGCGATGTATGACGACCGATTATTTGAACGAGGTTAATTCTAATTACGGTAGATACACTCTATAGGTTCAACCTGCTGGGTCGACAAAGGCAATTTGTGTGAGATGGACAATTGAAAAAGAATCCATGGTAGATATTGTCTGAAGGTTCTACCTGCTGGCGGTGGACCGGCAGTGGCACGGCGCCTGCCTCCGCTGCTGCGAGTGCCGGCTTCCTCTAGACTCCGAGCTGACCTGCTTCTCCAGGGACGGGAACATCTACTGCAAAGAGGACTACTACAGGTAAACCTTGGATTTAGGAAATGCACCATAAAAAAATTGCTAACAAGATTGTGATTATTGTGCAATGTGCATAGTGCATATTGCTCTTGATTCCATACGGGCCTGAAAATACGTTAAACGCATCAACTAATATACTCAGAGTGGGCAGTGCATTTGCAGTCTTAGGATGGCAGTCTTTGCAGTATTGTGAATTCGAATGTCTATGGGTCACAGTTTCCACTTTCCATCAGGTGGCCTGTGTGCTCGTTGGCCTTCCCTGCGCCATAAAAAGAAAACTAGACGTTTTTACTATGAGCTTTCTTTGATAAAACTAATATCGTTAATATTGTTTTCATTTTAAGTCAACTAACAAGAAAATAAAACCTCTCTTGTTCGGCTCATAATTTTTCGATTGCAACTGTTAGTCCTAGGCCCTAGCCAAGATGCGTTTTTATTTTCCATCACTCTAAATGTATGGGATGACAGTTGACCACGTGGTTGATCGCAACGCTAGAGAATGTCATCTCATACATGCACACGCTTCTGGCTAGGGCCTCTGTGATTTTATTTTACTTAGTCCAAGCTCATGCCAGTTTTCTCAATTATAATATTGATGAATTCTTTGCTCTTTTGATATTGACAGTAAAAGGTAATAAAATCAATAATTTATAAAACTTGTAAGCTAAACCTAAGATGTCTTCTCTCTTAATTGAGTTACAGCAGCAAGTTAGATAATGATTAAACTCCTTGGTTGATGTATTTAACGCCTTTTTAGACTGGTTTGAAATCAAGAAGCTTTACAATAGGGCACCAGTTATGGACAAGGCACCAATAATGACGTTGATTCCTTTTTTACAGAAGATAACGGTTATTCATTTGTTTAGCAACAATCAATTTAGGACCGTATGAATTTTGAATTAAAAGTTTTGCCTGTCAGCTAAACGTGTCGATTATTGGTGCCGTCGACCTAATTACATTAAGCAACCATTTTTTTTTGTTGTAGTTGATAACGATATAGTAGTTAGATGGTCTTACATAAATTGAAAAATAGCCCCGGTCATGGAAAGCTTGAAGCACCAACAAAGTTTGTTTCATTGTTACCTAGAACTTTATAGGAGTAGTTAACAAGCTTAGTTAACGAACTTTAAAGCAGATGTATAAATTATTCTGAAACTTGTGTTTTATTTAAAGTAAAATGGTGTAATTGGTTAGTGTAGATTGGTAACAGTGAGTTTGACTGGTGACAGCTACAAACTTTTTATAGTAGAATTGGGGTACAAATGGGATTTCGTTGCCATTCTGTATTTTGTCTATATTTTAATTCTGTATTGTACTTAATCTGGCATTCTCATATTATCCAAATATATTTTGTGCCGAGCCTTTTTTTTAGCAAAATATTGAAACCAAATATTTCATTGTGACGTGTAAGTTATCATAAAATATAAATTCTTAATTAAACCTTTTGTATTCGGAAAGGGTATTGTGGAACGTGATATGATAACTGACGTATGAATTTTTTCGTAGTTAGGTATAATGACCGCGTTGCTTCGTGTTATTTGTTTTAAAATATTTAATTTAATATTGCAATGCGATTTTTACTTTAAGCCCATTGCTAATACAATGCATCCACAGCGGCTCATATGTCACAATCATTGAAAATAATTACAAGAGAGCGATATCTATTATATCTATAACTATATTTCAGCTGAAATATTACATTATCATACTACTTTTTACAATGTTGACTTTGTAAACCACAACTAAATAACACAATAACCACATATATATTGTTTTTATACACATAACAAGTCTTAAATAAACCCAACTGCTATTTGGATAATGTCGTCAAAGTAATGTTACTTTTTTTTATTGCATATCACATTAACATAGTTAACACATACTTACTTACTTACTCCTTACTTACTTTGTTACTTATCATGTATATATTTTTTATCCCGCCAATTTCGTATAGGGTGACGGCACCAATGATGGACACTTTTAGCTGACAGGCACCAGTAATGGACACTTCAGTCTTAAATCAAATTTCATACGGTCCTAAATTGATTGTTGCAAAACAAATGAATAACCCTTATCTTCTGTAAAATAAGAATCAAGTGTCCATTATTGGTGCCTTGTCCATTACTGGTTCCGTCACCCTATAAATAATTTTAATATAACCTATGATACTCTAGTGGTTAAGACGAATCTAACCACGTATAATTTATTTAAATCGGTTTAAATCGGAGGTGTTGTACTGCTGTAGTTATAACATGAAACTGACGTTTTATGCGTGCTGAGGTCAAAGTAATCTGGTTCTTTGTGATATTATTCGTCACAAAATGATCCATTATTTGGATTCATGAAAATGTAATGTAGCAGAAAATGTTTCTAATACTCAACGTTTAACTCGGCAAACTACTCAAAACATAAAATAAGCGGTTATAATTTCAATCATCATCGTCTTTATAACATAAAATACAAGTAATAAATTTGCTGTTTAAATTTATATTCTATAGCTCAATGCTATGGTTGAATTTGGGTTGAACGCTCTGCAATTAAGGGGCCGTGTCAAGATCACTTGAGCATTCCCACACCTGTCGAAATAATTGTGTTTGTGTGTCTCTCACTAATTATTTGTATCTGTGGTCATATTTCAAAGACGACTTAAAATAATAAATTGGAATAAAAATATTAATTTAAACATTTTGTTGAAGCCTTCATTTTGTAAGATTAAGTAAAGTGACAAATAATTTATAGTCATGTTTTAACACAAATCCAAAACGGTGTAAACTGGTGTGCTGTGATTATGAATGTTACTTTTGTTATTTTAACTTTAATAACAAACATATTGTGCGTTTTTTAAAATTGCTGTTTTACATAATATGAATAAAGAAAGAAAAAAATCGTAATTGAAATGAATTAAATACAACTTAGAAAATCACAAATAGTAAATATTAATAGTTCAGACAAGTTTACGTATTACCATTTTATTTTTTAAATCGTCAAAACCTTTAAAGATCTTAACAAACATAAAAAATCCCTATCTTTTGATCTTCACAAACTAAGCTCTTGATAACTCAGTCACCCATTTTATTACCATTATTTTTCTAAACACAAAAGGACACTTGACAAAACAGATGTTATTCTAAAAACACTACGCGATATGTTTGTTCATAATTTGTTGCCATTTCGAGCCGCTAGGGCGCGCCCCTGGCATACGGCGTAATCGGGGCGATGTGTCAAAACGTCAAGATGTCCGCACGTTGACAGGTTAGAAAATATCACAGGTGTCTGCACTAGTTGGGGCAGCTTAATAAAGGGTGCATTTCTTTTTTGTCTAGTCTTTAGTTGTAGCGTCGTTCCAAATTATCTTATTAATCAACTAGCGACAAATGGCATTACTACCTAAATGCATAAAATAAAACCGCCCAAGTGCATGTCTTTTTGTTGTGACATGTTTTTTTTATTTTTTGTGGTTGTACTTACCGGTACTTATTATTACTGTTTTTTAAATTAATTTTTCTATTAACGCTTCGTATTCCTATAAACTATTTCTATCAGTTTTTTTACGAGTATTATTTTTTATGAAATTTTGGGGGTTTAAAACACAAACACAAGGAGACTAAAAGAGCTTGTTTTAATTCATTTATCAAAAAATAACTGCCAATAAGAGCCGTTTTTCATACATTAATAAAGTTTATATTTAATCAGAACAAACCGTCAAAATCGTATCAGATCAGGTATAAAGGGTCGATTTTCATGAAAGCGGTTCAGCTGTTTCTGTTTCTGAATCCATTTGGAAGCCAAGATGCCACTGACGGACATACACAAACACACGCTAATCTTAAAACACTTCTTTTTCCAAAAAAAAAACTAAGACCACTATTAAATCCATTCGTAAGATCCAATTTAATTCCAGGCTGTTTTGTGTGAAGCGTTGCGCTCGCTGCGGAAACGGCATCACAGCCAACGAGCTGGTCATGCGAGCCCGGGAGATGGTGTACCACCTCACCTGCTTCACCTGCGTGGCCTGCGGGACCTTGCTGTCCAAGGGGGACGTCTTCGGCATGAGGGACGGCCTGATCTACTGCAGACCACACTACGACAGCGCCTGCTTGGACGAATACTGCGATGAGGACATTAATGTTTACAGGCAAGTGGAACTGATAGTCAGCTTGCCTTTTGGCAAAAATATTTTTTGCAAAACGTTTCGTTCCCCAACCGGTTCATTTGCCAATTCGCTTTTTTCATTGACTGTAAATATATCAGGGTTTTTTAATAAAAACACTTAACTAACCTAATAGGGTTCTACACGATCATCATCCAATGACTAGCATAGAGGCATTCCATCTTAGTCCTCAGGGTTGGCAACGCATTTGCAGTCTTAGGATTGCGGTCTTGTGAATGCGAATGTCTATGGGTCACAGTTTCCACTTAACATCAGGTGGCCTGTGTGCTCGATTGCCTTCCTATGATATAAAAAAAAAAACCTCATCATGTCAGCCAAAAGACGTCTACTGCTGGACATAGGCCTCCCCCAACGCTCTCCACTCAGACCGGTCTTGTGCTTTTCGCATCCTCCGCTTTCCCGCAATCCTTACAAGGTCGTCACTCCATCTTGTTGGAGGCCTACCCACAGCCCGTGTCCCGGTCCGCGGACGCCACTCAAGAACTTTCTGACCCCATCGGCCATAAGTCCTGCGTGCGATGTGCCCCGCCCACTGCCACTTCAGTTTAGCTATTCTTCGGACTATGTCGGTAACTTTAGTTCTCCTGCGGATATCATCATTCTACACGATGGTACTGAAATAAATCCTGAAATATTTACAGTTACAGAAAAAAAATCGGGTTGCCAAATGAAACGGTTGGGAAACAATTAAAGGGAGGATACCCCAATGATAGTCAGAAGACCCCGCAAGGGTGTATTCAAGGGTTCAAGTTTTTTGTGGGGATAGCCAATAAAATACACGCAAAATAACTATGTTTTTTCTTTATTATAAATTAAAACTGGTAAGGCGTTATTGCATCGTAATTGCCAAGACGAAAAGTCATCCTCGACAGATCCTTTGACAGATACATTCCTTTTTTCTTATAATCCAAATCTACAACACTGCCGCGTTTCGACATACAATTTAAAAAATTAAACAAACTATCCCACACGGCTACTTTCTTTTTATAGCGCCTTGTTGAAAATTTCATGTATCTAGCAAAAACGCTAAAAAATCAAGTTTCCGAATTTAGTTTCTAACTCAGCCTAATGGAACCCTGACCTGACACAGAACTGTGTCCCAGGTGTGTCAAAAAAAAATGTTCTATAATGTCACTGTGACACCGTTCTAAGGTGGGTTAGGCCCCCTTACTCAGAGGACCTAACATACCTACGTTTAACGCGTGACAAAGTGTGGATAAAGCATCCGTCACCTTCTGACACGTTAATAAGTACGAGAGTGACGGAAGCTATATCAACGTTGTACACGCAATATAGACGCAGGCATACTACGCCCGCAGATTTCCATTGGGCTGTTAGTACCATACCTCAACATATTCCAGGAACAACAAGTATGCAGTAATTACATGTGAATAGTGTCGCTGCAGCTTCTTGCAGTTGCGTTGTCGTCGCGTTTATGATTTGGCTAGATAGTGCGTGATGTTATTGGCAGGTGCATTGCGGCTTGATGCGTTCGGTATCCCCCACACCACACCTCGGTACTTGTATTAGTTGTGAATACAATATTTATTTTCACACGAATTAGCTCCCTAGTGTTGTGATTAAGATGGGGCACGTGCAAACAGGCCTAATTGCAATTAGGGCTCATTTATTATATTTATTGCCAAATTACGGTGTATTTAGTACTACAGACTCACTCATAAAAAATAATCGAGTAATTTCAGAAGACCTAACTTTGAATTTAGACATCTTCTCAGTATATACTCGTTAATTGAATGCATGTTGAGCTAAAACTAGTTTCCATAACTAACAGAGAATATGATATTGTAACGTACTTAGGGCCGAGTTCACCAACCAATTTAACAGGTGGTTAAGTCTTAATCAACCGTTAGTCAATACATTTGACAACCGTCAAACGTCAAACGGTGACGTCCGTTTAATTGTTGGTGAACACTGCACTTAGTAGTTTAAGAAAAATAAATATTATACTGACCTGAGCAAAGGCGGCAAATTTTAACTTTATATAGCTACTCATAGAGCATACAATGTTTTGCCTGCTTTCTTTGGAATTACGGCATCATCTAAATAAAAACATAACAACGTGAAACACGAAGCTCTGTTCTATAGTATACTAGTTCATTAAGCACAGTAAGTCGACCACCTAGTCGGTAGTAATCCTGCCTACAAAGCTAGCGGTCTTGGGTTCAAATCCCGGTAAGGGCAGATATTTGTGTGATCATCGCGAATATTTGTTCCTGAGTCATGGATGTCAACTATGTAATTAAGTATATATTTCTCTATATAAGTATTTATATTGTTGTCTAGTACCTACATATAGTACAAGCCTAGAGCTTAGTTTGGGACTAGGTTAATTCGTGTGACATTGTGCCCTGATATTTATTCATTTATTTAACTACCCAATATACCAAGTACAAAGTAAGAAAATAGCTACAGCATGAGACGAAGTTTTTTCAGTTTTTAGTTTACTTTTGAACTGATATATTGTTATTTGTATTTGTTTTGTGAGTCTAGATTATAACACCACATTAAGAACAAAATTATTTAATATACTTTGAATTATAGTATCAGCTGTCATTAATTTTAACTTGCAAAAAGTACGCGGGGACTTACGTAGTTACGTATGTTCCCTCTCAGTCCATCCCCACTTCGTAATTGAACGTACAGTATCGGTGCAACCGAGCAGTGTCTATTAATTAGCAGGGCGCGCCATTGTACATTAAAAACACAGCAGTGTCACCCCTATTTTAAAATGGCTATCAGCTCGGGCGAGCGAAACGCGTAGTTAGGCTCCAGTTACAATGAAGCGTGGTGGAGAAAATAGTGAAAAAGAAACGATAAATACGTGTACGATCCTTATTGATTACCTACATGATTACCGTGGAGTAAAATCAAGTAACTGAGCTTTTCTCGTTATCCTTAAAAAGTAAATCACGTACCTTGATGTTTTAAAAATAGGCCAAGTGCCAGTCGGAGTCGCACAAGAAGGTTTCCATTAATACTGTTCGATATCAATATCGAGAGAAAAACGCCAAAAATTACCCGTTTTTGTATGGGCATTCTTCTGATCAGGTGGCACTCATTTGCCTTGCTGCCATAAAATAGTATCTTATATGATTGGTGCATAATGAGAGCCTTTCGGCTCGTTTCATAAATCTGAACTGGTATAGTAATAACTAATTACACTCTCGGTCAAATAATACGGGTCAGAGTGCGTTTTTCATACAAACGAGGCTATTTCGAAGCCTTGGTTCCTGGACACAGGCATGTTTTGAGTGAGGTTTAATGGTGGATACTCCGAGGTTAAACAGTGGAGGTCAAAAGTGCTTAAGATACCTAACAGATCGCACAATCAGTTAACACCACAGCGAGAGAGCATGGGTCAGCATTTGGATTTCCTTACATTTTATTGCCATTTTATATGTTTTTCTGAACATGCACAATTCCGGCGTTAACCGCAGATTCAATCCGTTGGGTATCTTAGGCAATCTGGAAGTCCTGTATCGATGCTCGGGGTGTCCATCATCAGATTTCACTAAAAGCATCTCCTGGCGAGGAACCAAGGCTTCCAAATAGCCTCTTTAGTATGAAAAACGCATTCTGACCCGTATTATTTGACCGCGAGTGTATGTGCACAGTTGCATAGGTACATAACTCTGTACATACAGACATACATACATAAACTCACGCCTTTATTAATATCATAAGTTTTCCGCAATATGTGTGAAACCTGTATGTGGTTGCCCTGTATCTTTATGTACAAGTAACATTAAGATGCAGGACAGCGATAACCAATACTTTAATGACATACAGTACTTTAATGTTAACATTAAAGTACAACCACAGATACATACATAAACTCGCGCCTTTATTCCCACAGCGGGGTAGGCAGAGCTGCAGAATTACCAATAACTCTATAGAACTTGTTGATAATTCTGTAACCACAGATACGGTTTGTTAAATAGGACATTTGCTTATTGTTTTTGAACATACATACATACATACATAAACTCACGCCTTCATTCCCAGAGTGGGGTAGGCAGAGCTACAGAATTACCAACAACTCTAAAATCTTGTTGATAATTCTGTAACCACATTTTGCATAAACAGGCTAAGATGTTTACCATTTTTATGTTTTTTTTTTGTTTTTGAACATATTGTTGGGAAATTATGTTATGGATAAATGGATATGGATAAAAAATATTATCACCTAAAATATCTGTACATAACCACCACCTACCTAAACCTTTTACAACATCGGCACCTAATTCAACATTCTGTACATTTACTTATTCAAAAGTGCTGCGCAAAATAATATTTCCCTATTATAGGTGTCAAGAAATGCACAGTGAGGGGGATTCCCCCCAGTACTACGGAGGACCTAGTCAGAAGGGGCGCCCCCGGAAGCGGAAACTGGTTCAGTCGCCAGATGATATGCAAGTTCAAACCATGAGGATGGCCAGTACCGCATTGGGTAAGCAACTCTATTTACTTGCAGCATAAGATTCAATTTACATGCGAGCAGTGCGAATAATATATAAATTTGAACGTAATAAGATGTTATTATTTTTCAAGAGGAATTTTTCTGCGTATTTATGAAGAAGCTGAAGCATTTCCAAAGCTATTTATGATTAAAGGAAAGTAACTCAGCTAAGGTGAAAATAGGGTCTTAATTTTGTCTACGATAATTATTTGTAAGAAGTCGTAATGTGTTTTATTTAGGTCATCCATATCGAAAGCTGGTATACTTTTTTAAGAGAAAATTACTCTTCCTGGATTTTTCTTACAGTACCTTACCTAGCTTTATCTTATGTTATGACATTCATTAATAAATTCTAAAATGTTTATGTTTCCAGGGATATAAAAGTATCAATGTATTCGTAACTAGTTAACTATGCTCAAAGTTTTCAAGTTACTACCTATAACAACACTATTGAGACATAACTATACGAGTACAGTCAAGGGCAAAAATACACATACATACACCTTCAAGCTACTGACAATAAGGTCCGTGTATACATATATTTGACGCGATGGCTGTATAGATATTAATGCCCATGCATGGCTGTACCTTACACGGTCTCTATTCAACAAGATAAAACAATATTGTTTTTGATGTGTTATCTTATTATCCACACACATCAAATTAAAACTAATACCATATCACGCAAAGGCAATAAGGTTATGCCCTGTAGAGTCTCAGCCCTAAGGGTTGTTTCACACGTACCACAACCACACCACGTCGCAGCGTTAAAATACGGTCAAGCAGTGGTTACGTGTGAATAGTGTCGCTGCAGCATTTTCCAGTTGCGTTGTGGTGCCTACAGAATGTGGTTGTCGCTAGCAGTTAGTTGGCGTTGTCGCCGTGGTTGCGTTGCCGTTGCGATGTGGTTGCGATGTGGTCGTATTACACACGCGGTCGATGATGGCGGCCAAATGTGGTACGTGTGAATTGTACTATTTATTAAACATACAAAATATGCGCCCGACCACGTGTTGTGGTTGTGGTGTGGTTGTGGTTGTCGTGTGGTTGTGGTACGTGTGAAACAACCCTAAGCCCCTAGACGAGATGCATTACGCCAACTAGCGTATCTATTCATTTCGTTTTTAAACCAATTGCGTCACTGCTACGTCACGTGACTTTTCGTATCACGTCATCTACAAGTGACGCGATTGGTTTAAAAACGAAATGAATAGATACGCTAGTTAGCGTAATGCATCTTGTCTAGTGGCTCTGGGCCTCTATTCAACAAGGTAAAAGAATCTTTATTGTAAAACGATATAAAATAATACAACAACCATAACACAATAACTGAAAAATAAAACTAGAATTAAATAAGACTAACTTTATAGTACATTACTACAGACGCCAGGAAGTAGGTGGTTGCAGGCCGAGTTCATATAGACGGCCGAGCGAAGCGAGGTCGGATAGTTACGAGGCTGGCAACCCCTTTTCACGGCGAGGTATGTATAGTGCTTTTCTCAAACATATGCAATGAAATAAAAAAAAACATCACTCAAAAAACATTTGTGTAATAGGCATTAACGCGGATATTTTTGGTCCGAACCACACAGATACAAAAAAAAAACGATTTTCAGCTATTCAGCCTGTTCATAAAACCAGCTGTCATGGCAATATTAAAATTAAAAAAAAAATACTTCCCGGCCTAGGCCTTCAATTTTGTATGAAATTCCTTTACAGTTCTCTCGAGTTGTTCCGTCGGGAACGTGGCACTTTGAAGCCTAAAATAACTAACATAACGCCGACATTACATAGCATGTTTGAGAAAAATATATAAATTAACTAAAACATTAAATCTAAGAATGGCCCCTGCGGCATTGTGCCAAAGATGCTAAATAAAATAAAATAATTAATTAAGGTAAAAACCATATCGTGTTTAAGCTGTTAACGTATTGTCACCGTTTTCATAGCTCTATTTACTTGACAGTAATGACAGCTGACGTCATAACAATACCATAACAGAAACCCGGGCCTGGTTAGCTTATTAGCCGAAACAATATTATAGGTATAGGTCATGCACCCCAATTGGCATAGATAACCTGTCTATGGATATTCAGGTGTGAGACATGATTAAACAGCTCGTGGTCGAATTAATATCCTGCCTGTTTACATAATCAGCAATTAGTATTGACACATAATATACCTTCCTGACCCCTAATTACAACGGATCATCTTACATATGCATTTACTAAACGACGATGTTGATTTTAAGGACCAATTAGCCTAAATGAGTTCACGACTGGTAACATACTTAAACTTATAGCAGGTAACACTCGTTTTCTATAATCTCACAAATAACATACCCTCACCATGTTACAGAGATTTACTGGATCTAATTTCTTATACTGGCGATACGACAAAAGCCTTTGTGCGTCAAGGTACAGTCACCTGCAATAATATATTATCCATCATTGGGCGCAAAAATATCTAACATGCCTTTAGTACTAGCGGTATAAGGGCGTGTCAGATATTTTGCGTCAAATGTTGGATAAAATATTATTGTTGGTGACTTTACACAAGGCTGTCTATTTCGTGATTGTATTTATTTTAGCCTTACAGTACAGTTTCAAAGAGAATCCACATTTAAGGAAAATTTATCTTTACTTCTGACTCTAAAATAAATAAATAAATAAATATCAGGGGACAATGTCACACCAATTGACCTAGTCCCAATTTAAGCTCTAGGCTTGTATTATGGGTACTAGACAACGAAATAAATAATTATATAGAGAAATATATACTTAAATACATAGTAAACATCCATGACTCAGGAACAAATATTCGCGCTCAACACACAAATATTTGCCCTTACCGGGATTTGAACCCAGGACTGCTAGCTTCGTAGGCAGGGTCACTACCAACTAGGCCAACGCGTCGTCAAATGACTCATAATATTTTATAGGCGGACTAAAGTGATGTATTTAATCCCTAGGAAACGACACCTTACTCCCTAGCGACTAAAAGTCGCCATTCTCAGTGATTGTGTATGGACCATTGTTAGGCCGTGGAAATAACCTCAAAATGATAACTGTGCAAAATTATTAAAAAATATATATATCGTGAAACAAGATTAATGATTAAGAATATAAATCTATTTATTTTATTTTGTTAGGCATGGTCCAAACAGTTTTCAAGTTTGTATCTGTTGGCTAAATATGCAAGCATTTAAAGTGTCACTTTACAAAAGACTAACAACCGCGAAACTAATTTGGCAGACACTTCCTTACATATTTGTATAAATATTACTATTACTAATCTAGTATTGACGACGTGATAGCCTAGTCGGCCGTGACCTTGCCAAAGCTAGCGATACCGGGTTCGATACGGGCAAATATTTGTGTGATGAGCGCGAGTATTTATTTGTGCCTGTCTTGGGTGTTTTCGCTCGCTCGCTCACGTGGCTAAACGTCTCGTGTCATTATGGCTTGTTTTAGTCCCTTGTTGAACAATCTACTATTAAGATAAGCAGTAAGTGTAGTGTATTTCGTTAGACGATATTTTGAAATTTGTTGACATGTCAGGTACTAATATAAATGTGCCACAATTATCATTTCATTGACACTTTCCCAGGGTCCGTAAACCTTAAACTTCGATGGCTATACAAATTATAATGATCCCCCTTTTATTACGACTCAACTGTTCAAAAGCCAACGAAAAGCACGTTTTTTTGTCTTCTCAATACCTTGCATTCAGCTTCTGGCAGTCGGAAAAAAGCTGTCGTCAATACACCACGTGCGGAAAATCTCCTAAAAAAACACGTATGTCATTTAATCTCGAGGCCGCTCTCGAAAAACTACAAACTATACAAAACGCGCGCCAAGCCAGCGCTACCAACCTGACGCCTATTCAAGACATTTCTAGATAGTGGCCGGTTAAAATTTAGCTGAAACCTCAAAAAGAAAAATGCTCCCTACGTCCCAGATGTCAATTCATCCCGCGTAATCGCTAATGAATAGGTCGCGGAGCGCGAGAACTGCGCCTGTCTCGCTCTTGCTTGTTAAATCTCCATTGGTAAGAGGGAATGTGCCGGAGTTTTCTCTAGTGGCATGGTGGCTAGGGTCGGTATTCTGGATTATTCTTTATGGAGGCGAAATGCGAGGCTCATTGAGGTCCCTATTCAGGATCTCTCGGCCTGATTAATAATGGAGACACTTGTTTTTTTTATTTGGTAAGGTTAAACGTTAGTTTAAATGGTTTTAAATTTTTAATAGTTTAGTTATGATTATTGTTTATTTAAAATTGCATAAAACTATTATCCCTCTTTAGTCCGTGTTGCCCAATCACAATCTTAATCGCGTTCGAAAACTTTCATCATGACTGTATGGAAAGACATAAGCAGTCGAAGCCACCTTCCGGTCGCGTACGTTAATCCCATACATTTTCGATAGTGATAACGTTCGCAGAATTCGTCCTGTCTTGGGCTACTGGTGAGTTATAATAATATATATGCTGGTGATTGGCCGTACTATTTTCTTAACCCTAACCAGTGAGTTTATGTTGTACCGTCTGATCGTACAAATAACATTTTAGGTCGAGCATTCTCAATTAGGTAATTTTTAAACAGCGCAGTTCGTATCAGTCGCGCGCTTGAACTAACGATCGACATGATGCCGTTATCACGAGAATAACACCTCACAATGGCAACACTGCGAGAAGGTTGGATTTTAAAAAGTTTGCGTTCGGTTGTCAACTTTATGTTGTATTTCAAGAGGGTTTAGCTGAATAAAAATAACATTTGCCATGTTATATTTTTACTTATTTAGTAAGGGATATATTTTCGAAATCGAACGTCTCTTAAAAAATTTACTAAATTAACGAATAGGTATCTAACGTAGTCAAAACGTCCTAAATAATCACGAATTTCAAAAATAGAATACAAGAATAATGACATGGAATAAATAATGTATAGGGATGTAGGTAACATAAAAGCTCAGTAGAGTCCGACTAGCGAGTGGTGACACAAGCATTTTTCATATGGCAACAATTTTACCTATGAAACAAGCTGTCACATAAAGAGTCGCTTTGCATTTCGTGTTACTAGTTAGTGATATTTTGAATGTGCCGCCTCTTTTTCGTGTCACCACTCCCTGGTTGGACTGTAATAAAATAATTATCATACTGAAGTCTAGTTTGAATGGCATCTCATTTGTGCGTGGACTAGGATTCTACGTAATATTTTATTGTTCATCAATTTTACCCGACTGCCGCAGAAGGAGGGTAATGTTTTTATGAGCCTGTTTATTATGTATGTTTGTTCCTCTAGAAACTAAACGCGGATATAGCGATAGCTCTTATTTACTTGACAGAAATGGCCGCCGAGTTAAAAATAATACAAAAACACGTCAAAGGCAATATGGTATTACACATTAGAATAGAGCCTTTTTTTGTCATGGTAACAGAACTATGAAATTATTGATCATGCATATTATCCGGACAAACGTACTCCAAGGTTCCACGCAATCTAAAATTTCAAAAATGGAACTAGTTTAACGCTTCAAAAGATCGTTTACTTACATTAAAAAGGTAACAAATCCATGCAGTTCAAATTGAATATGCGCCGTTTTAATTTGGACGCTACTTGAGTTTTTCACACGCAGCATCGATAGGGCACGTAGGGAAGGGTTCTAGTGCACTTCCTCGGCGCTGAGTGTCGTTGTTTTGTCAACAGCAACCCTTAGTTGACATTGTTCAGAAGAGGATAGAAGTCACGACCATGTAGATAAATAATGAAGAATGATGAAGTTAATTTTCGTGAGCTGGCATTCATGTCTTTGTTCAAAAATAGCATTTATAGGGAAATAACTTCATTAATTTTAAGTCGTCAACATTAATTTTAACACTTCAAATTGATTCATAACATAATTACAGCTTTTAACCCTAACGAAAGAAAAGCTATTTTTTAAGTTGTCTAGTTCACGTTCACGTCTATTATAATAGACTCAATAAAACTTTAAAAAAAATGTAAACACGACTCTGCTGAAACAGGCTGTATATATAGATATGTTGACGATTCTATTTAATTGAAATACCCTTGATTAAACCACAGAATAGCAGAATCAGTTTTGAAATAAACACACTGTAATAATGAGACCACCACAGTATTTCATCTTTTTTTTAATTGTCCATGAAGTATTCTTTAGATTTCTAAATTGCTAAAACAGTGAACGAGCGTTACAAAAAAAAACTGACAAATTCAAGGAGTATTAATAACTCTCTATGTTTTGCCCCTGTACCAATGTGTGCCTTGTACCAAGTTATAACGATACTGATTACGATACTTACACATAGCTCCAATAAGTCGATGGTAGTTAAAATGTACGAAGTTAAATTGCAGCGTTACAAAATCAAATCAAATCAAATCAAATGTATTTGCGTAAACAAGGGTATAAATAGGTGTTACATGTCATTGTTTTCCAACCTCATTTTGCCGTAGTGTGGCGTACAAATATTTTATAGTTAAATAATGTCCTACTATTAATCATAATAATAAAATAATACCTACAAAGAAAATTCAACAATTTACGTTAGGTAACTTCGACTTACTAAAGTACGATTAATTAAACTTTATCACTCAGCAATTCTCGATATTCATCGGGAGAGATCGGAAGTGTCTTCGACACGAGACACATTGCTGCATATTCATAATATCATAGTGTGCACTTAACAGTCTAAAACAGTAATGTAGATCGCCAGACAAAATGTCACTTTTTTACAGTAGATCTATGAATGACTAAAAACATAAATACTAAATTAGTACAAGGGAACTTACTTCTTTAAAAGCCTTGTTTAGATTTAGTACTAAGTAATTGTATGATAAATATTGAAACCATACACGCTCAATCACTTCCACTGTTTGAATTAGAGACATTGATGATAAAACTGTTGACATTCCTTTGATTTTGAAAGCTAACCCTTCATAAAAAGTAGATTATTGACTATTTAAATATTTCGAATATTAATGAAGTTTCTATACTTCGGCCATTCTACTTTTCGATGCCTAATAAAACGTCCCTTAACGTGAACGTAAATTTGGAGTCATAATTTTCAACAAAACTAGATAATCTTAAAAATGCACACAATATTCGGATTCTGATCGACATACTTGAATATTTTTTATTTCTAAATTGGGTTGGGCTGTGTAAAAAAAGGCAATAATAGTAACGCAGTGGTCGTTATTCGTAAAGGGACGCTGAGACTGGTAACGAAGAAGTGGTAATTTGAGCAGCAAATTCGTGTTTTATATACAAAAATGACAAAAATAGTGGGTAAATTTACAATATAACGTGAGATCTGGTTGAAAATTAATGTGGGACTGCTGTGAAATTATCTCAAGATATCTACGAATTTTTATAATGGATGTTAAATTATCATTTCTATTTTAGGTATCGAAAAGTAGAATGACCCACTTACTTAAGTTGAGGTTTATTACTCGTATTAATTATACTAAATAGGTTTGAATATTTTATGCGAGTATTAGTATTTATATACTCTATGTGAAAACACGAACCTTTGGGATTAAAACCGTGATGTCCCGATTGCCAAAGTGGAAATAATCGTACTGTAACAGGTTCAGTTTCTGTACAGCTTCAAAGTTTTCTTTTTTCAGTTTTGTTATACCGATTTTAAGGTTTAAAATTACATGAAAAATCATTAGATAGAAACATTTTTTAACCACAATCCCCGAAATTACTTCGGATGGTAACCGCGTACTGAAACAAGAACAACAATTAGGTTGTAACAAGAATTGTGTTGCAAGCAGTTTAAATTAATAAATGAGCCAAGTTTCAATATTTTAAAGCCTCTACGTACTCTATTGTACCTAACTATTGTATACATACAATTACGATCTACATGTGGATCTTAAACCATTATCGCGATACTAAAGCTGCCAAGTCGCCACAGGTCGCCGACAGGTGGCAGCACTTACATGCCTGTCAAAACACGCACAAATACCGCTATGATGTATGTACCGACAATCGTGCATTCTTGATCTATAGATAATGGCCACCCGCCGGCTAGTATTTTACACCATACGAATTGAATTTAGTGAAAGGGAAGGATTCATACCAGTTGTATAACGCTGTCTCTTTCATTGGCTGGTATTTCGAGTGGTTTAATTGTAGCATATTATGATCCAAGTTCTGTTAATTTATACATTTCTCACTACGAGAACTTGGGTGGTTTTTTATAATCGCCCAAGTGAATCGACCTAATTATTAAATTTATAATTAAATATATTAGACAGCTAGAGTGATTTAAGTGTGGGGTGGCCACAATTATTTTTTATTGTGCGTTTTTGTGGATAATTTAGTTTTTTTGTTTAACGGATATTGTGTCGTTTTAGTTTTAAGCTGTAATGAGCAACGGAAACGCGGTAGAGTACCCAGGTTAAGATAAATGGAAATTTCAAACATTTACTTAGAAAGATTTTTATTAATTTAGTGGCCTTGTTACCTACGACTAGTGATGGGCCGCGGTAATATTCCCGTTACCAGTAAGTTTCCGTTTGGGAATATTCCCAGTAAGTTTCTAATGTTACCAGTAATATTCCCAAAAGGTGGGAATATACTATACTGGTGATTTATATGAGATTTAATGATTATATAGTTAGATAAATAAGCAATATGCATAGATATATTCCTTTCTCTTTTACACATATCACCTTTTTTCTCTTTCACACAAACTTCTTATCTGAAATGGCACAAACACAAAGGACTTAGTTTTGCCCTTGACTCGACTCAGTGCACGTGCTTTTTGTGATGATAGTGAAAAATGTGATAATGATTACTAAGCTTAAAAAAAATCGTTTTTCATGAAAAGAGGAAAAACATTTATTCACGCCAAAATTACACAATCTAAAAACATAACAAAATTAAAAAAATACAGTAAAACAAAGTCTTAAAACTAAACTTAAAACCTAGTGTTACCTCCCCAAGCCCTAATTACAGCCTCCATGCGATCCTTCATTGACCTCACCAACGTCACGATTCGTTCTTGAGGAATAACACTCCACTCCTCGACGACGGCGTCCCGAAGCTGTTCAAGGGTAGCAGGGGCAGTATCACGAAACCGCACCCGGCGTTTCAGATCATCCCAAAGGTGCTCTATGGGGTTCAGGTCAGGACTTCTCGTTGGCCACTGCATCACGGAGATCCCAACCTGATCCAGGTAGTCCCGAACAATCAACGCCGTATGAGAGCGGCCGTTGTCGTGCATGAATGTGAATTCAGGCCCGACAAAACCAGCATACGGGACCACGTGGTCCTCCAGGATCTCTGTGATGTCCCGATGAGCAGTCAGGGACCCCTGGCCACGTCCACCTCCAGTGCGGGAGACGCACACAAGGTCGGTTTTGCCCTGGATTGAAATTCCGCCCCAGAATATGCAGGATCCTCCTCCGTAGCTGACGGTTTCTTCAAAGCAGGCTTGTGAGTACCGTTCTCCCTGCCTCCTCTACACTCTTCTACGCCTATCGTTGCAGAAAAGGCATACCCTCGTCTCGTCGGAAAAGAGGACAGACTGAAGTCTGACTCGCCTATGCTCTGCTGTCAATTTATTGCAGCCCTACGAGGCAGGATTTTCTTCTCTCGCAGCCTTCTTCTTACTGTGGAGACGCTAACCAACGTCCTCCGAGCTGTTCGGAGCTGCTGTTGCACCTCAACAGCGTTGGAGAATCGGTTACGCAAACACGTTGACACAATATAGCGGTCGTCTCTGTCGGAAGTGAAACGTCGTCTCCCAGATCCATGCTTCCTGATGTAGCATCCAGTCTCCTGGAACCGCTGGGATACTCGTTTCACCCGGAAACGGCTTATGTTGAGTTGTCGAGCAACATCAACCTGCCGTAGTCCTGATTGCAGTAGTGCTACCACTTGAGCTGCTTCTTCTGCCGTGATATCCATTTTTCAGAGTTTTCTCTTACTGGAGCTGTTCAGGTGTGACTTCTGTGATGTCTGGATAGCAAATTACCCATAATTCATTTTTACCTACCCTTTTATTCGTGTTCAGGGTGGCACAAGTAGTGAGTCCTCTAATGAGTTTTCCATCACTTTTTTTTAAAGACCCTAACGTGTCGTGATCATTGTTTTTACGAAAAAGGACGATTCGCGTTTTTAAAGTTGATTAACTGTGCTTTCAAATGATACTAATATTGGTAGGGTACAATAAGTAAGTTAAGAGCTTTATTCGCTTGAAATCAAAATTTCAAAAGGTGCGATTTTTTTGACGCCGTGTGTATTTGTATAATTAAACTGATTTTCTTTCATTTCGATCGAAACTAAGATGTTTTTACCGTGATTTAAAGTGTACTTGGCCATAATTACACGATGGGAATATTCCCAGTAACATTGGAAAAATACCTGGTAATTTTGGGAATATTCCCGGTAACATTGGGAATTTACTTTCTGGGGGGGAGCTCCGTATTTTTTTTTATTCTAAATTGTTCCAATGTTCACCAAATGAGCATAAAACACAAAAAAAATATTACTTTATAATTCAGTTTTTCTATATTTCCCTAAATTTCCAATACTTGGAAATATTACTGGTAACATTACTGGGAATATTCCCGCCATGGGAATATTCCCGGTAACGACCCATCACTACCTACGACTACATTAAACATCGATCAACCCACAGCCGAAACCGCTTGTCCTAGGGACTTGCAATTTGGAGGGAGTATTCTTTAGATATCCTAGGAGTGGACTAGAAGGGATTTTTGGAAATTCCCTCGTGTGGTTGCCGGGTTAGAATAGTGCCACTCCATTTCTTCCCGTGGATGTCGTAAGAGGCGACTAAGGGAAAAAAGGCTTGTAGTACGCGATGGGCTTGCAACCTGTCACTAATACACTTGTAAACATCTTAGCCTAATTGTGCACAGTGTGGTTACAGAATTGTCAACAAGTTTTGGAAGTTGTTGGTAATTCTTTAGCTCTGCCTACCCCACTTTGGGAATGACGGCGTGGGTTTATGTATGTACGTTCAAAGTCGCGGGTACAGTCAGCGTCAAAAGTAACTGGTCACTTCAAGTTACTTTTGTACTTTATCGCATTAGTACATGAGACAATCTTGTTTGACATTGCTTATGTGACAGTAAAGACGCTGACTGTACCTACATAAATAAGAGTAACGAATGTGCAGTAGCACAAGCGATCATTAAGTAATATCTCTATCTCTTTCTAATTTGTAAAGGTAATAAAATAATATAACAAAAAACAAGCTTTAAAAAACCCGACTGTTGCTGACCAACTTTAAACCGTTAAAAATCCTAAATTATCATTCAAAATGAAAATAGATACTAAAAACCTAAAGATGATGTTTAAATAGCTATTCAACGATACACCATTTGTCATAATTCGACGACTTTATTTATTTTCTTTTTTACAATATGACGTCTGGTTCCCTCCATATTGCATTTACATCATTTTTTTTAAAGCGCCACAAAGGAAAAAACATACATAAAGGCTGATAAACATATTACCCTCCTCCTCCGGCAGTCAGGTGAAAAAGTAACAGGAGGGCTTTATTCCACTCAGTAAAACCATATTGCTTTTGACTTGTTATTGTATTGTCAACGATACCATACCTCTTATTTACTTGACAGAATCGGCGCGGCGGTCGAGTTAAAAACAATACGATACCATGTCAAAAGGAAGGTTTACCGAGTAAGATAGGGCTCCAGTACAGTCCGTGTGCACTTAGAAATCGCTTCAAGTTTGTACTTTTCTCTCACTCGCTCTTAGTAATAGCGTATAAGAGCGCGTGAGACACATGTACCTACAAACCTGAAGCAAGTAAGAGCTATCCCACTGTACGTGATAGTATATTAGTATTATTAGTGCTAACTAATATACGACTGTGCAAATAGTAAGTGTTTGAGCACAGAATTAAAAGTGTGAATCAATTGAGTCTTTGTGTGTGTAAAGTCAACACCGATACAGAACGAATTTGACATTCACGCCGGTGTTTAATGCATAGAAAATACGCACAACACTAACGTTAGCGATATTCGAAAACTATTGGTTAGGTGGTTGCCGGCTTAGAATTGTGCCACTCCATGTCTTCCCGTGGAAGTCGTAAGAGGCGGCTAAGGGAATAAAGGCTTGTAGTACTGTTAGGCGATGGGCTTGCAACCTGTCACTAATATACACTGTTAAACATCTTAGCCTAATTGTGCAAATTGTGGTAACAGAGTTATCAACAAGTTTTTGGAGTTGTTGGTAATTCTGTAGCTCTGCCTACCCCACTCTAGGAATAAAGGCGTGAAGGTATTTATGTATGTATGTATTGGTTAGGTTTCGAATATCGGTAGCGTTATGCGTCTTTGTTAGCAGTGGGCAGGACCTTTACCACGCCAAGCGGTGTTCGCATTGTAGTTCCGACGTGGGGATAAGACAACCGGTGAAATAACTAGCATAGAGGTATTCAATTTTAGTACTCTGGGTTGGCTATACATTTGCAGTCTTAAGACTGCACCGAGCAAACGTTGAGCGTCCAGTGGCGCCCTCAATACTATTATTATGTGTTCTGATAAACGAAAGAATTTCCATGGAACTGGACGATGCTTTTTTGTAGCGCAAGTAAAAACACAATTTATGGGATACGTAAAAAACTTTGATAATAGTTACCCTTTGAGTAGTCAGCTTAACGGGAAAAGGTGGCCACTTTTTTCCGTTAAGTTGATAACTCGAAGGTCAATTGTTAGTAAACTATGGGATTTATCGTATAAGTTGTGTTTTTATTTGTAGTACAAAAATGCATCGTCCGAATTCAAGAAAATACTTTAGTTTATTAGAAATCTTAATAATAGTAATGAGGGCGCCACTGTACATCCGGCGTACGCTCGGCACAGTCTTAAGATTAAACTCTTAATAATTCAAATGTCTATAGGTCGGGTGCGTGTGCTCGTTTGCCTTGTTTTAGCCAAAAATAACCGGCAATTTACCTCTTTTAGACGTATTTAGCATCAAGTCAAAAGTGATATTGAAAATTATACAATCTTCCAAACAAAGGTTTAAATCAATTAGTTTTTACTTATTTTTGAGTCACATGAAAATATATATTTTTTTCAATAACATCTTACCCGCACAACCGTATGATTCTTTGCCTCTATTATATTCAGTAATAACCAGAGGCCGGAATTTTCGTAGCTCTTTTGAGCTGTCATAGGGACTTCTCGTTTATCGACTGCGGATATACATATTTTATCGATACATTATAGAACACAACATGGTAAAGAAGATTGAAATTCCGGCCTCTGGTAATAACATATCGTCTTTGACCTGTCATTATACACCGTGTTTTTTTTGATTTACGATAACTTCGGCATATTACTAAGTACATCCATAGAAACTAAGTGGTAGATTCGATTTTTAAATATATCAAAAAAAAAACTGTTTAGAACAAAGTAATTAAATGTTGTATCTTTGGTCATTCTAAAAGGGCCTTTAGAGTTAACTCATAGTCAGTGTCAAATACGTCAATGTTGGCGTGACATACACAGACAGTTAAGAGCCTTTTAGACCAGTTCAACGTGATTAACTGATTAAATTTGAAAATTAAATATCTTTAAAACCGTTACAGTTATCATTGGTCTGTCTTCGGGAAATTAACTTTATTTTACCTAAAGAATGTTCCCTTAAAGTTATATAAATCAAAAAAAACACGGTGTATTCAAGTTGGCCGCCATTACTGTCAAGTAAATCAGAGCTATTAAAACGTTGACATCACGTTAACAGGACCTCTATAGATTCTAGTCTTTGGCCTTTTATCGTATTCTCAACATTTTAAAAGCTCTTATTACGCCGGGAGTTACGTCGGTCCTATATAGTTTCGATAACGCAATAACGTTCCCAAAATGCTTGTCTAGGACAAAGTATTTGTGAGTATTAGTTCCGATTATATCGTCTACTTGTGCAAACACTACCTAGTTGTTTAGTTAGTTAGCAACTATAATGGCAAGAGGACTTACAGTCAAGGTCGGAGCGAGGTACGGGAAGGGGGGGGGGGGGGGCGGGTTCCCCCCCCCCCCCTAGAAGATGCAGAAATGCTCACAAACTGTAAAGTTATATTACGCAGGTAGCCTAACCAAAAACAAAGTTTGTGTTCGCCTGGCCCCATAACAAAATGAACAAAATCCTATCGAGGCCCTCGTTTGCCGTTACATAACTACTCGAACATTCAACACATTTTTTCCCAGTTTTTTGTTGCAACAATGCAATTAGCAGATTTATTTACGGACCCATTCCTGGGATCATACTGTTGTAACAGTTTTGCAGTGCGATTGTTAATAGGCTTTTTTATGGGTAAACTTGTACCATACTTAACCTCGACTTCACTTAATATTAGGTGAGAGGTCGAACGCAAACCCATTTTTGACAAAAATAAAGCAAAATCAATGAGTGCTAATTAGTAGTAAGGTACATGCGGAATGTGAAAGTTAGTGCAATACTTGCCAATTAAACTTACGTTTGGTAAATTGCAACTTATTTTAGTGAAAAAGTACCTATTTCATTGTTTATAGAATTAATAAAGATATAATAAATAAGTAGCAAAATGCGTGATTTCTACATACCTATCTCGAGCCTGACCACACGTAACCTTTCTGTGTTTATCACGATGATCTACCGCTGTCAAACACCACTATTTATAACGATCAAAATCAATTATTACCATAATTGAAAAAACAAACGCTTCTAATAACTAAAAAGCCGTTTGTCATAAAAACTAAAACGTTTAGCGCCCCCCTGGTTAAACATTAAAAAAATAAACGAAAACATTCACTTAACTTGCGATAAGATCTTTTTTAAAAATCGTATATCTTGCGCCACTTGAATTGCTAACGCAAACTTATAAACGTCCCGTTAGAGTTTAGTTTGCCTTTTTTATTACGCTACTTACGTCATTTCGTCGAATTAGGGTAGATCTGACCAAACCACCTGTCTTTCCTAATTAGGTGAACGCCTTACCTGAGAAATTGAAAAATTGAAAGTTATAGATTCTTGATTAGTATATGGGAGGCTTATTAAATACCTAATAAATAAAAATAATATTAGTTTTGTTGAATCAGGATACGAGAAACATATTGTAAATATTTAGCATACATACTTCATACCTTCACGCCTTCATTCCCAGAGTGGGGTAGGCAGAGGTACAGAATTACCAACAACTCTAACAACTTGTTGATAACTCTGTAACCACAATTTGCACAATTAGGCTAAGATGTTTAACAGTGTATATTAGTGACAGGTAGCAAGCCCATCGCCTAACAGTACTACAACCCTTTATTCCCTTAGTCGCCTCTTACGACTTCCATGGGAAGACATGGATTGGCACAATTCTAAGCCGGCAACCACACGGCAAAAATATTTATTTACTTAAATTTGTAATAAATCCAAAGAATTATAGCCCGAAAAACGACCAGCAGGCCTAGAATGGTCGCGTTTATCGCGTGACAAAATATGGATAAAGCATCGGTCACTCTCGTTCTTATAAACGTGTCAAAAAGTGACGGATGTTTTATCACATTAGGCCTCCTGGTGCTCTATTTTACGTAAACCATATTGATTTTGACATGTTATTCACTTGACAGTATTGGCGACTGAGTTGTAAACAATAGGGCAACTTGACAAAAACAATATTGTTGTATTCAGTCGAGTAGAAGCTTAGATGCAAAGTTATATTTCATACAAACAGTAAATATGTGGTAGGATCACAGAAGAGGGTTGTTATAAATAAGCGTCTTGATTCCATACTAGCATAACGAACATAAGACGTATGATGTGGTAGACTCATAACTGCAATGAACGGAACGAACCGACTAATGTCGCCTGGCTAATGGCCGCGTGGGTGCCATCCTTTGAAACGCATTTTAAATAAAATTGCAAACGGAAAACATACGGGGCGGAAAGACGAACGACACACGGACGGCAACTACCTTAAATATTGGAAATAGCAAATTCTACGCAAAAGGTTTATGATATTTTAAATGTTTTCTGCCTTAACTGGGATTCGAACTGCGTTATATAGAACTGTTTTATGATACAGATCGAAAGGGTCATTGATAGTGATCACTGATCATTTATATCTATTAAACATACCTACACCTTTATACGACGACGACGCGCTGGCCTAGTCACTCTAGTCAGTAGTGACCCTGCCTACGAAGCTATTAGTCCTGTGCTCAAATCCCGGTAAGGGCAGATATTTGCGTGATGAGCGCGAATATCTGTCTCTGAGTCATGGATGTTTTCTATGAATTTAAGTATATATTTATATGGTTGTCTAGTACCCATAGTATAAGGCTATGGTATGGTTTTTACCGCCTACATTCTCGCTCCAGTGTATATGAACAAGCTCTAACATCCCCACATTAAAATTGAGAGCCGAGGGTAGCAATACCTCGCTCATCGTACGAACGCGACACGCCAGTTCACGCTTTGCACTAGGTATACACTGGTACTCCATAAATATCGTTATATAGTAGACAGACATGACATTATTGCGTGAAATGAGTTAGTGATCGTCGCGTTTGAACGCTGCCTGGCGCAAGTACTTGCAACGGGCTTTAGGAAGGTAAATCTCTCGGACGTCGTTACCTATCCCATGCACCATGGAACCGCATCCTATTTTTTCAAACCCCCGAAGAGATTGCAAGCCCAGCTGCGGTCAGCCTTCGCCTCTTTTTGCCGGAGTAATAGCTTCACTCCCGGACGGAAGTCGGAAACTTAGTGGTATAGAAAGTTGTCGGAATCGATTGCATCGGGAATCGGGAAATAGATTAACATAGTGTCCAATTGGAAGTTCTTTGTCTTACGATCACACATGGACTGTAGACTGATAAGGATAGAGCATAAGTGTTTACCTAATTGGAGCTTTATTGTTTCCCGCGCTATTCAATACCTACTCGTATTTATCGATCTGAACCCATGTCGGCGGAAGACGACGGAGTTTCTGAGCACGCGGCGTGGGATAACGTAATTTATATACCGCTAGCCCTCTGTTTTGCTACGTAAAACCCAGTTGCTTTTGACATATTGCTATCGTATTGTTTCCAGCTCGGCTGCCATTACTGTAAAGTAAATTATAGCTATCGAAACGATAAAACATGACTAAGGTAATATGGTTTGATGCAGAGGACAATATTTTTTTTTGAGAACCCTATATTAAGTGTGTGAATAACAGTGGGTTATACGTACAGGGGGTACAGTCAAGGGCATTAATATCTATACAGCCATCGCGTCAAATATATGTTTACACGGACCTTATTGCCATTAAGGCATTAAGGTGTATAGATATTTTTGACGTCTTGGGAACGTATGTATATTTATGCCCTGTAGGTACTGTACGTGGGGTACATACAGGGTTAGGGGGAGCGGTATGTGGGGCAAAGGAAAGGTCAGGTTAGAGATTCGTTCCTCATAAAAACGTCCTGGCTTATACGAATGTATATTCATTAATTTTGTCACAGCTTCAATAAAAGTTAATTCATGTGGCAAATAGTTAAGATTTTTTTTTTTTAATAGCTATAAAATAGCCAAAATCTTTATTTGCTTATACCTATGTACGAGCATAAGCCAATAAAGATGTGTTCCTATCTCTTTCTAGTAAAACCGAATTTAACAGGAGTTTTTGTGGCCGACCTTTTACAAGACGTTACAGTGCTTAACGGATCTCTCTGTCTAATTGCTATCTAATTACCAGTTAAAAATGCTTGTATAATCTGTATTTCTTGGTCGATTTTAATTTTGATTTCACTTGTGATGGTCCCTTTTTATTTTCAATTGCCGAAAATTTGTCAGCGCTGCGAGTGTACTTCAAGTGAAAATAATACATAAATGGCGGATTATTTCCAAACATGCCGTACGGATTAAAGATTGCTTTTTGTTTTACTTGTTAAAGTTAACTATTTACTTTAATTGTTTTTAACTTTAAGACTATAATTGTTGTAAACCAGCAAAACGTAACTAGTCATAATATTAATAGTCGTGTTACTTGTGTACTGCCGTGCTAGTGTAAAAGGCGACTTTTCGACAAAAGACACTTTCGAGATAATCGCAAAAAAGTGACCGAAATCTTCATTTTCATATTTCTAGGTAATTTAAACAGATATTGAAATGAAACTTTTTGTGTCGGATAGACATTGTGTTTTACTAGTTTTCTACATAAGTAATGTATTTTTATTACCTACAGTTTTTTTTTTACACGCATTTTTTCCTTTTTGTTTAGTGGCCGATTAATAATTGCCACTAAAAAACAAGCAAAAAGGCGGTATATGAGCACTATACCGCCTTATAGGCTTGATTTTCCTTCATACGTCTTCATACTAAACTAGGGCTTGAACGTATCACAATAATGCTTAATTAAAAAGACGTATTTGCAACATACCGCCTTATTGCTTAGTACAAAATATTTTTTTAATAATTCTGATCTAAATAATAACGCCGAATAAAAGAAATACGTTTATCTTGTCTAGTACGCAAATCAAAAAAATATGGTTGGTTTTCGTATCGATCATTTTATATTTATATACTAGTCTAAAAAAACGTATGTCTTCAAAAGTCAGACGAAATACGGTTTTTTAATCTAGTACTACGATGAAAGGTTAGACTAATTGCTAATTAAAACCATCATAAATTCGGTACAAATATATTTGAAATAAGTAAACAAAAATTAACAGTTAAATCACAGGAAATATTATCTCTTCTAAGATTGGTGTCGTGTTATTAGTTATTCAATAAATCAACAATAATACTCTTTGATTCGTCTGTATGACGCACTGTTAATCAAAACTTCTTTTTTAATTATTTTAATTTAAACGTAATCAGTCTTATAAAGTAATTGAATTGCAATTTTGGGAGGACTTGCCAGAATCCAACCATGAAAAAATCGATGAATTATAGGTTAAAAATACTTAACCTATAATTCATCGACATTTTCTTGGTTGAATTCTGGCAAGTCCTCGCAAAATTTCAAGCTAAGAGCAGGCATTAATGGACCTAGTTTACGTACTAAATTCTGTTTTCTACTTGCGTCTGTCTATCCCTCGGAAGTGAGTGTGCGATGAAAGCCTCGGGCGATTTCCTTTTACTTTGGTAATTGTTTCTTTACTAAAATTAAACTCAATATATTCTCCTTGCAATAACCCTAATGTAGCCTAAGCACTTTTAAATAGAATTACTCAAATCCTGGTCCTCGTGGAACCAATTATAATAGCTAAAATTTTATTTTTATTTTATTTTTACCTAATTCCTACTACATCTATCTACCTAACCTAATAACTTAGTCACCATAAGTAACATTCCTAGTCTATAAAGCTTCCTATTCCTAACAACCTATTTTAAAAGTAAATTAGTTTTGGCATGTGATCGTCAAGTAATCTAATATAACCCAATAGTTGTGAACCTATAGTAACCCTAGAATTATTTAAGTCTTTGTTTTAAGTCCTAGCTATACTAATACTCTCTAGAATATTGATACCTAAATATTTACAATAATATGTGGTTGCCGGGTTAGAATAGTGCCACTCCATGTCTTCCCGTGGATGTCGTAAGAGGCGACTAAGGGAATAAAGGCTTGTAGTACTATTAGGCGATGGGCTTGCAACCTGTCACTAATATGCTGGTAAACATCTTAGCCTATTTATGCAAATTGTGGTTACTGAATTATCAACAACTTTTTAAAGTTGTAATTCTGTAGCTCTGCCTAGCCTACTCTGGGATTACAGGCGTGAAGGTATGTATGTATGTAGACTATAATTTAAAACTTATCTTACACTATCCTAGTTTATTTAATGACTCCTAACCACTTGAAATTCAACCTACGTACTAAGTTAAAGATAAAGTTAATATAATAATAAAAAATAATAATAAATAATAAATATCAGGGGACAATCTCACACCAATTGACCTAGTCCCAAACTAAGCTCTAGGCTTGTACTATGGGTACTAGACAACGATATAAATACTTATATAGAGAAATAAATACTTAAATACATAGAAAACATCCATGACTCAGGAACAAATATTCGCGCTCATCACACAAATATCTGCCCTTACCGGGATTTGAACCCAGGACCGCTCGCTTCGTAGGCAGGGTCACTACCAACTAGGCCAGCGCGTCGTCAAAAACAATATGTACCTATAGTAGATATAATTTATGAAACCGAAGTCTAGATTAAAGCAAATCTAAGAATTTAAAGGTTTTGTGGCCCCCTTAGGGAAGGAGGACCTTTACTTGTGGGAGGACCTTGTGCAGGGTCCGTCCGGGTTGGTACCACCATTCTTATCCATTAACCTACCGCCAAGCAGCAGTGTTCGCATTGTTGTGTTCCGGTTTAGGGATAAGATAGCCGGTAAAATGACTAGCATGGAGGCATTCCATCTTAGTCCTCAGGGTTGGCAGTGCATTTGCAGTCTTGTGAATGCGAATGTCTATGGGTCACAGTTTCCACTTACCATTAGGTGGCCTGTGTGCTCGTTTGCCTTCCTATGCCATAGAAAAAATAAGGAGATCTCCTCCATACGCTCTGGGATCGCTATCCCTAGACCTTACTCTACCTCAATAGTCATCCTCCATAGACAGGTCAGACTCCTGGCCAATATCTACGATTAGTCAGTCAGTCGTATAGTAAGGGAAGAAAAGGGTCAAAATATAAATTGAGTGTTTAAAAACTCAATTATAAAGTAGATTATTTATCGTTCAATAAAGCGATAGTTATACCTACTATGTTATTTTTATATCATATAATATTGTGACTCAAGATTGATATTGCTTGCTTCACCTTTAAGTCTAAATTTGAGTTGAGTTTTGAAATGAGATGTTCAATTTCACTAAGTATCCATGTTTAACTTTTATAGTAAAACAGTGGGATACAGAAGTCATTTTGTCTTCTAGCTAGATTGAGTCCTCATGTTAGTAAAATATATTATGAAAACTAAACAGACAAATCTCACTATAGTCACTTTATCATTTACTGATATATTTGTTTTATGGTCTATAAAATATTCACTTTATAAAAGGACTTAACCATCTCTGTAAGCTAATTATTGATATTCTAGGTTTGCTTTATTTCCATAAAACTCTCCATAAAAACTTTATTATTTATTTGTATATTTGTATAAATGCATTATAAAAAAAGGACTTATCCATTTATTAATCCATTTCGAGGAATAGGGTTCTAAAGCCGTTCTGCATGATTAAGTTTTTGTTATATTTATTTATTTCGGACATTTCGACAAAAGTATATTTGACCGTGTGGTTTGACTTTCGTTTTTGGCTTGAAGCCCTTCCAGGTGTGTCTTACGGGTTAGGCGTAAACCGCTTGAAATAGTATGTTTTATTATACTATTACAATCACTTTTTATCGTAACTTATCATGTAATTCATCGATAAATGTCTGTTAAATAAATAAAGATATAAAAACAAAACTATTCGGTCAAATACAAAATTAATGAAATTGGTCTCTTAAAATTACCTTTTCTTTTGTATTAGATTATAAAAACCTTGATTTATTTTTTTGGTCTATCCCAATTATGTTAGTTCTCCAAAAAAATATATCAACAACTTATTTAAGAGTGCTTGGTAATTCTGTAGCTCTGCCTACCCCACTCTGGGAATGAAGGCGTGAGTTTATGTATG
Organism: Acleris emargana; assembly: GCA_927399475.2. Lineage (NCBI taxonomy): Eukaryota > Metazoa > Arthropoda > Insecta > Lepidoptera > Tortricidae > Acleris > Acleris emargana. The sequence goes on along the minus strand of OV656835.1, from coordinate 10,025,193 downwards.
TATGTATGTATATATTATTAATTTATATATTTATTTTATTTATTTTTACTGTACTCAGGTAACAAATATTTAGAATGGTATTATGTAGTCAGTTTTATGATTTATCGTCAATTCGTCGTCCTCGTCTTTTCGCGTGATAACGGGCGCCAGCGCACACGCACCTTCATTACCCGTAACGTCACCGAACTGAAGGGCGCCCGAACGCGGGCACTCCCGTCCGCGGGGGGTATGTAGGAGATTGGGGATTATACGGTTTTATTAAGTAGCATGGGTCGACTGTGGATATTCGAATAGTAATCTAGCGTTAAAAACTACCTCTGTCCCAAGTAAAAATACCGTATCACAAAATAAAAGTTTTTTTAAACAAGTTTATCATTATTTAAAACTCGGCATTAACTAGACTAAAATACCGCAAAATACTGACATACGGTCTTTTTGTCTAGAAAACTCTGTTACGTTCATTTAGATTATGAGCAAATAGAAAAAAACATTTGAAATACTAAGTTAAAAGGCGGAAAAATATGTTATTCGTTCTTTTTACTTAGTAATCTGCAATTACGGCCTTATAGAGTAGTTCAACTTATTAATAAATAAAACCTACACCAGACAATAATGCGGAGTGTCTTGTTTTACGTCTTTCTAATGTAGTATTGTGTAGTTACCGCTTTATTGATTAGTATTTGCTGGAAAATAGTCTGTTATACGGCCTTTTTCCTTATCGTATCTTCGCAACCAAGCCTCTTATCGACAAACGGGTAAGATGGGTCGACGCGGCTTGTTCTCCATATCACGATGGTCATAACAACTCAATTTGGTCAAAATGTCGAATGATCGCCTTTTACACTAGCACGGCAGTGTAATATTAATAAAAATATTAGTGTAATTAGTAAGGTTAAAGGGTCCCTACAGGTCGAATAGTATCATCACATTACCAATTTTGTTCCAGAGCTCCTCCACCGAGGTGATCTCTCCTCCTCTATGGAGTCCTTGGCCTACGACTCCTCAGTGGCCTCCCCAGGCTCCGTCTCCAGCCACACCCAGAGGACCAAGCGCATGCGCACCAGCTTCAAGCACCACCAGCTCCGCACCATGAAGTCCTACTTCTCCATCAACCAGAACCCCGACGCTAAGGACTTGAAGCAACTGGCTCAGAAGACTGGACTGTCCAAGAGGGTTTTGCAGGTGATTATTGGGTCCATATTTAATCTCTTGTTTATACCTACTGGATACCTTAATATGATCGATATCATGATTCAGAAACATTCATTGCCCTCGTAATTTTTAACTCAAATGTATCCATGCAGCCTATATGAACAAAAAACAAAGAAAAATACAGTATATTCAGTTCCAAAACATTACGCTACTCTTTTGGGCATGAGGTTTTTATTTATGATACACCTACTCAACAGTAGGTGTCATAAAAATACCTTAACTAAAGCAGAATCGATTTTATTCCATTAGCAAAGAGGTTGCACATATTACAGATCTGATGATTATAGCAGTTGATTAAATAAGTTAGGTATCGAAAGTTTAGGCACATTATGCCTGATATACTCGTAACCAGGGCTCTATAATGTTTCACTAATAAAAACGTTTTATAAAGATAAATTCTTAATAATTACTTTATCCAATTTCCCGACTGGAACACCATGTTAAATTGTTGATATTAAACTGATTATGTTTAACTCAACACCAAATATTTCTCAGGTATGGTTCCAAAACGCCAGGGCAAAATGGCGTCGCAATATCATGAGGCAGGAGACCAATGGAAACCCTGGGCACTCCGGCATCCCGGGTCCAGCACCTACCCTCCTGCTGACAGAAACCCTGCAGAACCTGGATGACCTGCGGGTCCACACTCCTCACCACCCCATGGCTTTTGCCGAGATGTATGGTTAAAGAGTAGTTAGTAGTTAGCATTAGTGAACCTATTGGCGACTATAGCACTCATTACCCGCCTACTAATGTTTTTTCATAGCCTGAAGTTATTTATGTACGTCTTAAAATTATCGTATAATGAGTATTAATGAGTTTCAAGATACATACTAGAGATAAATGAATGGGTACTTGCCGGACATTGTCGAAATATCGGGAACTCGCCAAAGAAAAAGGTGTTTTTACGCCGACGACAGCGCGAGATCGTAATTAAATTACAACGGGACACTTCCACTAAAAGGCTGGCGATTAAAATTAATAGAATATACCAGGGTGGATCAACTTTTTGTTGTTGTTATTCTGTCCCGTAAGCCAGGAGACAACAGTGATAGAGTTTCTTAGAAAAAATGTTATAATAAATACTTCCAGCACACTCAGGAGAAAGGCCATAAAAGAATGGGTGTGTAATTGCCAATGAAACAGTTTTTTTGTGGACTTATATCCTTTGAAATCATAGTTTTAAAGAGTGACCCAGGAGACGTCACCATGGCAACGAGCTACAAAGAAAAGTTGATTGACCCACCAAGCTAGCTTGCACCGTACCTACATCGCAAGTCATTGAAATTGCGTTTCCATTGTAGAATTAATAAATTAGTAATACGGTTTATAATACAGTAACCACTTAAATTCTCGTCTCGCACAATCTTGCTTGTGCAGTCCAGACCATATTTAGCGAAAACATAACAGAAGAAGATAATTTAAGTTTTGCTAAAGAAAATTCAATTGAGTCCAATTACACCCTCTCCCCGTTTCGCCGGTAAAAAAACCTCTTTACAACCCTAAAATTAAGTTTTTGTGCAATACCTATGTTTGTTTGTAACTTGAAACATTCCATTTAAATTAAATTTCGTAAAAACTTTATGCTTAGTGTGTTTGTTAGACAATCAAAGTAAATATAAGATATGACAAGTGTAATAATATTTATTTGTATCTTTTAAAAAAGGCTTCTCACCATTTGTTATTTATTTTTAATTATTTTTTTGTTAATATTTTTGGTGAGACATTTTTTTATTATAAGTAACTTCTTTTAATTGCAGAAATTAATTAAAATAATCCATTTTTAAAAATGGTTTTAATAGTTTTACCGACCCCAAATAATCTTTTACATATTATTTAAGAGAAAAAAAATGCCATGGCATTGCTGGTTTTTATTTTTTCCAATAATTAACATTGCATATATTGAACAGATTCAATTAAGATGTGACTTTCTTTCAAAACAAGTTATGTACATGGCGCCACTCGTCCATTCAATAATCATATAGGGTACGGGCACCAAAAGATGAACGACACCCAAAAGGTGAACACTTGATCGAAATAATCACATAGTGAAATCATGACAAATAGTTCACAGTTCGGATTTTTTCTTAAACAACAATTATTCAATTTTAACGTAACTAGTATAATAAAACTTTCCGCCGAAAATGCGATAGTATCAGAAATATGATAAGGTCAGTGGTTTTATGGTTTTAAAAATATTTAGCTAAGCCAATACTTGAACTGTGTTCAGCTACTAGGCCAGGCGTACTTTTTTTAAAACTTCTTAATAAATCGTACTGAAATGACAAATGGAAACTTTATTTCTTTAAATAATGTTCAAATGCTCTTGATTCTTTAAACCAAAAGATGAACATAACGTTTGATGTCTAATCCAATTAGTTTTGAGTACTTTTGAGTTTCAATTACTATGAAAACTATCCTTTTCAATATTAAAATGTGTGCCTAATACTTGAAGGAATTAAATTTACTAGTTCATGTTTTGGATTCTATTCCAATAGATGAACACAAACACAAACCGTTCAGAATAAGGGCACAATGGCAAATTTTTGATTTAAACGATTTTCAGTAAGCTACTGCATGAAAATAACAGGCTTTATAATTAAACAGTCATCTTCAATCTAGACCATAAACATACCGTATCATATAAAAACATAAAATAGGGTGATATTTGTTTATTTAACTGAGAATAAATGTTTAAGTTGGTATAGTCGCTTAATCGTTCATCTTTTGGTGCCCATACCCTAATATAATAACTATAATATAAATAAATATTGCGTGTTTGTACATTTTGAGATTAAAATGCCATTAAAAAAGGGACTAGATATGTTTTACCGTATACCTACCCTTCATTTGGATTAAGGCTAGGGCCTTTTATTAGACGTTTGCGTAATAACATTTATTGTTTCCAAGTGTTTTTAGATATTGCTATGTACTTTCATAGATAGGCAGTAGCAAGACGAAATATACATATAGCAATACAGAGAACGCGTTGCGTTGCCAGTCTATTGTTATATCTCTATACTCTATATCATTATCTCCTGGTATTTAAATGTCAACTCTTGCTGATTTGATAGTTGTAACAATAAAAAATTGTTGAAACTGTTTGATATGCAACAAAAAACAAAGGCAGCTGACTTATTTGTTTTTTTCATGCTAGTACCTATTGTAGAAAGATGAAATTTTTACTGATCTAAACGAACTCAAACATCAACATTTGACTGGATTACATTTTTTTTGTGTTTAATTTGTTTTATGTAACCTTTAAATTTACGAAATTCTTTAATTGTACTGTAGTTGTAAGTAATTGTAGAAGCATATAGCAACTAGATTGACTTTAAGTAGAACTAGTTTGACATGATGTGATGTGTTATCAAAATTGTAAGAAAGTTCATAGAAATGAGGAAATAATCAATGTTTCCGTTTTGACTTGACGTACATGCATAGTATTTTAAGTTCAAATTATACAGTCTATTACCATCAGCAATGTCAGATAAACTTACAAATACTACTTAAAATTATTTATTAGATATGGACTTTATGACGATTTGGCAATGTAGTCCTTGTTATACAAACCCCTAAATTTTGGCAGTAATAATGACAAAAATATATTTGCTATCCCGTCGTAAACTTTTTGAATATCTTGACGAACAACACATTCCTAAGGAAACAATTGTGCATAGTTGCGTAACTAAAAATTCTAATTTTATTATAAACTTGTAAATATGCGTAACTATTCCACGTGAGTCCATCATGTAGTGACATATTGTACTGGTTGACTGTAACATTAGGGGTTCTGGCCATTGATATCATTATTAAAACTCTTTATAAAGCTAATGATACTCGAACGATTATGTCGGAAAATAAGATAACCCACGTAGGTATATGTTAAAATCAATCGATAAAACAAATAACTTAAGAAATATTACTAAAACCTCCGATTTCCTCTTACATATTATTATAGTATACATTGCATGCACTTACTTTCGCTCAGTCGGCTATAATTAACTAGCGACATCTCTTTTCGAATAGGTAAACCACAACAGAAAACTACTAAGGATCCCTCAAGTGACAACGAGCGGAACTAGATTCAACATTTATGTAACTCAACCACAGAATGAATAAGTATGGATGGATAACATAATTTTAAGGATTCTTTACTTAATATTAGTTTTACAATGCATCGTTGGCTTGCCGTAGTTGAGTTTTAAGATCCATTTAAATAATATGTTCTCACTGTAGGTAATCCCTTAATAATTACCTTTTTTAAGTAGGTACCTATCTAGAATTACCGTTTTTTGATGTACATTTAGCAATTTTGTACATAATTTTGGTATCAATGGCCAGATGGCTACTTTAAATTGTAGCGTTAGCATTACTGAAGCTTATTTATACATGGAAATTTAATATATTGACTCTACAGTAAACATGTTTTTTATTAAAATCCTACCTCCTGATTTTTTAACGGAATAATTCGTCAATAAGTACCTACTGTTTAAAAAAAGAGAATTGAAGTGGGCGGCGTTAGGTACCTATAAACGTATTTAATTCCTCTGTTTTCTCCCTGGTTAACGACTCTGAAAGATTTTTTCACCTACTACCAAATTACCAGATTTTAAAATATTTAATTCTGTACTTGATACTTATTAATCTGCTGAATTTGATGATCTATCTTGCTTAACAACACAATTGATTCGAGAATAGTGCGTCAGCAATATTTCTAATACAAACTCATTATTTACATGTCTCGTCGCCCCACATTTCCTGTTACCTAAGATTGCTTCCGTCCCACCGCCAAGCACGGAAGATAATAAGAGGGCTTAGTATACACCGTGTTTTTATTGATTTACGATAACTTTAAGGGAACGTTCTTTAGGTCATATAAAGTTAATTTTCCGAAGACAGACAAATGATAACTGTAACGGTTTTAAAGATATTTAATGTTTAAATTTAATCAGTTAATCACGTTGAACTGGTCTAAAAGGCTCTTAACTGTCTGTGTATGTCACGTCAACATTGACGTACGTGACACTGACTATGAGTTAACTCTAAAGGTCCTTTTAGAATGACCAAAGATACAACATTTAATTACTTTGTTCTAAACAGAAAAATATGTTTTTTTTGCAATATTTAAAAATCTAATGTACCACTTAGTTTCTATGGATGTACCTAGTAATATGCCGAAGTTATCGTAAATCAAAAAAAACACGGTGTATAATAATAGTCCTCAAGACGATTTTGAATCTCACTGATAGTTAAAAGATAAAAAGTGGCCAAGTGCGAGTTGGACTCGCCCATGAAGGGTTCCGTAGCAGCAAGTAACATAAGTGGATTTATGACTTATAAAAAAAAACTACTCACTAGATCCCGTTCAAACCTATTTTCGGTAGAAATTTGCATGGTAAATGTACATCATATATTTATTTTAATTTATCAATCTCTTATTTTAGAAGTTACGGGGGGGGGAACACACATTAATTTTTGAAGACCTATCCATAAATAACCCACACGTATGGGTTTGATGAAAAAAAAAATGAGTTTGAGTTCTAAGTATGGGGAACCCAAAATTTTTTTTTTTCTATTTTTGTGTAATAATCTTAATGCGGTTCACAGAATACATCTACTTACCAAGTTTCAACAGTATAGTTTATATAGTTTCGGAAAAAAGTTGCTGTGACATACGGACGGACAGACAGACAGACAGACATGACGAATCCATAAGGGTTCCGTTTTTTACAATTTGGCTACGGAACCCTAAAAAAAGATAAAAGATTCAATAAGTAGGCCGCACGGGCACTTTTACACGTCAAAAATGAACCAGCGCTTCGCAAGAGACCACTGCTGAGAAGAAACGAAGAGATATAGTAGAAGTTAGAAGTAAGTAAAATTAAAATTAATTCACAGGGTGATCTTGTGTACGAGTAGGTAGGGGTAGGAGCTCCTGTTTGATTTTCATAGGCGTGAGACTTTCAATTATCTACTATAGTTCATTTATTTTAGGATGAGAAACCACAATAACATTATATTGCGTTTGGTCAACTATTTATTACCTAGCAAATAGTACAGTAGTTACTTGTGGGAGGACCTTGTGCAGGGTCCATCAGGGTTGGTACCACCATCTTATCCAATAACCTACCGCCAAGCAGCAGTGTTCGCATTGTTGTGTTCCGGTTTGGGGATAAGACAGCCGGTGAAATGACTAGCATAGAGGCATTCCATCTTAGTCCTCAGGGTTGGCAGTGCATTTGCAGTCTTGTGAATGCGAATGTCTATGGGTCACAGTTTCCACTTACCATCAGGTGGCCTGTGTGCTCGATTGCCTTCCTATGCCATAAAAAAAAAAAAAGTACAATAGTCTGGGAGCCGCAAAATAAAATTGTTTTAATGTCACTTTATTTGCGTGTCGTCAATTGTTACTCTAGTACAAATTGTAAAGAGATTACAGTTCACGAGCCGCAATATAATGTTGTTGTGGTTTCTCATTCTAAATTAAACGAAGTAGGTATAGTAAGATTCAATACTACTAACATTCTTCTAGAAATCAGTTACCTTAAGTCAACGAATGAGATTAAAAACCGGTCAAGTGCGAGTCAGACTCGCGCACCAGGGGTTCCGTATTTAAAATAAAATGCGTGGTATCCGCAAAAGAAAATACTTATTTTGTTATGAACTTTATTTTATATGCAATAAGGTCCAATTTGAGTAGCCTAACTTTTAATACAGATTTTCAAAGATTTTTGTTATTCCTTCAAAAGCTGTAAATAATGAGCACATAATTTTATTTTTCCCATAAAATATATTATACGTCAAGCTTTTCATTTTTGATTATTTTTACTTAAAAACGGGTGCAGTCAAGCAAGTTGTACAACTAGCAAAATTTCAAGTTGATAGCATGCGTAGTTGCTGAGAATTCTTGCTGTGACATACAAACAGACAGACAGATAGACAGACGGACAGACAGACAGCGAAGTCTCAGCATAAAGGTTCCTTTTTTATCATTTTGGTACGGAACTCTAAAAATCCACCCCTTGCCGCTATTATATTATAATCGCCTTTATCGCGGTGGATAGAGCATATAAAGCATAATATATAATTATCAGATTATCACTCTCCCACTTATATACGGCCGGAACGTGACAGACGATTTATCGAAGTTTAAACATACACATCGATAAACACGATCATAATAGGCCCACTGGTAACGACATGCGAAAACCTACAACAAACAAATGCATAAAGAAGGTTTATGAAGCATACCACGAGTCGCCGCAGCTTTGATACGGCGATTTCTATGCATGTTTTTGTCGCGCATAATAGTAAGTGACTCGTAACTCGCGTGGCCAGGCGACTAGAAGTCAATCACAATATAAATTCAATTACATTAAAGCACCATAACAACAGCGGCATCTTATTATGTAGTTATAATATCAGTGTTGTACTGATTTACCACTACTATCGGGAGACCGAATCTGCCAAAAGATAAACTCATAAATAAAAATGGAATAATAAATATGCATACTTAAGTATATTTTTGACTTCTTTTAGTCATATCACTTCTTCAAACTTAACGCGCTACTGCCTCTATAAAAAATGTTAAAAAACAGCAAATTTCACAGTAGCAGCGATCTCGTTAAAATTACTGGGTCGTCCAATAAATTCAGCTGGTATTTTAACGAAGTGATCCGATCTATGAGTCAACTGATGATTCTATTGGAATTAACTAGACCGAGGCCGTGGATTTGCCTGGTTTATGATGATTGATATTAAGCCTCCATGGCTTATAAATAAATATCACGGGACAATTTTCACACCAATTGACCTAGTCCCAATTTAAGCTCTAGGATTGTATTATAACGATATAAATACTTATATAGATAAATTTATACTTAAATACATAGTAAACATCCATGACTCAGGAACAAATATTCGCGCTCATCACACAAATATCTGCCCTTACCGGGATTTGAACCCAGGACCGCTAGCTTCGTAGGCAGGGTCACTACCAACTAGGCCAGCGCGTCGTGCGTCGTCGGTTTAGGCGTTTATAATTTTACGAAGAAAGTATTTTTACCCGACCGATTATTTGGTACCTCATATACCTTTAGTCAGCCATCTCGTCATATATTAAATCAAGGTACAGAGTGGCACTCATTAAAACAAATCTAACGACACCTCGTTCTGCATAATTGGGTAATCTGTTCCGCCTCTGCGAGGCGCGAGAGTACAGAACCTACATACAAACTGGGCCAAACATAACCACTACCTACATAAATGTTATAGTCCGACAACAAACGTTCCACAACAAACAACCACTTCACTTTATCATTATGTTTAATAACGAAAATGTAAAACCGTCACGTGGAGATGTTGTTTTTTTGGAGTTAAAATCACAATTCAAATATCGAATGCGTGTATTTTTTTTTGGTTATTCATTAGCTGACCGCTTAATAAAAAGAATCGAACTTATACGGAACACCTATTAGTGAAGAATTGGAGCACATTAAACTTAGTTTGACAGATTTATATCACTTAGTTGACAAAGAATTTTAACAAGAACTAAGCTTAACTTCATAAAAAAAATGTCAGATGTTTCCGAATCGATTTTATACTCATTAGGAACTGATGAAATATGACATGGAAAACAATACACACAATATTTGTACATCAGCGCCATCTCGTCGTTTGCTTGAAGAATGATGACAGTGAACAGCAAGCTTGCTGCGTGTAAATTTAACTGAACTGAGCTAGTTCATTAAATCAAAAGTAGATGGCAGTAGTTACCATAAAACCCAAAATAATATCGAATTGTTTAAATTCAAGATGCTCACCATGAGAATCTAACGTTTGATGAACAAAAACCAAGAATATACATTATTTATGATATTTTGGAAGATTAGCTAGATTTGTGGCATATTCATTATTTGCACTTGGAATTTGTAGTTTATAGAAAAAATAATTTTGTATTTCAGTCTCAGTCAGTTATGGTTGTGAATGATGATTAAAGAATTCGTAAGAAAAATATGTTATTATACGCCATCTTGTAGCGACTACTTAAAGTAGGACGGCAGCGAAGCTAAACCGGTAGGATACTAAACCCAATCAAGCTCAGTTAGTTACACCGTCAGATGGTAGATGGCAGCAGTTTCTAAATACATTTTGGCTTTTTGCTATTATTGTAATCATTATTAGATAGTCGATCTTACCTATATTTAACTTTATGTTCTGTAATTTATATTTAGTCGAAAATTATTGAAATTATATTAACGGCGGCTGTTTCTTGGACTCCAACATGACTCTAAAAATCCTTGCTACAATACAAGGCATCAAACTCGTTTCCCAAGTATACATATTTAGTTTTTTTTGCAAAAAAAAATCGGTAAACAAAGAAGCAGGTGTCGTCAAACTTTTTCTTTAGAAGATAATATATAATAATGTGTTAATACTGTATGCCCAATCCGTATTGTTACAGGGGAGGACATTTCTTTTCACGTAGGTACTTAACTTTTTTGTTCATAATCATATTTTTTTTCATAAAATTGTTATTCTTCATTTTTGCTATCGCTGGAACCGTAAACCGTAATCGTGTAGATAACGCTAGGCTACAGGTTACTGGAAATAATAAAACAATATGGAAGATAATTGTGAGATAATTCACCTCGCCTTATTGCGGAAACTATGCGAATTGACATTTCTATTGCAATTCATGAAACACTAAAAAAGTATAAGGAAGCGAACCCATTAGAGGTTTTTTTTATAAAACGTTCCGTTTGTTTGTAACATCTGCTTCTTAGGGTTTTTTATCAAGCAATAATTGTGTGATAAATTAAAATTAGCACAAAAATAATGTTAGTGCATTATGATTGAACATTCCCAATAAAAATCCTTACAACTACTTCTTGAAAGGTCTTTCTAATGCTAAAAAACCGGGCAAGAGCATGTTGGACCTCAGTGTAGGTTTCAAAATCCGTTACTACAAATAAATTTGACCTCGCGACAAACTTAACTTTGCCGTTGGAAAACTGTTTCCTCTTCATCGATATTTTTCAGATTTTAATTATTTGTAGTTGTGGCTACATTGGGGGGGGGGGGGGGACACACTATCGGGTAGACGAGAAAATAAAACATCTCCAGTTTACGTGCAGGGGAGGTACAATAAAATAAAAAAAACGATTACTTTGAGTCTCTGAGCTAGGCTACGGACGGACAAACGGACGGACATGGAGAAATGATTAGGGTTCCTAGTTTGACTACGGAATCCTAAAAACAAGGTATAGGTATTGTATGTGTATGTCTGTATGTTAAATATTTATAATAATACAAACAGTAACAAAAATACAATTTTTATTTTTAATAAGGTGACTACATGAAAGTCTAAAATTCTACATGACGTTGTTAGTACATGGCTGCTGTATGAAGTTGAGACAGAACCCTCTATTGCCGATATCCAAAGGAGCCTCAACGTTGTCCGTATGGAACCACAACCTGAACGGTTTGACCGTACCTGAAAAAAAAAACAATAAATATTGGGGCTAGGCTTCTTACTGTACTTAAAGCACATAGTCAAGTGTACGTTGTCAACTTGTGGATAAAGCAACCGTCAGTCTCGTAGGTTCTTAGAAATATGTGTTAGTGTGTGTGTGACCTTGTGCAGGGTCCGTCCGGGTTGGTACCACCATCTTATCCATTAACCTACCGCCAAGCAGCAGTGTTTTCATTGTTGTGTTCCGGTTTGGGGATAAGACAGCCGGTGAAATGACTAGCATATAGGCATTCCAACTTAGTCCTCAGGATTGGCAACGCATTTGCAGTCTTAGGATTGCGGTCTTATGAATGCGAATGTCTATGGGTCACAGTTTCCACTTACCACCAGGTGGCCTGTGTGCTCGTTTGCCTTCCTATGCCATAAAAAAAAAAATTGTACGTGCCAGGAAGTGACGTATGTTTTATCCACATTTTGTCACGCTATAAACGCAGCCATATAGGCCTATAGGGGCTTAGTGAAGATGCATAACGCTGTTACATTCAAACATCGACTAAATGTATAGGATAGACGTGAGCTAATAAAGATACTATCAGCCTCTGTGTCAGCTCCATACATTTTGAGTCGATAGTAACCAGAAACGTTAGTAAAACGTTTGCATCTTGGCTAATACTGCCCTCCTAAGCAAGTAAGCACTATCCCAAAATCAATAACCAAAGCAGTTTTAGTTCTCTTCTCTTAGTAATAAGGTTGACATTGCTACGGGAGTTTTATCTGACTTACTGCGTATTAGCTTAGGAGGGCAGAATAGGCATAGGCCAAACAAAATAAAAACCAAATTCATCTGAGAGGTGTTCCGATATAATGATGGAGGCGGAAGGTGGCGACGGGATCTCCGCTATTCTTAACGTAGACACACTTGACTATGTTTAAACTCAATAGTTTGGTCTTAATAAACAGATAAAAGATTTTGCGGAAAAAATACAGTCGGCAACAAAAGCTTGTCCCAAAACTGAAATTTATGAAAGAAATTTATTTATACTACATACTCGTAATGGACATTCCAAGATGCATGTAATAGGTTTTATCACTATTATTTATAATATCAACATAATAACTACAAAAAGCAATAGGCTTAAATAAATTGGAACAAGACTTCAGGGCCGGTATTCTAAGTGGTAAAAACGATATCGTAGTTAGCTTGTTATCATATTGTTATGAGGTCAGCCGCCATTACTGTCAAGTGAAAAAGGACTCTCAAAACGGTGAAAATACGATAACAGCACAAACTCTATTATATTATGATTATAACTAAAAGCCCTGGCTGTTCATACCTAAAAACCTTAAAACCCTTAGCACCAACAAAGTTTGTTTGTAGGTACTATTATTAATAGACCTAGAGATTTTCCCAGCACGAACGACGTGTTGTTAGTGCTTGACACAGTAAAAACATCGACAATCCTGCTATCGATAACCATTACTTCAACGTCATAGAGGAAATAATTGTACATCATTATAACATAGTTATTAAGAAAATAATCAAAATTAAAACTCATTGAAGTGCCTAATAAGAAAATAGTAAAATCATTTCAATAAGGAAAAAAATACAATCATTATGTCATATTATATATAACAATGTGGTGCGTTTGAAAAAGTAAGATAAGAATAATAATAAGTTACAGACATACATACATACATAAACTCACGCCTTCATTCCCAGAGTGGGGTAGGCAGAGCTAAAGAATTACCAACAAGTCTTAAAACTTCTTGATAACTCCGTAACCACATTTTGCACAAATAGACTAAGATGTTTCCCAGTGTATTAGTGACAGGTGGCAAGTCCATCGCCTAACAGTACTACAAGCCTTTATATTCCCTGAGTCGACTCTTACGACATCCACGGGATGACATGGAGTGGCACTATTCTAACCCGGCAACCACACGGGAATAAGTTAATAACAAAACTTTCAATTGATTAATATTTTAGGCACTGAAAATAGCTCTCTGACATTGAAGTGGACTTATCGATAACAAGATGGTCGATGTTTTAATTGTGTCAAGCACTAACAACACGTCGTTCGTGCTAGGAAAATCTCTAGGTCCAATTATTAAAAACTTTATTTAGATTTAAAAACGAAATGATAATATTATCAACTGTTATTTAATTGTAATTTAAGTTTATTAGTTGTTTTTATTACCATTTCGTTTAAATCAAAATAATGTCGCTATCACATTGTTGATATTATATATAAAAACTATAACTATCAAGTGAAAAAAAGCTACTGTAAAATTACACGTCTAACTTTCTGCTTCATTCAGAGACGTCAATGAAATTTATTTGCTAAAGCAATGGAATAAGGCGTCCAGTCACTAAAAAAAGCAATAAATTTAATTGACGTCTCTGAGTGCGGCAGTTAGATGATTTCAAAATGCCACATACACAGATAAGGACAAAGCATGGCATAAACTATTCTAATAAGGGGATTAGAGGCAAGATGGGACAAAGTGGCCCAGGTAGCCAGGTAACAAAAACCATTCTTTCGCGAAACCGAAAGTACCAGGATCATATAAACAGAGAGGCACCCACTCATAACAGTAGAAGGCTGCATTGATAGCTCAGCCGAAAACGTCCCTCCGCATATCCTGTCGGTACACAGCGCCTGCGCGGGTTGGACGCGGCCAACGTTGGACGCGCATGGCACCAATAGCCAGTCGTTGGCGCAATTGTTTGGGCCAACCCCGGATCCAGTCATGGCGTTTACGGCCACGTTGCTGTTCCCGGATATAGTAAAGGCGCGGGTGCGATTGTTCACTGAAAAAAAAACTTATATAACGCGACACTAAAGCAGAATAAACATTTCTCTGTGTACATACTCAAAATCATTACTACGGATAGTTCAGGAAATATGAATTTGGCTGTCTGTAATCTTCCCTTAGATCTTTTAGTTAATATCAAACAAAAGGTAATTGTAAAACTACCCTCGGTCTTCAAACACAGTGGGTTGAAAGGTTAAGGTTAGGTCCGTTCGTATTAACGCAGAAAAAAGATCGCAAATTAGATAACAAACGGCTAAATCATATTTCCTGAAATATACTTATTTTATCGTAAAAAATCATCACAATAATAATAAAATCTGACTGGTGACTTTAATACTTTTTATTCTTATGCAAGTTATGAAAGTCAAATCCCGTCTGTTGACTTATCTCTCATTCATGTAATGGTGGTTTTGAGTTAGAGCGGTTTTTCAATAGTGATATTCGTAATAGGGGGGTCACATATCAGGGGGGTTATAATGACTTGTCAACCCAGTTCAGTTTACTTTGCGAGAAAAGGACAGAGCTTTACAACAGCTATAGCTCTATCCTTTACGCTCGCCGTAAAATGAACTGCATAGTCATGTCATAATAACCCCCCAGCTGTTTACTATGTCACTGTTAACAGTCAGTGGTCAATCTTACCAATAATCTTAAATTTTATTTAATTCTGTTTTTCAACTCATGTCGCTTTCAATCGTTTAACAATTTTGTATAACATTTCAAACACAACGTTAAAGTGAAAAGATACATAAATGATCACTTATTTATGCTGTTGACTGTACGAGTATGCCTCACCTTTGCAAGAAATAAAGAGCGTTTATTATTTTAAAAATATTTTTTGAACGATGCTCACCGGTTTCTTAGATTACTGTTGTTTTAAGTATGTACGTTTGTTAATACGTATGTTTTTTTAAATGAAATTGTGTGTTTATTTTATTGATTTGAGGTGCCCTGCTAATAATAAGTATCATTTAAAACGATTTATTTGTCGATGTCACTGTTTCTTTTGCCTAATTATTTTCTTATATAGGGGCAAAATATCCTTGACAATCAAATACTTCTATGTATGCCAAGTTTAATGAATAATTGAATGACACTTAGATTTTGCGTCAATGTTAATTATTTTTCAAAAAATTGTTGTCTAATGGTTTCCATGTTTAACCTGAATATTTTTACACGTGAAATTAAATTCCAAAATATTTAAATGTATTCTCCAGTTTAAAAATAATTAACCAGCGTAATAGATAAGTACGAGTACCTACTTCTAACAAAACACACACACACATACCTTCACGCCTTCATTCCCAGAGTAGATTAGGCAGAGCTACAGAATTACCAACAACACTACAAATTTGATCATAAATTCTGTAACCACATTTTGCACAATTAGGCTAAGATGTTTACAACACAATAATCTGCCACAGCAAAACATACATACATACATACCTTCACGCCTTCATTCCCAGAGTGGGGTAGGCAGAGTTACAGAATTACCAACAACTCCAAAAACTTGTTGATAACTCTGTAACACAACAAAACAGTCGTACCATTATCGGGACAAGAGGAGTACTGGATGCCGCAGAAGTTCCTCTCCATCCTGATGCAGATGCCGTAGTCCTGGTTGCTCAGCTGGAGCCCAGAGGCCGGGTCGTAGTTGAACGAGCGCAGCTGGCCCGATACTCCCGTGTAGTGCTGGAGGCAGCCTTCATCAGCTGAAAGAGAAGAGAAAAATGAAGGCACTATAGTAGGTAGGTACAGTAAAGGAAATTGATTCGTAGACCATTTCGGACTATGTCATAGTGACGTCATCATGTCAGCTGAAAGACGTCCACTGCTGGACATAGGCCTCCCCCAAGGCTCTCCACTCAGACCGGTCTTGTGTTTTTCGCATCCACCGCTTTCCCACGATCCTTACAAGGTCGTCACTCCATCTTGTCATAGTGACGTAATCAATCAAAACGTAAGAGACTTCTTATGATTTTATTTACAGTGTCACTTTGGCATAGTTCAAAATGGTCTAGGAACCAATTTCCTTGACTATACATTATTTTCATCACACTTGCACGTAAACAGTATCTAAACATACAGGTTAACTTGGCCGCAATGCCCCATATAAAACCCTCGACCTTTTTATTTACCATGAAACCCAAGGTCGGTAAGTAATTTTTTTTTAATTTATAGCACAGCACACAGTTCATGCAAGTTCAAGCAAAGAGTTTACACGCAATTGAAAAATTGTCTTAAAATGTTATTTAAACAGGAATTTCATTGCAATCTCGCTACATGTTACTTAAATACTCAATTAATGTTCTTAATAATCGATTTTAATAGTTTTCTGTATCAAAACGTCGTTTTTTTTACACTCCTTCAGGGCTGTATGTATACCTACGTAAGTATTTGCCCTTAACGTTTCTGAACGAAACATTTGTATAATCTGTGGAGTCCGCCCGTCATCCGCTTAAAAAAAGTTCAAGTAATTCGTAATAATAGTTGTGCTGACTTGTGTAAGTATTATAAGTGTTTTCTGTCCTATAATTTTATTTATTTACTCGCAAATGTGATGAAAAACATTGTATGTTTCACGGTCGGTACAGGAATTACGAACCTCGACTCAGAAAGCCCTCAGTCTTCGACTTCGGGCTTCTACTAGAGCCTCGATCGTAATTCCTTACTTACCGACCTTAATACACAATGTACTATTTCTCAAACATGCTCGGAAAAAACGGTATTCCGATTGAAAGACAAGGACGGAAAGAGCCTCATTTTACTCCTAGGAGTAAAAAAACTATATGAAAACACTTTCCGTCCATGTCCATATATTTTTTAAAAATGCTGTCAATTTGCATACAAAATCAAAAGGACCAAGACAAAAATTCCAAACAGCCAAGGTAACTGCTCGCTTTTTTAGCACAGTGCGTGTGTTTCTTTTTGAATTTGCATTCCAATGTCTATGGTTAGTATTTAAAAACAATTGACAGTCGGTAACATTCGTTCATTCTGCATAATATAATTGTGAAACCGAATATTAAACTATTTGTTGTGTGAAATACTTACTATAAAAAATGAGCTCAAGCGACGAAAGCGACGAAATAGGTACCACACCGCCTATATTAAAATCTTAAGCTGCCTCGGTTAGGCAAAACCTGCTTCCCGCTAAATCTAAGTAAAAATATAACCGAACTTATGACCAATTTATGCTGTGGAGGGCAAACAAAAATGAAAATTAAATTACTTGCTTTTTAGAAATGTATTTGTATTATTTCCTCACATGTTTGAGAAAAGCATTATGTATGCCTCGGCGAAAACGAGGATTTCCTGACTCGTATTTTAGCACGCCTCGCTGTTGCTCGGCCTGCTAACCACCTCGTCAGGAAAACCCTTACTTTCCCCGCCTAGGCAACAATGTACTATTAAATACTTGTGTCCTAAGCCAGTTTTTGCCAGTGTAATAGAATTACACAAATGTTTTATATGAGATGTCGCTGGTCGGTTTAGCAGTTCAGCCACCACAGCTTAATCATATTTTTGATAAAAGTGCATTGGAATCTGGTAATCCATTTGGAAGATTTAAAGCTGCATAGACGGAACGCACAAGCTTCAAACATAGGTATAACACATCTATTTTTTTGCCACAGATTATAAAACAAATGCTCAAAAGCATTCTCTAATTTCAGGTACTAATAATCAATACACTGTTATGAATAACAGGTGCTGCACAGGTAATACAATTGTAAGTATAACAATGCTATAACGGTTATTATAGTACTGTTATAAACATGACAACGCAATTGAAGTGAGAGAGATTAAGACAATACCACTCGTACTTAGGGTAGTAAAAGTACTAGGGAACCAGACCTTTATAGATGGTGCTGCACGGTATCTGGGTGACCTTCACTTTCCACATCCTCGCAAATGCTGCACCGCTGGTCACGAAAGTCAGCTTCACAGGATTTGTAGTGCCAATACCGGCATCTATGTACACTGTAACACATAGGATAAAGTAAAAAATATAAGAAACATTCAAACAGTCATAACTATCACGTCTCGCCTCTTATGCTACTTGAATAACTATGTTACAAAGTAATGATACCAGCTTGATGGTGCCATATTTCACTGTTGTCCTTGTACTCACTGTGATTTCCCTGGTTGACGCCGCAGATGGCCGGCACTGGATTCCCGCCCGACACTATAAACTGGTCTTGGTTGCAGACGTGGTTCATCGATTCAGGTCCCGAGATCGTAAACCGGTTGAAATCCAACCTTCGCAATATGATTGTAATATAAAAAAAAAATAGACACACCAAAATCGTAATTGATATTATTGCTTAACCAGCGAAGTGACTTCAAAATATGGACCTATGAACTTTATACAGAATTAATCGCGAAACTTTAAAGTTATTATTATTTATTAGGCAAAATAAAATCCAAATATAAACAGGGTGTAATTTTTTACCTTATCTGGCACACATCAGGGTGATTCTTGATGACCGTCAGTTCGCAGGAGCCTGTCCCGTCATATGACGATGGGTACCCGCTGTTGACGAAGTAGGTCCCGTTCTCTGACGTACTGCTCCCGCATGACGTCATGACTGGAACACAATTAAAGTTACCATTTTTTCCTGAAGACTTTGTTGGATAACAAAGTGGTAGGAAAAAAAACCACGTGTCCAGGGGGCCTAATATGGCTGCGTTTATCGCGTGACAAAATGTGGATAAAATATCCCTTGCTGCCTGTAATATAAGTATGACAGTGACGGACGGATTTTTACCTAAAAGTGTTTTTAAAAGATCTGTTGAAATATATGCCACACGATGATTTATACAGTTTTTATTTATCTAGAAATATTTATTTTTAATATTTAACTACCAAACTAAGTAGCGACTAAAACAAGACACATATTCTCGAAATTTCATCAACGTACTATTGTGCCCGTGTGGTTGCCGGGATAGAATAGTGCCACTCCATGTCTTCCCGTGGATGTCGTACGAGGCGACTAAGGGAATAAGGGCTTGTAGTACTGTTAGGCGATGGGCTTGCAACCTGTCACTAATGCGCTGTTAAACATCTTAGCCTAATTGTGCAAATTGTGGTTACAGAGTTATCAACAAGTTTTTGGAGTTGTTGGTAATTCTGTAGCTCTGCCTACCCCACCTGGGAATGAAGGCGTGAAGGTATGTATGTATGTATGTATGTACTATTGTAGTCTTTCAGTAAAATGCCTGTGATATACAAACCGATGGACATGGCAAAACTGTTTTTGCCATTTTAGCTACGGAACCCTAAAAAGGTAATATGAGAAAAGTTAAGTTAAAATAAGGCATTAATAAACTTCACTGGCGGACCCTTTTAAACTGCATCAAATACAATGCGTTTGAAATTCTCTCATACTGTAAGGTGACGTAGTGACTCGTCCGTGAGTGTATATTGAAGAAGATTTTTATTAAAAGAAAAGTGAACAACTATTTATAACTAGAAACTTTTCTTTTCATGTTGATATTGCTATCGGTGGTATCTGTACAAAATAGGGCAGTAAATTAAGAATCCCGTGTAAGCGGGAAAATTCTATAGACGTGCATAGTGCCGTCTCGCTCACACACCGGACCGGCGTGCGGATCCGGTTTTTAACGACGGATAGTACAAGATTTTTCTAGTTTGGTACTTACAAATGCAGCAAAGTCCGAAGCCGCTCGCGCAGTACCCGTTGGCCTGACCGCCGCGCGCGGAGCACTCCCGCGCAGCCATGCATGTGCCGTTGTCACCTGACGCCCCAGAGCACGCGCCGTTAGGGAACGTCACCACCGTGAACAGGGACAAGACTGAGGATAAGCATGATAATGATAAGAATGATTAACCTCGCTTTGCAAAAAAAGGCAAACTTCCTGAAAACAATACTTTAATTTTTAGAAAATATAAACAAAGATCACAACTATACATTATTCTTCCTTAGGTTCCAAGCTTTACTTTATATCTCAAAATATACAGCTATGCTGGTTTGTTCCATTAAATACAGTCATTGTTAACTATACACGTCAAGGTTCAAATATTGATTTGAATTGGTTGTAATTTAATATCTTAAGATATTCTAGAGAATTAAAAGATTTTTAAATTGTAAGTTGAGCTATCGTATAATTGTGCGGTTCTTTATTTCTTTTGACATAAGTTATAATGTTGATGCATTACATTATGCACTGGTTTTATTAAATGTACGTAAGAGTATAACTACACTCTCGGTCAAATAATACGGGTCAGAGTGCGTTTTTCATACAAACGAGACTATTTTGAAGCCTTGGTTCCTTGCCAGGTGTTGTTTTGAGAGAAGTTTAATGGTGGATTCTCCAAGGTTCAATAGAGGAGGTCAAATGTTCTTAAGATACCTAACTTATCGCACAATCAGTTAACACCACAGCGAGAGAGTTTGGGTTAGCAATTGGATTTCCTTACATTTTATTGCCATTTTAGATGTTTTTCTGAACATGCACAATTCCGGCGTTAACCGCAGATTCAATGAGTTGGGTATCCTAGGCACTCTGGAAGTCCTGTATTGATTCTCGGGGTACCCATCATCAGATTTCACTAAAAGCATCCCCTGGCGTGGAACCAAGGCTTCGAAATAGCCTCTTTAGTATGAAAAACGCACTCTGACCCGTATTATTTGACCGCGAGTGTAGTTGGATAGTAGAACAAATTGAGATGTCACATAAAGCACTTAGGTTAATTAACTGTTGTTTGAGTTGATAACTCGATGGACACTAAAACAAGTTGAGAAGTCATATTACGCACTTGCATTTATTTACTGAGCATAAATTGATAACATGATGGACTTTAGTAGTAGGTACAAGTCAAGATGTCATATTACGCACTTAGTTTTAGTTAGTTGATAACTCGTTATGCTAAAATAAGTATGTGATATGACTGCAATCGAGTGTAAGTTGATAAAATTATTTATTCATCTGTACATACAATGACATGTGATGTGTA
The DNA here is from genome assembly GCA_927399475.2 of Acleris emargana. Taxonomy (NCBI): domain Eukaryota; kingdom Metazoa; phylum Arthropoda; class Insecta; order Lepidoptera; family Tortricidae; genus Acleris; species Acleris emargana. The sequence continues at coordinate 10,003,708 of OV656835.1, read as the reverse complement.
ATATTTCATTTTATCCAGAATAACGCGCTAAAATTCTAGTTATCCATGGTCATAATTCAAAAACGAATGAACATAAAAATTTGATGAAAAGATTACCCATATAGATAAAAAAATAAGAAAGCATTTTAGGCAATAAAAAATAAACGAGTAAGTCGAGATGGCAACGCGTTCACGCCAGCCACGATATAGATCAAATAACATATATATGCTTTATTTCACACATTTGATTTATTTCATAATCTAGTACATCTATTCATTTAAATATTTAGGACGGTATTTACTGAAATCCTTATAACCGGATAATTATTAAACAAAAATATTAATATTAAAATAACAGTGTGGCAGGGCTCATGAAATGATTATTTACAATCGCTGGCAATGAAACATAAACATATATGAATTAAAAGATCATCAAGACGAAATTCTTAAAACAACGTACTTATTTACTACTAACTATCAAAAGTTCCTAATTTAAGTTATATGTAATATTTAATGTATTATACTTTTCTGCTACAAAAAGAATAAGTTTTACTTACATCGATTTTCTTTTTGAGGCCAAAATTTCCTTTTCTCTTCATTTGCTTTTATGTTATTCATCTTCCACTTGGGGAAGTCGCTGAATCGACTAAACGGAAGATTTACAAAAGAAACATTTTCATCAGATTTAATTTCGATAAAAACTAAAAATAATAATAAAAAATACGCGAACGTCATGGTAAGAGCTCAAAAATGATATAGAACGTGTGAATGTGTGAAGTTTACGTTTATAATGATGTTTGGGGGTGGGGTGGAGGGGGGGCGAACAATAGCGAATTTCTCCATTGTTGATGGTGACAAATGGCAATTTCGTGTTAATTGACGTCATGGAGTGTAAACGCGTTTAACGGGATAAGTGGCCGGTTATGTACAATCGGAACGTTTATGATTTCCTAGTATTTATATTTGCGATTGTTTGAAAAATACGAGACATCTGGAGGAAGATAACTTACCAACCAGTGTTCAACTGAGGCCCTATTCTTCATTGTCATTAACCATGATGTGATGTCGTATAATATTGTCAACGTAATGACAGCTATTTAACTTGACAGATGGTTTAATTATACTCGGTTTAACCTTATTGCTTTTGACATTTTATCGTAATGTCAACTGTATGACAGTTCTTATTTATAGACATACATACTCACGCCTCAAGCTCACGCTCACGCTTCACGCCTGCCTCCCAAGTAGGAAGATACTATGGAACGCCAGGTGCACCGTTCCCTTTACGTAATTAAGGGATGTTTTTTTTCTCGTCTTCTTCTTCTTCTTTGCCCCCGCGGCGACTTGAACAGCTACTACCGCGGGGATATGGCGTTTCCACGTTAAGTGATTTCGCCAGTGTCAAGTATATATAAGTATAAATCAATATAGCAATAAAACACAATCCAATCTTCTCTAGGAAGATTGGGGGCAACGTTGTACGGTGATTTGTAGGTCAGAGGTCAAGATAGTTTTAACCTCTGCACCACTGCGAGTCCACTTGAAACGAGAAGAAAGATGCTAGATACACGAAATAAGTCCAAGTCTTCAATCACTGTGCGACACAAAGGCATGAAAAGTACAAATCAATATCAGAAAAGAACTTTGAACACCTAATTACCCAAAAATTAAAGTCTAAAACAAATTACACGTCCGCCATCTTTTAACGTTGCAAATGGCCTCCTTTTTTTTTCTCGTCTTCACCATGGTGTTTGACAAAATATTTGTTTGACAGTAATCGTGGACGTGTTCAAAATAATATGATATCATGTAAAAAGCAAGCCAGGAGTAGCAATTTATTTTTAGATTTTGGTACCTCAATATGAAAAAACTGGGCAAGAGCATGTCTGACTATGCTCAGTATGGGGTTCCGAAGACGCAACTAAACATAAACTATCTCAAAAAACCACAAGTATGAACCAATTCTCTATTTAAAATTATTAAGGTCCTATCTTAGAAGATTTTACTACGAATAAACACTTAAGACGCCAGTATCGCAGGAACCAATCAAGTCTACTTAGTCGTGATAATTTTCCTTTAAAATTTGTTAAATGTGCGTAGCAATGTGCAAGTTGCAGAACATTCCCAAAACGCGAAAACATTCTCGAGAATGTTCTTAGAACATTCTTGCAACATGAAACTTATTGTTTAAATAAGAAAATGTTTCTACAATAATGATCATAATTTTAAATTAAAAAATATTATGCACATGTTTTAGTTTGTTACAGTTAATTATTTTGTTGATAAGTGTTAAGTTTCCAATAAGTTGCTTAAATTCTCATTAAATCTTCGTGTACATTTCAGAGAAAGTTGCAAACAGATATGTTCTCAGCACCAGTACCAGGACCTATATATCTATTTTCTATATAATATATATACTCGTATTATATTATTTGCTTGACTATTTAAACTGCCCTTCTTTCCCACCGTCCACCTATCGTAGTCCACCTGGATATTTTACCAGCTATTGCGGAGCTCCTGTTTCTGGGTGCTGTGGCCCTTCGTGCCAAATTAATAAATTCTCGTTCTCGAGAACATTCTCAGAAATTACCGAGAAATTCTCACTTGTAAAGTTTCGCAACTTTGGGAACTTCTCGCCTGCATATTGCTAAATGTGCGTGCATTTAAGATATGGATAGATTTTTCGTATTTGCAGTTTCGGCTCTATGCGGGAAAACGAGGAGGTATAAGGTCTAATTTAATATCAAATACTAAGATCTACGGTCTTTGCCTATAAAACAATCGTAGTCAACGTGACCAATAAAAACGGCAATTTGAAGCTCGCAATTTTTATTACAGCAATATGCGGTGCTTCTATATTTATAGACATCTACGAGGCTCTATATTTTTATTTGGAAAACAAACAGAATAAAACGTATATAATAAACTTACTTTTTAAAACAAATTATGCGTCCTACTCCTCAACAGTTTGATGGACGAACTAGAGCGATATAACCCGTGTTGGACACTTTTAGGTGACCGGCACCAGTATTGGACACTAAACTCTTAATTCAAATTTCATACGGTGGTAAATTTATTGTTGCAAAACACAAGGAATAGCCCTTATCTTCTGTAAAATAAGAATCAAGTGTCCATCATTGGTCCTTGTCCTTGTTGCGAGAATCGATTTCTGAATTGCGAGTCAAACTCGTTCTAGTCCAGTTTTTTTTTGTCTTTCTAGCTCACAGGTCTAACTTTTAATTTAATTTTAAAAATCCACTTTACACTAAGCGCCTAGTCGGCGTCACAGATGACCACCATGACCACAGAGCTGATATCTTCTCTCGCAACGAATAAGCGTTGCTGTTAAAAACTAAATGCTGCCAGTATCTTTGATACAATGCCTTGTTTATTCATTTTTATTTAATTGTAGTTAGTATTATTTTGTATTTTGTATGAATAGGTTTAATTTTTTCTTCTTATATTTTGTAGTTACCGCAAAAACACCGTTATATCTGCTATCGCTGTAATACAACATTCTAAGCCATTTTAACCGACTTCACAAAAGGAGGTTCTCAGTTTGATCCGTATGTTTATATGTATGTTTGTCCGCGATTACCTCGTGGTTGGCTGAACCGATTTAGATGCGGGTTTCAGATAAGTATTTGTTACGATCTGGAGAAGGATTGGGTGCATTATAAAATTTGGCCTTCATTTGGTGAAGTGGAACTGATTATGAAAACCACAAGCAGTCACCTCAACGGTACCTATTTCAAGGGTGGCGATATGATATCTCAATTAAAATAGGTAGTTGAACGATGATAACGAAGAACATATTGATTGTTTAAATATGACTATGACTTTCGCGGCGTTGCATTCGGCGAGCTTGAAATGTCTTTAAGTTTCATATCAACTAAGAAGTGGGACTACATCACAGTTCATTATGATAAATAAAAAGTATAAAAAGAAAAATAAAAACCATCTTCAAAAATGGTAGAAATAACTTATTTTAGAAGGCTTTTATTTCTTTGTTTAATCATTTATATCAGTGTATGTTTTTTTTACAACTAAATAATAAGGATCCACCTGATTAAAATTTTGTTCAACACAACTACGTTTGCCTTTTCTAAACTTGTGTTTATATTATTTAAGATATTAAATAATAAATCATTTCAGTTCCGACTGTACTTTGGCTCGGCCCTTTATTGTTAATACTTTATTTGTTATCCAAACGATCCCATAATCAAAATAGCTCATAATGACAGCACTAAACAAGCCGCACCGTCATACCGTGACGCGCATGAACTCTCACCACCTCCGATTGAAAAACTAGAGTACGAACAAATTACTCAAATCCATACTTAAAAATAATATTGTGAATTCAAAATTAACTCTTATTTTAAATGTTTATTTGTCCCACTTTCACATCTAAACCACTTAGTTGATTTTTAATAAAATTTATTGTGGAGTAGTTAGCTATGATTTCCTAAAGTCGGGGTCAATAAATAGAAATGATAAAAGATGTTAACAACACCAATCGGACGTATTTACCATTATTAGACCATAATCACGTACTTTTGGGGTTCACTCCCACTAAACCGAATATCATAAAAGCTAATTTCATTAGGCATACCAACGTTTGATAGAATTTTCATTAGCCCTAATGTCATGACAACTAATTTTGTAAATCCTAATTGATTACTAGACCTAAAGTTATATATATACCCTAATGTTTACTCGTACTAAACATCAAATGCTCTAATATTACTAAAGCTAATAATGATTATTCCTAATGATTATTAGACCTAAACTTATATACCCTAATGTTTACTTGTTGTAACCATTAAATGCTCTAATATTACTGAAACTAATAATGTTATTCCGAATGATTGAAAGACCTAATAGTCATAAGTTCTAATGATTGTTTGAACTAATCATTGTTTGAACGAAATATTAACATGAAAAACAAATACTCAAATAGGTAAATTATACCCACATAGGTTAGGTTGGGATCTTGCCGTTATGCCATAATTATTTTGGTAAAATTTCATTAACCAAACCAATTTTAGCAACTGTGTTTTAATTTGGATATTTGGGAATAATAACATGTTGCGGCGAGCGAGCGAAGCGAGCGAGCAAGATGGGTTAGGGCAGAAGCGACTCGAATAGGTTAGGTTAGAAGGCTAAGGCGGGAGCGAAGCGTAGCGAAGCTCCCGCCTTAGTTTTCGAAGTTATTTATTTTTCATCCCTAAAAATAGTTTTTTTTTGAGCAATGAAATGTGACGATACCCCTTATATGACTTAAATAGAAACAAAAAACAAACTAAATGAGTTGTATTTTAGGTTTTAATATATTAGGTATAGTAATATTCGGAGTTCAAATGAATCGGATAAGTAAAAACAGAGCTATTAAGAAATTGGGGTTAAAAAAATAGGTACAACGTAAATTCGGCATGCTAAAATTAGGTCCAGTGAATAGTTCGGAAAATAAAAAATTCGCCTTTTTGAGTTTAGGGCTAGTGAAAGTAGTGGTAGTGAAAATCGGATTATAATTCTTCGGGCTACAATAGGGGAACCTACTTTTGGATATCGGGTGAGGTATATTTGGTGATGTACACGCTTGATTGGTACTTTTACATTCTGCTTCATAATCATCATCATCATGTCAGCCCACTCCAATGTCCACTGCTGGACAAAGGCCTCCCCCAGGGCTCTCCACTCAGACCGATCTAAGCGCGAGCTGTAGGTAGGCCTCCAACAAGATGCGATGGAGCGACGACCTTGTAAGGATCGCCTGGACGCGGTGGATGCGAAAAGCACAAGACATTCTGTTTAGCAAGCGACGAACGAGCGCGTAACGTAATGATTTGTTTTTTAAAATAAAAAACTTATCATTAAGTTACGCGCTCGTTCGGTAAGTAATAAAAAATGATTATACCTAGGAGTGGGGATGGATTCTTCAAACACTTTCACAGCGAATTATAAATGATAAATACAATTGGCTAAATGGCAGCTGCAAATTTAACAAATGCTTTTGTTTTAATATTTGTAGTTATCCGATTCTAGCAGTGTTTGGTATCGAACCGGTTTCGCAGACATCAACAATGTATACCTATATAATTCAGCTAGGACACATTCTCAAAGCGAGAAACATAATATACAGAGTTTTAGGTATATTATTAGGTATATTATTAGTTATTTCAGGTTATTTAGGGAGTTTGATAACAGTAGAATATTAACTTTTTTTTAAATATATTTTGGGACCCACAATCGTAAAGTGGATCGGAATCGAAATTTAATGAAACGTTTCATTAATACGGGTAGATCGCACGTAGAAACAGTTACCGCGCGCGACACTTCAGCACTGCTTTTTGGGAAGTAAAAAGACAACACCCATTTTATACGATGTGTTTTTTATGTCACGGAAGAGGCAAACAAACACGCGCCATATACGTTTTTTGCTCCGGCTTGTCTATTTATTTACGTGACGCTTCGCCACTAATACACAGTACACATAGTAAAGTCTCACTTAATATCTTTTTCTTGCGATGATATAACTGCTAATACTTATACAACCTTCATTTTCAAGAACACAGTACCTATACAATCTTACTTACAATGTTTTCGTAGCTAATATTATATCAGTAAATAGACAACATTAATTTTAAAGGACACATACTAAATCACAATTATTACCTTTTCGTCGCAAATATTATGATATGACAGTAAATATACAGCATTCATTTTAAAGTCCTTACAGTAACATCATACTTATTATGTTTAATATAGACATATATAACATTCAGATGTGCTGCGCCGTCCCTAAATGGTTGCGATAAGTGCAAGATGATATTGATATCTTAATTACCTTTTTATTTTAACATCATTAAGGAAAGTTTAAAAAGAGGTAGCTGGATAGTTATATAAATAAAACAATGAATATTCGTAATGTACAATTTATTAATCATTGTCAGACTCACTTTCATTCACAAAATATCGCCTCGGTCTTTTAATTGGTGAATTAACCATTGTAGAACACCAAAACTTAGTCCACAATCCAAGTCACACAGAAAGCAGGAATCAGTCCGGTACACAAGCCGAGTCGCAGATTAAGTAGAAAACAGTCCAATAAACAAGCCGAGTCACAAGTTATGCAGAAAATAACAATCCAGTATACAAGCCAGGTAAACGTAAAAAATCGCCAAATCGAAAGAAAGTACGCGTCCGCACCGTACGAGAGACAGATGTTGACTGAACTTTGGCCGCCATGTAAACCTATCTGATGCGTATTTGTGACTCATTTCGCTGACCAATCGCGTGCGTTCTCAGTTTTCTAGTACTAACTCGTTATCTTGGACGCAGTATAGAAGGACGCATTTATAAAACTCGTTTTCAATTCCAGCATCAAGTCAGTTCTTATATACGATTGTGAGACATAACTCGTCACAAAGGAGATCACTAGCAAACTTCAGGTGTTTATGAACAAGTGCTTGCATCGTATTCTGGGAATCTGTTAGCTAAATATCTCGAATGCTAGACTGTGGGAGCAGACTAATCAAATCAGAAACCTTTGGTAAGGGACATCTTGCTGGGGAAATGGTTTTGGATTGGTAATATCCGGGGGTGGCTTGTTACTTGGAAGAAAAGAAAATCTGGACGCCCTAGTAAAACCTGGAGGGGCTCCGTTGAAAAACAGTCTGCTTCCGTTGGACCGAGTTGGAATGAGCTAGAAGTTGTTGCCCAAGATTGAGCGAAATGGGAATCTCTTCTACAAGCCCTAGGTCCCTAATGAGGGACAAAAGGATTTCATCATCATCATCTTTCAATTACAATACAACATTATTTACGAATTTAACCTTACTTACATTAAAACTACTTAATATAAATATGGCTATCTAGGTCCCTCCTTAAGCTCTTTCCTGATCCATGTGCGTCAACTCCAAACGAGAAAAAATGTATGTTAGCCCTAGGTGAACTTGATTTTTTGTATAATTTTAGTAATACCACAAATTGTTACCCTCATTTACCCGAATTTAAGGGCAAATACAAAAAAAAAACAAATTTCAAAAGGAACTGCTATTTCGGTCAGTAAGACTTTTTCAACGCAAAACACACTTTTTTTTTGCAATATTTAAAATTATTTGGTAAGTTTTACTTATTATTAAATTCATTTCACTTGTGCTGTACGTTTAAATGGACTTTCACACTCGGCAATTCTAGACATCAGGGAGATCGGAAGTACCAATGACACCGTCGCCTGCAATTTTTTTGTTTTTTTTACAAGTGACCTTCGAATAACACAGTTGTGGCTTTATTCAAGCATTTCATCGCATTCCTAAAAACTGTAATTTATATTTACTAGGTAAATGTAAATTACAGTTTTTGATTACAGTCTATTTGTATATTTATTTTTATTATGAATTATACTAAATAGGTTTGAATATTTTATGTAAGTAAGTGAATTCTAAGTAGTTATAATTATACTTTATAAAATGTTAACCAACTGGTAAACCCGGAAATTTATTAATACTAAACCCTTTTTGGAAAGACAATGGACACCTACAATCATTTGGAAAAGTTCCGTTATGTAAATTTATATTATTTTCCATGAATTATACTTTCTTTATTTTATAGCACAAACAATTTCTTACACTATATTGTGTGTTTGTGTGTGTGTATGTGTGTGTGTGTGTGTGTGTGTGTGTGTGTGTGTGTGTGTGTGTGTGTGTGTGTGTGTGTGTGTGTGTGTGTGTGTGTGTGTGTGTGTGTGTGTGTGTGTGTGTGTGTGTGTGTGTGTGTGTGTGTGTGTGTGTGTTGGGAGCAGAGCATTGCTTCTTTGAAGCGCAAGAATCAACCTTAACGCATTCACTGTTACCGACGCATATGTGCGTTCACTGTCATATAAGTTTGTTCCTAGGCCACGCCCCGTGGCAGTGAACGCGTTAAGCCCATAAAGCTGCCGAACTGAGGTCACCCGAGACGTCATTGAAACGTGAGGAAACCTCCTCAGAGAGTTCTCTCGCGCCTGTCCAGTGTAAAAAAACCACAGATCACAGAAACAAGGGAGATATGTTATGGGGGCGTGGTTCGTGACGCCTCGATATGGTCAAAATGACCATATCGGCACGAGGCGTGTCAAGCGTTGACATAGTCACTCACTGAACGCTGTCAGTATAGAAGCTCCGTTTAAATGATAAAATGACTGTATGTAGCGTGAAAGTGTGCAAAAATCGAAGTGCAAACGTTAATATAAAATCAAAAGGCATAACTTACCACCGGTAAATTTTGTTTTTAAGCATTATTTATATTATTAAATGAATATTTTATATTTGAATGGATTTCAGAGCGTAAGGTAGTGAAAGTTGTGTTGACGTGATTTCTATCGACTATCGATAAATATGGCTTATTCTACAGCTATCAATATAATTTAATGTGTTAATAGTTCTAGTTATTTATCACTACCACCACACGCTTAAAACAGAAGAAAAATAATTTTAATAAATTTTCACGTTATACAAAATTTAATTTTCTTTACAATATTAACGAACGACGAAGGACTCTAGCAATTCAAATATAAGTAGACGAATCATAAAATTAAGATAAAAATAAATTAACCAACCACAAAGGCAAAGGGCTCTGGCTCAGTATTGAGCTGTGCTTGCACACAGCGCTGATTGACAGCTCGCGCCGACTCACTCTCAAAAGGGTTCAAGCCTAAAGGTTGGATGGTAGAGAATGCCGCAAGTATTGAGTCTATCTTTCTGTTTTAATTAATTTGTACCATTTATGAAATAAAGTTTACATAATCAAGTCGGTAAACTACTGGTTTGTCCCAAACTGAGATCTCGTGACGTGACACTCAACCGAACCCATTTTATTAGTGTATTTGTATTAACATCATAAAGTCCAAGTTTACAATTTAGACTTTTATGTACTTATCAAAACGAAAATCTTTAACAGCTCCAGAAAATTTAACCAAAGAAATTCGGCCATTTTTTTGTTACGTTCTAATATAGGTATCGTTCCCAATTTAAAATCTTATGTATCAATTTTACGCAAACCGTATTCTTGCTAATAAAATATGATTCTATTCTAACAATAATATATTAAGTTTAAATGATGTAATTGTATTAACCTAGTAGTAAAATAATAAAAATAGTACTTATTGCCTGTAAATTGAATAGTACCTATATTAACGTTGCAAACAAGTTTGAATTGTTTATCGATATATTTTGAAACATTCCTTGTGGCATCCCTAAGTGGACGACAGGAGAGAAACGCACACCTCTTGAAAAAAGTATAACTAAAATTTAGTCCTTAACCTGCTGAACATAGGGACTACTTCTTAGCGCCATCTAGCTCTGAGGAATTAATTAATTACTCGTCGCATAGATGGCAGCTAAGTGACGAGTAAGCGCTACCTTACGTTCAGTGACTGAACTACGATGGAAAAAAAACGATCTTTCAGCATTTTTCAACCTTGAGAACTTAGTATAAAGCTTAATTTTCTGCTACTATCAAAACTATGTTACGGCGTTTTTAGTTCGTAAGCTGTAACCAATTATGAGGAGGTTGTTTTTGTAGTAGTTAATAGAGCGTAAGCGTAAGACGCACACATGTTTAAAAGTGGCGACACCGGGTTTTGTACGAATTGGCATTCATGACATATCTCCCTTGTTTCTGTGATCTGTGAAAAAAACAAATGAGTTTTAGGATTCGGTTTATGAGTTCTAAAAACTCTATGCTAAAAATGACCCTCGTTTACCTATAACTTAAAGCATTTAGGTTACATACAATGAATTACCATACCATACCATTTACAAATTAAACCGGATAGTAAATATATATTATACAGTGTACCTAGGTGCCTGATTCATTTATGAGACTTAATCACACAACTTTTATTTACAATAGTAAAAACCAGCAGTAATAGTGATAGTATAAATGTATAAACTTAATTAGGGTGTATATTTATAACTAATCATACGTAAACAATATATCTTACATTATAAACTTTAATAAAATGAAAAACACTTTTTAAGAAAAGAGAGTGAACTACTTCTTATAGACAGGTTATACTTGACCACAAAATTCGCTAGATTTTATTGATATATTGAACACATTTTGCCCTTTTTCGTCCTCGTCATTATGTTAACACTAAGGGCCATTTACAAAAAAATATCAAACAGATTTAGGCTTAAAATCTGGATTCAAGAATTACATTTCCTTACATTTTGGCACAGTAAGTTTGCGCTAGTTTTAGTTAATTTCCCATGGAGATACTATTGCTACGTCGAAGAATTTCAACGGCGAACATTAAAGTATTTCTTGTACCACTTTATTGTTCCTAATATGAACTTGTTATTACCAAAACGCCACCCGAACTGCAGAATTGAGGTGCGGGTTCCTACTTGTACCGGAGTTTGGTGGTCCTCCGGTATATGCATGCCCGCTAGCCGGCACGCCGCTACGGCCCCGCAATAAAAAATCGAATGCGCGTCGAGAAAGTCTTCACATCTCTCCAAATATGGAATGAGCATTATATCGAGGGCAGCAACGATCTGCAAATTTCTTCTAATATGTCGGCAGGTGCGGCAACAGGGGCCTATAAATATGCGTAAATCGATAGTCATTAAGTGCATCTTTTAACGCCTCGTTAACAGTCTGATAAAAATCGACAGTGTTAGAGTAAAATTCCCACGGTCCCAGTGGCGCATCTTGACACTTTGGCACTAAATCTAACCTTGTAGCATGATGCGCCATGCGTGATGGGTACTGGGCGGCAAAGTACACAGGCCTGAAGTGAATTGAAGGCGGAGGGAAATTCTCCACAGGCCCCATGTAGGCCGGCCGCATGGAGTATTCATTTCGCACTGGTGGCGGCGGGCACGATAGCTCCGAGCTGCTCGAGGAAGTTGAGGGCTCTCTTTCTGACGGATTTTCTTCTGTGCTATATCTAGAAAGCATCTTTAAGCTTTTGTCCAAATTCTCCCTATATTATATTGAAGTCAACGTCAACATAAATAACAGGCTTTCGGGTGGCAAACTGATTGGCGATTGCCCTGCAGAACTATTAGGAGTTCGAGGCAATCAAACCATGAATAATATCGTCTTATTGTAACTTAAACTGAAAACACACTCACGACCCGGTTGTCGATAAATCAGTGCCTAAAATAGACACCTGCAAAATGCAGCACATGCGCAGCAGAAGCTGCAGCACTACGCAAAGGATGCATCGATTAAATACATGTAGGAGCTTTTATAGTTGGCGAAATATAACTTGCATCGATTCGATGTAGCGCTTCAAGGACGAATCGGTGCAGATTATATTTTGGCAACTAACAACATTTGCTTAATTTATGATTCGGATTTTCAAATAACAAAATTATGAATTTTCATAATTTCATTTTTTATGTAATATTTTGGTACTTGTTAAATTTTTAACGCTGATGATAATTGGTGAATTTGCTCTGTACAGACTAGTCACCCGAGTCCAAACTCGACGGATCTTCTCCATTATCCATTGAGCAGTTTCTACAGTCACCTTCCGTTTATCATACATCCCAATGGTACTATATATATATATATGTATAATGATATATTATAATTGCAAATGCTGTATCGATAAAAGTGGAAAAATTGAAGTCAACTTCCTAGAATAGGATAATAGTACATTACTGCACAGACCAGGAAGTAGGCCGCTGCGGGACGAGTAGAGTTAGCGTGGCCGAGACGCAGTCGAGGCCACGCTATATACGAGTCCAGCAACCGCCCTTCCTGGTCGAGGCTTGTATAGTGCTTTTCTCTAACAATGCGAGGAAATTAAACAAAATTTCAGGTTTTATATAATATGTATTCAAATGTATTAACAAAATCAAGTCAAATACGATGTGATAATATGACGAAGGCAAATGGCATTACTCATTTTACTTTTGTATTTTCGCTAAACAAAAATAATACGTACTGTACTTAAACTTCCCTAAGAAAAAAGTATTCCCGATTCCCGCCTTAATTTTTTTAATTCTAAACGCAGAATGTTTTAAAAAAAGTAAAACTATTTGACAATGGTAAATGCGCTGTAAACGCGATAAACGGCGTTTACCTTTTTAGTCTATGACATTTAAAAAGTAAATAAACATGGAAGAATTTTGAATTGTACGAGTGTTTGGCTGTTTGGAGTTAGTTATCATAGTCCAAATATGGTTTTAAAAAGTAAAAAACCGGGTACGTTATGAAATTTGTATACATTTTCGCGGCCGCTGCCGCTGGTAAATAATAACTTCTTTTTTTTTTATTTTGCCTGGGCCTGGAACTCGGAACTTCGCGGGCTGATTTTACAACAGTAAGGTTAACATTTCCGAGCATGTGGGAGAAAAGTTATATTGGACGTACATTGATTCATAAATACGTTCTTAAGGCGGTTAAAATAACTAAACGACCCTATGTCATTAATAATTAAGCTCTTTGTATACATATATTTGGCACGATGGCCATATAGATGTTAATTTAATAATTTTGACTGTACTAGGACAATCCACTTCACAGATTGAATAACTGTTTTATAATTTGCAACATCGCTAACATTTCCCATGTTTATACGGCGTTCAGTTCAACAGTAAGTAAACTTTAAAAGTTCTTTAAACAATACGTACTCGTATACTATATTTGAAAATTGTTTTTAACACCTGTATCCGTCTAAGGAATCTTAACTTTTATTGCGTCAGCCTCCCCGGTTAAAAAATATTTTTTCATGCTTCCATGCATGCTTAAAACAAACGTACACCAATTTAATAACATTGACCGACGACACGTCGCGGTGAGAGTCAGAATGGCGGGTGTACCTTCACAAATATATAAAATGGTTATACTAAAAAAATGTACTAAAAATGTACTATTTAGTACCTACTTTAAAAAAAATTGTACCGCTCCACAAATAAAGTTATTACAATGTGGAGGTACACCCGCCATTCTGACAGTCAGGACGGCGGGTGTACCCCAATTATTGCAAGTTCACAATGACCTGATAGACTATTGACTAATGTTATTGCTCCAAAAAAATGTACTAAATTTGTACTTTAATATGCAGTTAAAACTTCAGCAATCAGATTCGTAATCTGATAATTAGACACATTAAAATTTTTCTCTATTAAAAATGAGTCGTTAAGTGCCGTTTTACTATGAGGTATCGATTATTGACACTATCGATTATTACTTTAGAAAAAATTACAAAATTTGTGCAGTCTGTGAGCACTTAGAAGAGGCTTCGGTTTAGTACTTCTCTCTCACTCGCTCTCATACGATCTTATTAAGAGCGAGTGAGAGAGAAGTACTAAACCGAAGCCTGTACTTATATATGCAATTAAAATTTGAGCAATGTTATTTATGGCGATTACGTAATACACATTTATAATTTTTCTACTTAATATGTATGGGTAAGCGTACCGTTCCCTACATTTACATTTTAATAATAATATTTTTATTTAAATCATTTTGCGATTGAAAATACTGTGTATATTTCACAAAAACTTTCTTTTGTTCTTCTAATTCAACCACACATTTCTTTCTGCGTTTCATGGTCGATTTCCATATTACCGTATAAAAACAATTGTGCGAATTAATAAATTGTTTACTTTAGAAACAAAACGATCTATTGTACATATTAACAAATAGGTGTATTATTATTAAAATGTTCCATTTTTATAAGTAATGATTTGATTAAAAACCTATGAGTCGAACCTGAGTCGTATTTTTTTCTAAGCCGCGTTTCCCGCCTTTATGAGTTTTTTTTTAATTCGCATGCAGCCACTGAGGCATTGGTCGTTCCTGAACTGACTATCGGCACAAAATACATAAAAATAATGCATTTGCTAAGACTATAAGTAGTTAATACTAAAACAATATTAGTAATTAACTATTAATAGAAATGTATTGAACCTAACAATACACATTTAAAGATCACTCTTATTTTTATTTCCGCATTTTATGCGTAAATGACAAGTTGTGGTTAAATCAATTACTTATTGTAGGAAATCAACAAACTAATTAGATTATATATTTAATAAAGGTACAAATAAATAACGTAGATACACACGTGCAAGAACGACATTATTATTTATAATATGTTCACATATGAAGTACCTACTTAATTTATTTTCAGACTATTATTTGTAAATGTAGGGAACGGTACGCTTACCCATATATTTTAAGTAGAAAAATTATAAATGTGTATTACGTAATCGCCATAAATAACATTGCTCAAATTTTAATTGCAATATTTGTGAAGGTACACCCGCCATTCTGACTCTCACCACGTCGCGTTGTCATACAGTTACCGAATGTATGAGGCGAGCCACTAGATGCGAAAGTTCTAGATCGATTATTATAGCGATCCTTAGGGAATGACTTCGGTAAACGGCAAACGTGTTTTCGATGGTTAGATAATGATAAATACAGGGTGTAAAATAAAAGCTAACGTAGTAACCAAACAATTTATTTTACTTGATATCGCACAAAAGAGCAACTCCTCTCAACGTCCAATGCCTTGGATTACTGTCCGTTTCAAAGTCGATTGATCCCACGTATTTAGCATCCGTTCTCTGCGGCTTTCTGTAAATTGGACACTCGTATAGTCGCGGGTCTTTGCCAGCGGTTGTATTGATAGCAAATATATAGATGATGGGCATTTGCTCGTATAGGACTTTAGGTTTTGACTCTATCAGCTTTCCGGATTTTCTGTCTAAAGACGCACCTGAAAAATAATATGTTCATAGTTTAATGATGGGTACGTTTCAACAAGTCATTTTGAATTGAATTTTACTTGTAAAGTAATAGTTCAATGCAAACATTCTTTGTTTCTTTCCAGAACAACAATTTGAACGGCGTAAGATTCAGTTTTTGTTACTTTATGTAGTGTATCGTATGTTGGTCCAGTTGCAGCATCACGGTTTTGTACGTAAATATTATACAATTAAATAATATAACAATTTTGATAAAACATGAAATTATCCATTCTAATTTTCAAATAAATCAAGAACATACCCTGTACATCTAATAGACATTGTAATGTTTAAGCAACTGGTTGCCAATAATATGTCTAGGTATTTCATTATTTTATCGTGACAAACATAATAACGATGACACAAAACATAAATAACCGTGTTTTGGGCTGTCCTATTTATGACGTTATCATTTAATTCTTGAACAAAATGATTTAGTGCATTTGTTGTATATTTTATAATCAAACCCGTATATTGTAATATAAACATAAATAAACATTGCCCTGCATATCTGCCTGTTCAATTTTCTTCGTTTTCAGAAGGATTCTAAAATGCAGCCTCAGAAGCGATATTAACAATGATTTAACCTTTTTAACCGACTTCAAAAAAAGGAGGTTTCTCAATTTGACCGTACATTTTTTTCATAATTAAAGCGCTGTGTTCATTAGGCTGTTACTTAAAAACGCAGTAACATAAGACTGGCTTAATGATTAATAGACCATACAAAAATGTATTGGTATTGATCTGAACTTTCTTTCGATGTGAAACAAAAAAAACACCAAAATGGCAGCCGGCTCTTTTTTATAAGTGGAGTTTGATTTGATTTTCATCTACCAGGTGTACTAGGAGCCCATAAAATGATAGATACCCTCTAAAAACAACCCGTAAACATAGACGCCCTCCGCTGGGCCTTCATGTACGTCTTCCCGGTTCAGTTTGGTGATTAGATTCTGCAGCACCACGGAATCCAATGCCCAGCCTTTGTGACTGCGTGTTACTTCCTGAGGAAGAAAAACAAGCATAGTATGTGAGTAAGACGAACGACCCAGTTCAGCAGTCAGGCCCAGGACCCTTTATTCTACTCGAAAAAACCATATCGCTTTTGACATTTTATTGTATTCTGTTAAACGCGTCGTCATTACAAGTAAATTAAAGCTACGTAACGCGAACAATACGATAACAAGTTACAAGCAATATGCGGTTATAGGTGTAAAACTTAAGTAAATTACCTCTTGCTTGTAGTTGTAACACGACAGTTCGACATTCTATATTTGAAATTTGACTTATATCCATATTCGTTTTGTACAGTTGACTACAAAGAGATGTATTTATTTTTAGACCTGTGGATACATCTCTTTGTAGTCAATTGGACATAACTACACGCAAGAGGTCATTTACTTAAGGTTTTCACCTATAACCGCATATTGCTTGTAACTTAACGTTAGCGATTTTCGAAATCTGACATATAGGCTTGACGTAAGCTGGTGATCTATCGTTTCGGCCAGTTATTTCCCAACCGAGAAAGCAAAAATAAAGACAATGATTTAAAAAAAACTATCACAGTAAATTTAATTTGTTTTTAACATATACAGACGACTTAATTGTTAATACACGTACTAAACACGTTTTTTGTGTTTGTAGGAACGTCGTTGGCACCCTAAACTTAACATGGCTCGACATGTTTTTGCCCTTTTGTTTTTTAATGTTTGTCCGGGCACTCAAATTAACGTTTTACGGTTCCATCAACGTATACGTACAATTAAGTTGAATGAAGAAGGCATGCCACCATCGTAGCTTGAAAAGGAACTGTCAAATTTTCATTGGTTTACTTCTATGGCATATAGTATGAGATTTTACGGCTACTTAAATTAAAAGCATTAATCTAGTTTTAGTTGTTCAGTTTTAGCTGTGTAAAAATGTATTTAAATGTATCAATCAAAATTAAAAAGATATATCTAGTTTTAGATATTTTTGTTGCTAGCTACCTAACTTCATTGTTCAAGTGGACTTTAGTGGAAGCGGGTCATTAAATAATCTTAAATACAGTTTAATTATGTCAAAATACCTGGAACCATCAAGTTTTAAATCACTTTAAAAGTAAAACTAGATTTACCTCTTATTTAAAGAAGCCATCAACCAACACTGCCAAAACGCCGAATACATCACCTGTCTCATGGCGGTGAGGAAACCCTGCGGGTTGAAGAAACCGGTCATCCAGAAAGCAGTTGGACGACCGTTCCTCAACCACACACGGTACTGGTGTTCGCGCTCCAATAGCTCAGTGTACCAGAATCCCAGGGTCGCAGACTCCCAGGAGACCTACCGTGAGACAATCATTGTCATTCCTAAGAAATAAAATGCAAGACCCAGGCCTGCTGCGAGTCGCATATATCCTATTTTTATTTGAACTTTCCATCGGAATATCTATAGAAGACGATAAAGTAACGATTAATAAAGGCATACTAAGAGTGATTTAAAAATATACGTAATACCTTCACTATGCGACTTTCCCTTTTATAGATCATCAGTTAAACAAATCATGACTAGTTCACTTTGTAGCATATAATATCTCATTTACTTCCAGTGTTTTAAATTACTTGGAAAATGAAACCTGCCTGTTTTTTTTCAAGGAGGTGAATACTTCCAACAAGCTTAGAAGAAAACCCGTATAAGTGTGTGCAACTTAAAAAACCCATTTTCTTTACAGGATCCTTGAAAATTATACCCGTGTGGTTGAATAGTGAATAGTGCCACTCCATGTCTTCCCGTAGATGTCGTAAGAGGCGACTAAGGGAATAAAGGCTTGAAGTACTGTTAGGCGATGGGCTTGCCACCTGTCACTAATACGCTGGGAAACATCTTAGCCTACTTGTGCAAAATGTGGTTACAGAATTATCAAGAAGTTTTAAGACTTGTTGGTAATTCTTTAGCTCTGCCTACCCCACTCTGGGAATGAAGGCGTGAGTTTATGTATGTATGTAAATACAAAACGTCACCATGGCAATGATGTATAGCCAAAAGTTGACTGACTGAATGCATCGACCAATATTAACACAACCTTAAGCCAGGTCTGCGGTATCCGGGCGTCGTACATTGCGTCGAGACTCTCTCGTAATCCTTGGCTCATTACTATAGTCCCATCAATGGCAAGCTTCAAGTTACACAATGTTGACTGCACTGACTTAATCACACGTTGGATGCGATCAATTTCTTGTCTGAAACCACCGAATCATCTCTGTAAATCTGGTTGATATTGATCAAACCAATACGGTAATTTCAAAAATCTACCTCAAAATGACAATAGTTCAAAACTTCTTACTATAAATTTTCGAAGTTTTCATACGTTTTTAATTAAATTAGCTCTTTGCAATAGAAACAATACTTTAACTTACCTCAAAAATATATTCATCGGCAAGAAAGCTCCCATCTTCACCAACGCCTCCCGAACTTCAAAACTTACGTATTGTTTTGGCAATTTTTCCAACATATCTTCTGCAAGTCTGTACACTATACTCTCTCTGGTCTCTCCTCCTTGGCTCCCGCCTTCTTTTGGCTGCACACTCAATATAGTATCTAAGATATCCTTGGCACTGTTAATCTGATAAGTTATGTCTGCGTTTCCATGAAGACCAAAAACTTCAGGAGTATCAGTCAACGGTAACTGATTTATATAATCAACGTATCCAGAAAGATTCCTAGTTTGAGGTACCTTATACCCCTTGTAGAATTCAAACCCTGGTCTCAAAATTACATCGCAGAACCAAACATTGGTAAAAGTAGTCAGCAAGCGCTTGTCAAAGTCATCTGTAACCCGACCGCCGTACTGGACCTCTCCTAGCATGTAGCAGATAGTCGGCCACGATATGCCTTTCTTAGGATCAATATCATCCAGATGATTCTGGACAAACTGAACGCTAGCGGCGTAATCGGCTTGATTGAACTCATAGGGAACGTTCCATCCTAAAGGACCAAACTTTCTTCGTTCTTGTACTATAGTGTGCAGAAAAGCTACTGCGTAGAGTAGAGGGGGCCATTGTGACAACGATGAGTAATCTAAGGTATCCTGGGTAATGTTTTGATAGGTTCTCTTCATACTGGCTCTAATACCCTGGGGAGGTTCATTTGTAAATTTGATCGCCATTTGAAGTAGCCCTATGGGGAACTCTGTGTGTACTTCAGTAGTAAGCCAAAGTCTGAAGGACTCCTGTATGTGCTCAGTTTCTATGAGGGCATCCATGGCCTCCACGCAGAAAGGAAGGGACAGGTGGATATTTTGAAGGAGCACCCAGCCGCCTTCGTTCATGGAATCGGATATCATTTTTCGGGCTACGATTTCTTGTCCTTGACCCATGGAGACTGCTTTTATCTCTGGAAATTTAGAAACAGAAACAATTTTTAGGCGACAAATGTAGCTGTGTACAGGAATGTAAGAAAACTTTAAATACTTTTTAAAATGTGTAACGTATTGTAATGGAAAATTTGATTTTATGTGTTTGCGCAATATGGAAAGGTTTTATAATATTCCTAGCACAGTCAAGTGTTAAAATATGGGAGGCCGCGCAACATCTCAAAAATATGTCCCAGTGCACCATATTCAAGTGTAACAAGAACTTCGTAAAACATTCATGATAAAAACTTTTTTAATCATATTTACGTACACTAATACCATGACATCCCATTTTATTAAAACAAAACAAAACATTTAACAATATGTGAAAGTTTAGGACGTTTAGAGGTTTCAACGTAATGTTTTCAATGTCGGGTGATCGGAAGTCTTCATGCAATCTTCTAGATAAGAACATAAAATTGTTTTAATATTAAGGTGAAAAAAACCAAGCACACAAGCTATTTGATGGTGAGGTGCATCTGAGACCCATGAAGCCTTCTACATTATTTGCATTCTGAAGATTATGATTCCAAAACTGCAATTCTAGGACTGTGAATGCGTTGCCTATCCTTAGGACTAAGGTGGATTGTATCTATCTATACTAGTCACAGGACCAATAAAAAATTGTGGGCAAATGCTACGAGTACAAGTAGTGATTAACTGATAAAAAATACGTATTGTAGTGTCTGTAATATAGAAAAGTAAGCTTACGTATTTCTTTAGACTTGGCTAGAGACGCAATCTGCGCCGAGGGGTCGGATCCAATAGACAGGATACAGATAAGTGGAGTCCGTGGCTCTGACTCTTCCCAAGTCGCCTCTAAGTTCAGGATGCAGCCCTCGCCGTATTCAGGCCCTAACGAATCTGAAAATTTATTCAATTCAAGCATCAGCAAGCAGCAGTTTATGGTAAGTAGTTAATAGTTAGGGAGGCGAGGTAGCTAAATGGCGTAATTCAACGGCGCCGTCGAGACCTATCAAAATCGAAAGATATAATAATTTCGAAAAGAAAAACTCGTATGGTAAAAACCATTTTAGCGGTGGGTTTGGCGTGTACGGTTTTTCAAAAATGTTAAAAAAAAACAGTTACTTGGGCATTCTCGAGCGCGTCAGATATTCATACTACGTATGCCCCAAGTGCCTCTGATAACAACGGTATACTAATCTGCCGGTTTGCGTGGTGGGGGTAGGCATATAAAGTAGACAAAATTGCAAAAAAAAAAAATTTACTCGAGCGCGTCAGATTTTTGGAAGGGGTGTTAAGTAGGCCCCAAGGAAGCTCCCTTTAAAAAAACTGACGATTTCGGCCTGACGATAAGTTACGATGAATTTTTGAAAATGCAAAAAAAAAAAGTTTTTTTGAAATACTCGAGCGCGTCAGATTTTCATAGGGGAGGTTTATCTCGGTATCCTGAAAGCATATTTTCTTAATCTGACAAAAATGTTGGTGGGTTCTCTTAATCTGACCGAAAAAGGTTTTTTGGTTTCTTTTTTTCCTTTCTTTCTCCTTGATAAAACGGGGAATTTAAGAATGACAATAAAGCGATAGATACATTACCTTTTTTGTTTATTTAAACTTTTTTTTGTAAAATGTATCGTTCGCGACTTATACAGGGTGCCTCTGACCTTGGGGCTTTAAATGCATAGATCAATTCTACTCCTGAAACTAAACTTCTTTTGTTCTGTAAGTTGTTAAAAATATGTTCAGTTTAAATTTATTTTTTATCATACAAGTTAAATCCAATTTTCAATGTACGCGATCCAATTCTCCATTTTCCTTTAGCCCTCGTACCAAGGTAATGTCGCCCCCGTACCATGAGATAGTGATTACATGGCCAGTATGTAATACACTGATTTTACAATTAGACTTTAACATCAATTAGTTATCTAAATTTAAGTTATTTTTTCATGTTGCAGAACAAAAGTAGTTCAGTTTAGCGAGTAGAATCGATCGTTGAAATTAGAGCCCCAAGGTCAGAGACACACTGTATGCCGCAACGCGTTTGTCGGAAGACGAAATGGCTCCTCCACACTTCCGGTCATGCGGAAACCGGCAGATTTTGTATTTTTAGTAAGTTTTAGATTATATTCTTCAAAATAAAAAAAATAAAAATCGCGCTCGAGAATGCCGGATTAACGTTTTTTTTTTACAAGTTCGCGACCCTATAACTCGGCGGCGTCAAGGACTTACTATAACGTCTTTCGATATAATATGTCAAATTGAATGGGATGGCCGCATTTAATTTTTTCCACGCTATCCTATACATTCTTGATAACGACAACGTTCGAATAAAAATGCAATGCATCTTATTAAGGCCAAGACTTTAAATTTTGATTATTTAAATTGTTGTTAATAAATAAAAAGATTATTACTCTAGAAAAAGGATTTGTGACCAGCGTACTTAATAATCAAATTTCAATATTTTAAAAGGAATGAGTGAGAATTAGCATTGAAAATCGGGAAGAAGGTGAAAAACGGACAGAAGAGTAAAATGAATTAAGGCAATATTACCCAACTTTCTAAAACATGTCTTTGTACTATACGCATGTATGGATTCTATTTATGACGGATGGCCAGATTGTATCAAACAAGGTGTCGTTAGATAGATGTAATAAATAGAAAGTCAAAATGGTGGATTTATACGTGCGCACTTAACACGGTCGGTTTATAAAGCTTTTTTATACCTAGTTAAACTTTGATATTTACCGACAATATACTTCCTCGCTTGTGACAAGGTGCGATCAGGACTCCATGAGCGGATAAGCAGAAGCTTGCGAAAAACGTCAAGACTATCGTTGTAGCCACTCGGGAGAGTTTCCTCCTCTGGTTTGGCTTTCTCGTACCATACGCGCCACTCCTTTTCATTTGAAGTTATCTGAAATACCAGGGAAATAAAACGATAATGATGTTCTTTGAGTGAAAATTACACTCAAACCTATTTGAATAACAGATCTGACTATCTACTAACATAGAAATCTTCGAATTTTATTTCCACCTTATTTTATTTTAACATTTATGGGGCCTTTATTTATAATTATGTGAAAATGAATATACGTACCTTTTGCAACACATCTGAAAATATCTGTAGCTTGCTAATTTCAACTAAATTCAGCCAGGTTATATCCAAAATCCATTTAAATGGTTTTGGAGTGACCGCATTCAAATCAAGCGAGGCGCCCCCCTTTACGAATGCCATAAACTCATCGTGAGAAATAATCTGTCGATGGCAATCGATCTTCATTGCTAGCATTAAAGTAAACAATGCCTTGTGTCTCTCATACAAACTTCGCAATGTAAACGCCCATACCTCGTGCGTCAAATATTTAAGAATTATATTAATTCGTTCCTCAGTTACATTAGTTTTCGTAGATTTCGTTATCGAATTGTCAAATATCGTTAAAAACTGCTTCAATGAGTTTTGATACATAAGATTCACATTACTCATTTCGACTATCAAAAAGTATAATATTGATCCCCGGGCTGCCACCGCTCTAAATTCTTCACGCGCTTTTATAATCTTCTTTTCAGTAACTTCAGCCACCTTTAATTTTTCATTCACTTCTTCTGCTGTAGTTTTAGTTATTTGTAATACTTGGATAAGAGCTTCATCGTCTACTAATGAACCTTCAGATGATGTCAAACGGCAAAGTAAGTTGCTTTCCAATTCTTTCATGCTACGTTGATTCTTCATAACTGATTCAAACAATGCCACTCTCTCCTCTTCTAAGTCAGATTTTTCCATTAAAATAACTCGGCCCAACAATTGGTCTTCCAATCCTTGCATCGTTACAGTGAAGTCAATTATAGATGTTTTAGCGCTAATTTCTGGAGAATAGGCTGGGTTAGGCAATTTCGTCGTTATATAAAGCATAAATCCTGGCATGACATCGCACTCTTTATCACCAACAATCACTTTTTCTATAGAACCTGATTTTATAAAGTTTTTTTCTAAAACATTATCAATTACTGGATCTAGTTCCACTGCAACATCTTCTATCAATAATGGCCTACCCAGTGACAAGCTGTCTTCTAAATGTGTTCTAAAATATTTATGGTTGAGTGAAGTGATTTGAAGCTCGTTGGTACCTTCCTTATTCTTTATCCAGTTCTTACCCTGACTTTGCGGATCAACTAGTAATGGATATGAGCTAGATTTGGTTACAATTAGAGCATTTTGGACGGATAAGTCGTCATTAGGCAAACCTTGAAGCGTCCATTCAGATATAGTAGCATTTTCAACTAACATATTTGTTATGTTTAAATTATCCGTCACTGGTATTTGTTTGCTTTTTAGAATCCCCATCCAGTTATTTAACAGGCTGTTTCTAAATTCTTGATTGTACGGACCGCAGTAAGATAAAAATCCTGTAGCTAAAACTACATCACCTACTAATCTACCCAATTGTTCTTTAAAATCTTTGCTCTGTTGGGTCCATCTTATTTTCTCCCCACCTAAACCGTTGATTAGAGCAGTTGCTGCAGTCATTTTTCGAAGGCACACATTTGCAGCATCAGTCAGCTGTTGTTTTTCGGCAACTGCGGATTCATATTGCTCCTTAACTTTGCGAAGTGACATCTCACGTTCCTCAAGTTGCCTTTCTGCTGAAGCTAAATCATCCATTGCAACCTGAAACCCATTTTATATCGAAGTAAATTACTTAGCAAAAAATATTTAGAGTAACAATAAAACATTTTGTCACAAGTGCGGAAAGTATGTCATTTTGCACGAGTCCCGAGGTGTCTTGGCCTGAGCTGCAAGCGAGTGACAAGACTATGGACGAGTGAAAATGACAGTTCCTCACGTGTACCAAACGACGTTTTTTAATACATTTGTGAAAAAATGTGTATGTGTGTATGTGTGTTCATTTGTATCTGTGTATCTGTCCTCTTCCTCTCGAAACTCTGAAGTGAGTTTAACTTGTGAACACATTTTGTATAAAATTACTTAAATTTTAATAAAATTATCAAAACCGAAATTATATCGTCAAATACTAGGAGTGCATAAACATTAGAAGAACGTACCTAACCTACAGTCATCCGCGGCGTGTCGGGCTTTATTTTAACATGCAAACTCTTTGGTTGTACGCACGGCTTAGTATTTAAAAAAAAAATGCAAAATTAAAACGCACTAGTGCGAATAGGAAAAGTAAAAAACACTAGTTCGATAAAATTCAACTTACAGCTACGAAAAGTACCACTTTTTGAGCAACTGCATTAAAAAGTAAATTTTCAATTGTTTATACCAAAAATACAAGTAATACGTAAATAAATTACCTTTAACCTTGCTTCCTGCATAAGCAAGTTGGCCTTCAAAGGTAGCACTTCCTTATTAACACTATGAAAGAATGACATAGCTTTTGTCCAAGACAGCAGCCCGGCGACGTCACCGCAAACTCTCTTAGCCGTGTCCATGTTGTAATCTTCCATCTCGAAATATGGGAACAAGTGTTCTACCATCTCGTTGTTTATGATGTCCTTCGGATAGTTTTGCAGTTGCAGCAAGAAAGTTGTACTCGCCATCATCTGGTTCATAAATAGTCTCTCCCTAAATAATAATAAAAAAGTCGCTTTTCGTGTCTGTTGTCTGCTTGGGCGCTGACATCTCCATACGCAACGGATGTGTTTTACCGTGCATATATGCATAAAGGATTTAATTCATACCTTTAATTTATTGATACGATACTAAATATTTAAAATTAGATACAATACGAATAAAATAAGTTCAGCTATCCTCGGATATTGTCGGTATCCCTCGTTTTCACAAAGAGTATATCAAAATACTGATAAATGACCTTTAAATATACGAGTATTACCCGTTATCTTACTAAATACAATATAATAAAAGGATATGAACAACAAATCCTATGTCAGAATATATGGGCACAGTTAACAGTTAACAAGTCGAAATGAATTTATAAACTGTCAGTAAAAAAACATTTATTTTATTAATTCTCAAATCAATCTATCCTCATATCCCGACGTAATATCGTATTGTTAGGTACCTTGCGTTTGCGTTTTTATTACTATTATAATACACGTCTATATCGCTTCTTAGATCTACTGGTAAGTAATATCATCATGGCAGATGATAAAAATTTCGTTTTCGATACTTTAAGTGGAGTGCTATACAGTGTGTCTCTGACCTTGGGGCTTTAATTTCAACGATCTATTCTACTCGCTAAACTGAACTACTTTTGTTCTGCAACATGAAAAAATTACTTAAATTTAGATAACTAATTGATGTTAAAGTCTAATTGTAAAATCAGTGTATTACATACTGGGCATGTAATCACTATCTCATGGTACGGGGGCGACATTACCTTGGTATGAGGGCTAAAGGAAAATGGAGAATTGGATCGCGTACATTGAAATTAGATTTAACTTGTATGATAAAAAATAAATTAAAACTGAACATATTTTTAACAACTTACAGAACAAAAGAAGTTTAGTTTCAGGAGTAGAATTGATCTATGCATTTAAAGCCCCAAGGTCAGAGGCACCCTGTATAAAAGAAATCGCAGCAATGTATTTTGTGGCATTTTCGTCTCCGAGTTTAGCCGATATTAGCCGAAAAAAGTCGAATCATTAACTGATTTTAATCGTACTGTGTGACATTATGTTTTCCGAGTGCTTGAGAAAAACTTATTTAACCTGAAGCAAGGCAATGGGGTATACAAATCATGTATTTACGAGTATAAAGTGATTCATACCTTTAATGATTCCGCCCAAGAAGGTTTAGGGCAAGGCGCAGCGACATCAGGTATCAGCGGGTGCAATCTCCTTTGAAACAAGATTAACACACAGTCCATAATCCTCATAATAAGATGCGGAGGTCTACCGAGTTTCCTAACCGTTGCTATATGTGCAGGTTTTATAGTGTTTAAAGCTGATTCTGCCTCCTCTAACGCGGGTTTTGCCGCTTCTAACTTGATTTCCGCTTTTAACTTCTCTTCTGCTATGTATGCGACTAAAGCTTCAGCTTTTTCTTTCACGATCTGAACTTGATTCTTAACTATTTCTGCTTGCATAGCACGTTCCGTTACTTCAGTGAGCACCCGACCTGCCTTTTCTGATGCTAGCGCCAAATCTTGTTCCATGACAGCTAAATCTTTTTTCAAAACTTCAACAGATATGGAAGCTTCTCGAAGTTTCTCTAAACCGGTGTCCATACGCAAAGCACCATCCCCTAGTTCTTTTTGTTTCATCTGATATATTGTTTTATATCCTCCAATGAAGTTCAAATAGGACTTGGGAGTAACGTGTGATGAACGGCGGAATCTCTGAAAATATTCCGCGGATACTTGCGACACAACATCTTGTATTGTACCCAGTACAGTGACCAGTTCTTTCTTGACTTCTTTGGTGCATTCAATTTCAAACTCTGCTAGAAAATGGTCAGCAACGGAGACGAGAGCATCTTTGGGCCAAGGTTGAAACCAGTCAATAGTGCAGCCAGAAATAAGAGCTGGAAAGCGCATGGCACGATATCGGAAAGCTTCACTAACCTGAAATTTTCAATTTTATTGTATTATTTTATGGTATTTCATCTAAAATTATAACTTTTAAATACTTATATTCACTTACCGGTGAAAAACACAGAACAACATGTAAATTCTGGCAGGTTCTATTTAGGAAATACTCCATGACTAGTTCATTGTTGAGCGATCTCTTTTGATTCTCTCTTTTCATTATTGGAGTAAGTTCCGTTATTATTTCTTGCTGTTCATCCTTAGTAAATAAGTTGGATATTACACCCGATGACAAAATATTATTTAAATATTCCAAAAAGCCTTCTTCTTTGATATCCAAATCCGTAAAAATAAATGTGGTACCTTTACCCTGTACACCACATGATCTATACAAAAGCTTTAAATCTTCTAAGAAGTTTCCTACATTATAAGACCTGGTAAGGGCTATTTGGAAGGATCGGTATCCAGCAATGAACGTGGATAGCTTGGTGAGTGATTGTTTGCCAGAACCACCGACGCCTACAAGCATGACGTTGCCTCGAGGATGTCGGATGACCCTGGAGATCTTAACGAGATGGAACATGGCGTCTGGGAAGAAGACCAGATCCATGCCAGAACCTCGAACCATCTCATTGAACTGAGAGAGGAACATCTCTAGACGCTCTCGCAATTCACCGTATTCAAAGACAGGCTCATACACTTTAGGGAGCTCCATATCGGCATCTTCACCTTCTTCGCCCGTCGGTTCTGGTGCATCTCTGGAGATAGACATTTTTTTTTATTATGTATTAAAATAAAAGTATCACACCTACACTGTCACTGTCAATAATATTGTGGTAACAGAGTTATCAACAAGTTTTTAGAGTTTTTGGTAATTATGTAGCTCTGCCTACCCCACTCTGGGAATGAAGGCATGTAGGTATGTATGTATGTATGTATGTAAATAAAAGTATTGTTAACACATTCACTGCGGTATCGAGTAACAGAGATCATAATATTATGCACATCTAGCCTGCGCTACGGTGTAAACGATGCTCGCTCTACTATTGATGTGGGACAAAATATGAGTTTTCCTATAAAGCATGAAAAATAGAAAGTTGTTCTGGGATTGCCTCTTTTATTCCTTCAGATTAATTTGATAAAGTCATTGAATACATTGAACCCAATAGAGACCTCATCTAAAAAGTTACCATGTAGCGCTTTTATAGGATTTTAGTAACCCGAATCCCGATGATACTCGCACTAGATTAAAAAAGTAGTTAATTGAAGAATCGCAATGTTCGTGTGCAGAAGAAAAATATTTTTTTTTATTAGGTATCGCCTAAAACCTATTGTAAAAAGTGTCTTATGTGTTTTTTTTACTTAAGCTATTACAATGATAATTGTTATAGGTATATAAGTTAAAAAACATGATTTACTGAAAATGCCTCAATTACCTCATGAAATCCACGAAAACAGGTTCACTTTCCATCATCTTCCTGTATTCTAGTCCTAGAACTTGTTCTGATATATCGTAAAGAGCCTTATTAAACCAATCCTTATCATTTTGAATCGTAAATCTATCTGAAAACACTCTAGAACACTCGTGTTTCCACAGTAGCATTAGGCACTTTTCAGATTCGATAACTGTGGGCAGGGTGCCAACCATACCTTGCCAAACTCTAGACAGATCCCTCAGCGAAAATACGTAATGAAACTTAGCTGGCGTCGGAAGTAAATTCAACCTCGTTCTCATCCATAACTCCCTGGTCAAAGGTATTACTTTTTTAATGAGGTTGCGGACTTCTATAGCAAAACCACGCTTAGCGTTATAGTGGCCTTCGCCTATAACTTTAAATATTTTGTCTATCGAATCGTTGTTAGGTAAGGGACAGTTAAAAATGGCAAACTGCCTTTTTAAACGAGATGGTACATCATTTCTGCCGCCACCTGAAAGAAATGTAAAGGTAGGTATTAATTATCATTAACAGATTGAAGTTAAATGAGCAAGCGCAGTAAGTAGTTAAAAATGACTGCTATTCGTAAAGGTAAGTAAATTTTAAAATATTTACCTGGTTGGCCCATAGCACCAAGGAATTGTATATCGATGACAGTCGTAAAATCACCGGGTTTTTCTAAGCTATAGAAACCACTCATACTCATTGTCTGTCTCACAATTTCGTTCGTAATCTGGTCACCCCACTCGTTGATTTGAGGTAAATTGATATCGTCAATGAACACCAGCATTTTCTTACCCCCTGGTGGCCCAAATGTCATTCCACTTCGTTTTTCAACGTAACTTTCTATAGTTTTCTGGAATTGGTACGGACTGGTCGCCGAAGAGAAGTTAAAAGAGCGACCCATAAATTGCTCTGGATTTGCGTTTTTCATGTATGCTTTCATCATAACAGTCTTAGCTGAGCCTTGTTCCCCTAGTAATAGAACCGCTTTTCCCTGTTTGGCTATACAGTGTATGAGGTAATTTATTCTTACGTTATCTACTATTGGAACTAAAATACTAGCATAATCAGGTGAAGCCGTGTCGGGATACTGATAATTAGTCACCATATCGTCCCATAACTCCCATTTTCCAGGATGTTTTACGTAAAAATCGAAACCAATGCAGGGCTTGTTATTTGGATGTTTTGGCAAGTCTAAGATTTCCGCGAAATTTTGTTTCAAGTAGACATCAAACTGCATTCTGTCTTTAGTTTCAAGAAGGGAACCAAAACCCCAGATTAATGTGAAAACGTAGATTTTATGTAAATGTTCTAATGTGAAGAGAATAATTTCCTCAGCTTTTTCCTTATCTTCATCATCATCCATGTCGCCATTGACTGATTTACTAGCTGATGGGTCCTCAGTTTCTTCGATTTGAGGAGGCACCAGACCTTCTAGAAGACTGAGCATTTGCAGTATGATATTGCTCTGAAGCACTCTCATGCTGAATATAAGATTCTGAGTGCACCACGTGTAAACGAGTGGGAAAGTCTGATCGAAGAGTGAACCAAATACCTCCACTTCTCTTTCTGAGCGAGTTTTGAGCCAACCGCGAAGAACTAATAAAAGAGAAAAAAGGGTATAAGTAAAATAAGTTGTCCATAGCACTTCTTTAGTAAAACAATATCTAACGATTTTAATTGCTATGATTCTATCACCGAAGTCAATAATCATACACGTTAAGCTTGTTACAAAATAATTTTTGGTTTTTAATGGCAGGCAGAGTTGGCGATTATGACCTCTATTTAAAAGGTATAGTTTCGAATTTGTTTTGATTTAAGATAAATATATACGTACCAGGATCCCAATCAAGCCCAGAAGCACTCATATATACCATGCCATTGCGGGACACCGTAGCTGGCGAAGCATTATCAATGTTTTCTGGTTCAAATAAAATCTTAGAAGTTGGAGACATAGTCAAGCGGTCTCCATTGGCCAAAGTTAAGGTTTTATTGTCATCCAATACAGAGTTCAAGTTCTCTATCCATATGCTGTCTACAGGGCCGTCGAGGACAAGCCAGACGTACTCTCCCGACTTCATCTTGAGGGTTTTCCTCCAGAGAGCCGAGAAGATACCATCGGTCCAATCGTTAGTGGCAACATCAAGCCTTCCGAACATCTGCGCGGCGGTGATGGCCTTGGGGTTCATACGCATTTCCCTGAAAAGGGCAAATTGGCCAGTTAGAAATTAAGGGGGATAGGTAATCACTAAAGTTAGGACTTTTGGTGGCATATCGTGGTTCTAGATTCCATGGAGTCGCTATTTCCTAATTATTATAATACATGACACTTTGATTTTGACCTTCAGTATGGTCATATTTCAAAATGAACTAAATCAATTTTTAGTTCGGTTATTCTAAACCTACTAACATTTGCTTGTTTGTAATTGTAACGCTTTTACAGTAGAGACATCATCCATTCCAAAATTAATTTAAATTGGTTTAGCGATATAAATAAGAAAATGAGTTTTGAAATACTATTAAATACTGAAGGTCAAAATCAAAGGAAATAGCGACTCTATGGATTCTAGAACCACGATGTGCCACAAAAAGTCCTAACTCTAGTAATCACCCTATCTTTTCCCATAAAGGAAAGCATTCTTTTTGTAAGGAGGAAAGTTTGTGACGGAATTTTTTAAGGTCACAACATGGCTTCAAGCTTCAAGCAATAAAATTAAATATTATGGTTTTTGTATCCGAGTTAAACAATGCCAGTTGTTACATAGGTATTGAGTTTGACAAGCACTAGTTTAATAAAAATCAAATTACAACTTACTTGTGAGGGTTTTCAGTCTCTGTTAACGCATTCATAAGCGTATGTATGCAAGTAGTCTTGCCTGCTCCGGGCGGGCCCAGCGTCATGATGCCGTGACGCACCCGTTGCGTCTCGTACAGCTGCGAAAGTACCATTGCACGTTTTTTAAGAGTTCTTACGAAATAAGTGTAACGTAATTCATTGAAATGATTACTCGTCTTTACTCGTACTTAATATTGATAAAGATAAAGTGGACATTTTGAGATTATTTATCTATCCAACAGGTAATCTCCGGAAATTATTTAACGGTTATTCCGTCTCTGCCATACTTCTGGGTCAATATCTCTGTTAATTAAATTAATCCATCACATTCAGAAACGGAAAATATAACGACATACATTTTTGTCACATCTCATTGTATTTTCACTGATAGTCCTTTCATGAAAATAGATAAATGATTAAATTAACTGATTTATACCTCAAAATTTACATGAAGACAATGATTAATTATATTATAAAATAAGATGGCCGTTCTCGAACTTCAGAAGTACATATTTAGATATGGAGTAATAATGATAAATTGGTTAATTTATGTGAGTGCGGAAAAGAAAAGATCCCGACTATACTGCTGTGCAAACTGTACTTTCCATTCCTTTTCCAAATGCGACCGGATAATATACGTGGCTATTTACAACACAAATATAAATACTGTATAAACAAACCTGTATAATCTTTAAAATCCATGGCGGATGGCATATCAAGCCGGTAAGTTCGACTTGTTTCATGATCGCCTCTTCTAACTCAGGGTACGTGGTTTTCTCGAGTGCTTGGTTGGGGAAGAGGTCGGCTACTAAAGAAATGAAGAGAGGTTCGTCTTCATCTATCAGTTTCGAGAGGTTCATGTCACGCAGGACCCTCATGACGATAGTACTCTCGTTGTCTTTGGAGTTGACACGCTTGACAGCTCCCAGGGTCCGAAGAACTGACAGGATGTTTCGGAGCCCGAAGTCATAGTGGACCTGGAAAGTAATTATGTTTTTCTTTAGCATGAAAACGGTAAACAAGCAAACAGTCCACTTCAGTAGGTACAGAATTATATGGATGCATGAATAACACAAAATTTAAAAACCTTTACGCGCAAAAAGTAAGTTTGGTTTTGTGTTTTTTACTATAAATCTATTATAAATATTCAGAAGGGCCTGTGAGAAGTGCGTGGAGCAGGCTAACCCAATGTGCGTCTAATTAGTGTATTAGAAAAAATACTCTTTTACCGAACAATTTTATTATCTAAGCGTGTGATATCCATAGACTTATTTTTCTAATAAGTCCATGGGAGTGTCTATAAATAACTTGACATTGGTGAAAAACACCTTAACAGGAGTGAAAGCCAAGAATTTGAATTTTAGAATTAGAAATATTCAGAAACTCTATGACATCTCACAATAACAGGGCCTCTATTCCCGAAGGTAAAAAACGTATTGTCTTTGACCTGTTATGGTAATGTTTTGACGTCAGTCGCCTTACTGTCAAGTAAATAAGAGCTATAAAAACGGTGACAATACGATAACAGCTACGATAAGCGGGCTCGGCCAAAACTTAGCTTTAGCGCTGTTGCTAGTTAGACTTATTAATTACTCTTATAAGGATCTTGGTCATTAAATAAGAAATTACCTGCTTTGTCAGCTGTTCCTCGCACAGTTTGTACAGGGTGTAGAATTTTCTAGCCAGCGTGATGTTCTCCAGAAACCCGCAGGAGGCTAGTTTAACCCTGATAATGATCTGCCTATCAGGCACCATCATGGCTACTGTGCGGAACTGGATTTTCAGGTTTTCAGGCAACTCTTTCCTACCAGCGTAGCCTGGATTCTGTAAATTAGTTGAAGGTACAGTTAAAGTGGTTGTTTAATGTAAATAAACTAGATTTGGGTCACTTAAATTAACACTAATAGAATTACATAGTTAATCAGACTGTTACTTCTTTCAAGGATCAAACAAAACTGATCTTTATAGTTAACACTAAGATATATCTATCTCGCTCCCATGATTGTTCAGCGCTTTTCTACTGTTTGAAAGTTATTAAGGTTTCCGATCAATTATAACAAGTCTGTTACCACATTGCTGATAAATGTAAATGAGCAGTTAAGGCTACAGCGGTGATTTTTGTTCTGTTGTTAGTCAAAAAGTTGGGCTGGAATATCTAATAACATTGCGGTAAAAAGATAACCAGTCTTCCACTTGCAGGATCGTAGTTAGAATATGATATTGCAACAAAACCCTGAGTAAAAGTAATTTCATATCCTTCTCTCGTATGTTGTTTCAGTCAGACAACTTTATGATATGCATGTTGTTCTAAAAACGCACAAGTCTAGTCTCTGCAAAAAGGCAATTCGCCGCTAGGTCCTCTATTCTGTATAATCTTGTTGATAAAGAAATTAATATCTATCAACTAACTTATTATGAATGCAAAAATAAAATTTCGGATTGGTTAAAAACCGTCGAAAGTCGTGATCCTATTAAAAACATTATCTTAAGTATAAATAACATCCAATTTAAAAATAAAGCAGTAAAGCAAAACACACACACGCACATATACACACACATCGAAACGGTGCGTTCTCCAAAACTCTTACCATGGTGATAAAAATTCCAAATTCTGGACACATCTCGGACGTGTCTCCATCAGTAAAGATAAAGGTTTTCTTCTTCTCTTTCTTGGCAGCCAACACCACAGCCACCTGCTGCGCTGCCACTGACAGCACTGGCAACTCGATCCGGTTAAACTCGTCGAAGCAGCCCCAGGACCCAGACTGGGCTAGACCCTTGTAGATGCGACCGAGGCCCCTGAGTAAGGGATACTTTAATAAATAAAGATTGATTGATTGTGGCTTTGAAGAATGTAAACGTAGTAACATAATATAATATTTATAGACTACATTATTAAAACATGCAGCTGGGTTTAAAAACAGCTTCTTTTTTGTTAAACTGGTTACAAACTTGAGTAAGCGACAGCGATATAGCTGTTCGCTGATCGTATTGGCAGGGAAAGCAAAACTGTATTCAAAGAAAGCAGAAGACCATAGAAATTAGTAGTTTTAGTACAATTTATGGCGAGCCACGATTGCTTACGTCAATCGTATATTATTATCTTCTATGATTTCTGCGGAAGCAAATTTCACAATATGTAACCTGTCTAGTCTAGTTTTCAAGAAATTACTGAAAATATTATCGGAAACATTTGGGAGCATTGAGACAGTTCTATTTTCATTCTCTAGCTCTGCCTACCCCACTCTGGGAATAAAGGCGTGAAGGTATGTATGTATGTATGTAACTATCACAATTTGAGAAGTGTACTTTTGGGTACAGTGCTCACAACAATGTAACTAGTATTTTTTTTGCAGGTTACTTGCCATACATGTAACGGGTTGGCTTAAAGTAATGAGAATTACAAAAACTGTTTTTATTTTTATTTTTTCACTTGTTAGGGTTATATAGCTTTTTATAACATAAAAACGAACTAAAACCAATATGATAATCAATCATTCCTATACAGCAAAAAGTCCCGCATCTTAAAATTTTCGTAGCTTTCTTCTTACCGTTTTCATCATACGTTGGACAACATCTATTTTTTAATTTTTTAGTTAATTAGTTGTTTTTGTACCTTGCGCTTCAACTGAGTCTGTAATTTTGCTTCCCGCCCATCACTGTAAACTAGTCTACTGAGAATTACCAAATAATCCTCTATTGGACGAGCTATAGGGACGTTCGGATGGTTTGAATCCTTCGGTACAAAGTGAACGTCACGCTCTTTTAGTCAATTCTGGCTGCTCCCTGCATAGTGATACTTTCTCCGCAACTTCCTGCACTTCTTTGGAATATCTTCAAGCTGTTTGTTGGAATATTTGGGTATTTTTTGACACTTTAACTGTTCAACATTGTATTTCTCTTAAATATTCCTTATTCGCCCACGAAAAACATGATATTTTACAGCTAACTTATCTGGGACTGACCCACTTTGTTTTGTACAAACGTTGCCACCTACTTGCGGTCTCGATCATTAAGAATGGGAGGTCTTCCCGTTTTTGGTAAATCTTTAGTCCTAATACCAAGTTCC
Organism: Acleris emargana; assembly: GCA_927399475.2. NCBI lineage: Eukaryota > Metazoa > Arthropoda > Insecta > Lepidoptera > Tortricidae > Acleris > Acleris emargana. The sequence continues at coordinate 9,967,774 of OV656835.1, read as the reverse complement.
TACCGCTGGATCAAACATTAAATTGTAGAAGGAGGTACATTTTCAAATTTGTGATGAGAGACCACTTCGGATTTTGCACGCCGTCCAAGTAGGCGATAGACACGTTCACGTCATAACTTCCTCGCGGACATTTTTTATTAAACCAGTTAATATTTTTTTGCCTTTTTAACAAAATTTACATATTTTCTATTAATTATATCTGTCAAAATCCTTTTTGTATTTTTTTATTGCCTGCTATTGTTAATTGAATACATTCTCATTACTTTAAGCCAACCCGTTAAAACAAGTGTGTTAAGGTGTACTCGTAAGTTATTGTAAATTTTCAGATTTAATGTTCGTCTAAGAAATATTGGACTGTTCGTTCATAAAAGTGACATTTTCACTTTAGCTACGTTACTTGTCTCTTTCAACTATAGACAAAACTACAAAATGAGCAGGTACTAAAAATCAAAGCACATAATATTACATAAAATCAATTTAAAGGGAAAACGATCACGATTTAGTAGTTTTATGAGTTTTTGAGTTACAGGCAAAAAAAAATAACTTCTTTATTTGCGTATTTTATGCACACTGAAAATCATCTTACACTTAATATCTTCAAGTTGTGGTGTTTGAAGATAGCTATTTTTGTCTTTAGTAACGATGAAGGAACTCTACACTAAGCATGTTCCAACCAGTTCTTGCCGGGATTTTCACAATTAGAGGAGACAGTTGACGTAGTGATATCGGTTACCTGTAATCCATCTGATCCGAGCAGTTGAACACGACGACGTATTTAGCCAGCGTCTTGCCCATATCTTTGACAGTTTCTGTCTTCCCAGTACCCGCGGGCCCGCACGGGGCGCCTCCCATGCTCATTGCTAGCGCTTGGGCAAGTGTTATGTAGCATCTTGGACAAAATTATAGGCATGGTTATCATTCAGATCTCCTACTTAACACTTCATAAATTAATATCTCAGGATTAATTTATTCCTACATAATAGTCCAGGAAATATAAATTGGCCGTCATATCAAACATAAGATAATCGTAAAACTGCCCTCGTTCTTCAAACAGCACAGTGGGTTGAAAGGTTTTGATACTTGAGTCACATTGTTGATCTACTACATCTACTACTAAATAGACAACAGGCGGCCAAATCATAACTATTTCCTGAACTATACTCGTATATAATTTTCATGTTTCGCTTTAAACTGTGTTGCGACTTATTGTTAAATATCAAAATAATGTAGGGATATTGTTGATCCTGACACATTTTTGATTTGTGTTCATTGTCTTTACATCTATTGATATCGATTTGTCATCGATAGCTCTTACTAACTTGTTTGTCAGTAATGGCGTCCAATACAATTGTTGAGTAGTGCTCTGACTTGAACAGTCTGCAGATAAATAGTTCAGGTCAAAATGGACACACACATATTATGATTATGTGCTGCCATCATAATGTCACGTCACATATAGAATTTTCGTCAAAGCTGCCACGAATGGATTAAAGGGATGAGTAAACTAAAAACATGACGTGTGTGAAAAAATCTATTATGGTATTTTGCTATTTAACAACTCACTTATCAAAGTATTGACGAATTATAAACCGGAGAATCTAAGTGGTCTCGTCAGAGCATTATTAACCTTTTGGTTTTCTTTTAATTACGTGCCTGCCTGTGCAGATACTTTACTCGTTAAATAATTCGTTAACTATTTGGAAGAGGATTTTGGAGATAATTTATTCCATCATTTCAGTTTTAAATTTGAACTGAGTTTAAAGGTCGGAACCAAAAACGTAGGGATATTAGTTTAATTTGTTCCATTTATGGCAGTTATTGTGAATCTAGATTAAACAAGGATCGCCAATATTTAACTCTTAATGCAACCTTTGGTTCTATCTTGTGCTTGACTCTGTAGCATCCTTCATTACTTATACAACACCTCGTGCACGAAACGTCTTCCTTCTATCCAATAATCAAAGTTACATTAACGTTAAATGTGTACAGCGATTTACATCAACGCCCAGTATCCAAATTTAGTTCAAACATTGATAGCCAGTGATGGGAAATAGGTGAGCTAAAATACCTATTCTTCGCGAGAGGACATAATATAGAGTGGTTACAACCGGATAAAAATTATTATTTTTTTCTGTTCCGGGTATTCGATATTTATTCGGGTAATTATCGTAATGTAAAACATGACATGTTTTGTTTAAAGTACGGCATGTTTAATGTTAGTTTTTAGTAAAAAGGGCTAGAGAAAAGAAGGAATGTACAAGATTTCTAAAAAGTAGTAGCAGGACTAATAATTTGGGTTTTCCCACGCATTGTTTGTTTATGACTTGCAAATGGGCGTTCAAATTTTCGGATTACTTATAATTTTAACTTTATGGCAGGAATGTTACCATTTTTACTACAAACTTTACAAACATTATATTATAAGGAAAAGAATGTATGTTCAACATTACAACAAGTATTCGCAGTGCCCGGATAAATATCAAATACCCGGAATCCAAAAAATATATACTTTTATCCGGTTGTAACCACTCCATATTATGTCCTCTCGCAAAGAATAGGTATTTTAGCTCACCTATTTCCCATCACTGTTGATAGCACGTTGATATTAACATTGAATTTCGTATTGACATCGACTAGTAAACGTGAAAATAACTCGGAAACATTTTTTTCTTTTTTTTCTTTTAAGATTAGGTGTGTCCTAACTGATCCAACAGACTGTATTCTACAAAATAATTGCTTCATTGATTATGCTGATGTTGACATAAATGTAATATATACCTGTCGGTAAGAGGCGTGATGACCAGGCGTTCAGTACAACCGAGGTACTCATTCTGGTAGGTAAATGTGACGTCAGTGACAGATATCCAGGTCTTGTCCGCGTCTTCCTTGAAGTAGAACCGGCATTGTTTCAACCATTCGAAGTCGTTAGCTGAACGGACGTTTAGACGACACTGAAATGAAATATATACACAGCGGTGAGAAGCTATTTATTTTGCAGAAGTAAACGAGACAGCTGGTCACCTTATCAAAAGTAATCACCGCCGCTAGTTCCAAGCCAGGAGAGAAATTGCTGCCTGTAGGTATACTAAAACAATGATGTTCTGAAAACAATTACATATTTCGTATCTTCTCTTCTAATAAATTGTTCCTAAGATTATGTTCTCTCGGGCTATACTTGTATGTATACCATAGTAGATATAAAGTTAACAAAAGTGTAGTAGTCAGGGCACTTTGTTTAACTTATAAGTGACAACGTGATTAACAGAGTTATACAAGACAAGCCTTTATAATTTCGTATTAAATTTCAAAGACAAACCTAAAAACACCAAGTCGTTGGTGTGTAGCGGAATTTGATTTAAGGAAACAAACCGTAAAACGTCTTGAAATGTCTTAAAAGTCGCCCTTTTAATGATGTCAAGATATGTATAATATAAACAATCTCACCAGCATATCAAATATGTCTCTTTGATGCACGTGTATTGTGATGAGCGTCTCGAACTTGATCCTCTCTATCTTCGTCAAGTCCCTCGTCGTCTGGTCTATGAGAGTATTCAGCAGCTCCAGGAACTTGTTATTGGTTTCCATCATGATCTTCTTGTCTTGACGGGCCTGCATCAGCGCGAGCTCAGAGTCACGAGTCCAGATTATCTGAATGCCCAGGAGGCCGACCTAAAAATATTGAGTTACAAATTATGTCAAATTGAAATAAATTACCCCTGATTTAAAAGCGGTCTCTTTTTTCAGAGCTGATATCTCCAAAACGGCCCAAATCTATTTCATTAAACCTATTTAAAAGCCATCACAATTAAGCATCAGAATCGATCCAATCGTATCTCAGCTATGATGCCATAGTTAGACAGACACATGCACTCAGACACAATTTGTGTGTCACACAGGTACAATTGTCAAACTTAATAACACTATTTATTTGTGTCAGCAATGATTAATAATGAAAATCAGTATCCATATCGTTCCAAAAAAAGGAGGACCTACTCTTAAAATACTGCATATATAATCAGGAAACAGTTACAAGTCGATTTGACTCATCGCTTTAAGTTTAAGTTACGCGTCAAAAATCACAACTGACAAAATAAGTGCTTGTTTTGCTTTCAGTACGTGCATTACGTGCATGAAACCTTATTCATGCTAAACTAGAATGCATTTTCAAATTTGCAAAGTTACTCATACTGGTTAATATAATTATTAAACTTATGGATTGTCCATTAAACTTGAAATTTCGCCACAAATAAGATAATTATCAACATTATATCAGCCAAAGAATGTCCACTGCTGAACAAAAGCACGTAGTAGCACCAAATTGACTGTTATGGTAATCCACAGACTCCATCCACAACGGTCAGTTTTATGCTACAACCATAATCCCAACCAAAGATTCTTATCAACCCCAGGATGATAATCCTCTTCTTCTATAAATAATTCTAAAAACTGTTTCCGAAAAGATCACCTGAGCTGGCATTTTGTCAAGGAACATCAGCATGTTGAAACTTGGATCATTAATAAAAGACACAGAATTCCTGATGATGGCATGAAGGCTGCTCTGAGCTGACTGAAGTAGTGAGGTTAACCAGGTCTCCACGGACCCTTCAGCACGTACTGGCCGTTCCAACTTGATCTCTTCACCCTCAGATGATACGATGGCTACCATTTTATTGTATTCTGTAATATATAAGTGTTTCTATTGTTTCATATAGATCGAGCAGTATTAAAAATGAAACATACTAAGGAAAGAAAAAAGAAAACGTGACTAAATTTATAACGCTACTGCGTCCAGCAATTACTTACAACGAAAAGTAGATAGCAAATTGTATAACTAAATTAAAAGTCAAGTTACCATTAAGTGAAATATAGGTATAATAACAAATGATTTTTACAGTTCCTTACCTATATCATGAAACTTTACATAGCGAATGTTATCAAAAATAGACAGTAAGTGATTCTGAATGGTATGTGAATCTGACGCCTGTCCTAGAATCTCAAGCAGTGCTGGGTCGGACACAAAGAAAAACCTCGGGAACATGGTCCTTTTCTTCTCCAAGTAGCCACTGAGACTTTTCTGACATAGCTCTAGCTGTTCTTGTAAATGTGGTAGCAACTGTCTGAGGAGATCGTCTCCTACGCAACAAGATACCACGCCGGGCGTCTCATGTGCTCTCTGCATTATTTTTTGCCAGGACTTGTCTATCTTCGAGAACCTCTTTGCTTCCTTTGGAAGCTGTTTTGCGATATCTCCTCCGACAAAGACAGCTTCCAGGTACACCCACATGTTTTGGACCAGTAGCCATCGCTCTAAGATTTCGTTAGTGTTTTGCAGGTCAAAGAGCCACTGTTGAATCTGTTTTCTGAATGGTGCGTTGTACCTAAAATAACGATAATGCTGGTTAATATTTCATTTTTCCTTATATTAATGAATTCCCTATTGAGGTTTTAGTCGCAACTTTAAAACTTCATCGGTTTCCTAAGACGGACGGTTGGATAGACAGGGTTAGGCTTTGTAAAAAGATCCCGTAAGCACCGTTTTGCTTGAAAATACCACCAAAATCTGTGACTGTGTTTCGCTTTTGGTTGTATTTTAACGCAGCTCCACCAAGGTTGCCGTAACTTAAATCTGGCTAATGCCTTTGCCAGTTATTGTCGGGTGGGATTAGAGACGAAAGCAGCGATGATGTTTCTTATAGCCATAAGAATTAACCGGTCTTCAGTGACATGCCCATCAAGAGACGCGACAGAAATTACAGTTCTCTGTGACTCGTCGTTTACTTTGACGTTTCCTAAGATGTTAATCCTGGCCCGTTCCCAATTAAAATACTATGGATAGGTTCATTTACACATTTTTTAAGTTTGTCAAATGTTATCTTTAGGAATCTGAATCTGCTTGAGTTTGAAATACTTATTGGGACCGGGTATTATAAAAGGTAACAGAGCCGTTGTCTTATGAGTACAAGGATTATAGTTAATTAGTGTCGAATATTTTTGCTGACTCCCCGCAAACGTCAAAATAGGTACTGTGTCTCCAGGCATTTAACAAGCTTGTTTTATTTAAATTTTACTGTTCGTATTTATAAAAGTCACTTTCCGTTAAAGAAATGGGCTGAAATTTGAACCCAAGATGTAAACACAATGACACTGCAATATAATAGTATCTAAGAGCTAATCTGATGTTTTTTTTTTTTTGGCGTGGGAAGGCAAACGTACACACAGGCCACCTGATGGTAAGTGGAAACTGTGACCCATAGATATTCGCATTCACAAGACTGCAAATGCGTTGCCAACCCTGAGGACTAAGATGGAATGCCTCTATGCTAGTCATTTCACCGCCTGTCTTATCCCCAAACCGGAACACAACAATGCGAACACTGCTGCTAGGCGGTAGGTTAATGGATGGAGACTAAAAGTTAGGCAGTTGTTAAAGATAATAGTTTTTACCGATTAGATAACAAGGAGCCCAGAATCATGAGGCTGTCTTCCAACTGTCCGATGGTCTCGGCCGTCGTGTCGCCCCTCAGCAAGAGCTCTCCTCGGTTGTTGAAAGTCTGGAACGTGAGCTCATGGATCGACCACTCATTGGTGACTTGACGCAGCTTCGCCTCTATGTCTTTCTCCTTCATCGCGGATATGCAGATGTCCTGGAACGTGAAAAGGTAATATTTTCAGAGCTATTCTTTAACTACATACACATGCGTAAATTCACGCCTTCATTCCTAGAGTGGGGTAGGCAGAGCTAAAGAATTACTAACAAATCTTAAAACTTCTTAATAATTCTGTAACCACATTTTGCACAAAAATTCTTGAACTACAAAAGTATGAATAATATTTATTAGTTAAAAAACTTAAATCACGCACAGATTAACAAAGACTATAATGAATCACAGATTCCTTCACACGTTAAGAAGATTCAAGAACAGTTTGTTCGTTCATAAAATTATTTGATTGAGATTACATCGATGAACATGACAAAAATGGGCCCACTATTATGCAGTGTAAGTAAATAGATACGTGCATGAATATGATCTCCGAGTTTCATTAGGTGTTATTTTATTATAATATGTTAAAACCAATTAAAACAATAAATATATTTTTTTTGTGTACGAAACGGGTTAATTGTCTACGATTTATGCCCACTTATATATTTCTACTCGACAGACTGTTTAAAAATTAATCATGCTAAATTAATTTGGGTTATTTAATGTAATTCCTTCTTTATATGATTTTGATATATTACGTTCAGTTCTTTGACGTACTAATGCTGTTTATTTTTTACAGTTACTTGAAAAGAAAACAATTTTTTATCGATTAAGCATGGAAATAAACCGTTAACATGTTCGTGCAAATACTTTTTCAACTTTAGAATTGGTTAAATTTAACACAACGAGAGAGCATAGATGAACTTAATTCGGCGTTTGATGTTAAAGCACTCTCAAGGACTAGTGTTCAACGTTGGTTGTTTAAAACTAGTAAAGTTACTGAGACAACTAATTAAGATCACTTGTCATCTTAGTCCAATGCACTCTTTTTCAGTACGAAGAGTATGGAGTAATTTTGTTAATCTTTTCTTAATGCCAAATAGATATTATGTTTTAGAATGACGAATTAGAGTATTTAACAAGAAGTTAAGGTGTTGGTTTCACAAGCTGTTTACGAGTTTCACTAAAACCTTGAATCTCTTACATACATACATACATACCCTCACGCCTGCAATCCCAGAGAGTGGGGTAGGCAGAGCTACAGAATTACAACTTCAAAAATTGAATCTCTTGATACTTGAAAATCTTGATACGGACCGATAAATAGGGAGCTTTTATTTCTGTCAAGATTTTGAACATCCCGTATGCATATCATAGCACTTACTTCAATATCCTCCTTATTGGGTAAAAGTGGTGCTTCAAGTATATTCTTCAGGCAGAAATCTTCGTTGTCCAACTCGAATATGTACTTAGTGACTTCCATGATGCGCTGCCAGTGACGGGGTTTCATGGCCTTGTTTGCCATCAGCTCCAACAACGGGCACATGTCGTTAAAGTCGTCTATGGTCTTCTTGAGGGCGAAGAAGGCTGGCCATTCCTTAAGACTGAAAAATACATAAAAGGGTGTGTAAGTTTAACGTCTGCGCAGACCCTTTATTCAACTCGTTTTAACCATATTGCCGGTGACGTTTTAAATTTTGGTTTGTAACTCGGCTGCTATTACTGTCATGTAGGTAAGAGCTATTGTAACGTTGACAAAAGGATTAAATGCAAAAAGCAATATAATTTTACCATGGTGGTTAGATGCCTAGATGTAGTGCATAATCATATTACTTTATATTTCGTCCGATAAGTTCATATACAGACAGGGGCAAAACAAACGGGTAAGAGTGCGTTTTTCATACTATGGCTATTTCGAAGCCTTGATTCCTCGCCAGGTGATACTTATAGTGACATCTGACGATGGATACGCCGATCATCGGTACCCGAGGACTTCCAGAGTGCCTAGGATACCCAACTGATTGAACCTTCGGCTAACGCCGGAATTGTTCATGTTCATAAAAACATCTAAAAGGCAATAAAAAAAAATGGAAATCCAAATGCTGACCCAAACTCTCTCGCTGTGGTGGTAACTAATGGTACGATAAGTTAGGTATCTTAAGAACTTTTGACCTCCTCTATTAAACCTCAGCGTATCCACCATTAAACCTCACTCAAAACCACCCTTGGCAAAGAACTAAGGCTTCGAAATTGCCTCGTTTGTATGAAAAACGCACTCCGACCCATTATTTTTACCCCTGAATATATACATAGTATGTAAATAGAGCACAAGTGAGTGGAAGAGTCGGAACAAGCCGCCCTAGGCGTTCTTTTTCAAATCAAATCGGAGAAATACTGGAAAAGGGCCGTATCTTAAGTACCCGAAACCGACATGCATGCATGACTCGATGTATAAATGTGGAAGAAGCGAAAGAGATTAGTCAGCATCAGCATCAGCAATCAGCAGAAAAAAGAAGTGGTATTTGCCTACCCCTCTGGGAAACCGGCGTGATTTAATGTATGTATGTATTTCATATTCGGTTTACTTTCACAACTAGCTTATGGAGAAAGATAGACGGACTGATTCGTAAATGAAACTGACGGACTGATGAAAAGCTTAATGAGAAATTTTATTTTCCATATTTTATGAAAATGGGTTAGGCATGATGGTAGGTAGGGGTTTGTCATTATAACGAAGAACAGTAAAGTCAAAGTCATCAAGAATATCATGGTTTTTCACCATGAGAGTATTGTTAAAAACATACCCTTTTGGTAGTTTCCGGCATCGATTTTGAAACTCCATCAGCTCATTATTGATCTCCTCGATATTGACCTCCCCCCACGGTATGTCGTAGTAGCTGCTGACTCTATCTATAACATCATTGTACAGCTTGTACAACTTCTGAAGTAGGTTCAATTCCTTCCTGATCTGAGCCAGCTCAGGGTATTCCGTGTGGGGAAGACCGAACAACTCCTCGCCGTTCTGGTACGTTTGTAGCTTACGCCACATGCCGTCGAAGCGATTCTGTAAAATAAAAGCTATGACATAAGACACTGAAAATGTGTATGTGTGTTATTTGTGTATCTGTATGTCTGTGAATCAGTGTGTCTAACTGATGCCACTTCGAATTTATGAGATTTTTTTTCCGGGTTCTTCTAAAGAATTCATGTAAGTTTAGAAGGGTAATATTAGCACTCAAAGAAGGAATTATTTTTACTTTTGGATTTTTTTAAATTTGGTTTTTCATTACACGGAGGAGGGTACAGAGACAGCAGGTGCGATCATAAAGAAGATGGGTCACGGATCTACAAAAAGGTCGACTGGAAACTTTTGTTACGACTTTTGTAGGGGTTGGATCAGAGGGGGGACAGTCTCCTACATTGTGCTATGTTAAATATATAGTTACGCCATCTACACTTCTGAACAGTAAAAACACCGATTGTTATCATGAGTCTCCGATAGATGTCACTGCATGCATGTTATCATAACATATAAATCAATAAGAAATATCCTGCATTGAAAATAATCACAAAAAATACTTTTATTTTGAAATAATACTCCGAATAATCTAATTTTATTAGATCTGGCCGAGTGAAACATGATTTTTGGAATGGCAACCCTGCCTGCCTACCAGTCATTTAACATGGCCACGGTTGTATTTGATTTGAGTGTGATTTGAATTGAATTGCATTCCGGTGCAAGTGCGATTCTGCCCTGGTTTTTAGGTGTTTTCGTTACCACAAACCTGACAAACCACAATACTTCAGTTCTGAGCTTGCTCCTCCGTTTGGGTATTGACTTACTTCGCGTGTGAAGTTAAATTTCTGTGATATGGACGCTTATTTTAATGTGCGACAGGGACGTTGTTATTTAGTTTGTGTACTTTTGTATTATATTGTTGATACAATAATAATTACATATACAAATGTAATAATTTACAGCTGGTGTCAATCGGATAATCGGATTTTGTCCGGTAAGTTAACCTATGATGGGGATGAAGAAGTAAAAATAGCTGCACAAAAATATTACCTACAACAAACGTAAACATTATAAAAATAGAAAATAAAGCTATAAAATAATACTTGTTGTCATTTCATTTCATTATACCCTCCCGCCCAATTAGTTAGGTGTTTCCCAGTAACAAACTATTTTGTTCTCGTCTCGTCGTAATTCTTAAATTCAGAATAATATAAATCAATTCTAATTACGACAAGACGAGAGCAAAATAGTTTGTTACTGGAAAGCCAAGCCATTAAATTTTAAGAATACCTGTAGCTGGCTATACGTATATATATGAATGGTACTTGTTCAAAAATGTAGATGGCGCTTCAAATGAGTCTGCATGAATAACCCGTGAGAGGGCTCTCTTTTCCCAGTATATTACACTACTCTTTGGGTTGGATTGCTTGCGAATTAATACGAATTATGCGATACTCCTGGCAAGGTAACATGTAACTAATAATTTATACTTAAATATTTAGAAATTATCCAATCCCAGTGGCAAATACTTGCGGGCCACACTAATATTTGCCAGTAACGAGAATAGAATTCAGGACCGCTAGCTTCGTAGGCAGGGTCAACCAGGCTAAATAAGTAGTCAATGCAATGTCAACTTTGATTAAATGGCAGACGGTAAATTATAATATAATTACTAAAAGATGACATTTCTAATTGTGCAAATTGTGGTTACAGAGTTATCAACAAGTTTTTAGAGTTGTTGGTAATTCTGTAGCTCTGCCTATCCCACTCTGGGAATGAAGGCGTGAACGTATGTATGTATGTATGTATGACATTAAATGAAGGTTATACAATCGTGTAACATTCGATCTCAATCGTTAATAGCTATCCGTACGAAAAACGATCATGAGTTCTAGTACTACTGGTACGAAAACTGTCAAAACTTACTAGATTAGCAAGAAACTTAGGCTTTGTGTTATTTTTTTGTCTTAATGGTTAAAGTAACGTGAACCAAGGGTTAATTTTACATGTTACACCAACCTTCCAATTAAAATTTTAACCTTTTAAGTTAGTATAAGAACATGAAACTAACCTGGAAAAGAATCAACCTATCAGAGGCTTCCCGCGGCGTCAAACCTGATTGCATTGGCCCCGCATGCCTATACTCATGGACATATTCCCCATTGTCTTCTCTAAATCGGTCCAGGTTGCTCTTCAAATCGTCTTCGAACTGCGGTTGCATCTTGAGAAGCTGAACGTGAGCACCCAGCGCCGTGGCTTGGAGCTGTTGCCAGGAATACCGGAGACTGTCTACTTGTTCCAGGTCCGTTGGGCTCACAGGCAGGTCGTAACGGGTTATAACGTTGAAAGCTTCCTGAAAAGTGAAAAGTTGGAAAAAATTATAATTACAAAAGACACTACAAACAGCACGAACAATTGACAACAATTCATTATGTGCTAAGGTAGTAAAATAAAATACCGTTTCTAGATTTTACACTGCTGATTACAGTAAAAATATCTTTGGATTTTTTAATGCAGTAGTTTTTTTATATTTAGGAAAAACAGTAAAAAAAGTTGGATTGTGAATGTTAGGAATACACTTATAGTGCCCTTAGTCCATTTATTACCAAAGGAATTGAAAAAAATATGACATGACATGACAGTCAGTTCTGTTTCTGTTTAAAGTTTCTTTTTTTTAATTTTATATCATGCTAAGATCACGACATCAGTATTCCTAACTTTGTATATACGGTCTTTTTAATGACTATTTCTTTAATAAATTATTAACGACGAATTTAAGTTAAATATAGAAAAACCGAGAAATACGGGTAGTCAAATTTTTAACCATAAACGCGAAAAAACAATAATGCTTTTTTTTTTGAAATGTTGTCAATTGTTTGTATTTTTGGTAAAACTCATTTCTGTACTTTCATAAATAAACATAATCGCTCATTGAATAGAAATCGGACACATTCCAAAAGAATTTTCCCTACCATTGAAAATCTTATATGAACAGCTTTTAGTTTTTAAATGCAACACTGACTGATTAAGATTTAGATTGAACTTAACCTAACCTAACCCCCCAGATCGAACCAAGTCTGGGCCTCTATTCAACACGGTAAAAACCATACCGTGTTTGATCTGTTATCGTGTTGTCAACTTTTTGATAGCACTTAATATACTTGACAGTATTGGCGGCTGAGTGAAAAACGATTCCAGAACAGGTCAAATACGAAATGGTTTTTACTGCTTATAGAAGCGTAGTTTGTTAATACGGCCGTAAGATGTAGCCAACGCTAGGTTTATACCGGTATCTTACGTCCAGCTCAGAACACAATAAAGCTTGTTTCTATCGTTCTGCTGCTTGGCAACAGCTTAAAGGGTACTATGGTGGTAGCGATCCTGGCAGACCCAGCAGAAAGTCCTTCCACCTCCATTTTCCTTGATTGGCTAAACGAGCACACAGGCCACTGTGGTGTGGGTTCTGTGATCCTTAAACATTTGCTTTCTCAACAAAAACAATCAACAATCGCTTCTATGCTAGTAATTTTTCTCGTCACAAAAAACATAGCCCGTGTGGTTCCCGGGATAGAATAGTGTCACTCCATGTCTTCCCGTGGATATAGTACGAGGCGACTAAGGGAATAAAGGTTTGTAGTACTGTTAGGCGAAGGGCTTGCAAATTGTCACTATTTAATGCACTGGTTAACATCTTACAATTGGTCTAATTGTGCAAAATGTGGTTACAGAATTATCAACAATTTTTTAGAGTTGTTGGTATTTCTGCAGCTCTGCCTACCCCACTCTGGGAATGGAGGTGTGACTTTATGTACGTATGTGTACTCGTATGTACAAAAAACATAAGATTAGATTTTACCTCAACTGGATCTATTTTTAATTCCATGTCCACCTCCTGCTCTCGTATCTTCTTAAGCGTCTCCATGACACTCCTAACGTCATCCAGGTCTCGGATAGGCCTCTCTAGCTTACGTTCTAAGTCATTCATGATGGCGTAAACGTAATCCATTTCGCGTTTGTACTTCTTTCGCATTGCTTGGCCTATTCTATGTGTGCCATCTGAAATAATAACAGATACATTCTGTAATCTAAAAGTATTTAAAAGCAATGGTTTGGGCTGGGATCTCATTAAAAGTCTTTGGATTTGGTTTTGAGAGTGAAAAAATCGTATTTTATAAAATATACGATACGCAGGCCGTGTTTGTTTTGTATATGCGATTGCAAACATAAATTAACATGACTTCAAAGTTAAGCTATGAACGCGGTTAAGCTATCGAGAAGAATTTGCGTTTTTAGACATTGAAATAAATTATTGTTAATTATTTTTATTTTTAAATGAGAAGTGATTATGTATAAATGTTGAAAAACATTTTAATCCTGACAGTCACATGGATAATTTTATTTGTTGCATAAATATTTTTCTACATAACTTAAGAATTCGTACCCTTGACACGTCTGATGGTCCTGTTTTACCTCGTTTATTCTGGATTTAATAATGGAAATTTGGTAATTCTTTAGCTCTGCCTACCCCACTCTGGGAATGAAGGCGTGAGTTTATGTATGTATGTAATAAATGTTAAAGGTGCGTAAGTAGTTTAAGTATAGTCATCCAAGAAAGTACTTTACCACTTTTGAACATGATACAACTTTCTTGGTCAATAATATCTGTCTGTCAGGCAGAAATTTGAAATTGATTTGAAAACTTAATCAATAGAACTTATGTATTAGAATTTATTCACTTTGGTAGCGTAAATATCCGTGTCACCGAATTTTGTTTTGTTTTGACCTATCGCGATGGATGACTGATTTTAAAAGTGTTACATACATTGATAAAATCATTGTTGGTTTGTGTTAAAGTAATGAATAACCCACTTATGTTGTAATATAAATGTATAATGAAAACTGTTTTTTTTTACTACTTTAAAAATACTATGTGCAATAATGTATAAATCAATAGGTAAATACGTACTTTTGAGTTCAGTAATAAGTCCAAGTTTTAATTTTTCTGTGGACACAGCTAAGCAGTTTCCTATGATCAGTATGTCAGGCTCAGTAGCGAGCTTGGCTTCAAGTTCACTGTGCCTTTTGAGAGCCAGCTCGAAATCGTTCAAGTTCCATGTTAGGAGCTGTCGAAGAGTTTTCTCGCACTTCCATAAATAGTGGTACGGCCGCCAACGCTTCACTAGAGTGTTCAGCTCCTGCAATGTTATGTTACCTTGGTACAATATTATATTCATGCTAAAAACTATTATTTTTGTTAAAATGTAAGTACGTAACGTGATCTTTTATCTTTCAAACACGATTATAAAAAACAAACACTTCGTTTTACTTTTCAAAGTGATAGCTAATTGCTAGTAAACTTTGGACGAAATACTTTAAAAAAAACACAATATTGTAAATATTATGCTGCAGTGCTTTTTTAAATCGTCCTTTTGTAAACATAATTATGTAAAATTGTACATTTATAAACTCTTTAATATCATTTATAATGCAAGTATAAAACAAATTACTTAGATTTACTGTCCAATCGCGAACTTATCATCCCGAAATATTTACGATTAAGAAAACAAATGTTTTTATTTCTCTTAGACATAGCAGTCAACCAATTTTGTGATCCATTTGTTAACTAACGCATAAATAAACCTGAAGTGTCAAACTATCAATCTGTAAGCCTCGCGCATGCCACGAATACTTCAAAATACCTGAGTTGTTGTAAGGAATTGAGATAAAGTCTTATGGGATCATTATCCAGTAGTAAACAAACAAATACACAATACGAAAATAAGGTAGCTTACTTTGTGTCACTCGATCATGACATTTATTGTTATAAAGATCATCATTACGTGTTTTATAAGCTTGCTTTGAAGAGGAATCACAAATTGTTGTTGTTTGAGGTTATCCCGTATGGCAGCCTAATAAAATCGATGACGACTTTACAAGAGGGCGATGAGCGAGATAGTGAGATATCTGATTGTAAAATGCATTCGCAACTGCGTGTAGCTACATTGATATCTAAGTTTTCAATGGAATGACCGGTAACCAACATTAGTTGGAATGTCAGCAGAAATGCCTGTTTCTTTTGTGATTGTAAACTGGTAAAACTTCATGTTTGGTTTTTTTATAAGTCATTGCTACCTTGTATTCATTATGTTTAAAATTGGAATAAGTTTAGTGAAGTCTAAATAACTTAATTATAACATTTATAACACTTATATAAACATACACATACACACAAACTTGCTTATGATCTATGAATTAGAGTTAAAAATATTTAACAGAAATTAGCTAGGAACAGAAAGTATCCTAATGGGACTTAATGAATATTGCTACTGATTGTTTATGCAACTGGTTATATTTACATACATACATACATAAACTCACGCCTTCGTTCCCAGAGTGGGGTAGGCAGAGCTACAGAATTACCTACAACTTTAAAAGCTTGTTGATAGTTCTGTAACCACATTTTGCACAATTAGGCTATAAGCCCCACTTTTGACAGGATAATATAATAAAGTTGTGTACTTTCTCCTACAAAGGGTCGAGTACCCAATATTTTTGAATTAACAGATCCTTCCGTAAAACATAAAAATATAATCATGGGATCTATCCTATCAATCCTATTTGTAACTGGTACATAATTAAGCTTTTTAAGGTACGAGTGCCGAGGTTAGAGCTTGCGAGTGCTCTAATTACAGGCACGAGTACCTTAATAGCTAATTACGTACTGTAGCATACATAACTTTTTCTTTTTTAAAATGACGATGACAAAAACAATTGGTAATTTTTCTTGTATACTTTCCTTGATTGTGCTGCTAACAAATTACTTGTCAGCAAAGTAATTTTCATTATTCTCGTTGGAGTTAATTGTAGAGTGTGAATTTTATTGCTTATTGTTGACCAATTTCATGCAAATTATTGATGAGTACTAAAATAGTTCTAACAATTTAAATAAAAATTGGATGCCAAACGAAACGCGAATGGTTAACCATCCCCTATTTTTCATAATCATCTATTTTTAGTAATTTAATAAAAAAATAATTTACATACATACATACATAAAATCACGCCTCCATTCCCAGAGTGGGGTAGGCAGAGCTAAAGAATTACCAACAAGTCTTAAAACTTCTTGATAATTCTGTAACCACATTTTGCACAAGTAGGCTAAGATATTTCCCAGTATATTAGTGACAGGTGGCAAGCCCATCGCCTAACAGTACTACAAGCCTTTATTCCCTTAGTCGCCTCTTACGGCATCCACGGGAAGACATGGAGTGGCACTATTCTAATCCGGCAACCACACGGCATAATTTTAAAAAATAATTTTAAAGACATAATTAGTCTCAAAATTAATTAGGTTTTTAATATACGTAAGTTGAATTGGTTTTACAATATTTTGAATGGTTTGTTATACAAAGAAGTGGTCTCTGCCTACCCCTCTGGGAAACAGGCGTGATTTAATGTATGTATGTATGTATTATACAATGTAGGATGTCAAACTTGACAAACACTTGTGTTCACTAAACGCCACGGCTGATATCCGGAATAACCGTAACTATGGTAATAGCAATGCTATAATAATTATTATGGAACTGTTATTACCATGGAAACTCTCATTATATATTTGTTTTCACGCTTCGCTTACGCTATAGGAGGTATTCTGACACCATTAACGATATATAACGGTTTATTGTACGCGAGTAGAAAATAATTATTTATTTGACGTTTTGAGACACACAGACGGATTTTTTTGGTCACATAGTTATTTTGGATTTTAGTCGTTTCAGTATTTAAGCTTTTTGGAAATTAGAACTTTGAATTACAGTTCTTATAAAATTTTGTGTACAGCCTTATCCTAAAACAAATTGAAATTAAGGCCTTGTGGGACTAATACAATTTGAGATTTAGTCCAAATAAAGATTAAGGCACTTTAAAATTTGGTCCTATTTAAACAAATGCAAGAAATTTTAAAATGTTGTTATTTAGGACTTTTAAAGTGCAATAAATACTTCAAATATCATTAAATTACTTCAACATTGCTCCAAAATCAGTGTCTTACACTATTACTCTAAAAACATTGTAAAAAAAGGCAGTCAGTTCCTTACCGTTTTAACACTCTGCGTACTAGACGAAAGCAGTGACATGGTCTTCATGATCTCCTTATTCTCAATGATATAATTATAGAAGTTCTTCTGCTGCATCGGGAACTGTGGCTTCTCCTCTGACTCCAGTCTGTAATGCTTCTTCCTCTTTGTCTTGTTGTCAAAGACCTTCAGGGACTTCGGGACTATTCCCGTCACCGATTGGACCTGTTCGTCAAGCTTCGTGACTACCTCTAGCAGGTGGTTTGACTGGTGCCCTGCCAACTTCTTCCAGCTCACCTGCTTACGGGTACACGCATTCGGGGGAAAGGGACAGCGGCAAAAAAAACAAAAGGGCGGGTGGGTAGATTCAGGTTGAGAAGCAACATCAAGTGAGCGAAATGATAGCGTATAAAAGAAGCACAGAAGGGTGAGCAAGACAACAACACAGTCATAAACACATGTGAAAGTCGAACGATGCACAATACAATTAACATCACAAGGGAAGAAACATTAGAATTCGATTAATATTTATAATGAAGGATTTTATAGTACAACGGTGATTATAATATTTAAATGTTGATAAATTGAATAAAAAGCCACATACGAGTACAAATCTGTGCCTCCTGTGACAAGTGATACAACTCGAGTTGTAGCAGTTTACGTTTTCTTTCATGAAACAATTTAAAATAACGCATCGTTTGCTCCAACTCCCGTGTTCCTAGGCCTTGTAGTTTCCAAGATACTTTCGTGTAAAATTATACAATTGATATATTTTTTCTTATTTTTAGTGTTTAATGTTATTTCTCTAGTTGAAACACGTCAAAAAAACATAATTAATAATTATTTAGTGCCTAATGATGTTTCTACAAATGTATTATTAATCACGGGATTTATACCTTTAAAAAATTCTGTGCCCTTTGATATAACTTGAGTTAAATCATTTATCACCAGATTTTCGCGTATTTCGAAAGTTACAACTTGAGTTCGATCAAAAATTAAACATGTATTTGCTTCTTTTGGTTTGTGTTAATTGATATGAAATGTTTTCAAAAATTTCCTAATCTTTGCAAATGTATAAGTCAGTTTTATCAACGTGAGAATATTACGACCATTTAGAACCTGTAAAATCTGGTGCATAGTGATACAATTACTATGAAATAATAAAATAAATGTCAAGGGACAATCTCACACCAATTGACCTAGTCCCAAACTTAGCTCTAGGCTTTTACTTTGGGTACTAGATAACGATATAAGAAAAAAGAAAAAAAATACAAAGAAAGAAAGAAAAGAAGAATACAAAGAGAGAAATATATACATATTGTAAATATTTTTATATTAATTGTATTGTTCTGGTTTTTATTTTGTACAATAAAGTGTTTACATACATACATACAAATCTTAAAATATATCTAAAAAATAATAATTGATACTTACCATTGAACCGTGTCATAATAAAGTGTAATATTGAAATCTGTAATAGTCATGCAAAAGAGACCAACAATAAATATCCGGTTTCGAGATACAGCCGTTTTTAGATGAAAAAAATATATTAATTACTTTTTAGTATGATTTCTAAAAAAAAAAACCCAAATTGATAGAACGTAGTACATATAATGCAGTTTATTAAGCACATTTTATACAAATTAACTGAAGTATTTCGTAGGTTTTTTTTAAAAATAATGTAGTTGGACGTTTTCTATAGAACGAATATTTTCTACCCTGCTTTCGATCGTAATTCAATAAAAGCGACCATCTTTTTAGCAGATTTATGCTGATTACAATATTGCATTCTTGTTTTTTGGAGTATTTGCAGGTTTCTATTAAAATACAATGTAGTTGAACGTTTTATATAGAACTAATATTTACTATCCTCCTTATCGTAATTTTAATGAAAGCGACCATTTATTTAGCCGATTTATACTGATTTGATTACAATATTGCATGCTTGTATTTTTATAAAAAGAGTTATATGCTATTACCCTAGTTGTCTCATGCTAATTACAAATACTAGATTGTAGTATTTATATAGAAAGAGCTATATGCTGATTGTAATAAGTAAAACACTCATTTTTAAATTATTTTTATTATATCGAATGTTATAAAAACATCACTGCAAAAACTACCAAACTTGAGGTAGAAAGAAAAATAAAAATTGCTGAAAGCGACTATCTGCCTAGTCATTTTAAGCAGATTACATAAATGTGCTCACTTGATAAGTAGGTACATTTGTTAATTATATAATCCGACAAATTGACGATTGGCTGTGTTCTGCAGATTAAAAATATCATCTTGTAACGTACAAAATAGACTAAATCAAGTACTTTCGACATTATAGAACGCACATTTCGTTATTGGCGGTTTTATACATAATTGTATAATTCAATGAATTTACGAGGTAAACATAAATTAACAAATTTACTTTACGATGGCATAGCTAAGTAATTTTTCGAAAAAATGAGTCTGGTCTCTTTCTTCATAGCTATGGTCCTATGTGTCATCGAGGGTGGGAGCACACGCTCGCTGTGTCGCCATGAACCGACGCGTAAGTATGATTTCTATTGTAGGTAACTTAGTATTAATATGCTTTTATGGCTGCGATACAATATGATGATCGACATGTGTATGGAACTAGTTATTTGTGTAAAATATTATGACAGAAGATAAAAACAGTAAAAATCAAGCGATGGAAAGAAATAGGTTCTTACCAACCAACATGTTTTATTTTGTGAAGTGGCAGGTTAGTACCGTTCTGTGGTGACTTAAATTATTGTATCAAATTAAGTAAGATGAAATTCAGGTAGACCATGCGCTATGTCACTTAACTACCTCCTCGTACTTTCTACTTCGACTGACGGCGAGCTTAATTTAACTTACTTTATTTCTTACCTACCTGAGGTTTAGTTATCATTATTTTCATGTTTTGTAGGTGATTATACAGATTATTGAGAATTGTTTTTCATTTTTTGTGTAGGTGTCTATTTAGTTTTTGTTTTGGATGGCAATATGCACAGGTTAATTTACCTCATGTTTGTTGCAACATCGTAATGGTTCTTTAAAATTAAGGAGTGTAAGTTAATTGGTTTCCTCAGTGATTAAATTTCATGTTTAGTTCCGTTATTCCTAATATTAAAAAAAACAAAATTATCAATTACTTGTATTATTTAACACAAGTTTTTTCGTTATCAGACCTAAGAATAATTAAATGAATGTATGTATGTACTCACGGTATAAATTACGATTTTCTTTGTGATAAATGGTGCAACTCATTAAAAATCCTTAATATTATGTCGGTTTGTCTTAAGAAAGATTACTTATTCAATTCCCTACAACTTGTGTATAAAGGTTAGACCTCTAACTCAAGAAATAATAAAAAATATGGCTTTAAAAAAAATGTTGAATTGTATAAATAATACAATTCGAGTTGTATCATCATACACGAGTTAAATAAATCAATCTGAAATGTAAAATGATATATTTAATGTTTCTTCGAATATCTCAAAATCTATAACTAGTATCATTATTTTTGTCAAACCAGTTAATAAAGTGATATTATATGTTATAAAAATCAGTAGCAATATTCAAAAAAACATATTCGTTTAAAAGCTGTATTTTTATAAACTCGTTTTCGCTCTCCCCTGTAAAATCGTGTATTTCGAGTTGTATCACTTGTCACAGGAGGCACAGAACTGTTCAGTACATTTTTTTTTCTTTCAGAGATGTTTCAGAGTTTTAAAACTAATCAACAGAGAGTGTGTACATATTTTGTTACGAAAGTTATCAAGATATAAACTTAATTCTTAAAAATTACTTTATATAGTTTTTAAATTATTGTTTAAATATTTATATTAGAGTTTTTTTTTAAACTTAAACAAAGTTATGTTGTAGTAATGTTGTCTTAGCCGATATTTCTAAATGAGATTGTAACCGACCTCTCAGATTCCAATTGTCTTTATTTTTTCGTGCTATGATCATGACCATTATGATTATTGTCATCTCTTTTCTGTGATGCAGATTTAAGCCATAGCTTGACGGCCTTTCTACTATTAGAAATACATTTTTGACACTTAATAAAATACTTGTCATTCCAATTTTTACCCTTGAGCATTTCCCGCCAGTCCACTGCGCCACGCCTTTTGATAGACCCGAGATATGCTTGCCGGCTAGAACTAGAACCTCTTGGATCTCCTCCAACGTTGGCTTTACTGATACGTTCGGTATCTGAAGAGTCGCGTGCAGTAGAAACATCGGTTTTTTCTGGTACCCTGGTAACAAAATCAACGTGACAAGTGTCTTACTTTTAAAAAGTTAAATATTATAAGCTTTACGCTAAATTATTTTTATCCTTCTTTGTTTAAGTATTTAGCGGCAGTACAGTTGACTCGTGAATTGTTATTGTTTGAGACGACATGCTATAATAGTTATTTATGTAACTGGTACGTAATGAAGCGCCAAACGAAATAATGAAAATGACTTTACTGACAAGTAATTTTATAGCAGAAAAATCAAAAAAGAAAAGTAAGCCATTGTTTATTTATATCATTATTATTTTAAGCTTGTAGAAAAAAATATGTATGAATGGTTACATAATTAGTTCTCAAGGTACTCGTGCTTGTAATTAGAGCGCTCGCTCGTACCTTAAGACGTTTCATTATGTACCGGCTACATAAATAACTATTAAATTGTGCATGCTATGACTTTCTTTAAATAACAGGGTGCGTCAAGGATGCGGAAAAATAAAAATCTCCGATATATTTATTTATTTATTAAGGACATCAACAGCACAATACAGAAAGAACTAACTATCTTACTTAGGCTTCGTTTGAATAGTTTTTGACGAAACTATCATGTTTTAGTTTGTGATTACTTGTGTTATCACCGAGAGTGCTATTTACCATAACATACCAAAAATAAATAATTTGGTATATTATTTACAATTTAAAATTAGCTAAGCCTCAATAGAAGGGACCCTGCCTACCAAGCTCTTGGATCCCGGGTTCGAATCACGGCAAGAAAAAATATTTTGTGACGAGAGCGATCATATTACGAGTATGTTCCAATCAACTTTAGTAAGTTATTTTATACCAAAAAAAAAACTACTGATTCCTTGCCTAGAAATGAACCAAAGACATTAATATGGTTCACATCACGTAACTTCTTTTAATTGTTATGTGTACAATAACTAAATCATTACGTCTAAATATATTAAAACATGTTTTTTTAATTAATTATAAAGCTCATATTAAATTGTCTTAATAATTTTAATTTCAATTTTAATTTACTGTTAATACATTAAATATAGCGAGTGACCCTAGATTTTGCAATACAATTTGCTTTGAAATTAATGTAAATACAACCATATTGTTTACACATGTAATAGTCCAACATATCGCATTAAAATCAACTACACTGACGCGTAAAATACGGTGAATGTAAACAAAAGAAAGGGTTATATTAATTCCATGGCGTCAATTTTGACGGACGGTCATATCATTTTCGCACCGTAAAACTCTGGTGTGATCGCTCCCTCAATTTAGTATCTTAGATTAAATAAAAAGTTTAGTACATATACAAAATCAGTTTGATTGGCACTTGGCGTATTTATGATTGTTGCTACGTAACAATGCATTGATGGAGTGCAGTTTGTAGTCGGATACAAGAGGGACGCGTTTTTTCTCGCCAACGCACCCAGTGTATTGATTTTTGATGCCAGCTCAAATTCTCGTCGAGGCTGGGCAAGGCGGTGATGTAATTAGTTTCTCACTTTATTGATTAATTATATTTATTATCAATACATTTTTATAAACTTAGAGAAAGATAGGAAGCCTGTGTTGCTCAACCTTAATGAGAGTGTTAATCTAGTATGAAAAGCTTCTGATCAGTATGATAGACGAGCCATATAGCATAGGAATTAACTTCACATACAATCCTTACAACTTACCGTGTCATTTTTACAATGGCATAAAAAAATCGAGTGATTATTAATTATAACACCAGACAAAGGATCAAGAAGACACAGCAACAGTAATACAAAGAGGCAAGTCATAGTAATACGTTATCTTATCACTTATCTTATCACACTATTGACATTTACACTCACGACACTTACACTCTAATAAAAAAAAAATCGAATAAAAACTTAAGGTCGTATATTGTTAAGATCCTCAAAACTGTTAATACGGAGGCGAGGAAGGCCTTGCGCCCTACGAGCATAAATAATGCCACCCTTGGTCCATGCGTATCGCCATCCGTTGATACGCACGGCCTGGCGGGCCATCCTGAACAGCTTCCGGTTCATGCATGTTAGATACTCATCCACAAAAAACGGCTCCGCTGGAGCCCACAAGCTGAATCCGAAAGTAGTGGCGCCGCGGTTCCAGCGCGAGGCTTCGAGCACCCTGTCGCGCAGGTTCTGACGTAAAAACCTTATCATTAAATTACGCGGCTGGCGCCATCCCATTCTGTATGCCTTCACGATGTCTCGCTTGGTCACATATACACCTAGTTTCCAACAAAGTGTAATGGCTATTTCGGCCACGTCCTCGCCAATCATATCTGGCACGTTTGCCATCAGTAAATCATTTTGCAGTAGAAGTTGGTCTCTTTGATTCATTCTCATTTGTAAACTGGCGAGGCACTCCGCAATTTGAGAAGCCAACGTTGCTAATGGACCCACGTCTTCACACGCGTGCCACATAGCGCCAATCTTTTGATTAGCTGCCTGCAGCTGCTCTTTTAAGATAAAGATTTGTTTTTTTAAAGACATAGAATAAGGAGGAATTCGGGGCACTGGACCGGCCACGCGAACTATGTCGCGCGTCGTCTCGCGTACGTCTTGAGGTAGACATTATTTAGGTACCTTTAAAACTGCTGCTGCTGACACCCCGCCAGTCAAACTGCCACCGGTTGAATTGTAATAAATCAATAAAACTATTCACTGTACTCTACTAACTACACGTCCTGTGTGCACTCCTGCAAGTGTAATGCGCATGTGCACAGAAATAAAAAACAGAGTATTTATAACTAGCAACAGGATTTCTAATCGGGACTGTTTGATTTTAGATTTAATGGATTAATGCTTTCCGAATATTTAATTATTTATTTCTTTATTGCTTTATTTTGGAGGTGGGAGGACCTTGTGCAGGGTCCGTCCGGGTTGGTACCACCATCTTATCCATTAACCTACCGCCAAGCAGCAGTGTTCGCATTGTTGTGTTCCGGTTTGGGGATAAGACAGCCGGTGAAATGACTAGCATAGAGGCATTCCATCTTCGGCCTCAGGGTTGGCAACGCATTTGCAGTCTTAGGATTGCGGTCTTATGAATGCGAATGTCTATGGGTCACAGTTTCCACTTACCATCAGGTGGCCTGTGTGCTCGTTTGCCTTCCTATGATATAAAAAAAAAAAAAAAAAAATCCTTAGTAGGTATTGAGTGCCAAGTACCAAGTGAAAAAAATTTATTTTTAAAATATAATTGATTTAATGATTGAGTAAATAACATCACGGTTATTGAAAAGCAATGTTAAAATAAAAAAAAATGGTAAACACAAAAAAACTGGCTTTATAGTAAAAATGGATCCAAAACATATTAAAACTAGTAAAAATGTATGGTTTGACAATTAGCTTAACTCTTCCTACTTGTAGTATTAGTATTAAAAAGCCAAAAGCGCAAAACTAGCAAAAGTAATCCTCGTTGCTGTAATACAGCGCTATGCCCGGGGCGACAGCGAACCGAAGCAGAAGAGGTGAACGTAGGTGTCTATGTTTAGCAACACATGGGAAATAGAGTAGCATTTTCCGCAGCGCTTGAGTTACTTGCATAAAGTTATTTGTTCCAACACGGGGATAGTCGACATACGATCTTATTAAGTGCGAGTGAGAGAGAAGTACTAAACCGAAGCCTCTTCTAACTGCTCACAGACTGTACCTAAATTTACTTTATGCAATTAAATCAAATGCCACCCTTATGCTGCCGTTAGCATAAGCACCAACATTCAATTCCGCTTTCTTTTGCTCGCTCGTTGCGTTGCTATCGCATGCAACACGCATCCGCTGTTACACGATGTCAGCGTTTTATCCTGGGTCGCTTTTTCCTTACATACTTAATTTGTAGGACACGATAATGCCACTAATGGCCCAACAATAAAGAACAGTTGCCTATTTGTTATGTCTAGCAGCAAGTATTTATGTATATTTTCATGTATTTCGTTGATTTTCCAGGCAATTTGTTTGTATGCATACAAAAGTTATTATGGTTAACGGCGCTTATAAAAAGTTAAACCTTATAAAATATAATAGATTCGCAATCCGATTAAATCGCTGCCCTATATACCTGGTGGCAGTGTTGCCAACTTCTCCCTATCGTTTCCCTGTTTCATACAAAATCAATATCTAGACATTCTATCAGGGGGTGGGGTGCGCTGAAAAGAGAAACACGGTTGCACTGCTCTCTCAAACCGATGCAATATTATGCACAATCGTTTATAGATTCCCAAGGTGCTCTCGAAACTCCGTCAACTTTTGACATCTGCTAAGCAATAAAGCGCTTGCGTGGTAGTGATTCGTGACGTTTCGGCACCTTCGAGAAAGATGGAGAGAGTGTGAATGAAAGGAAAGTTTGTGAGTGGGAACACGGAG
Organism: Acleris emargana; assembly: GCA_927399475.2. Classification (NCBI taxonomy): domain Eukaryota; kingdom Metazoa; phylum Arthropoda; class Insecta; order Lepidoptera; family Tortricidae; genus Acleris; species Acleris emargana. The sequence goes on along the minus strand of OV656835.1, from coordinate 9,941,560 downwards.
ATATGTCATGAACGCCAATTCGTACAAGACCCAGTGTCGCCAACTTTTGTAACTTTTAAAAAAGTGAAAACGGTTATAATAAAATGAGGGCACAAGTCTTATACATCCATATTTAATTCGAAACGTAACTTTTTTATGTGTCTGGAATAACTTGTTTTTTTTTCTAATAAGCTTGCGATTCTCCTTGTCATAAACATAAAGGCGGTAAGGAGTGATGTTATTTTACGTGAAGTTACCGTTTATATGCGATATGTATCTTGCGATTTTTGAGAAAAACACTAACTATATAATATGCCTCGGCAGGAACGGAAATTGCGGGCCTCGTATTTGTAAACGGACGAGCTTGCGAGTAACCAATACTCCACCCCCAATTGCCTGCTTCACTGCCTAGGCAATAATATACTATTAATTACTCCGTACCGATGCACTTATTCCTCGTATTACCTTACATAAGAAAATATCGATGTTGATTTTTCATAGATCTATCATAATATTATAACACTTTTACGAATGGACGCTCACCTAACGGCCTGTTGATCGATCAGTATTTAAACGAACTTATTGTTAAAAATCGTAACTAATGGTTAAATCTCAAGGAAATCTGTATTTTTTTTAATTCTGTTTTCGAATTTTCACAATTAGTTGAGTTAACTACTGATCAAACAACAGGGCCTTAATTATGTGACTTCCAAAGTGACAACACTTTCAGCCAAACCCCCAATAGTCAACTATAGACAACTTATACGAGTAATGGATATGATACTTACATATATGGACTCATAAATTAATAATGTTATACGTACGAGTAGTTGCCCTTGCCTAGATCCTACGTTTTGACTTTTTATCTTTTTATGTGGTCCTCCCCGAATCAGACGTAAGCATTAAAATCAAACCTAATAAACTAAAACAGAAAGAAAAACAAAAAGCAACTCTAAATCAATTCACATATTATGAATGCAAGTCCAAGTCAGTATGGAGTCAGCACTGACTTGCCTCATTTTTGTTACGATGGCAGTATAGAAACTGACGTCATTCTGTCTTTGGAAACCTGTCTTTTTTAAACTTAAGCAAATAATTGTTTCTTCATTATCGCAATCGTACCAGCTCGTGCTGGTAGCTCGTAGCGCCATGGCAATCGTTACGCTTATTTAATGTTTGTCATTAATTTTTCCGTGATATTAAAATAATGATCATAATAACTTGCTTTTTTCAGTTAAATTCTGTCGGTTTTGTGTTATTATAAATAAGATTTTAAGCTAAAAGAAAACCTAAATGAAGGGTAACCACTTGTATCTGAGGTGCTATTTTCACACGATACCAGGAGTAGCTATCTTGCAACTACGATTTACTCCGTAAACCTAGCCTAAGAAAAACCAAACCTAACCTAGAATGATAATTCAAGTGCACGACGCCGCGCAGGCGCGGTGCGCTCGAGCGAGCGACGGGAAACAACGACACCAGTGAAAAAAGTACTAGGACGTCATGGTTGTACAGAAATTTTAGAACATCTAAATAACGCTCTGTATTTATAAAAAAAGTATGTGGAAATTGAGATTGCAACTTAAATTACCTAAATACCTAAACTGGTTAAGTTATTGATAGTTATTAGCGTAGAAAAGAAAATAGGTTTGAAATGCTTGAAATTATGAAATTGTGGCGACCTAGCGACATCTAACGGAAACTTGCATCAACCAACTCGCTAGCGCCACCAGTGTCAGACAGCGGAACAACGTGCTAACGAAGTTTCTAAAGTCGGTTGACATATACAGTGTGTAAATGGTATACGGGCGTTAACTAAAACTGGACATAGATTAAGACTCTACTAATCATTAAAATAAATAATTATTTTGATTACGCTAACGTATAGACGGTAATATCTAAAGATAAAAAAGATAAAAGATGTTTATTCAGTAAGTAGGCCGCACGGGCACTTTTACACGTCAAAAATCTACCAGCGCTTCGGAAGAGACCACTGCTGAGAAGAAACGCCGCAAGAAACTCAACAGTAAGTCGTTTTTTAAATATTGCTAATGATATTATACAATAATAAACTTAACCTAGCATTATATAAAACAATGAATCTCACATAACACCAAAAATGTATTCATGCGTAGTTGAGCAGGAAAACGTGTCAAAACTCAGAATTGTCACAAAACTAATAAGCAACAGTAATATAAAAAAAAAATATATATAGAAAGTATACAAGTTATACTTACTTACCTGTGACGGTGCAAGACCACATGCATAAAAGTTTCGATACATTCTCCTACAGAAACCGTGTCCCCTAGACAATAATACAATATTTACATATTTTTTAAGACTAATTTAAATTATTAAATTATTTAGGTGTTGGCCAAGCATTTTTATCTGTTAGATAGTCTTCGACCCTATAGTAAGCTTTAGACATCAACGACTTTTTCAAGTAAGTTTTAAGTATTGGAAATGGTAACTTTAAAACAACGTCAGGTAATTTATTAAAGAAAAGGATGCATTGACCTACAAATGATTTATAAACCTTACGGACACGAAATTTTTTAATAGCAATTTTATTTTTATTTCTCGTATTCAAATTATGTACATCACAATTCTTAACAAAAGAGTCTTGATTTTTAATGACATAAATAATATTCTCATAAATAAATTGTGATGCTACTGTCAAAATATTAATTTCTTTAAATAGTACTCTTAAGGAATCACGGGAGTTTAGATTATATATAGAACGAGTTTAGATTATATATAGAAATTTTTGAACATACTATCGACCCGCAATGTACATCGAAGTCCATCTGTCAGGTAAGTACGTAATGTTTACTTGCGTGTTTAATTAAGCATATTTTGTTATACATTGCGTGTTAAATTATTTTGTATGGTTAATTTTTTTAAATTTAATTTTAACAAAAGCTGCCCAAATGTGCTTAGTAGGGGTTATACTAACCATAGTTAAAAGGAACGCCCGTATACCATTTACACAGTATACCACTTCCAACTTCATTCTAATGGACTTCGGTCCCCCAGGCATAACACCCGCCTGGAGAGAGATCTCTCTATTAACATCTCTTCCTACATTGGTGACCCCCCGGCGTGATTGTCTTCCTACAAAATACTTAATCGATACCTCCTCGTGACAACGAAGCTCGCAGGCTGACAGCGCATATGTGCTTTATAAGTACAAACTTACTGGTACGGGCGGACAAACGCAGAACTACTGCTTCCTAGTATTAAACCCTGTTGGATCCTTGATCGGGGCGCCACATCTAGTGGATATTAAATTTGCATATTATTGGGAAAACTTTGGCCAAGAAAGGAAAGGCAGAAAGAGACCAACGGCATGATTGCATGCCCGTTCGCCGTATGTATTATTGGTATAGCAAAAGGATAAAAAGGATAAATTTAAAATCTTGCAAAAAAAAAAGGAATAATAGGAACTCATTTTAATCCTTGACGGAAATTAGAGGGGTTATGGTTGTTTTGACATTGACCAAACGTCTGACTTATATTCCGAGGTGGTCTTAAACATAAAGTCCCAAAAATTCATATGATTACTTACATAATTATGATACTTTAGCAGTATTACTGTCTTTTGATATTCTGGAGAATCTGTTTAGTTTGAAACACTCTTCTTCTTCTTCTTCTTTTGCCCCCGCGGCAACTTGAACAGCTACTACCGCGGGGATATGGCGTTTCCACGTTAAGTGATTTCGCCAGTGTCAAGTATATATAAGTATAAATCAATATAGCAACAAAACACAATCCAATCTTCTCTAGGAAGATTGGGGGCAACGTTGTACGGTGATTTGTAGGTCAGAGGTCAAGATAGTTTTAACCTCTGCACCACTGCGAGTCCACTTGAAACGAGAAGAAAGATGCCAGATACACGAAATAAGTCCAAGTCTTCAATCACTGTGCGACACAAAGGCATAAAAAGTACAAATCACTATCAGAAAAGAACTTTGAACACCTAATTACCCAAAAATTAAAGTCTAAAACAAATTACACGACCGCCATCTTTTAACGTTGCAAATGGCCCCCTTGAAACACTCAATAATGACTTTAACTGTTTGAATGACAAGTCCTTACTTATGACACATTGACTTATGCTAAACTTCAATAAATCAGATACATGAACGAAAGACCGAAGTCCGAAGACCTTATTTCATCAGTTTTTTTTGCCGTTTACTGTACCAGTTTCACCAAGCGATGTTTAACGTTAATCAATCGCAATCGACTGTTAGGACGTACATTTTGACAGCTTTTAAAACTTTTATCGACTGTTAAGTGGTTAGTGAAATTCGACATTAGCCAAAGCGCACGCGTGGGTTGGTTGGTTGCCACGCAACGTCCACGTGGTAGCCACGTGATACAACCAAACTGCCAGGACGCACTAGGGACGCATAACCTGGAGAACAGTGCATTGTTTATAGGTTGCACCAGAGCTGGGTGTAACATATTGATTTGTGGGAACAGTGCAATCGAGTTTCTCTTTCCAGCTTGCAAGGTACTTTAAGTCCCTCCCCCGTATAACTATCGTAGTAATTGCGATATACCAATATTCTAGCGTCACCGTGATATTAGTAGATCACTACCTCCTCGTTTTCATGAGATCCTAGTAGATTCAGGTTATCATTTCCATTTCAGGTTAGTTTTAAGGCACGTTTTCATCAACAATTTCTCTATTCTAGTCAGCTCCTATATTCTGTCAGATAAAACTTATAGCTTTTTTTGGTTGCCGGGGTAGAATAGTGCCACTCCATGTCTTCCCGTGGATGTCGTAAGAGGCGACTAAGGGAATAAAGACTTGTAGTACTGTTAGGCAATGGGCTTGCTACCTGTCACTAATATACACTGTTAAACATCTTAGCCTAATGGTGCAAATTGTGGTTACAGAGTTATCAACAAGTTTTTTAGAGTGTTGGTAATTCCGTAGCTCTGCCTACCCCACTCTGGGAATGATGGCGTGAAGGTATGTATGTATATATGTACTTTTTTTTTTTACTCGGCTTTTTTACTTGACAGTTATAGCGGCCGAGTTAAAAACAATACCATACCAAGTGAAAAGCTATATTGATCTATGGTCGGGACTTTTTCGTTCCGTGTCAATGATATTTAAAGTATTGCTACTCCATATTTGCGTACTTTTGAAGGTTAAGTATTATAATGTGCCTTATAGCAGCACCAGAGTTTTGTAGCAGCAGCTTAGTAGAGAAGTGTGCTAGATCTAGGTTTGCAGCATGCGGCAGAGGGCTCCATACAAAAACAGATATTTTTTAATCTACTGATTTTAATCATCAATAAAATTAAATGAAACACATTTTCATTTAAACAAAACTTTTCGTTTACTAAATCCATAATCACTATAAAACTAGGGATTTGATATGCTGTGCTTCGAAAAAATATCAAATCTCATTTTGGCTAGTTTTTCAATGATTTATGAATGAAAAGTTCGTTTAAATTAAGTTTTAGTTAGTGATACTGATAACTGATAAATGATCATAGATAAAATAAGGAATCTGATGAAACCTAAGTTTGTTTTTTTTTGTTTTTTTTTTTGTTAAGCAGCCAAAGAAAACATGAACTAACAAGACGAGTAATTTTAAGGTAGTCTTTTTGACAAAACGGCCCTCTCTTATCTAGGTAGACTTTGCGAAAACTGACTGATAGCCTGAAATGTTTTGTAATGCTCGTATTTTCCATCAGATGGCGTTATAATATCCTTCCGCAGCTTAGCTCAGAGACTCTTAGTTTTAGGAAGCTGTTGTTTGCATATACATAATTGTCACGCCAAAAAAGTGGTAAAATAAAATCTAAATACATTTTTTTTTGGGTTACCTCCCAGTACTCGTTACGTCGGGATGATGGTTTTGTTATCGTCTACCCCGTGTATGCGTGATATAGCACGATCGTTTCCTGCTACTCCCCCCATTTCTACTCGTTGGGGGTCGATTTTCGGAAAACCCTTTCTTTGTGCACCCCTTGAGTACCCAAGGAATACTCCCTCCAAATTTCAAGTCTCTAGGTCCAATAATAATTGATTGTTAAAATTGTTACATGTATAATTTATATGAGTATCGAATTATGAATATTGCTTTTGTCAAGTTATCGTATTGTTTTTAAATCGGCTGCCATAACTGTCAATAAAGGGCCTGGCCACTTCACCGCGGCACGGCGTCGTTAACGTGAAACGGCGCGGTGCTGTAGAAAAGTACGGTGCCGCGTCATGCAGATGCAGACTGCTGTGTTTTACTATAAAGTGAAATATTAAGATGAATGTCCTGCGCGTAGCGATAAAAACACTTTTCACGTTGACGTCGCCGTGACGTGGTGATGTACCGCCGTAAATAAGAATGATTATAACGTTTACGATACTTTTATTGCAGTTTCGTCTACCAGGAGCTCAGAAAGCGCCAGGATTATTTTGCAAGGAAAACCAGTCTATGTCAAACTATCTATGTCAGTCTATGTCTATGTTTGCGGGTGGGAGGACCTTGTGCAGGGTCCGTCGGGGTCTGTACCACCATATTATCCACTTACTTACCGCCAAGCAGCAGTGTTGGCATTGTTGTGTTTCGGTGTGGGGATAAGACAGCCGGTGAAATGACTAGCATACAGGCATTCCATCTTAGCCCTCAGGGTTGGCAGTGCATTTACAGTCTTAGGATTGCGGTTTTGTGAATGCGAATGTCTATGGGTCACAGTTTCTACTTACCATCAGGTGGCTTGTGAGCTTGTTTGCCTTCTCTATGACATAAAAGACAAAAAAAACTTGCATTACAATAGAACAGCAGTATGGGATGCAGTTCCTTTTTTTCCGGGGTTTCAAGGTCGAATTTCCCTCTAGTCCCAGTAGTTCGGTTGATTAGTCCGGGGCCGAACTACTGCCACACTTTTCTTCCCATTAGTTCGGTTATGACGTCAAACCGAACTACTAGAATTAAAACGACTCAAAAGTACGGTTAAGGATGCAGCTAATTAAAAAATCAAAGAGGCATTTTCATTTCATTATTTTTTTTAATAACAAAAGGTAAAGTAACTTCTAACTTCTTCTTGTTTTAAGAGATAATGGACTCTCTATCTTTAACACTTATGTAAAAAACAGGTAAGTCAAAATTTTAAATATTTTTTTTTTACTTATGATTGAGGTACCACTCTATTTGTTATTTCTAAATAAGCCTTACTTAACGATCTAAAACACATATTAATTTGATGGATTAAATCGGAAAGCAACTGTGTCAAAATTAAATAAATAATTGGGTTGGATTTCATTACATTATATTAGTAAGCTATTCTGACACCGCCAAAGAACCAAAGCATAAATCCTCTTTACAAAAAAATATACATCAAAACAAGTTTTGACAGTTACAGTGACGTCAGCCATTTCTGATTACTAAAAATGTCACCATTTTAGCAAATGAAATAAAATACGCTTATTCTAGAATAAAATATAATATACAGTGCCCTGACCTCTAGAAAATAACTGAACATGCTATCTTAATCTACAGGAAATTCGACATTAATCATAATATTACATCACAATAAAAATAGTTTAGTTTGTAATTACAAACTAAATTGCAGTTTACAAACTAACCACGACCTATTTCGATGGATATTGTAGGTAGGTATAGGGACAATATTTTTTCAATGGCTAAGTTAAGTTTGTCCCTCAATCCAAAATACAGATTTTTTGGCGTATCCGATTCGCACTTGGTCCGTTTTTTTAATAATAAAAGTGGTTTGCACATCATTAACCGAACTACACACCACTTCCCAATAGTTCGGTTTGACGTTATAACCGAACTAATGGGAAGAAAAGTGTGGCAGTAGTTCGGCCCCGGACTAATCAACCGAACTACTGGGACTACTAGAGGCGAATTTCGGTCACTTTTAATAAAATTTAAAATTAATCGGTATAAAATATTCCCTAGACAAATAAAGGGTTAAAGTACCTGAAATGGATAGCTAATGGACTCTTCTATTCACCTGTTTCTTTTAGAAAACGCTCTTCCAAACACCCTGTATACCCCGTTATCCACGAATGACTTCAAAATTAAACTGAGAGGTTGGCTTCTTAGTTTAGATTATGATGAATTGATGAAATTAGAAGATGTTTAATCATCGTAAGTAATCTTACCTTTACTTAAATCTACCGTAGTGAATGAGATGGAAAGAAGTGTTCATGAAAGACATGGATGCATGGTATTGTTAAGATGTTAGAATAAGATGGAAAATAAAGAATATGGCGATAATCCGTGTTTCAATTCTTACACTTTGTTATGATTTATACCTAAAGGTTGGCTAAGATAACTTATTAACACGAATAAGATATTTTGTAACGTAAATAAACATATGGCAGAGATATTGATTTCTATAAAATAGTATATCTGGCCTAGCTTCTATCTGGGACTTCAATTTAATTTTTAGTTCCAATTTTGGTCGTGACTATCGGACAATAAGAAAAGGTTTGTCACTTTTGGACCTTAAAGTGACGAACCTTTTCTTACCGTGACCACAGATAACAGAATACAAGTACAGATACCCAATCTCATACAGCAAAAGCGTGCCGTCCTAATGTAGACAATTCGGTAGGCAATTTTAGTCCCGTAGTTACACCAGTAGATGCCGTATCTGAGCCACCACTGGATGCTGGCAGCCTACCTAATAGTTTTAGTAACGTATCACCAGATGGCATTGACTTCAAGAATGAGACGTCAAGAAAATTGTTGACTTAAAATTAATATGTAATGGGTATAATCCTACCGGTGACATTGTGTTAGCGTTTTATTAATTCATAGGAACATCTACCCTGATTAATGATGTCCAGGACAAATAGGAATGTTTTAATTACATGTTTGGGAAGTTTTTTGCTGACAATAAATAAAAGCAATAGGTAAAAATAACTGGTTTATTAGGTTTAAGAATTTATTTTCTCATAAGAATTTTACAATTCACTTACAATGAGAATTAAGAATAAGTTAAAAATAGTTTGGTGAGCGTATTTAAGCGTGCGTATTTACATAAAAAGGAAATATCGCCTTCAACTTCAACTTTATCCGAATCCAACGAAACAAAGTTATACACTCGGCCTCAAAAAAATCGCACCTTTTGGTATGTTGACTTCAAGCAGCTATATACCCTATTTAATCTAAGAAAAGGTATGAGTGTGGGGCCTCATTTTAAAGGTTATTGAATCCTTTAATTAATAAAAATGTGATAATGATTACTAAGCTTAAAACAAATCGTTTTTCATGAAAAGAGGAAAAACATTTATTCACGCCAAAATTACACAATCTAAAAACATAACAAATTAAAAAATACAGTAAAACAAATTCTTAAAACGAAACTTAAAACCTAGGGTTACCTCCCCTAGCCCTAATTACAGCCTCCATGCGATCCTTCATTGACCTCACCAACGTCATGATGCGTTCTTGAGGAATGTCACTCCACTCCTCGACGACGGCGTCCCGAAGCTGTTCAAGGGTGGCAGGGGCAGTATCACGAGACCGCACCCGGCGTTTCAGATCATCCCAAATGTGCTCTATGGGGTTCAGGTCAGGACTTCTCGCTGGCCACTGCATCACGGGGATCCCAACCTGATCCAGGTTGTCCCGAACAATCAACGCCGTATGAGAGCGGGCGTTGTCGTGCATGAATGTGAATTCAGGCCCGACAAAACCAGCATACGGGACCACGTGGTCCTCCAGGATCTCTGTGATGGACCGATGAGCAGTCAGGGACCCCTGGCCACGTCCACCTCCAGTGCGGGAGACGCACACAAGGTCGGTTTTGCCCGATTTTAAAGTTTATTAACTGTGCTTTCAAATGATACTAATATTGGTAGGGTACAATAAATAAGTTAAGAGCTTTATTCGCTTGAAGTCAAAATTTCAAAAAGGTGCGATTTTTTTGACGCCGAGTGTAGTTTAAATGTTTGTACACAAACTGTCAGCGCGTTTTGATACTTCAATGGTTAAAGATAGCACGTTGTTCGTTCCGTGTTTGTACTAACATTTTAATACACCGAAACCGCCAAAACAGTATTTTGTATTATTCATTTATATTCGTCAAGACATTATTTTCTCTATTGTTTTTTTTTGTTTTTAATATAAAAGAAGTATTTTGAGTATTGATTTTACGCATCAAACAAGAATTTGTACAAACGAAACGCTTGGGGTCTGGGAGTGCATAGTAGCAAAGTATATAAATAAACCAGTAAAGAAGCTACGAACAAATGCTCGAAACGACGCACTCACACAGACGCACGCCTCTACGAGACCGCTAAGAGGATTTGGCGGTGCTGTCAGCCGCGTGTGTCGCGTCTAGACGAATGGGCTCCTTCGCATTTTACGTTCGTTCTTGAGAAAGATGCCACAAAAGTATTGCGTGGTATATACGGTTGTTTGAATTCGGCTTCTTCAAACCCGGAACTTTAATTTTTAAACTCTCTGCTGGTGTTGAAAGGTAAGAATAAATAAAATATTTAAAAAAAAAATGCTTTTTATAATACGATGACGTGTTGCAAAAGTAAAAATATAAAAATCGTTTAATTTCCCAGCGAAAATTCAAGAGAACTCAGGAGATTTTAGTCGAAATAAAACAACTGTATTTTACACTAATTACTTTTTCACCTCAGCAGCTCAAACAAGCAGGTTTTGCTGCTTAAAAACAGTGAGCAAAATTCAATTTTGCTGCGAGCGAGAGGCAAAGTAGCTTTTTAATTATTATATTTTTAAATGCCGTGAGCAGTGCTGGGGCTACTCACAACATTCGAAAAAATTGAACTTCACTTTGTTCTGTCACTTTCACTTCGATAGGAAAAAAGCGAGAGATAGAAAAAACTTGATTCGAAGTTCGATTTTCAAATTCCACACATAGTAGGCCCAAAAACAAACGCACGTTCGGATGCACACATAACCGTAAAATTGCAAATAAAACTATCTGTTAATGTTTGAAATGTGTTTATTATAACTATTTTATACAGTAGGTACAATCATTATTTTTATTTAATGTTTTGAAGACAAAATTAATGAAAAATAAGAAGTTTATCATGTATCTACATAATTTTGTTATCGTTTTAACAATCTTTACTTTTGTGACATAAACCGCGGGGGCAGTTTCAGAACGCATTTCAAAAATAGCGGGATTATTGTAGCCAATAGCCATAGACAAGGCCTAGTTAGGTTTTTTTTAAAGCCACAGACTACATAAAGCTGTATAAAGTTGTGTTTGCACTAAGGCATTATCAAGTTGAGTGACAGGTTTTATCTGTTTCATGTTTATTTTTTCCACTTTTTATTTTATTAGTATTTTGCAAAAATGCTTGTGATTGATGCATATGCGATCGTGTCGTTAGTTAGTCGTGTATTCACCACATGGTCACAACGGAAGACCTGCGTTGGCCCTACCAGCTTCACGCTGTGTTGTTCTCGCTGCTGAGGTGAAAAGTTGTATGTCTCACACGAGACCAAAGTTTTTTACGTCTCGTATCTTTGAATCCCTCGCTATTCTAACCTAGAATCACTCGCTACGCTCGTGATTCAATAATAGAATCCTTCGCTTACTCGGGATTAAAAATCATCACTCGCAGCAAAAACCAACTTTGCTCTCTTGTTGAACAAATAACTATTTTACAATTTTACATTTACAAACTATTAAATTATTAAACGATATAAAATAATAAACATCTCTGCAATATTTGAACATTGAGTGTTTTTTTTTTAATATTTTTCTCAACCGTGGATAGGTCCTTCTTTGAGTGTCTACCATTGGTGTTGTCGTCTTAAAAATACTGTTTGAATTTGTTACATTGGTTCGAAATGTAGAAATTCGGGAAACGGGGTCGCTAAATCGTGATATCGGGAGGGAAGAGCCGAAATCGGTAGATTTCCCGATGAATCGGGAACTTTTGCAACACGTCTGACATTTTGTTTATTAGGTTATGAAATATGTCAAATAAGCATACTTCCTCTCGAATTTAGAAAAAAAAGAAACCGCCGCCATGTTACACTGTGTTGTTCTACCTATTCCTTCCAAAATCGAAATCTGGGGATCTGTGTGGTCTCTGACAATGATTTCGTTGGCAGCATGAGAAAAAGTAGCCGCCATCTTGAACTCTTTAGTTATTCAACCGATTGCTTCCAAAATCGATATCTGGGGATGTGTATGGTCTCCGACAACTAATCTGTTGGCGGAATGAGAAAAAGTAGCCGCCATCTTGATTTTTTTTATTATTCGACAAGTTGCTTCCAAAATCGATATCTGGAGATCTGTGTGGTCCTAACTCTCGAAATTGACACTTGAATTAGCCTGTCGAATAATAAAACGTTCAAGATGGCGGCTACTTTTTCTCATTCTGCCAACAAATTCGTTGTCGGAGACCACGCACATCCCCAGATATCGATTTTGGAAGCAATCGGTTGAATAACTAAAAAGTTCAAGATGGCGGCTATTTTTTCTCAATCTGCAACGGATTTGTTGTCGCAGATCACACGTATCGATTTTGCACTAACTAGCTGAGATACAAAAAACAAGATTTTTTAACAACCCTTAAACGCTCAATTGGAGCGTAGGTATTTTTCTTGAAAAGTAGACCTAGTTTCTTTACTGGTTTATTTATATACTGTGATAGTAGTTTCGCGATCCGTGATGGCACCATCTAGTGACAGTACCTAATAAGGCGTAGCAAGCTTGAAAGCTTATAAGTTTTTTATGAGTTAGATGGAGTTAATATAAAATTTATTGCATTTATTAAACTTGTAAAATATACCCTACTTTATGTAGAGAAGGATGTTTTTGATGTAATTAAGGTACGTTGAATTTATTAAGGTGCAAAAATCATTCAATCTTCACGATTACTGATTCAAATGTTTCGCTCGATACCTGTGACGCCATCTATGAGTTTATTAAAGTAATAATTATACGTTGTTCGAGTTGGGAGGCCATGCCGTGACTATACTTAAATGTACACATACTTCTGCGAATTTGACTGTCCGTAGCTTGTCTGTCAAGCTACTCGTTATTATGCATGAAAAGAGGTGGAATAAATACATCCATAAACAATCAAATCATTTTCATACGAAATAATAACAACAAAATTCACCTTATGATTAAGGTTGTAAGAGTCAAAAAGTTTCCTTATAAACAGAAAATTCATTCAAGTTATTGATAGTCATATATTATACCACTAATTCAAAGCTGCAAAGACCCTGGAAAATATGTACAAAATTGGTATGCGGATGATTCCGCATGCTTTGGTAAACTACAAAATAATATAAAGGACTGGCTTGAAAAACTGATGAAAGAAGGCCCAAAATACGGCTATTTCCCGGAACCATCAGAAAGCTATATTATAGTTAAAAATAAATCAATTGAAGACGCTACAAGACTATTTGGGAATTTAGGAGTGAAGACAGTACTTTTTCACCGATTTTTGGGTGGTGTCATTGGAGATGAGGGAGGCCAAAAAAAATACATTAAATAAAAAGTTCTTGAATGGACTAATTGTATAAAACTATTGTCGAAAGCTAGCAAAAAGCACCCACTACTCGTACATACAGCCTTTACAAAATCACTCCAATGTGAATGGAGATACTTGCAAACAGTCTTGGACAAAACTGATGAAGAATTCCATACCTTAAAACAAACCGTTATGGAAACGTTAACACCATCTATTGTGGATAGAGAAATAACATCACTAGAACATGAGCTATTCTTTTTACCAGTGAAACTAGGCGGGCTCGGCATTAACGACCCAACTAAAAACTTAGAATGCTACAAGACATCCGTAGAATCCAATAGGATACTAATTCACGCCATTAAAAATAGTGAAAATCTGGATCTTTTAGCCCATCAAACTCACGCTGCAGATACAATTAAAGAAGAAAAACTAGACAGGCAAATAAGAGACATTAAAACAAGCAAAGATATAATATCTAAACTTCCAAATAACATGAAAAGATGTGTCCAAAGAGTCGTCGAAACGAAATCATCACAATGGCTAACAATCATCCCTACCACTGCCAATATTATTATTATTCTTTTCTCATTAGTTTATACCTAAATAAAAAGTATTTTTTTCATTAAGTTATAGTTAGAAACTAGAAAGGCAGGTTTTACATGCAATGTCCAGTTTCAGTGAAATATACAGTGACATCTATTGGTAATACGAGACAAGCTCGGAACTCGACACAAAGGTGTTTGGGCTATTTTAGTGAGATCGTTCACTAACTTGCCATTTAGTTTCTATGTTAACTAACAGATGGAGTTGGCGTCGGTTTATCACCTTTTAAATAACATTAAAATTACCCGACTACGACGAAGCATAACGGAGTGTTATTATTAGTTTTTTGGAGATATGAGTATAAAAATATTTATGTTATGTATTAAACCCTGAATTAAATCTTAGACAACGGTTTAGGCTACGTGGGCGTAACTGTTATTAACCCAACCCCCCAGAAACGCCTCCCGATCCGACCGAACTGTTCGGAAAGTTCCGACCGGTAACAAAGTAGGGAAAGCAGACCCGAACATACTAGGAGAGCATAAAGTAAAAAAGTGGTCTGAACACTAAACTTCTGTGTGTTGCTTAACGCGCTTACGTAAACGATTTTCGAAATCTGTTATGGATAGAATTGACGTAGGTGTTTGATGCGACCAGCGAATTTACGACAATCCTATACGCCTTTTCATTAATAATCAAATTTATAATCAATTCAAGTATTATCACAAGCACATCCAGAAAAGGATAAATTTTTGATTACGATAACGAACGCCGAATGCATCTTCATATGAATGGCGTTTATTCCGCGTGGTTCACTCAATATGGCCACTTTTTCAATGACTTTAAATTTAAAAGGATTTGCATGAAGTTTTAATGATTTTATCACAACATTTACTATTGTACTTGTAAATAAGTGGACGGTTTCAGAAAAAAACTTTTTACGGCACCTAAGGAATATTACCTCGAATTTCAAGGCCTTTGGTTCAGTGACTAAGGTTGTCGGTCGTCTGTCTCTTAAATTCAGTTCTGTTTTACCCAATGGTCGAGGAAAAAGGGAAATGGCTTAGGCTTATACGAGTATGTTTATTTGTATGTACAGTCAACGATTCAAGTTTGTGAACTACTTTAGGTCCAAAGTCAATCTGAGATTCTACAACAATAAGGTTGAATTTCCTATAACTTACAATAAATTACTTGGCATCTCTATGACATTGGCGACTTCAAGTATTTTTTCTTGAAATGGGTCACGAATTAACGATCTTGAACGTATGTATGAAGCTATGGTTTCAGTTTGCAAATTAACTTAAATCATTCTATACGTTTTCATAATAGCTACCAGTTTTGAGGAAAACGTCTTCATCTGCAAATTAATCTTATGTCCTATACTAAAACGGGCATTATTTGTTTGCATATATATTAAATTAATCACGTTTTAAATACGGTTCTAACTACTTCGAATCGATGTTATTATAGGGTTCCGGTTTTAACCATTGAATAGTTATTTTATTTAAAACTGTATCTGTGTTGAAAAATCCGCAACTTCTAAAAGGATTTGCGTAATATTAACCAAATGAATATTACCAAATAAAATATTTGTATTCTTGTATTTTTGTACATTATTGGACTTATTTTGACCATTTGATCTTTCACCATTGAAATAAAACATTCCCCCAGAATATAATAATGGCTGTTTTTTTTTCTGCGCGAACGGAGTCACGGGCAACAGATAGTAAAATATTTTATTTTTAATATGAGTTATAATTGGTGAGACAACATAAATGATTTAAAACGACGAAATAGTTTACGGCAAAGTTTATTCATAATCTAACGCATCTTCTTCGCATTTCCATTGAATTGATAATACAAACAAGGCCATCTGTTTGTTACACGAGGTGCATGCACGCATGATTGATTATCACTTTTAGTATTAGGCTAACATAAGTCATGAAGAGGAAAGCATTAAATTTAAAAACGTCGCAGTATCTGACCTGTTTTTAAACGGGCTATGTAATGGTCATAAATGCCATAATGCGTGAAATGCTTCAAAATTATTTACTTATCGCTAACCCATTTTTTTTTATCCTACTTACAATATTTTTTTAAAAGAAGTTTTTTTTTAAATATAAGTATATTTATGTTAGTACATTTAAAACATTAGGTTAAGAGGTGTTTTATAATAATTCAAAAAAGTTTGAGCATAAAAGCATGATAGTTAGAAAAATTATTATAAAACAAACAAAAAAAAAACAAAACGTACTCGTATGTCTTATGGCCGCATTACATACTCGTATAACGCATAATTCCCATTTCCATTGTATTGACGATACCAAGGTGGCGCACACGTGTAAACAGATGAGATGATTTATATATAGCACTAGCTTTTGCCCGCGACTTCGTCCGCGTAGAACTCGTTTATCGCAGTTAAGTACATTCATAGTTTAAAGTAATTTAATATTTACACGTCCTCCCTGGCCAGAATTATATCGACATAGCTTTTGCCCGCGGCTTCGCTCGCGTTAAGAAGTATTATTATTAATTATGTATAGTTTTTACGGCTTTACTTTTTTTAGCGTGTGTACAAAAATTGGGCCTTCAAATCTTCTTTGTACACAATATTCTTAACTAATCTGTCATTAGGCGCTAAAACAATCAAGCTACTGGGTGAACTCACTCGAGAGCAAGCAACATAAAACTGTCCATGAGAGAAGCAATGTTCTCTCAAGTTAATACCCGCAAATTTGAGAGTTTGCCCCTGAGACTTGTTTATTGTCATGGCAAAGCAGACTTTTAGGGGAAACTGTAATCGTTTAAATTCACCCAGTTAATATAGTGGCTTCCACTATATTGCGATGTAACGCTTTCACTTGCAGTCTCGTACCGTTACAAAGTTTTGGTGGTTTTAAATTTCTCAACCACATAATTGGAGTGCCCACACGCAGAATAAGATAAGGCAAACCTGGCGGTTTCAATGAATTTAAAAATTCTACAGGGTAATTAGTAGCGTCATCTGTATTAACCACAGTATCAATCGAAGTATAGACCTTTTCTTCGCCTTCAAACGACATGAGCAGTATATCGTTGATAGCTGCTGCTTGATCGTTCTTTGGAGGAAGAATGTTACGTTCACATAACTATTCAATAGGCTTGTCATGTATATGAATAATGTCTGGATAAACTTTAGACAGTAATTCTTGAATCGTAGTAACAACTGTGCACAATTCTTCCGGGATGGTTATCATTCCATCAAACGATGGAAAATCACCATTACCGATGTTAAGAAGGAGATCTGAAAATCTACCAGCAGACTCATCCCCGCCCAAATGTGCTCTAATATTTTTAGAGAGCTTAAGAATATTAACCTGGGGCCACAAATTACTTAATGCACGACTTTACTTCGTCAGCTCTGGTTCCTTTTGGCACCACTGGTAGAGTCTGCCGAAAGTCTCCGGCCAGCAAAACTGTTACTCCACCCATTCATTTTGTATCACCCCTTATATCTTTTAGTGATCTGTTTAAGGCTTCAATACCACCTTTATGAGCCATCGTTATTTCGTCCCACACGATTATTTTTGTACTCTTACTTCAGCAAAATTACTTTGTTTAGAGATGTTGCAAATGGGAGTCTCGGCAGTGATTAAATTGAGTGGTAACTTAAAAGTAGCATGAGCAGTTCGATCACCTTCGAGTAATGTAGCAGCTATGCCGGACGACGCCACATGAGCCAGAGCAATGCCGTGAGTTCTTCTTACTTTCTTTTAAGCGTATTATAGGATCGAGGACTATTTAATAGACAAACATGCTTGGCCTAAACCCGAAACTCAATCAATAATATATTTTTTATTTGTTTTTTTTCAAATTCAAAATCTTTATCTTGTCTGGGGGACACCGTTGATGTAGGAAAACATATCAATCTTATGTGGTCATCTTGCACCGTCTTATATACACATACGTAGGAGTTCTTTTTTTCCTTTTCTCTCTTTCTATCTTAAGATTTTGGTGTGTTTTCCTGCGGAAACTACGCAGGATATTTGAAATATTTTTTTTATACTCGTCGATTAAAATCTGTGTATTAAGATTTCATAGAGAATACTGTAACGTCACTCTTTTCATCGATGTTCCTTCCGAAACAACCGAAATAACTATTTCGATACGCTCTAGACAACCGAAAAAAATTTGAAAATATAACTTCGGATTTCCATGTGTGTCCTTGTTTAAGGAGACTCGATCCGATACAAAATTGCCAATCTGTGGCGTTTAGGAACGTAGCAGCGTCGCGTCATCTGTCAAAAATCTACTTTTCAATTATCTTGTGTCAAAAAAGTCGGATAGTAGAACACTTACAATATTTAGTTTTCTTATATACTCGTATTAATGACTTAAATTATTAATTTTAATGAACTCGTACAAAAAGTATTGTTCACAATAGTGTCATAATTAAGCTTTTTAATCTCGTACCTTACTTAGGCCACTCAGCAAGCTTCGTGGCCTAAACACGGTACTCGACTAAAAAGCTCTCTATTATAACACGATTGTGAAAAATACTATTAATTTGCTATTTATAGATTTATATAATGCTAGACTAAGTAGTACCATTGTAATATTAAATATATTTAAAAAAATGACTGACTGCTGAGTTTCTTGCGGCGCTTCTTCTCAGCAGTGGTCTCCTCTTGTGAAGCGCTGGTAGATTCTTGACGTGTAAAAGTGCCCGTGCGGCCTACTTACTGAATAAATGTCTTTATCTTTATCTTTTATCTTCGCCAAAGTAAATTAATAAGGAAGGTTTTACCAGTTCCACCTGGTGCGTTTAAGAAGAATATTCGACCGTCATTTGCGTCTACATTCGTGATAATTTTACTGTAAACTTCCTGTTGCTCGTCATTCAAGGATGCTTCATTTTGTCTTACTGCGTCTTCTAAGGCCACTGTATCGTAACTGGTCTCCTTCATGTACAGTCAGCTGCAGAGAAAAGGATACCCCCCTTCATGATAAGGATTGTTTTTTTTCGAAAACCTGTGGTTAGATTTAAATGATTTTGAGTTAATGTGTAGACAATAGTAAAACCTTCAATTCACCGAAAAATCATATAAATTTAACCACAGGTTTTTGAAAAAAAACGATCCTTACCAGGAGGGGGGGTTTCCTTTTATCTGCAGCTGACTGTACTTACTCTCTATTTCCAAATTGTATTGATGGAATTGGCTGAGGTAATCCATACTCTTTAAGAGGACGGCCGCCTAATGATAATACGGCATCCTCTAATACCGACAGGCATTTGTTAAATACCAGGTCCGATGAGTGCTCTACATCCACGTCACCTTGCCATTCCAGTTGTTTTTTAAAGTCCTCAGAAAGGTATTCTTTGTATTTTTCCCAAAGACGTAAGGGGTCGGAAACCTGGCAGAACAATAAAATTATAGCAAAAAGCTCTTGAATGATATGCGGTGTTTGACAAAGTGCTGCCTCTTCAATAGCTGACTCCAAATGAAGATCATCTTCGAGTAGACCTAGAGCCTTGCACGCGGATTGGAAAGTGGGATGTACGTAACCATCTACAGCTTTCAACGCTTCAAATGAAATTGGGCCTCTGATCTCATGTAGAAGCATTCGAAGGTGGTAGCATTCTGTATTGTTTGGATGAACAGTAAAAACCCTACCTAGAACGTGTTCTTTTTTGACCCCTGACCATCCTTCAACATTCACTCCTCTCTTCCTTTTCGTTCCATTAGGTACTGATAGGTTCAAATTAATACATTTACATCCTCCATAAGCCCTTATTTTATCCCCATGGGGGTTGAATTTATCAACATCCTATTTAAGCGGGCTGTGCGTTGATATGTCAGTCAGTCAGTCAGTCAGTTTCTCCTTTTATATATTTAGATAGATTTCATACAAACTTTCATCCCCTATTTTATCCCCTTGGGGGTAGAATTTATCAAAATCCTATCTAAGCGGACGTCTTCACCATAGTAGCTCCAATCTTTAATTTCAGTTCAATCAGTCGAAAATCTAAGAAGATTTATACAAACTTTCATCCCCTTTTTATCCCCTTAGGGGTGGAATTTATCAAAATCCTATTTAAGCGGACGTCTTCACTATAGTAGCTCCAATCTTTAATTTCAGTTCAATCAGTCGAAAATCTAAGAAGATTTATACAAACTTTCATCCCCTTTTTATCCCCTTAGGGGTGGAATTTATCAAAATCCTTTCTTAAAGGATGCGTAAATCATAGTAGCTATATGCATGCAAAGTCTCAGCCCGATCGGTTTAAAATTGGCAAAGTTTCATACAAACTTTCATCCCCTATTTTATCCCTTTGGGGGTAGAATTTATCAAAATCCTTTCTTAGTGCACCTCTACGGTACCTAAGCTAAGTCCTTTCCAAATTTCAAGTGCCTACGTTTAGCCGTTTAGGCTGTGCGTTGATATGTCAGTCAGTCAGTCAGTCAGTTTCTCCTTTTATATATTTTCCTACTCCTGTACTTTTATCTGTCATTTATATAGTCACGAACACTAATATAAGAATATAGATAATATGTCCGCATAACATTCCGTAGAAAAGTCTATCTAGTCTATTCCCCTTAACAGCACTTGTGCTTTTTTGAGCCAAAACGATATGCCTAGCTGCCAAAGCTTACACCTAGGTTAATTTGACCAATCAAAATACTTCACCAAATTAAACCACCAATCACAATACACACTGACTGTCAATCGGAACGTTAGGTTCTTTTTGGTATGTAAACTCTTTTACTAATTTAAATCTTTAAAAAAAACATTTTATTTGGTATCAACCAACCAGAACGCAGCTATATTAAAATCGACCAATCAGGTAAAAGAATTCATTTCTCAAATCATTAGGTGTTTTTTAGTCCCTATTTCACAAGTTAAATCGATTGTGCAACTTTAAAAAAAAATATGAAACCTGGCAAGTGCACACCAATTTAAAAACAAAGTTAACCATAGACACATATTTTGTTGTTTTCGAATGTTTCTCGCTCGTTTGTTGTTCTGTGCTTCGTTCGTTCGTATTCTAACCTAGGTATATTAAATTTTGTTAATTTAATTTTGCATTTTATTTGAAACCTAGTCGTAGAAAAAGTATTGTATGCAACGGTGTATAACTAAGTCAAAAAATACTCGTGGCTTCTTGCTTTACGATGTTCGCCTGCGGCTCACATCGTAACCACACCACTCGTCTTTTTTGACCTCTCTTATACAACTGTTGCATAAACTACTATTAGATTAGTCAATTCGTTGGTACTAGGATGAAGTAAGTACCAAAGAGAAAAGTATGCAATAAAAATATTGTCACTATCATTTTTGTAAAGTGTGTCACAGTATATTTTAAACCGATTATGATTAATATTTCGTATAATGCCTTAAAATAACCAAATAGGTTTTGCTACTGGTTTATTTGTCTTTTTTATATTATTTCTTTTAAAACCACATTGCATAAAACCAAATAATATTCTCGTTAGTACATTCAAATATAAGGTAAGCTAAGGTTTGTTTTATACAAATTCTGAATAGTTTTTAAATAAAAGTATAAAAATTAGAACCAAAGATGGTTTAAGATCTGAATAGGAGACAACCTTTACCCAGCTGTTTATTCGATAAAAAGTATTTTATATCAAACATAATATTGTAAGTAATATAATTATGGTGAAGAGGTTGAAATTTTTCAGTCCACCACGGCCTCTATTCAACATGGTAAAAACCATATCGTGTTTGAGCTGTTATCATAAATAATTGTCACCGTTTTGATAGCTCTTATTTACTTGACAGTAGTGGCGGCTGACGTCATAACAATAACATAACAGGTTAACTACCATCGTAGGACTGTTAAAAGGTATTACTAAAAAAAAAACATGACGCCTGGCGCAAAATCTTGTAGCAATATCAACATTATTACTAACAGCAGATAATTAAAACTGCTTTGGTTATTGAACTTGGAATACTGCTTATTAGAGCTTAGGAGAACAGAAGTACAGAAGATTATCGTTAACAATGGAAACGACCAAGAAGTACTCTGCATGGAGTGACAGAGGTCTGTAATTGCCATTAGGCATTGATGAGGGCGCATTTCACTTACCTTCATCGTTAATCGTCTCTGACTCCGTAAACTGCTTGATGATGAGGTCCAAGGTCCGACGAGTCACCTTGATGAGTACGTCTACCACCTTCCGGCTGTAGTACCGTCGCATCTCGTTTACAGCGTTCTTTACCATTTCCTGAAATGTATACGTATACGTATGTTAAGCGTTTGAAAACTAATTAAACCTGTATGGTTGAAAGACTGGCTATTTTACAAGCTTTTATTTAATTTGCAATGTATGTATGTGTATGTGTATGTACGGGTCAAATCTTGCAAGTGAATTTTGACTCAGTTCCCGTTAACGGAGTGAGCTAAAGTTTGGACCACATATCGACGGTGATGTACCATGAACTCCTAACTGACATTTTGACGATAGGTACAATTTTTTGTAGATACCGTAAAATGTGCCTACTTTGCTCCCCCATGGGTAACTATGCTCCATAGTGACTTTTTTGTATGTTACTTATAAGACAAGGCCGATGACAAATTTTCTAAAAATAATTGATGTATACATCCAGCTGCGCAGTGAATGAAAGCACTAGAATGATTTACAATACAGAATACCTCAATATAACGATGGAGCAAGATTACCCGTGGGAGAGCAAAGTAGGCACATTTTACGGTACACTTTAAACAAAATCTGGCACTATTACTGAAAATACTGGTTTCATGATCATTTAATTTCTTATTTTTGAATGTCTTCTGTAATTATGCCAAATTAAATTTACAGGGTATATATATAAAAATGTAACTATCGTCAAAATGTCAGTTAGGAGTTCATGGTACATCACCGTCGATATGTAAATTATGATGATATTGCAATATTATCTGATCCAAGAGGTGATTTGATGATGGAGACGGAAGGCGGCGACAGGATCTCCGCTATTCTTAAAGTAGACCCACCGTGTTACGACTTAATAGTTTGGTCTTGATGAGCAGATAAAGATTTTGCAAAAAGAAGTAAGTTGGCAACAACAACTTGTCCCAAAATGAAATTTTTGACAGAAGTTTATTTAACAATTAAAATTACAAATGGTTAAATCCTCTGATAGAGCTAATAATTGATTAACATCAATCTTAGCTTTAACTTTTACCAAGATTAGAACCACCAGATAAAACAAATTTTATTTTTTAAATTAGTGTGTTCTCAACAATTCATCCATTTTAAATCTAAGAAATAAGACAGAAACAGACTTAGATTAGAATTTAGATAGATGATGATGAATACACACGTAAAACACACCATCACCAGCATAGAGGTCAACTATTTGGTCCGATGATGTGACCAGGAGATCATAACTTACATAGAGCTTTGAATTCGAAATCGAGAGTGAAATTCTGTACAATAGCGTAATATGTGTGCGTAATATCTACGAAGTACCTCTTACCGCTATGGTCGTAACGCACACATCCTCACGTATTCAAATACGTGAGGATAACACGTGACGATGTGTGCGTTACGATCATAGAGTTAGTAAGGGTCCTTCCTTACATACTAAAAAACCTTCGATTTCGTTTGAGTTTTTGGTTTTATTTACAAAAAAAGGGAAAGACAAGAATAGCAATAAGAACAAGGAATTCGAATTTAGTCAAGATAAAGTTATTTTTCACAAGCTATGATTAAAACCTAAGAAACGGTCAGCATAATAACAAAGAGAAAAAAATACGTAAAAGTTATATACAATGAGTAGAAATTTTATCAGTACAAAGCCAAACCACCACGGCTAAGCATCTAATTCTCATACAAAAGTTTACGTAAACATTTTTTAAATGTCGGCTGGAAGTAAATAGGCAGGAATCAAATCACCTGTAAATTATTTTTCTCTTTCGCACCTGACATTAGAATAGTCGGGAAGAAAAAAGGTTATCAAATGTTATCGCTAGACGAATCGACGTTTCACGAGTCTGGTGGGACTAGGATTTCATGAGCGGTGATAAGTTAAACGAGGCAAAAATTTACGAGGGGAATGAAACTGGATTAAATTTATAATAAATGAGATTTTATCGAAGGTTGAACGTTTGAAAGATATATGCAGCACAACCGTTTAACTAGGTAATCTACTCGTAGTCATCAAACAACAGTCATCACACTGTTGTGGGTCTGAAGTAGAAGGTAAAATCAGTATAATTATGGACAGACTAGCCTTGAGGCATGTCATTGTAGTTCTTCAGTGTTGGACTTTTCATTAAGCATTTGATATCTTGTGATTGTAAAAACAAAATAAATACGATTTGATAACAAGTCAAGACCAATATAGTTCAACGTGCCCTGGTGAAAAGAGACTTTGTTGTATTTTACGATACTGCGTTGATTGTAAAATCAATAAGAGTTAATAATACATAAAAAAAAACAAATGCAGACCACCAAATGACACGGTTTAAAACAAAATAGAGTCCATTTTAACCTAGTGCCACTGCACAGCACGAACAATGAAACGAACGGTTAGCGATTTGACAGTTGTCAAATGTATTGAATAACAGCTGATTAGGACTTAACCGTGTATTGGTCGGTGAACTCAGCCCCTAGTATTATATTGGACATAATAACCCACCTGCATGCTCTTAGAAAGCCCCCCAGCCGGCATGGATAGCAGCCGGTGAGGACTCTCAAAGCACTCCCACACCGCCGACCAATCCTGCTGCCCGCTTGACGTTGACTCGTTGAGCGTGGACGCGTGACCGCTGCCTCCCTGGCCCTCGTCTGAAATTGGTATAAGTCATTTCTGAGTTCCTGGTAGATTTAACCACAGCGAGTCTAAATGCTGCTGCCGCACTTAGAAAGTATAACTCATTTAACTAATGTATCTATGAAAGTAGCACGTCTCAAGTGCATTAAAAATGGGTACTTCTCTTTGGTTCAACGAATGACGGGCATCTCAGCTGAAGTGGGTTACATAGTCAACCAACATACGTCTTGATCCAGACGTATGTTGGTGGACCCATAACTCTTTTTTCGGGCATTTTTTTTTCGTTTTATAATATCTGGGAGCATTTAATTATAGGATCTTTGTTAAATTATAAATAAATAGTGATAGCCCGGTTTTTAACTATACTAAAGAAAACTTTGAAGTACAATCAATAGTCGATACAATGTACAATGTTACATCGAAACATTTAAAGTCAAATTACACAGGTAATTTTTAGGGCCGCTAAAGTAAAAAAAGACAGTGTAAATGAAAATTTTATAATAAATGGACACGTGTCGAGAAGGTGTCGAGTTATTTTTATAACTGACCTTGATATTGCGATGCGGGCTTACTCGTGGAGAATTTCTTAAGAGCTAAGATTCAGTACCAGGATTGCATGGAACAGCAAGGGCTGTTTCAAGAGTTTTCATGTGAGTATTTTATTGGAGTTCTGCAACTAACTATTAAATGTTCTGTTAGTTAATGTATTTAATGAAAATTACAATATATCCTGTCACCCATACTAAAACAGGGTGTCACAGAACTTGACATAAATATTATATGATATGAATGCCCCTACCTTATCGCCTTAGGTTTTGTTTTTAGGGATCCAGTAGACAAAAATCCTGTCCGTCTGTCTGTCTGTCTATGGAATAACTCTGATACTCTTATAAGCAAAGCTGTAATTTGGCATATAATATAATACATTTGAAATACGCAGACAAAGTTGTTTAATAAAATCTTGAAAAATAAGACTTTTGAAAAATAAGAGTACCGAGTGTAGTATTATTTTATTTTAGGATTTTGATTTTTTGGCTGGTTCGATTCCCGGGTCAGGCAAGCTAATTTTAGAATATATTTGAATATAGAATTGTTTCTTTTTAAAAATAGAAAATTATTTCCTTTAAGTAAAATGATCTAACTTAAGTATTTCCCTCCAGGGCCCAATTGTTTTTTTCAATCTGTATAGTATTCCTGCTTTACGAACGTAAATCAATGGAAATCCCTGTAATACAAATTATTTCTTTTTATGAATGCCTAACCCAGGCACTTGATAAATTAACTTCTACACAGATACGTTAAATTTAGAGAATATCCGTCGTACAGAGAGATAATTAACTCGTTCCTTTTACAAACTTGTATGAAAAACGTCAATAAAAAAAGAGTAGTGGACAAAACTTGCCTGTCTTGTTTTTCATTGTTTTCTTTAGAAATCAGTTTACCCAAACCCACATTTTATCACTGGTCCCAACCGAAAAAAGTCAACATTTGCAACGTTTTACAGACACAACAAGAGTCACGACAGCACCCTAAAGATTGAAATGACTTGGATTTTTAATAAAAGCCTTGTACATAACTTATATTACATGTCTATTGACTAAAAATAGTGAAATAACAAAAATTATAATGGTCTGGATAAATTATTTGGGGTGTTTTTAGTGGTTCAGTGGAAAGGTTATCTCTACTAGGAGCGCATACCCATGGAGGAGTTTTTATCAAAAATGCATCTTGGTACCGGCCGGGCGGCCGAGTTTATTTCCAATGACGTCACTTGGTACGGAGGATGGGGTTACATTTACCAGGATTGCATGAATTATCAGGAGTTTTGCGCATGTCCCTATTGATATCAGGGAAGCGTACGCGTTTGCACTAGTGTGAGTACGGACCGAACATTGGAGCCGATGACGTCATGTCCTCACACAGTAACACCAAAGGGGTCTATTCTAATAGGTTTTTCATTCATTACTTACTTATGCCCTGTTCCTATATTCGAGAAACGAATCGATTCCCTTACGGGTAGTAGCGTTATGTTATGAAAATTGCGACATACAAAATGTGTAAAATTGTAACGAGACTTCACAATTCTACCAACGGTTTTGAATATAGGAACGCACCATTAATGGTCAAATTGCATCAAATGACGTAAATTAACATCGATCAAAACTGTCAAATTCAAACTCTGTGGCTTGAGACATGATGTTTTGCGAGAGTGTAATCATTATCGAAAATGTATAGGTTTAACATTAATTATTGCGCATTCGACAATCGTTTACGGTAGCGTTAAAGATCCTGTCTATGGTCACTGAGCACTTAAGGATGTGCGCTTGTAAGAATAGCAGCTGTAACTTTATTTTAACTGTACTTCATGTTGCCAACATTTGAGACCTTAGTGGAGAGCATTTTTTGCGTCTTCCTTATAAAATATGATACTACATGCTCTTATTACATCGCGTGCTTATAACGGTTCGGGACGCCCCTGGGACAGCACCATTTTGCCCTGGGGCGTCGCGATGCACTGTTTGGAAACTCCTAAAAAACGATGATTTTTGCCGCATGTGTAATATTCAATGTTAGTTGCGCTTGTCTTTTAATTCTGCGGGTTTTTATTTTATTTAATGGATTCTAATATATTAAGTAATTTGAAACTGTTAACTCGACGCAAATTGATAATTAGGTAAAACAACGTAGCACGCACAAGTCTACGGCGTAGCAACAATTGTCTACGGCGTCGTAGCAAATCAATAAATATTCATTTAACCTCGCTTATCGGGTCGTCGCGAGACACGAAAAGATTGCAATGAATAAAATAACCTACGAAGTTAAATAAAAAAGTTTATACAGAAGTCCTTGGCCATACAGCGGGGCAATGCTGCAATTGTTTTCGGCACTTTTGGTTTCAATCGTGGAGTAAATTAGGGTGAAATGAAGTTTGTTGCTGATTTTCACCCATGTCATAGTTAGTTAGCAAGGCTTTTCTTTAGTGATAAAATGTCTCAGTTTTTGTAGATTTTGTTAAGATATAAATATATTAATAAAAAAGAAAAGATTAATAGTCTCCGTACTTATAAAGTGTGAAAATAGTGTATTGTTAAAGTAACAAGGTGACAAAGAAATAGCGAGACTTCAAATTATGAATGCTGCGTGAATTTTAAATTAGAACAATACACTGTGACAATACTACCTCCTTTGTTTTCATCTATACAAGGCAAACAATCGTATTGTGTCGGTATGGGGATCAAAAAAATAAAAAACTGCGTTACTAAATAAAAAAATATAAAACCATAAAGATGTGCTATTTTTCAAAAAAACTACCTGAATGTCGATAGGAATCTCTGAACTATAAATGTAGTTTTGTCCCTTTTCGAAAATCTAATTCCTAAAACCGTTTAACTAACATTTATAGCTTAATTCTCAAAACGGCTTATTAAAATGCTCCTCCCGTATTACAAAAACGATACTATAAAAACACAAAAATAAAGCTTTCAAAACTTATTTGTTCTACATTTGTTGTTGCAAGCGCCGAAAATCAATTGAAATCTAAAACTAAACTTCAAATCAATTCATCGTTTTCAATGTCAGTAGGACATTCGCGGCCACGCTCCCAAGACAGGTTACTTATTATTATTATTTTTTTTTATTTTTTGTCCCCTGGTATTTTTTATTTTTTTATTTTTACTTAAGGTCACGGCGTCTAGACTACGAGTGTGCATTGTCAGTCTTACCCTGGCTATATCTACACGTACTTTAACATAAAGACTAAATTTGAACAGATATTTTGTGACTGCACTCTTTTAACCTCATTGCAAATGATCGGACAGAAACGGGACGGATATAGTGACAAATTTTATGAATTTTCTTCAACTTATTTTGTTGTAGTATCTTGGATCGCACATCGCGACTATTGTCTTTGGAAGTTATGCTATCCTGGTAACAAGGAGGTATTTGCTCTGCGCGTGGCTCGTGTAAGCTAGAAAGACCTTAAACCGAACTATTTTTAACTTATTCATGAGAATGCTCGCATTTGCGATGCTCTGGTGTTTTTTTATGCTGATTTTTGTATTTATGCCAATTTGCATTTCCATCAATTAGTAGCTTAACAGTATGAACACGCAACAAAAATGTTTTTTTTTATAGGCATTGAAATCTTGGAACTTCGTAGTTTTTATTATAAGTTTTTAATAAAAGATTCTTTGTTTCAACTATTTTTTACCTTATACAAGCCAAGTTTTTGCTTTCGAGAAACAACTTGCCGAGAGTCGATTGACCTTCATACGCCCACGCCTCCAAAATATTTTACATACACTTAAAAAAAAAGTACTGTCAGTCAATTTAAATCATAAGCCACTATTGAACAAAGTGGGGGGCCATTTGCAACGTTAAAAGATGGCGGACGTGTAATTTGTTTTAGACTTTAATTTTTGGGTAATTAGGTGTTCAAAGTTCTTTTTTGATAGTGATTTGTACTTTTTATGCCTTTGTGTCGCACAGTGATTGAAGACTTGGACTTATTTCGTATATCTGGCATCTTTCTTCTCGTTTCAAGTGGACTCGCAGTGGTGCAGAGGTTAAACCTATCTTGACCTCTGACCTACAAATCACCGTACAACGTTGCCCCCAATCTTCCTAGAGAAGATTGGATTTTCTTTTATTGCTATATTGATTTATACTTATATATACTTGACACTGGCGAAATCACATAACGTGGAAACGCCATATCCTCGCGGTAGTAGCTGTTCAAGTCGCCGCGGGGGCAAAGAAGAAGAAGAAGAAGATTGAACAAAGTGACATAATGATTTAAATTGTCAGAGACTTGACATACCTAGTTCCATAATGGCTTATAAATCAAATTGGTTGAGTGTACATACATCATGATACATTGGTATCCTGTGGGTATATAAAATGTCCTGCTTATGAATAAATGCATAAGTACGTTAAATGCGGTCTACTATATTATACATATTCTTATAATATATTCTACTATTGCCTATACTAATTTGCATTCGCGGCAGACTAAATTGAACTGCTGTAGCATTATGAAGTCCTGGTAATTATTTTACGCTTCCTACGCCCTTAGCACATCTCAGAATTCTGTTTTTTTATGGCGTATCGTATCGTATATTGAGCTCCTATTTACTTGACAGTAATGGCGGCTGGATTAAAAACAGAACGATAACAATGTTGAAAGTAATAAGGTTTTACCAAGTAAAATATACCTTTAGTAAGTGGACTCTGAATTCTATATAGACCTTTTCAATCTCGAAATTGCAATCTTACGATGCCAATCTCAAGACTGCAAATGTGTTGCCAACCCAAATGACAGATAGAATATCTGTAAGCTAGTCATTTCACCGGTTTTCTTACCCCCGCAATAACATTTCAAACAGCAGTGTTTGTCCCTGTACTAGGTCCTTCATTACTCTGGTTTGGTTTATCTGGTTTAATTGGGTGAAACAACTATTAAGGTACTTCCCATTTTTCTACATGTTTCACTACTAGCTATCAAAAAATTAACATGTCCCGACAATACGATAACACGTCAAAAATGATATTGTTTTTACCCTGTTTAATACAGGCCCTGTTCAGTTTCATTTAGTTACTAAAAACTCACTTCTCGTAGCGGCAACTTTGTCCACGTTTGTACACGGCAATAAAGGCCTCCATGATACGAGCTCTAACATGCTTTACTATCATTATTTACGATTTCCAATGTGAACTTATTTATACACGTTGTATATTTAATCTACGGCTTAATTGCCCAAACTTATTTAGACGTCGAAGTACGGCAGTTATGGACCAAAGTTTGCATTAATATACATTTCTGCCCCATGGAACCTTTAAAATTAACTACGCCCTATTTGTTGAAATTATAAAATAAATGTCTGTATAAAATTATGATTTGTTGTTACAACCTACGCCTAGTTAAAAATATTTGCTCCTTCCTATGCTGTATACACAGCATACAAAACTGATGGCAAAAATATTGACTTCATAAATTCAATAATATGATTTGAGTATACGAGTGGATAAAAAATTCAACCGTCAAAACGCTGGAAATTACAATGACGCTGTGTGCGTCCTAATTTAAATAAAATTATATCAGATTTTTTGGTTGCACTATTATAATTATGAAAAATAAAGACGTTTAGAAGTTTTTAATAATTTGGGATGGATTAACATTAACTACCAATGAAAACATATCCAAGCATTTTGTCGCAGTTTATCCATACTCAATTCACGTTTTGATACCTACCTTAACGCAAGCTCTAGGATACCCAGTTTAAGTTATATGTAGGAGGAACTCGCTAGCTGAAAGGAAAAACGAGGTTGCACCGTTCTCTCAAATCAATGTTCAACTATGAACCATCCACTGCTCTTGATGTTATGCGTTCCTGGTATAGTTGGTTCCAGTTTAAATGACGAAAATGCACTTAAAGCAGGATTTTACAACTTCTTTTGTTGCTAAAATATGAAAGGAAAAGATAACAAAGGGACGACCGAAGTGTGGCACGTGCCTTGGAGTTAGACTATTCTTAAATTGTACAAAGTGATATTGACACAGTATTTAATTATTATTTGAGAAAAATTTAATTATTAAGTAAAATACCGGCCGCACCAAAACTATCAAGATTGTTTGTTCACAGTATACTTTGGCCGTACCGACACACCTGCGTAATTGTTTTACAACCCTACTTGAAGATAACAATTGAAGAATAGATGTTGGTAATGGTTGGTTTTAAGTGCTTTTCGTCATATTAACTAGAACCAACTATAACTCTTGGCGTTTCTATCGTACCACGTCAATACGACATGCGTGAAAGACATGCGCCCAAACCTTTTCTTTTTTAATTTCAATAAAAATATACATAAAGTTATTTTAAATCAAATGCAGAAAGTTGTTAATTATGATCGAAATGCAAAGTTAAAAAGTATGTTTTTACCATGTATTTAACTTAGCTCTCCAATAACAAAAAGCAAACCTTTTTCTGGACCAGAGCAATGTAAAATAAATCGTTTTATTTAATTAATGCAAGGCTGGCCAAATTGGGATGACTTTCAAAATAATGACCAATTACTAGGTATTCAATAATCTTCCTTGGCTTGTATCGTGTATTTTATTTTAACTCGCTTTAAGCATAACATAGCTAAATAGCGTTTTGTTACTCAATTTTGAGATATTATATAAAAACAGGGCCATTTACACAACCCCAAATATGTGGATTGAACAAAGTCTCCTAACAGAATATTTGAACGAGAAAATGATTACCATCTCGTCCATGCTCATCCATCATTCACTATTTTTTTAAACGCATAAACACAACAACAGCAAACGAGTGATGGATTATAGAGAGCTGTTATTATCACCTTGGTCTAGTGACAACGTCCAAAATAACCTTTAATATTAGACAATATACGCGAAAAAACTTCTATCGAAAAATGAAAAACTACGAAGGCGTCCACAAGTAGCGCCTACTACAACGCAACCCTATTTACTAGTTATGTAGCCTTGGTACGTGTCGCTCTCTATGAGTACTTGCATGTGTGAAATGAACTGAATGAAAACCACCCACACACGTTTAAAGGCGAACGCTCAATGGATTGTGTTGTGAATAACCGGTGAATAAATTTCTCCTAGTTGAGTATTAACTCCTGGTACTATTTCTTCACCGGAGGTTTTAACGCGAGGTTTTGTGCTTTAAGCGACATCTACCGACAAGTAGATAACAGTGTCGTCGGCGCCAGTGAACCCTAGTAAATCTGATTGAGCCCAGATTATTTGTGCCATCCACAAATACATAAAATTTACTTATTAGTATATTAGACGAGATATAGACAAACTATCTAGAGTAGAATTGCAAAAAGAGAATTTCAAATAATAAGGGGATACATTTGAGTTAGCGTCTAAAAAACTACAAATGCAAATTTATTTTTCTGACCTGGGTGTGAGTGAACTCGCAGTTTACTAAAATCTCCTAGTGAATATGAACTCCTGGTAATATTGTTTCACTGGGGTTCTTAGCTCGTGATTTCTATTTTAGCGACGCAAACGACATCTAACGACAAGTAAATAACAGTGTCTTCAGCGCCAAACCAAATTGTGCACAGAGATGGGCTAAATACATAAAAGAAAATCGTGATCTACGAATATATTTGTTCTATTTTTGTAACTCGCGTTACAGTAAAATTACTGAAACGTGATAATAACAGTTTATTTTCATTCATAAATTGTGTTCTTTTTTTTTATATAGCATGGGAAAAAACAATATTAGTAATATATTTATTTAATTTAAATAAATTATGTATTATTATTAATTAAAATAAAATTAGTACTGATTAAATATAGTTGTGCTGTTACTTTATCTATATAAGAGACCGGGTCAGCTCCAGGACAGAGGATTTTTGTAACGTGTAATTTCACGAAAGAGAAACTATAAATACATTTTTTTTTCAACGATTACAAAATTATTATCCTAATACTGTTGCAATCAATGGTTACAATATTAAACATTATAGGACTTTCATTAGCGTAGCTTGTCATTATAAATGTGTTACCGCGTAACAATATACTAAATAAATAAATATTTAAACTTTAGTTGGTAATATTTTATACCCCACATCTTGCAAAGATTCGAACAGACTGCACCCCACCCTCCGTGTTAAACGCCTCTAGTGAATCCTGTCATTTACGCGTCCCACGTGCTTTATTTAAGAGCCAATGTAAGCATGAAAAAATAAGAGAAATGTTTCAATTTTAGTATATAAAATTCAAAAATAGCACGCCTTATAGACAAGCAGTTGATGAAAAACGCAAACGAATATAATATTATTAAGCTACAAAAAAACCTTCGTAGCAGTCCCTTGGAGCGTAGATTGGCGTAGCACTTATAACATTGGCCCACATTTAGGGTCTTCATTCAATTTTGCAATATAAAAATCACTTGATTTAACAAGGTATTTGTTACGGCACGCTTGCAAAACGATGGCGTTTTTCAATGATTTATGAATGAAAAGTGCCATAAAATTTAATTTCGATTAGACAAAAACATGACAAAAAGCATCACATTATTATTAAGGAACCCATTCCTGGTTAAAATTTATCAAAATATTTAAAAAAAAATTGCTTGTGAAGCGACTGACGTAAGCATTGAAACATACTAGGAAAACATGAACGGAGGCGGACTTGTATTGAAGTTACTCCTACTAGACAGAGTTACGCTATCTTGTATGTTTGGATATTGCGTAAACTTGCTACCTGGATTACTTTGTAATGTCCGTACGTGCTAACAGATGGCGTTATAAATACTAAAAAAAGCATGGACATGCACAACATTATATCCAGTGTTGCTGCTGTAAGTTTGTTAAATTCGGTACAAAATTTTCGGATACTAAAATCGTAATTGGGTGATTTGCAATAATATTGTACATAGTTAAGGAGTTAATTGATATAACGTTAACTTTCTTCCATTGTTTTTCCTTTGTGTAACGAAAATTATCTATATGATCATATGACTAATTTTTGTTACACAAAGGAAAATCTTAAGGATTGTTAAGGTTTTTTTAATTGAGCCCTTAACTATGTACAATATTTTTGCAATTCACCCAATTATAATTTTTTCAAAGACTAAGTAATTTAAGCGACTAACAAGATTTGTAAGACTCTTTTGGTACAAACCTTTTTCAAATATTTCGAGATAATTTTATCCTTGTGCCTGTTATTTTAAATGTGTTTCCCTGTAAGAGCAGAATTAATAAATTTAATTCACTTAGGGTTATACTTTTTATACACCACATGGGTAAGGACCAAATTTTTGTCACCGTTGCACAACGGAAATCACACTGGAATGTGTCACACTGGAAAAAATCAATCAAGTCATTCGTCGCACAACGGAACGAAAATTGTTCACTACATAACCTTACAAGCGATGCAGCTCATTAAATATAACCACAATGCCGGTTATTTCAATTTATTCAATTTATTATTCAATTTATTATTCAATTTATTACATGAAATAATGTTACATAGATCTTAAAATTAATTATAACAGTTCATTATTTCGCCGTTGAGGCATGCAATTTATTACGAAAATCGTAAATTATAATTTAGAATTGAGAAAATAAAATAAAATTTAAAATAATAACAATACTTTACAAAAGAGGTACAAAAGAATAAGATTTATATGATACATTACAATGGTACATTATATTTCAGCTATAAGAGAAGTCTACATTTTGTGAAAAAATCTTCTAATGTGTAGAAAGCTTCTTCAACTAACAATTTATTAACTCTGGTAAAGAATTGATTATTAGGTAAATATGTCCATGCAATAGGAAGTGAATTATAAATTTTAATTGC
This sequence comes from Acleris emargana, assembly GCA_927399475.2. NCBI lineage: Eukaryota > Metazoa > Arthropoda > Insecta > Lepidoptera > Tortricidae > Acleris > Acleris emargana. The sequence goes on along the minus strand of OV656835.1, from coordinate 9,906,437 downwards.
CATCTGATAGCTATTTCTACGACAGAGTTTTAGCCTACATTTTGGAGCTAGCAACGCCTTATGAGTAACAATACGCTTATGTACATTAATTTTTTTTATAAAAAGTGTAATATTAGCCCTAACAAACTTACAAACCTCCAGTATGTAAAGGCTCGGGACTGTAAGAAGTTTAAACTCTATAAACAGTGGTCTACATGACTCTCTCCAGTTTAAGCCCCATATCATCCTAATGCATTTTTTCTGAGTGATGAACACACGCTGTATGTCTGATGAGTTACCCCATAGTACTAAACCATAACGGAAGGTCGAACAAACATAACTATGATAAACCAGTAGAGCAGTTTCTGTAGAGGTGATTGATTTAAGTTTTTTGAGTGCATAAATAAATTTATTCACTTTTTTACAAACTTCGTCTGTGTGCTTTTTCCAATTTAGTTGTTCATCTATATGAAAGCCAAGAAAATTAGTTGAGGCAATATTTTCGATTATATTATTTTCAAATGTAACTTTTAGTTTAGCGGTGCTTTTATCGTTATTCTTAGTTATAAAATTAATTATTTTAGTTTTACAGACATTCATTTGTAAACCATTATTTATTAGCCAATCTCTAAGATCGTTAATTGCGTTTCTAGTATTTACTTGTATCTCATCAGTAGACTTTCCTCTAATAATAACGGTCGTATCGTCCGCAAAGAGTACGCATCTTTGCTTGATGGAAGACGGTAAATCATTCACATAAATGAGGAACAGTAACGGGCCCAATATGCTTCCTTGCGGAACCCCTGTGCCATTGACAAGCGAAGCAGAGTCGATTTTTTTTACTACGTTATTGCTTGCCAGGATTTTAGTAATTCGTGTTATTTGTTTCCGCTCTGATAAGTAACACCTTAGCCAATCATGGGCAGGTCCCCTTATCCCATATTTATAAAGTTTATCTAGGAGAATCGAATGATTAACATGGTCGAATGCTTTACTTAAATCTAAAAATAAAGCGATAACTTTTTCGTTTCCGTCTAGAGCACTCAACACGTTACCAACTAGATCAAAGGCTGCTTGTGCGGTTGATTTTCCTTTACGAAATCCGTATTGCTCTGAACTTAAGATGTCATTTTTATCTAGAAAGTTTATGATCCTTATATACATGACCTTTTCCAATATTTTGGAAATGACTGGTAGTAATGCGACGGGTCTGTAATTACTCATTTTTGTCTTTATTCCTTTCTTAAAAAGAGGTTTAATAATTGAAAACTTAAGTACATCCGGGAAATAACCTTGTGATAATGACAAGTTAATAACATGAGAAAGAGGATTCGATATTATTTTAGCTATTGCTTTCACGGTATTGACTTTTATGTCATCAATCCCCACTGAGTTAGTATTTTTTAAGGACATTATGATTTTGTATGTTTCATAAGGATCCACGGGTCCCAAAAATATAGTTTTATTAACATTACTAAGGGGGCAAACACGAGCAAGACCATTATTTTGGCCTTTAGAAATATCAATGAAAAAGTCGTTAAATGAATTAGCAATTTCCTCGGGACTTGTAATATTTTGGTTGTTTTCTACAATATTGTCAATTTCCCGCGCACCACTGATCTTACCTAACCTGCTGTTAATGATATTCCATGTTGTTTTTCCCTTGTTATTTGCTAGAATGACCAGATTTTTGTGATATCTTTTCTGTGCTTCATTAAAACAATTTTTCAAAAGTCTAGTATAATTTCTAAAATGTAATTTACGTTGGTTAGATTTATTTTTGTAATACTGAAAGCGCAGCAAACCCTTTGTTTTACAACTTTTCCTTAAGCCATTTGTAACCCAAGGAAGTTTTTTCGAGATAAGTTTAACTGTTAATATATAATAGTTCGTATTTACCTTTCGTTTTCAGAAAAATTGGACAAGAAACACCTTTTTTTCCACTTTAAACACACAAAAATTTAATGACGCACACTGCCGAAACTAACGAATGCTCAGGTAACAGAAAAAAAAACATGGTGGTCCTATCCACATTTTGATTGCCAGCTAGGAGCCAAAGTTGGCATGCTAAAAAAATAAGAAACGGGTGTTTTGCGTTGCAGGCTTGGAAATTATAACGTCGCACAACCACTGTGTCACAACGGAAATATTTTTTGGGACATTCTTTGTTTTCAAAATTAAAGTAGAAAATAGCGATGCTTTCAAATTTAAAGTATAATATCATTTGTGTTGTTTATTGGAGAGTTTATGAACTTTTAATTGGAAACTCTAACCATTCAGAAAAAAAAGAAAAAAATATATATGTCCAGAAAGTTGGAGGTGGGACATCCTTATTTTGTATGGGGCACAAAAATACGATAAAGTTTGTTAATTCTTTACGGAAAAAGTAAGCAAGTTAATCATTCAATAATTGAGTAATATCTTGTTAATAGGTCATAATTTTATTTGGAACTTTCAAAAACAGTTTTCGAATGTTTGAATACGAAATATTCAGTCACCAATAAGGTGGACAACACCTAACATCTGGACTGGTCCAAAAATTTGGTGTATGAAATGACATGAAAATAGATGTATCTATTTTCATGTAATATATTTTTTTAATGTGTTGTGGTTTTCAAAAATATTTTATTGATTGACGACAGTAGTTTGAACAGGTATGATGATATGCTTCGTTGGTTACTTACGAACAGTATTTATATCATGTCATGATGCACAAAAAATATTGTTTTCGATACAAAGTTATTAAGTTTATAATTATAGCAACTACATAATTCACATTTAGGAGAAATAACAAGTCTATCACTATCTATTTTAGAGAAACAATAAGAAGAGTTAGTGGAAACAGACGTCGTGTCAAGTGGACTTTTAATATTCCAAAGGGGACCACAATTAAACACACATTCAGAAACAGGTTTAAGGTATAAATCAATGTCAAAATTAAGACACCATTTTTTATGAATGTTTTTATAAATTTTTGACTAGGCATACCGTGGTTTTTATCCATCACATACAGATACTTAAGCTAAATTGTGCTAAAGACGATAATAATTATGTCCTATTTTCGCAATAATTTTGACGGTAATGTGTTCATAAGGATCTCCTTATGAACACATTACTCGGGTTGAATTATTCGCTTTTTATTGCATTGATTGTGGTAACCCCAGCACCTCAACGGCCACATGTTAAGAAAATCTGCAACGTTGTACTAAGGCAACATAAAATGCAGAACGCTGGTTTATTTACGACAGTATTGATTTGGAGGCTACCGCCCACCGGTACCGCCCCATTACCGCCCTCGAATTTCCACCTGTTTCTTATAGTAAAGGAGCCTACGAACAAAATCATGTTCTATCGTTTTACGGCCAAAACCGTATGAAATAAGATTAGATGAATAGCAACCAAATTATGAAGGCAGTTTAGTAGTAGTAAAAAATAGGCAGACTAACAATTATGTCTGAGATTTAAAATGTGCATAGATTTTTTCATATTCAATAATATTTATTTTTAAATATTCTGCTGGTGGATTAAGCACATTTTTAAAATAACAAAAAGATACCGATTTCGATCGCAACCCTGTTCAATTTTTTTATCGTATTTTTGCCATCTAAGATCTACGAGAATAACTCAACTTAATTCCAAAAATCGTACAAATTGAGCGTATAACCGATCGATATTTTTTATATATTTAAAAAATGCGTTTGTGTTAGACGCATCACGAAAATTATATGAATTCGTAATTATGGATTCAAAATTACCAAATCTGTCAATATTTTATAATTTTTGCCGTAAAACATGGAGGCATTTTTTCTGTCGTAGACTCCCGTACTATCAGGTTTTGCTTGGTGCTTCAAAGTTCTAGAAATAAACGGAGTTTTGATGAATTATGTTATCTCACTCTTGCTCATGGTTTGTAGTAAGGACTGTTTCATTTTCTTTCCTTTTCTATTTCACCCTCTAGTCTCACAACAGTATGTTCTCCTGGTTGAACAGATCGGAAGTAGCAGTGGTGTTAGAGGTGGTGTGAAAGGGTATGCAAAATTATATTGACCCTTTTCATGAAGTTTTTAATACGACAGCGTTTATTAAAATGTTTTTTTTACGTAATTACAAAATCAATTTTCAGTTTACTTCGTCTAATAAATAATATGACTATAGTGATTAGCTGATCTTTATTGATTCGTAGCACACATGTCATGTCTACGGCGCAGCGTGCCTTGCGTCTACGACGATGAGTAGAAAAGATACTTTATACATTAATTCACGCCTGTTTCCCAGCAGGGTAGGCAGAGACCACGTTTATTCATTAATATTCATGAATATTTAATCATCTTACGGATTTTATTAAAACCTTACTAAGTCCCAAACCTATTAAATGGGCTTTCTTTTAAAAAAAAAACGCGTTTTAATTGGTCCAGGCATTTGGAAGCTACGATACCACACACGCCACACAAATACGCAGATATACCGATATACCACGATATACAGACACACGGGCAAATATTTACACATATACAAAATACACAGAACACATGTTCTAATGAAACCCCTCTTTTATGTTGGGGGTTGAATGCACAGTTGAATGAAATTGGTTTGTTTGTAAACATTGGCGTAAACAACTCCACTACGGTGTCTACCAGGAACTCATGAGCTATTGGCAGCTTGAATTATTATATCGTGGGCCAGGCAAGGGCAAGGTCCTAGTTTAAAATTATTGTAGATGGCCTATAAAAGAAAAATTATACATTTAGGTACTCGAAATACGAAGAAGCAATTTAAGGATTATTTTGCGTGGTATTTTTTTATTTGTACTACCTAGAGTAGCAATATTCAGGTTCTTTCGAATGGTTTTCCAAACATCGTATCCCAATTTAAGGTTGAATTTCAAAAATATTGTATGTAGTTAAGGACTATTTTAAGACAACATTAATTATCTTCCATTGCGTAACGAAAACTAACTAGGTAACTCTTTAGCTCTGCCCACCCCACTTTGGGAATGAAGGCGTGAGTTAATGTATGTATGTATGTATGTATGCGTAACGAAAGTAAGTCGTAGGTACAAGGTTATTAAATTTGATATTGGTTAATTTTCGTCAAAAAAGGGAAAAATTAAGGACTTTTTATTGAAATGAGACTTTTTATATCTCTGGTTTTTATTATTCATTCTTAAGTTTTTTACTTAACAACAAGTTTAAGAGAGTTTTAACAAGAGTTGTTGATTATCCTGTAGCTCTGCCTACCCCACTCTGGGAATAAAGGCGTGAGTGTATGTATGTATGTAAGTTATACTTATGAATACATGCTAAACGCAATAGAATCAAATTTATTTGCCAAAATTAGGTTGCATTCGACCAAACTGGAATAAGGTCTTATACTTAGATTTAAAACCGAATTTGAAAAGAATAATCTCGAAGTAAGTCTCTTATTCAAGGTTTGGTTAAATGTGGCTGCAAAAATAAAATCTCCTTTAGGACCACAAAGCATTACCTTACGCCATTAGGGCACCGACGCTCTCACTCAATAACTTCACTTTCATTCACTACACACATACACACACATTGTACGGGAACGTCACAAGTTTTTGCGACGCATGCGCTTTACATTTTAGCCGATGGCGGAGTTCCAGCTTTACTGTGAATTTAAGCTTAGTTAAGAATAAAATATTATATTTTCAATAAGTTTAATCAAAATGAATACAAAAATAGTGAATTTTCGTTGAAATATAACTCATTCGGGTTTGAGTCAAATAGTAATCGATATACCTACGTCAGGTTCAGGGTCAACCAACTGCTCAGTTATTGATTAGTGAAGCGACGGCACGACAGTGTCTACCAGGAGAGCATAGGTTATAGGTGGCTTACTTTCTAAATGCATAGTCTAGCTCATGGCTAGCTCTTATTTAGACTGCCTGCACCAACCTTGGGTGGTTGGTTTGTGATGTTTGAAAATTCCCAAAGATGGCGTTAACGGGACAAAACTTTATGTAATAAACCTAACTTAAAACAAGTTTTAAAACCCGAATGCATGACTAAGATAAAAAAAGCAAATAGATTGATCTAGGCCCCAACTATTTAAGCATTCTAGGTTTGTGTTTGAATGGGTTTTAGACTGCAATAAAATACTAAAATATTTATATAAAAAAAAAACAAACTGAAACCAAATTAACCAAATGTGTCTCCGTACGGGGAATCGAACTCAGGATTGCTAGTTTCCTAAGGTCACTTATAACTATAATTAGCCATAAGAAACAGAATTAGGTTGCATTCGACCAAACTGGAATCATTTGATTAACGCCGAATTTGTATTGACTATGCTTGCACTAAATCTTATTCCAAGTTTGGTGAAATACGGCACAAAAATACTTACCAAAGATACTAACAAATAAACCCAACAGCACATTTTGACGTTTTATGGTTTTGCTTTTTAACTTCTTGGTTATGCTTGTTTTATGGTTTTGCTTTTTAACGCCTTGGTTCCTCGCCAGGAGATGCTTTTAGTGAAATCTGATGATGGACACCCCGAGCATCGATACAGGACTTCCAGATTGCCTAAGATACCCAACGGATTGAATCTGTGGTTAACGCCGGAATTGTGCATGTTCAGAAAAACATATAAAATGGCAATAAAATGTAAGGAAATCCAAATGCTGACCCATGCTCTCTCGCTGTGGTGTTAACTGATTGTGCGATCTGTTAGGTATATTAAGCACTTTTGACCTCCACTGTTTAACCTCAGAGTATCCACCATTAAACCTCACTCAAAACATGCCTGTGTCCAGGAACCAAGGCTTCGAAATAGCCTCGTTTGTATGAAAAACGCACTCTGACCCGTATTATTTGACCGAGAGTGTAGGCTTAGGACTTTTGATAGCATACCGTGGTTCTAGAAACCATGGAGTCGCTATTTCCCAATTATTATAAACAACCCACCTTGATTTTAACCCTCAGTAATTGTCACAATAAGTAATACTTATTTCAAAATACACTCATTCGGTAAATCGCTAAACCAGTTTACGAGTAAATGAATTTTGTTAAAGAGACTGATTTTGTTTCAAACTAACGAATATTCAAATAGTAGGTATGGATAAATCGAGCTAAGAATGTATTTAGTTTATTTTGTAATATTACATACTGAAGACCAAAATCAGGGTGGTATATTTATAAAAAAATTAAAATAGCGACTCCATGGATTCTAGAACCACGTTATGCCACCAAAAGTCCTAACCTTGGTGATAACACAACAAAAACGACATGGTTTTTACCGTCTAGAATTTCAGCCCTGGGCGTCTATTTAACACGGTTAAAACCCATAATACGATTTGGGTTTTAACGCCCAGAATAGAGGCGCTTATGTTATGGTTTTTTATTCGGTCACTGTAACGTTCCTGTAAACAAAGCCAAATTCCCAAGTTAAAACTTTTATTTTTAAAATATCAAACCCCTAAAACAATTTTTAAGGCACATATTAGAAGAAAATAAAAAAAGTTGCAAACATAGCTTTAAAAAAAGTTTGGCTCATGAGGGATTCGAACCGACGTCTCCGAAGAATTGGTTGTGAGAGTTTTATTACATTCGGCGCTCTAACCAACGGAGCTAACGAGCCTATTGAACTATACGGCGAAAACTGCAGTTGCTTGGTAAAACATGACGTCACAGTTTTTACCAAATTGCACTTTTAACTACCGCACTCAGAGACGTCAATTAAATTAAATGCTTGTTAAGTGACGTGTTGTCTTATTCTATTCATATAGCAAAGAAAGGGACAACATCAACTTTAATCAAGCATTAAGTTGAATTGACGTCTCTGAGTGCGGCAGTAAGTAACACTTCTTTTTATAGTTCCGTAGTCAAACTAGGAACTTATAAAGTTATAACATTATAACCGCCATGACCGTTTTTTTAACTGTATGTTTCAATTTAGACCAATAATAAATAAGTAGAATAAATATATTACGAGATGCAAATAACGTCTACTATTAAAAAAAAACATATCTCCATATCTCAATAGCAGGATAAGAATGTAATTTCTATCCCTATCGATTCCTCTCTCCCAACACAGTCATTACAAAATATGTATATCTCGGTCTTTTCTATTTCGTTTTGAAATAGTGTTGAAAAAACAAAAAACACCCTTACGTCAAAATGCAAAATAAAATTCAACAAAAACGATTTAAGGCTCAGTTTTATTCATCAAGAGCGCGCCAGTTGTTCAACATTATTGAGCTAGGTGCTATTGCAGCGAAGCTAATTTATCACAAAAGTAAGTACAAAAGAATGTATCTACAAATAACTTTTGATGTAGAATGGTACATACCATCAGCGATGAGGAACTCAAAGTCCGGGTTGATGTCCGTAGATTTGATCTGCTGCGCCGCTTTCCTGATGAGGTCGAGGACTTCTTCTACTGCCTCCTCAACCATCAAACTCTTGCGGTTGAGTTCCACGCAAGCGTTTCTAGAATAACAAAAAGTATTTAAAGCGTCTATTCTGCACGTTTCTCTTAAGCTGGCAAGAGGTTTTTTATGGAAGTAATAAGACGAACGGACATACTTGTCACTTCATGGGTCTGAGGCCAATAATTGGACATTTGAAATTTCAAGACTGTAGTCCAAGACTGTAGTGCAAATTATTTACGAAATGAGATGGAGGAGGGGCTGGGTTCATAAATTCATCGCACGGATAAGAGTTCTCAAATATACTTTTACTGTGTAGTACATTTTGTGTACCAATCTTACACACTCTGCAGCGGGTTTCCTCACTATGTCTTTCCCCACAGTATAAGCATCAGGAAGGCATAGGGAAAGAAGTTAGAAAACTATTTTTTATCTGGTAATCAGATTTTTATGATCACGTATCTACTTCGTACACATGCATATTTGCTTTGCTGGTAATGTGACTCTGTCAGGTATTTTACAATAGCGTTACTCATAATTAAGTTGCCTAGAAGCAATTTTAAAATGAGGTTTACTTAAATTAGACTTACCGGCAACCAGTTTCGACCTGTTCTATGAACTCATCTACGGACCATGGTGTGTCTTCTAAACAAATCAAACAATTCAATCTCAATAGTGTACCAAAGTTACATTAAAAATATTATAAGAGAATTATAATTTGATACTTGTACGATATTTCTCTTAATACATTTCTATTGTTCTCGACTTTCACACCATTACTGAGCATTTCTAAAAAAGTTTGTACATTTCATTCACGACTTCAATTTGCAAAAAAAAATGCAGGTTGGTAGAGTGAATGAAGCTGAGCCTAAATAACATAGTCTCCCAAAATGTCCTCATACATTTGTATGAAACTTTCCTTTTTTGTTACCATGAACCAAAGAAAGTTAGTAACAAAAAAGGAAAGTTTCATACAAATGTATGAGGACATTTTGGGAGACTATGTTATTTAGGCTCAGCTTCATTCACCCTACCAACCTGCAATCTTTTTTGCAAATCGAAGTCGTAAATGAAATGTACAAACTTTTTTAGAAATGCTCTACTGAGAGTCAATAAGAGCCATAGTAACGTTGACGATACAATATTATGGCAATGGCAATATTTACCCTGTAGAAAAGAGGCAAAAGTTTCTTAACGTTTTCTTAGAATATTAAACCTAAAAATAAAGCAGAAGTTGTATCGTGAAGTGTTAATTATCTGCACAATTTAAGTGAAAATGATAAAGCTAAATAATCATTGCTCTTTCTATTTCTTACACTGCCAGGAAATTTGTAGGATTTTATACGGCATCTGGACTCAGAAAATAATAGAATAAACAAGAATAGAATACTACCTACCTGGTAGAGTAACCAATGTCACATCCTGCATACCGGACAGAACATAAATAATCCTGTTTGTATAAATATCGTGAACCCTTGTGACCAGGACATCAAAGCTTTTAATAGCCGCATTAGCTCGGTCAATGAACTCTTGCCAGTCTTCGCTAGTCCACGTAACCGAGCGTAGACCAGGGAGCAGAAGGGAAGATAAGCGCACCACTTGAGGAAGAAAAAGAGGTCGTACTTCTAGCTTAACTCGGCGCACGGTGCGGAGGTAATCTTCTAGAAGAAACTGGAAAACATAGCAAGTAACAATTAACACAAAAATAATAATAATTTTAAATATATGACAATAACGTTGTAAAGAAAAAATGTGTCTTACCACTAAAGAGTCATTGACCAAAGTAAAATAATTCTTTTTGGCATACAAAGAGTGGCAGACTATAGGTAGGTCAACCTCCATCTTCACCAAGCAATCAGATTCTCGTATAAGTAACCGGACCGTGTGATCCAAGTTGACACTGATGCGGCCAGCGTCGTCAATCTTCAATAGAGTGTTGTTGAGACAGTCGTCCACGTCCCATAACTGGTGAGTAAAAAATAAAGTACTTAGCACCTCAACGGTATGATACGCAGACCCTATTAAATATAAACTGCAGCATCAAGCAAAATAAACCTTACTGCCTTTCTTAGTAAGCTATATCTTGCATGTTCATGCAAATGCATCATTTGTTGTTTACGCGTTGCACTAATACTGACGTTTTATGTATTTCAAATTTTTGATAACGATAACAGAAAATATTTTGAAATTTCTTTGAGAAAAAACCGATATAAAAGACAACCGAAACAAAGCAAGTAAGACGCTATCGATGCAAAAACAGTGCTAAAGTGGGACATCTACTCGTACATACTCGTACGTAGCGTAGTTATCAAATTTTTTAATAAATTAAAGCTCGTTCACCACTTTCATTATTACGCCATCTGTTATCAAGTACGGACATTAACAAAGTATTCCAAGCTATCAGCCAGTTTACGCAATGTCGAACTAGATACGAGAGGGCAGCTAAGTTGACAAGAGCAACCCGGATGTATCACGTACCGTTAGTTCATGATTTCCTAGTACTTTTCATTGCTGGCGCAAATTTCTGCCATACAAAAATTATGAAAAAAAACCTTTTTTTTTAAATTGCAATAGATTCCTTATTTACGTGCAATGTTTTATCAGTTTATTACCGAAAAAACTCAGTTTCAAGGAACTTTTCATTCATAAATCGTCAAAAAACCATTCGAACATTATGTCATAACAAGTGCTACGAACGCAAACTTTCACCATCCTACGAGCTTGAAGGCTTCTACAAATCTGCTTTTATATACGACTAAATCAATGAACTCGTTATTTTACTGTTCCAGTGTCCTAGACTTGGACCTATAGGTGCCTAGAGGAAGGGTAAATGTTTTTCGGGTATATACAGCGCGTCATACGGGTGTATATTTTTACGATAATTTATATTTTCTAATTTGCCGCAATTTATTTGTTACATTGACATTTTTGATTCTATTTAATGGTAGATAATAATTATATTTCAGTTTCATACTAACCTATACCCGTTTTAAATGTAAATGGAATAATGAGTTTTTCACTTCTCATGCTCGTAAAGTCCTTCTTTATGCTGGGTATAGGCTGCATAAAATCGCATTTTATGCTCTAGTGCATAAAGTAATTTCTTCTTTTAAGACTAAGGCAATAAGGCCTTACAGCCATATACACGAAACACCTTCATTTAATTGATATATTTTTATGAGATTTAGGTTATAATATCTTATTTTAATTACGACATAATATGTAATACTGTCTAAATACTTTAAGATTAATACGGGCGTGCATTTACGTAAAAAAAATATAAGTAACGCAAATATTTATAATAACTTGGCATTAAGGCTCAAACCTAGTGTCCATAGTCAAACGTCACATAGATGAAAATTAAAAAAAAAAAATAGAAAAATTGTGTAGCGGGAAGCTAATTATTCGCCAAACAAAATTAAAAACTAACTAAATTTGTTGTGTTGCGGTTGAAAATTCAATAAATTATTCGTAAGTAATTGAACAATGTCTTCAAGTAGTGATAGTGACAATCAAAAAATGATTTCGCCTGAGACTTTAATGTACAGAAGTGCGAAAAATGTAATTGAGCAGATATTGCCGCCTAAATCGAAGAAAATCTATCTCAGCACATACGAAAGTTTTATGATTTGGAGGAACCAAAAAAGCGTAAACACGTTTGTGGAGTGTGTTTTTTTAAGCTAATTTGACGAACTGTCGATGAAATTACATTTTATGCGTGATTGAACATATTAATTACATTATAAAAATTAATTAATTTTTCTTGTATATGCTTAATCGTTGTTTTATTTCCTTGCGATCGAAGTGAAAAGCAGAGTGTAAAACTCGAGCATAAAACCCATTTTACCCTCGACGTGACCATCCACCCTCGCCGTACCGGCTCGGGTGGCTATATGCACGTCTCGGGTAAAATGGTACGTTTTATGCACTTGTTGTACAATCTACTATATATTGTCGATGGTGGATGGATAGATGGTGACAATGTGTTTTTAAGGCAATTTTGGGACCGTGTTTAATATTATCATTCCTTGACTTTGTCTCGGCCATGCTAATTAATAATTTATACTCGTCCCGCATCGACCCTTGTCCCGGCCCCTGCAGTAATATAATTTAATTTGAATTTTCTTAGCTTTTATTATGGGGGAAACACGGTCTGTCAAAAATACACGCGCTGCGAATAATTACGGTTCATGAGATACAGCGCGCTCACAAAAAGACGTAGAGACGGACAGACGGCAACCGGAGGTTTAGTAATAGCATCCCGTTTGTACACTAAGTATGGAATCCTAAAAATAACCTATTAATTATAGAGTAAGAGCCCGTGATAACCAGACCTGTGTTAAAGTATGCGCACCTATGCGACTGTATATTGCCTCGCGCTCGCACCTATAGGTACCCAATATGTTTGTCTGGGCCAGGTAGGAACTGTCGAAACTGTCCGGCAACTGAGAAAACATCTTCTTATAGTTACCCAAATAACTTGTATAAATTTGAACTTTTATACTATAACGAAAGTTGAATTAAAATTTATTAAAGTTTTAGGGTGTCTTGCAAGAGATTGCCACGATATAATGTGTCTGGCAATGAATGAGATGATTTGTAATGTTATTCCGAATAACATATTAAAAAATTACGCTTTATAAAATAACGAAAGTTGGCTGGTATTTTATGCACCTGTCCCACCCCCTACCTCCCAAAGCCACGATGACTCGAATTACAGATTTTGCCAACGTTCTTACCTATGTTCAAAGCATACTTTAACAAACTTTCAGCTTTTATAAAATGACGAAGGTCTGGTTATCACGGGCTCTTAGGCTATTACGCTCCAACACGCCTGCGCGTCCAATTCAATACGTACACTCCGCTCTTGCGCTTGTTAAAAGGGGACGTACTTTGTTTCGTGGCAAACAAACCGCGAGCTACTTAACTACTGTCGTACGTTTATAAATGGAGATGACGTACCAGGAATGTGTAAGGTGCAACTACTGCATTTGCTATTAAATGGTCCGTTAGTATGTATTTTAAAGGGTTTTTGTTCAATCTGGGCTAAGTAAAATTTAAATGGTTTGGAATTGAGCCGAAAATGATTAATAACAAGAAAGAGGAAAAATAGTACATTACTCCAGAGAGCGAGAACATGGCTGTTGCGGGACGAGTAGTTTAAGGGTGCCGAGGTACAGTCGAGGTCGCGCTATATACGAGTCCAGCAAACGCCCTTCCGAGCTGAAGCTTGAATAAAGCTTTACGCCAACAATAGGAGACAATATTAATGTTAATAATATTAAACAATCCCAAAATTTTCTTGAAAAAAAAAGAACAGAAACACGTACGATTTAGTATGACTCTGAAATAAAGCATTAAATAAAATCACAAATTTAAGCGTAAATAATAAATTCAATTTTAATAAAGTAATTTTTTATTATATTATTACATTTATAACGCGTTTATGTTATATCGGCAATTTATTTTGTTTATGAACACAAAAATAACAAACTATTATTTGAAACAATTTTAAATGCGCTGTAAATACTGTTTTAAAAGGTTTAACCGTCTATGACATTTTAAAAGTAAAATATACAAATGAGAATTTTTATTTCTCGAGTATTTGGCTGTTTGCAGTTAGTTATCCTTGTCCAAACATGGTTTTAAAAGGTGAAACTCCAGGTACAGTCAACAGCAAAAGAAACTGATGAAATAGGGTCTCAAAATGGTATATATAATAAATTAAGACAGATGTCTCTGATTATTGTAATTTAGCATAAGTAAATTAGCTCGTAACGTGTCATAAGTAAGTGACATGCCATTCAAACAGTTAAAGTCATTACTGAGTGTTCCAAATTAAACTGATTCTCTAACTGCCGCACTCAGATACGTCAATTAAATTGAATGCTTGATTAAAGTTGCTGCTGTCACTTTCTTTGCTATAGCAATAGAATAAGATAACACGCCACTAAACAAACATTAAATTTAATTGACGTCTCTGAGTGCGGCAGTAAAATAGCAATAGTCAGTAATACTACCAAACTATCACATGTAAGTGAATATGAATGTTTGGGCCTTCATGTCTTCTCAAGACCACCTCGGAATACAAGTCAGACGTTCGGTTAACGTCGGTTATACTCGTAAGACAAACACGCGAAACAACTATAACACCTCTCATCTCCGTCAAGGGTTGAAATAAGTTCCTACTACTTCGCTTTGTTTTTTTTTTTGCAACATTTAGAATAAATCCTTTTTTAACTGCCGTGATTACCCTAGTTTTCATTTGGAGATTTTGTCATTTTGACTTTATCTTGTTGGACACTTGACACTTAAGTAAAAGAAATAATTATTCTTTATTGAAATGTTCTGTAAAGAGACAGTTATGGCATCATTTATGATCATTTTCTTTTGACTAATTAAATATTCAGTTGAAAATTACACTTTGTTATAATCTGTTTTATCTGGGGCGTCATGCTTGAACATGTTTTGAAATGTTAATTTTGATCACTTACTTTTGACGTTGACTGTACTAATAATTAAAAAACAGACTCAAAACAGCCTGTAAAAAACCTCTAATAAGTAAAAAACAAAAGGTATTGGCCCTATAAGTTTAATTATACGTAGGTATTAATATTTTGATCCAAGCGTCGACGCGTAGGAGTAAGGGCTGATTGTTTGATAAGCAGGTAGTTAACTGAACGAACGGTTTAAAATAATGTCTACTTTGCTTTTTAGAGGTTTTTTACAGACTGTTTTGAGTCGGGGGTTTTTTTATTTTTATTTTGCCTGGAACTCATAACTTCGCGGACTGCTTTTACTACGGTAAGGTTAGCATGTGGGAGAAAAGTATTTTTCACACCAGGAATTGTATTATAATTTATAATTACATTTTGGTTCATCCAAACCGCGCGCATGGACTGGTCGTAGTTGGTAATTAGTATCCTGGTGTTCGTGTATTTTCGCATAACGTCGACGGCGGCCGGGAGAGAGCGAAGAATGGGGTGAGCTGAGACACTTTCAACCGTCTCTGTCATGTTGTGTAGCAGGCAGCGGGACCATTTAATTCGACCTGTAAAATGCAAGCGTCTTTTGAATATGATGCCTTAGTACAGCTGCGGTTGAGCAGCAACCGCACAAGAAGATTAAATAATATTAAAGCCGTTTTTAGGTTGACAAGTGAATAATTCTGTCATTTACATTAATTACTTGACTGACTGTTCTTAATAGTATCATCGCATCATCATCTATGAGTATTAAGATCCTAAACACGTTTAAACTCGGGCTCAAGTTAAGTGCCCCGGAGATTATGTTACCGCCTACCCACTTCATCTTCAGATCAGCTCTTGGACACCGTTATTATTATTTATCATCGGGTTTAAATTATAAGCATGGGTATGGGTGAACTGCGATAAACTGCTTGGATTTGTTTTCGTTGATAGGTAATAAGACTAATAAGCGTCGTAAGTAAAGAAAAAAAAAACTGACTTTTTGGTTGCGTCAGGAGTAAATCAAAAAAAAAACAGTTTATTAAATTTGGGATGGATTAAGATGGACTAACCTTTGTCCGAAACGTATTGAAAAAATAAGTGACATGTAACCCAATTGACAGCTAACTTGTCTTATGGCCGTATTAATAAACTCTTCTTGACTGAGATGCCCATCTCGAGACACGTCAAAGTAAATGTCAACCCATAGAAAGCTGTCAACTTTGACGTGCCATTTGACTGACATCTCAACCAAGATGAGTTTATTAATGCGGCCCTTAGAAAAATAAACTTAGGCCTTAATTTGAAAATCGAAGTTCGAGGTTACGTTCGCTCCATCCCTTTTTCTCGATTTAGTTTCAAATGACGAGTGGCAGGGACGGAGCTAACGTAACTTTGAAATCAGATTTTCTGAGCTTGTCGTTTTGCACCCTCGTAGCTGTCAATGACACATCTGTCACTTTTTGTTCAATACGTAACGGACTAAGGTTAGTGTCCGTTGTAATCCGTCCCAAATTTATGAAACTGTTTTTATATTTTATATTTCTAATATGACGCAATAAAAAAAACTGTTATTGTTTTCATTTAATTTAGACGCTTATTACCTGCCAATGCAAACATATCAAAGCATTTTGGCAAAGTTAGTCCATACCCAATGCCAACGTGAAGTTAAATAAAAGGCTGTAATAAGGTCCTTTGTACATGCAATACCTATTAAAAATTCTCTTGGGTTCGGGCGAAGCCGGTTGAGCGAGTAAAAGAGTACATGAGAGCGAGTAAAACATACCCGTTAAAGGTTTTTTTACACATGGGCGTTTAAAAAAAAAGTGCGCAAAGTGCAATTTGCAAAGTGCAAATTACTGCCGCACTCAGAGACGTCAATTAAATTTAATCCTGGTTTAGTGACGTGTTGTCTTATTCTATTGCTGTAGCAAAGAAAGTGACAGCAGCAACTTTAATCAAGTATTAAATTTATTTGACGTCTCTGAGTGCGGCAGTTAAAGACCAAAATGAACAACGTTAATTTTTCCATTACGTCACTATAGCAAATTAATAATACATTATATACTGCCCTAATACTTCAGTAGGCGGTATCAGAATCTCACATTCAATAACCGAAGCAGTTTAATCCTCACTCAAGCGTGAAATCTATTCAAAACGATATTTTACAACATTTTTTTTTTATTTAACACTGTCATAGACTTATTCTAAATTGAGTTTAAACTTTTTATCTGTCTATGGTATTAAATAAGAGTACTATAAAAGACAAAGCAGAATAATATTAATCCATAACCAAATCTTGGTGTCCCGTATAAATAAATAATAAATTGAATGTAGTAATTGTACTGTAGGAGCGACGCGAAGCAGTAAAGACTGTGTCTAACGTCTCTCTGTTGTAAATTGAAGAAAAAATACAAAAAATGTATAAGTGTGGTTAAAATTTATACCAAATTGAAGTGTGTGGAATACTCTGTGAAATGGTGTTTACAGTGCAAAAATCGGTTGAGTATTACAAGCAATATCGATAGAACAAATTTAAAAATAATTATAACCGTCTGAATAACTGACCCACGACAACCCGCGGAGACCTCGCATCTATGATGACGATGCGATGAGTCATCCCCTTTCGTCGAGCGGTACGTAACTGGCACATACCATTTTGAACCTTCTGCCTGAGAATTGTATAGAGATAACGAGTCAACTAACGCCATATTTCAACAGTTCTATTACACACCCGCTTGGTGGAATCGTGAAGGGGTCGGTCTACGAGCGCTGTTGATCCCGGTTCGAATCTCACTGATGAAGGAAACTTTTTTTTTTTTTTTTTTGCTTTCTTTGTGCTTTTTTATTAAGTACAAACAAACTACATAAATAAAGGAACAAAAATTTGTGATCTGAGTGAATACACAGAGTGCGAGAATAACTACCATCCATACCATAAACTTCATATCATCAGAATGTCGTCTATTGATTATGTCACAGTTAGAAGACCCACAGCGAGACAAAATTATTCTGATAACACAATATTTGATTCTGAAAGTGTGCTCAGCAGTAGTCATCTGAGTTTACCGAACATACCAACCGTGGACTCTTCCCTGCTGAGAGGGCTGAAAGATCAGGTTGAGAATCTACAAACCGAATTGGAAAGTGCAAACGAAGAAATTTCTAAACTTACACTTGAAATCTCAGAGTTAAAAACGTCAAATGATGAATATAAAAACAAAATCACTTTGTACAAAACTGTCACGGCATCGGATATAATAAAACAAAAAGTAAGTGGTCCAAACATGCTTTCAAGGATGTCTTTCACACCTACTTACAGGAAGATTAATCAATTATGTACAATGAGATCGTCAAGTGCACAGCGCTCAAGCACGGTTTGTAAGATGTTAGAAAATTTTCAGTCGTTAAGATTTTCTCCAGAACAGAATACCATAATATCTCCATTGCAAAACAGTGGAAATGACGTAGTTGACACTTTAATTTTCGGCAGCTGTAATGATCAGACCATAAGTGCTTCTACTCCGATAAAATCTGTCTGTAACACTACGGAGGCAAAAACTGACTTATATCGTCCGTTAACCACAAAAATTCATACGCCGGGGTTACAAAGAAGCAAACCAAGTGACGATAACCAACTAAGAAGAAAAATATGTATCATCAGCAGCAACAAGACAAACACAGTACTCGAGACGGCGAAGAAAACTTTCGGCGCGGACGAGATATGTCATTTTCTTACAGCTCACGGAGGAATATCTCGACTATTAGAAGGTATCGATAGCAAACTTAAGCACTTCACTATGAAAGATTATTGCTTCATTCTGATAGGTGACGAGGATTTCAGTAGTACATGTGATTACCATAAAATTGTTAAAATAATTAGGGATAAACTTCTGCTCATAAAACATACAAATGTAATAATATGCTCCCCTACTTTCAGGTTAAAAAAATATTGTGAATTGTTCAATAAACGAATTGAGCTTTTTAATAAATTACTGAATGCAGATGTTTTGAAACATGAATATGCCTATTTATTAGACTCGAATGAAAATCTGGATTATACAAATTATATGTTTTGGACGAGAACCGGACAAATAAACAATAGAGCTTTGTTAATAATTTTTAAGTACTTGGAATTTTATGTAAGCGATCTTGATCGCTATAATGGTTGTCTGTCTCAGACAAATGGATTATTGAAAAATTTATCAAAATTATCACTAGATTTAAACTCCTCACGTCCTCTAAATAATCACTCTAACTCTTTTTTAGTACAGGGTCAAAATGTACCAAAAATATCGTAGTAAAACCACGTGCTGTGTTGTCCATTTTTTATCAGAATTTGTGTGGTATCACAAATAAAAAAGATGAATTGGAATTGTACTTACATGACCTCACTACTACTCAGCACTATGTCTGCATTAGTGAACATTTTCTAAATGCCGTCTCGGCCCCCCTGTTTAGCTTAGTAGAGCATAGGCTTGCGACTTTTAATACGAGGTCAAAAAAGAAAAGAGGAGGTTCCCTGATCTTAGCTCATATAAACAGACCAAATGAGGAACTCGCAATTTGCATAAGACTATATAAGGAAGAATATTTTGAGATCTGTGGAGTTAGGGACTTTGACACTGGTGTGAACATAATTTGTTGCTATCGCAATCCGATGGAAGTCAATTTTTATCTCTTTATGGACAGACTTGAACAGCTGCTAGAACACTTCTTTAACAAAAAGTGCATAATTTTTGGTGACTTTAATATAAACTTGTTCAGGGAGGATAAACAATCTGTAAGCTTCTTGTCGTTGCTCGCTTCTTATAATTTTAGACATCTTATTTCAACTGCTACATTCATACGAAATGAGACACAATCGTGCCTGGATAATGTCCTGACTAACTTACCAGAAATCTGTGTTACTCCTCCCCTGGTGGACCAAAACGGTCTGGCTGATGGTCACGCTGGAATTCTTGGTACTTTCACATTAAATGAAATTGGCAAGTCAAATAGCGACAAAACGCTATGGAAATCAGTTAGAAAACTTAATACTGTCGGTAAAATGAAGTTTCGTGAAGGAATTATAGGCGAAAATTTGATAAATATTGGTGTCAATACTTTTATTCAAAAAATTTATAGGTTATTTAGAGAAAGTTTTAAAAAACGAAAAGTAAAATTGCCCGCAAAAGCAGGGTCTAAAATAAAATGGGTGACTAAGGGAATAAGAGTCTCAAGTAAAATGAAGCGTTTCCTCATAACCCACGGAGCTTCTGTTTCTGTTTCGATGGCAAGCTACAGAAGAAAGTATGTTGGTATATTTAAACGTGTAATTAGAAACGCAAAAAAATTGGGCGTGCAGTCACAAATAGAAAAAGCAAAGGACTCCTCGAAGGCAATATGGAAGGTAGTACAAAAACACCGCAACAAGGTTATTGAAAGATCAAAGGACAATCTATTTTTAAAATTTAAACAGGAAAATGGGACCACAAAATGAGTTAATAATCCCAAAGACGTATGTGATGTTTTTATAAAAAAGTTCACTGAAAACAACGGCGCCGACGATGTTTTACATAAAGCTCTCCAACTATTGCAGTCTCATACCACAAGAGTGCAAAATGACATGTTGTATGAGCCGGTAACTTCAGTCGAAATTAGGTTCATAGTGAAGGACTTAAAACCCAAAACCTCAAGTGGGTACGATGAGTTACCTATTGCTGTCATTAAAGAAAATATTGACATACTTTCAGAACCACTGGCTTGTTTATTCAATGAATGCATTGACACAAGTACCTTTCCAGATCAGTTTAAGGTGGCAAAAGTTCTACCAATACATAAAAAGGGGTCCAAATTGGATCCAATAAATTATAGACCTATTTCTCTCCTGCCATCACTGTCTAAAATACTTGAGAGAATCATGAAGGATAGATTAATGAAACACCTTTACAAATATAAGGTATTAAGCGAGAGACAGTACGGTTATCAAAAGAGTAGGGGAACAAATGAAGCAATTACTGCTCTTATTGAGGACATAGTTCATCAACTGAATAACAAAAAAAAGGTTGCAGGCTTGTTTCTAGATCTGAGTTCGGCTTTTGACACAGTGGCTCATAAGATCTTGCTCGAAAAACTGGAATACTATGGGATTAGGGGAAAAATGTTGGCACTTTTTCGTTCTTATCTAACAAACAGAAAACAATTTGTGGAAATAAAATGGATACAGGATAACAACGAATCAGTGCATAACTCGAAAATTGCCAGTTTGGCAAAAGGTGTTCCCCAGGGTTCAATATTAGGTCCTATCTTGTTTATAATTTTTTCAAACGACCTGTTAAGTTATATGGAAGGATCTCTTCAGGATACTAAACTCGTTGTTTTTGCTGACGACACAAATGCCATCATATCTGCAGAAAGTATTTCGGAATTAAATGAGAAGGTAAACAACGCTCTGAAAGCCTTTCACATCTGGTTCGAAAATAACAATCTTAGACTGAACTGCAGTAAAACCAATGCTTTGCTTTTTAAAACCACTGCGAGAAACAAGGATGTACTACAGATCCATTTAAATGATACTCCTATCCACCAAGTGAATTCAGTCAAATTCCTCGGTGTTCTTATCGACTCCAGCTTAAACTGGAAAACCGAATTGTCAGCGATCGCAAATTCCGTTAGTTCAGCCTGCTACGCACTAAGAAGCTTAAGAGAGGAGGTAAACATGTCCCAAATCAAAATGGTATACTATGCACTGGTAGAATCGAGATTGCGATACAGTATTAAGTTCTGGGGACATAGCTTTAAGTATAATGTTAACACGGCTTTTGTTGCCCAAAAGAGGGCTATCAGGATTATGGCGAGAATACCTCAGAGTACATCTTGTAGGAAATATTTCTTGGATTTTGAAATTCTCACTGTTCCTTGCCTATACATCCATATAGTTCTCTCTGACCTTATAAAGAATATAACAAATATAGAATCACCCCAAGAGCGAAAAAAGCGACTTGCGACACGGAGGAAAAATCTCCCACAGTCCACCAAAACTAGGCTTAAAGTATTAAAGCACTCGGCGAGTTACCAGGCAATTGTTCTTTTTAATAAGTTGCCTGTGGAAATGAAGTTGCTTTCAAATATAAATATGTTTAAAAATAAGCTAAAAGTTTTTTTGCTGGGGAAGTGTTTTTATTCAGTTGAGGATTTCTGTGACTCGTGTACCTAATTGATTAATTTTGATACGTATATAATATTGTTAAATGTATGTTCAAATATTATGTATTCTTTTATGGACTAATGATGTGTCTTAAATTAATTTGTGTGTCTTAAATTAATATTTCAAATGCAATGTTTATTGTTACTGAATAAATGACTATGACTATGACTATGACTTCATTTGAACATTGAAAATGATTTTTAATTTTATTAATGTTGAATTCTGTAAATATTAGTCTTAAATAATAGTCTTAGTAAACATTGTTATGTTTAACTTATATATTTTGATCACCTAGGTACAAACTGTGCGCTCACCGCTTAAAATAAAGCATGTTTATATAAATTCTCATGTAAGTGAATAACAATGTATTCTTATGGGAAATAAAGATCTTTAAACTTAAATATTATGTATCGTCATTGTTATATGTATATTTATGTTAAAATAAATAATAGTAGTTTATGCAACAGTTGTATAAGAGAGGTCAAAAAAGACGAGTGGTGTGGTTACGATGTGAGCCGCAGGCGAACATCGTAAAGCAAGACGCCACGAGTATTTTTTGACTTAGTTATACACCGTTGCATACAATAATTTTTCTACGACTAGGTTTCAAATAAAATGCAAAATTAAATTAATAAAATTTTATTTATAGATTTTTACTCTTTAATATACCTAGGTTAGAATACGAACGAACGAAGCACAGAACAACAAACGAGCGGGAAACATTCGAAAACAACAAAATATGTGTCTATGGTTAACTTTGTTTTTAAATTGATGTGCACTTGCCAGGTTTCATATTTTTTTTTAAAGTTGCACAATCGATTTAACTTGTGAAATAGGGACTAAAAAACACCTAATGATTTGAGAAATGAATTCTTTTACCTGATTGGTCGATTTTAATATAGCTGCGTTCTGGTTGGTTGATACCAAATAAAATGTTTTTTTTAAAGAGTTAAATTAGTAAAAGAGTTTACATACCAAAAATAACCTAACGATCCGATTGACAGTCAATGTGTATTGTGATTGGTGGTTTAATTTGGTGAAGTATTTTGATTGGTCAAATTAACCTAGGTGTAAGCTTTGGCAGCTAGGCATATCGTTTTGGCTCAAAAAAGCACAAGTGCTGTTAAGGGGAATAGACTAGATAGACTTTTCTACGGAATGTTCTGCGGACATATTATCTATATTCTTATATTAGTGTTCGTGACTATATAAATGACAGATACAAGTACAGGAGTAGGAAAATATAATAAATAAACCTAGCAAAGGAACAAAGACGCTCCCATGATATTTACAGTATACTATACTATAACGTTTTTTTTTTTTTTTATGATTATTTTTATTACAAAACAATATGACCTTTTTAGACAATAAGCCAGTACGTATAGTCAAAATCATATCAACTTTGGAGCTGCGCACCACTAACCCGTCTCTGTTTTTATCAAAGACCTTCATAATAGACGAACAGTCTGTGGAAGCGAGAGTGCAGCTTCTTTATGCACGAATACGAGTGCGACAGTGACAGCGAAAGACGTTGACGTTGTAACCATTTTGAAAGCTAATGGTAGCCCACGGTAGCCCACTGGCGACAGCGTCTTTTAGTTTTTATTAAAATATTCAGGATAATTGTATAAACGTGGTGTCAAAATCGTTAAAAACAACAATGGTGGGCTGTGCAGTACCTGATTGCGAAGTCAATCATAGGAATAATCCAAACAATGAGTCATTTCACAGGTAATTATGATCCACACATAGTCATTTTTGAACTCATATTTTCAAGGATTCCTAGGTCCAAGGAATACGGTTAGTGGTCTATAAAGTACGATATATCATGTAGTTTTGTGTTTTATGCATATTTTTAATTTTTATATGTAAAATGAAAAGATGTTGTGTCCGTGAAAATTTCCATTTTTTAGGTAGTGATTGAATGTTTGAATCACACTCATCTATCGATAAGTTATCAATATGTCGATATTTCTTCATTCCTTCTCATAATTATTTAAACATTATTCCGAGCGATTATAAAACGCAGCTAGGTAAATTGATCGCAGTTTATAATTTATCATTAAATGCAGATGCACTCGGGTTATTGTTTATTTATATTAACCGAAGCGGAGCGAGGGCGGGTCGCTAGTTTCTCTATATAAGTAACTTTATTGTTGCCTAGTGCCCATATTAAAAGCCTAGAATTTGTGTAAGACTGAAATTTATTAATTATTTACATTAAAAATTGATTGTATGATAAGTATGTGTGTGGTAATTACCATGAAAAGAGTATTATTATAGATAATGAAAGAATCTTGTGTTTTATTAGTGAAGAATGCTAGTTTTAAGTTCCACGCAAGATACAAACAAGTCTTATATAAGCGAGTCTTTTTCATCGATATTTTTTCGATATAACGTACGGACATCACTAAAATTACTCACACACTTGTAAAATCACGCACACGTTGACATTTCCGTTTTGGTAACGCGGGAAAAAGGGAGTCTGTTCGTCTATTACGTTAGTTATATAAAGGTCTTTGGTTTTTATTCACCCAGTCACTTATGTTGTGTAGAGTATCGACCGACGGTGCACTATCCGTTGCTTTAACACCTTATAGGTTTATAGATTGTGATTGTAAAAGTGTGTGTTACCGTGTACAAATACACTCAAAGACCAAATGGTGTTATCCCTTTTCGATAGATGCGTTTCCGCAATCAACCTGCTCGCACCTGTGTGAAAATGCGGATGCAATACAGGTGCGTTAAACTCTGCTTCGTTATGAGCTCCTGGTATTGTTTGCCTCTGTGTCACGACACCGTGTTTCGGTGTTGTGATAACGGTGTCTTCGCATGACGTATGATTGAAGAAAACTTAACTGCATTTATTTACTTGTTAAAAATATCGTGTTTATTTTATTGAACATCTTAAGTAATAGTACATTGTGTATTAAGGTCGGTAAGTAAGGAATTACGATCGAGGCTCTAGTAGAAGCCCGAAGTCGAAGACTGAGGGCTTTCTGAGTCGAGGTTCGTAATTCCCGTACCGTCCGTGAAACATACAATGTTTTTCATCACATTTGCGAGTAAATAAATACACAAGTCAGCACAACTATTATTACGAATTACTTGAACTTTTTTTAAGCGGATGGCTGGCGGACTCCACAGATTATAAAAATGTTTCGTTCAGAAACGTTAAGGGCAAATACTTACGTAGTTATACATACAGCCCTGAAGGACTGTAAAAAAAAAACAACGTTATGATACAGAAAACTATTAAAATCGGTTATTAAGAACATTAATTGAGTATTTAAGTAACATGTAGCGAGATTGCAATGAAATTCCTGTTTAAATAACATTTTAAGACAATTTTTCAATTGCGTGTAAACTCTTTGCTTGAACTTGCATGACCTGTGTGCTGTGCCATAAATTAAAAAAAAAATACTTACCGACCTATTATAAATTCCTTTTCATCACACTTGCACGTAAACAGTATCTAAACATACAGGTTAACTTGGCCGCAATGCCCCATATAAAACCCTCGACCTTTCTTTTTACCATGAAGCCCAAGGTCGGTAAGTAATTTTTTTTTCATTTATAGCACAGCACACAGGTCATGCAAGTTCAAGCAAAGAGTTTACACGCAATTGAAAAATGTTGTTTAAACAGGAATTTCATTGCAATCTCGCTACATGTTACTTAAATACTCAATTAATGTTCTTAATAATCGATTTTAATAGTTTTCTGTATCAAACCGTCGTTTTTTTTACACTCCTTCAGGGCTGTATGTATACCTACGTAAGTATTTGCCCTTAACGTTCCTGAACGAAACATTTGTATAATCTGTGGAGTCCGCCCGCCATCCGCTTAAAAAAAGTTCAAGTAATTCGTAATAATAGTTGTGCTGACTTGTGTATTAAATTATATAATTCATAGTTATTTACATTTTATATTTGAAGACAAGTAAAAAAGTTATAAAAAATGTCGTCGTCATCGTCCGATGAGTGTAATTTAAATGCAACACCGCCAGATATTATCCATGCAGCAAAAACCATTATTGAAAATCTTTATTTATTTACTCGCAAATGTGATGAAAAACATTGTATGTTTCACGGGCGGTACGGGAATTACGAACCTCGGCTCAGAAAGCCCTCAGTCTTCGACTTCGGGCTTCTAATAGAGCCTCGATCGTAATTCCTTACTTACCGACCTTAATACACAATGTACTATTAATATGACATAATTCTCAAGGTTTATTAATATGCCTATCATGCGCATTATTTCGGTGCAAAAGTTCATCTAACAGTATCTGTGCCTCTATTCTATACTGTACACTCAAAATTGTATTTGGCCTGCTGGGCTATTGCCTAACGCACGCAATCGCATTTCAATCAATTTCATAACAGGGCAGAGATTATAAGTCAAGTGCGAGTCGGACTCGCGCACGAAGTGTTCCGTGCCATTATCTATAGAAAAATCATGTTTGTTGTATGGGAGCTGCGTTTAATATTTATTTTATTCTATTTATATTTTTTGTTATTATCATACCTGGGATAACTACTCGGGGCATCTGTACGAAAGTGATGTGGCAAAATATTTTATCGACATAAAATATATCGATGTTACTGCCAACATCTAAATGTTATTCGACATAGATAAATATTACTTATTTTCTCCTCATTTTTAGATATAAAATAAACAAATTAACACGTGTATTTATAATTATGTTTATTTTATAACAGTTTTCATAATATACAATCAATATTTTTTCCATATTCGTCGGTATTAATATGATTGCCGTCTAGATGAAAATGTCCACTTTAAACTGCTAAACGTACGAATATGAATGGTACTGACAGTAAATTGTCATTTTGATTGAAATGACATCCGCATACTTTTATTATCTTAAGAGGCTCGATATCAGATATGACATCGAACCTCTTTACAGTAATCGAGAATGTTCAATGTGCACATGTATTAATTTAATTATATCGACATCATTTTTATCGATATCAAATCCCTAGAACTTGCCCCGAGTTATCCCAGGTATGGTTATTATCGCTATAATACCTCATATTTGTGATTTTTTTTACTGTCTAGCTATCACGGTTCGTGATATATAGCCTGGTGTCAGACAGACAGACGGACAGACGGACAGCGGAGTCTTAGTAATAGGCTCCTGTACCCTTTGGGTACGGAATCATAAAAACTATATCGTCTTTGACTTAGTTATCGTACTGTCAACGATTTGATAGCTCATATTTACTATACAGTAATGGCGGCTGAGTTAAAAACAATCCCCTAACAGGTCCAAGACGATATGGGTTTTCACTGTGGGTTTTGACGGCTAGAACAGAAGCTCTATGCAATTTTTATTAGTCCATCTATACACCAACTAATAACATTGGAAATATAATTTTTCTACATTTAGTTTCCCTGGTTAAGCATAGTATTAAAATATGTGCAAATTTTAGCAGCATTACCCGACCATTTTACCATTTTTATCCGACTGCGGCAAAGCCCAAAAGGAGGGTTATGTTTTTGACTAGGGCCTCTCTTTCAAGCGGTTATAACGACATCGTCTTTGACCTGTTATGGTATTGTTTTAACGTCAGCCGCCATTACTGTCAAGTAAATAAGAGCTATCAAAACGTAGACGATACGAGAACAGGTCAAAAACAATATTGTTTTTGCCGCCTAGAATACCGGGCCAATACGTATGTTTCTTCGTTACTACTCAACTGTTAAACCGATTTTAAGAAAATAATACGTGGTTACATTTGTCTTAATCAGTAAAGTGTCGTTAGGCTCTATTACATTTTTGGAAATCAAAACGGCGGATTTTTTAATGTATACATTACGACGACGATAATTTAAAAAAATCAGGATTTTAAAGCTTGCATTTTATTAGACTTGTTTAAATGTCAAAATAGTGGTTTTGTGACCTTGAAATTACCTTCCTACCCTCACAGAATTTGCATTCTGTCTTGAAAAGCACATTATTATAGATAAGTAGTTTATTCAGGGCGCTGCTGAATATATACCCTTAGGGAATATATGTTATAATAATGTAAAATGCAGTTGATTTATATAAAAAGATTAAACATAATAATTCACGCATTGAAGAAAATCGTTTGTTCATATTAAACTATTAAACAACACCTAATCTGTTTAATTTTTAAGAAATAACGATATGGGTTTCTATATTTTCCATTATTCAATCTCTATCAGTTCTGTTACATTCCTGCCTGAACCGATATTTGTTTTTTTTTACATTTCTGATGCGCAAATTACTCGTAATATAAGTTCAAATAGTTTAAGGTCGAAGCATCAACAATAAATGGTCGCCGCCAAAGACTAGATGATTTGATTGGTAAACTGATAAACGGAATAGCATTGTTTTTTTACCTCCCAGGGCAGGAGCTGTGACGATCACCCGAAATGCAAAATGAGAGGTAAATTTTTTCATTATGTCAACACCTAAGGGCCTCGTAGAATACATAGTCTGCTCACATGGCTGTTAGGGCTATGGACTTTTTAATCCGTTTGTTGGGAGTACAACTGCTACCACATCCCCCTACCTGACCTGGCTCCGTGTAATTTATGTTTATTCCACACTTTTAACACATCTCTGCGGTGTGCAAATTTTCAGATTTTACGCCACACGTATAATGTTTTGCTTATAAACTTGACGCGTCATTATCATTAAACCCTCAATACGACTGAACATTGGCTCCTTCTACTTTGTAGTCAGTGTAACGCGCATGTGCATTTTTACAACTTTTCCATCAATTTTCTTGACTTCATTCGATCCTGGTACTTTGAATCTAAATTTATCACTAAGCTTTTTGCAGAAAGAAAAGTGCTCGCAAATCGTGAGAACTTAATGCGGCTGCACATCTGTTGCTGCTACGTCATACAAAATGCAATGCGCATGCCCCATTTTCTATAAGATCATCCATATAGCTCCTGACTTTTATTTCTCCCTGGTGCTTGCAATCTAAAAATAACTCTTGGTTTTTCAGAGCGACAAGTGACTCGTACCACGGCTGCACAGCTGCTGCTGCTACGTCGTGCGATGTGCACTGCGCATGTCCTTTTTTTCGATGAGGTTGTCCATAGAACTCCTGAATTACATGTATTCCTGTTGCTTATAATCTAAATATAGCCCTTGGTTTTTAAGAAAATGCGACGCATCTCAATATGACTTACAAGTAAAGAAAGACATGACAGTTTGGCGGCAAATTTTGTACGTCAATGGAACTGTTTATAAGTTTTATAAGTTTTTAACTTGGTCCTAGAAATGCGGATTTGCCAAGTCTTACAAAAATTAAGGGGTCCTAAAAACTCATCGGCCCGAAGGAACCAAATCTATCAGAGACTTGAATATTATACATTCCTTAAATTGATTTGATTTGATTTGATTTAATTTAATATCAAAGGCCTTAGCCAAGATGCATAATGCTAACTAGCGTTTTTATTCTTTTCGTTGTTGAACCAATCGCGTCACTTGTAGGTGACCTTATACGAAGAGTCACGTCATCTACCAGTGACGCGATTAGTTTAGAAAAACCGGCTAAGTGCGAGTCAGAGTCGCACGAAAGGTTCAGTACTACCATTATCACAACATATTAGACATTACACCAGTTCCCGTTGTTAATAAAAGCAAAAAACGGCAAAAATCACGTTTGTTGTTGTGATTGGCAGAGCTGACCCGTTTACTTTCGATTTCAATACGAACCTCTTTGTAAGTGATGTTTGCCTAGTAGTTTCCGTGCAATAGTGCATAGTGCAACAATCGCAAATGGCTTGTCTTTTTATAATACTCGTGCAGTTGACTTTTTTTTTAGTTTTTATTGATTTTAATTAATAGCTTTGCTTAATAGACTTTTTTTTTTAATAATTGTATTAGGCATAATAACTTTCAGCATGAGTACGAAAATAATTAGTTTTGTATCATAAGTATACATCGGTATCAACGTTAAAATTTCATGGCAAAGTATGGTCGGCAGAAAAACAAATACAAACAAATACACTTAGTATTTTTAACCATTATTTTGTATAGATAAAAAAGGTCTCTAAAAATGTTTTAAGGGTTAGAATAGATAACTAAAATTTGTTCCACGGATTTTGCTGTCAATCTTTGATGTCTGTAAGAATATATCCATTTTAAATGACTAAAAGACTGAATTTTGAATTTTCAGTTATGAATGTTTCGATAAACTATTATTTGACTTTACAGATTATTTTGCATGACAGTTAAATATACATTCGTTGGGAAATTCAGCATGTTTTTTCGAATTCGATATGAGTATTGAGGTTTTATGACGTATTTAGAATATAAACCTCTTTTAGTATATGTACCTACAGTTTACCGCAGTATAATTAAGTGTAAAAACAAAAAATAAATTAAACGTTATTATTCAAATTTTCGAATGTATTTATTTGCTTTGCTACCCTTACCGAGTGCCATGAAATTCGAACGTTGATACCGATGTTTAATCATAAGGTACGTTATAAATTTGTTGGTTGAATAAACTTAAGTAGGCAGAATAATTTGAATACGCCTAAGTGTAAAATACAGTGTATTTTCTTCTTTTAGCTCGAGACATACCTACTAATTTAAATAACTCAAACAGCGCTCCTTTGCCTATAAAATTCATCTCCATCCCGCTGCGGGCGATAACCGATCATGACCTATGTAAATTGATCAGCTGTTGTAACAATGCAGTTGTTACGCTGTTTACCTGTGCTGCATTTTAACATACAAACAAGCTTAATTCACTTCAATTCACTTCAATTTCACTTCATTTTCATTTAAATTCGTATTGTAAACATCTTTATGAATTGTTTACTAATAACTGTCAAACAGACAGCTCAATTCCACAGATTATTTTAGTTGCGTTAACCACAAGTCGATCTGTGTCAAGTGTTGACGACACTTATCCAACAGATGGCGTTACTAGCCATTCTGTTTAACTTTACTTATAATTAAATCTTTTAATAAAATTAACTTCAACATAAATATAAATAACCTTTTAATTGTCACTCGTTAATAAAATAATAAAATAATGTATTCTTACATATCTGATTCAGCGCATGAGAAAATAATGGAGGGTATGTTGGTGTCTTACCTACATGACCCGATATTTTCACTCATGACGCGAATTGGCTTTCTAACATTTCTTTGTTCGCCCTACTCATATTCAAAATTAACCGAAATGGGCGAAAGGTTATAAAAAGGCCGCGCTCATTTCATTCGGCCTCTTTACCGCCTCAACTACTACACTTGGAACACTTAGTGTTAACGTTCGTATAGGTACTTAATACCTATCTATAAAATCGGTGCAAATCCCCAAATCGGGGTTCACCGTACAGGGAGCACAAATCGGGGTTCACCGTTCAGGGAGCACCGATCACCCATCATGAGCACCGATCACCCATCATGAGCACCGATCACCCATCATGAGCACCGATCACCCATCATGAGCACCGATCACGATCATGAAGCACCGATCACCTATCATGATGCACCAAGCACCGTTCACCGTTCAGGGAGCAACGATCACCGTTCATCTTTCACCGTTCACTCATCATAATCACCGCTAAGAGTACACCAACGCTGCTACCATCTACTCCTCCTCTACTCACCTACTTGGCCGGCGCGGCGTCTATCTCCGGGACTAGGATCGTCGAGTGGGGTCCGGTGCTACACACCGGGTGCTACCCCCCTGACGCCAGGATCCTGGCATCGTATACCGTCGGGCTGCCGACGGGTTACCTCCACCGCCGCTCCGCGTCACTCTAATTTACGAGGGAAGTGCTATCCACTTCACAGAATCAGACCACACCCTACGAACCTACTACCCTCTTCTGTTCACACTACCGGAGTTCTTTTCAATAAATTCTTTAAACTTTTATCGAGTTTTTCTTGCCACCCGGTAGGACGTGACACTGTTTTAAAAACAGCGCAATAATATACTTCTTATTTTTTTTCTTTATTTAAAAATAAGTTGTAAGGACAAGGCAAATTGATACACCTACAAAGCAATTAAGAGCAAATAAAAAAAAAACCATCTAGTTACGTTTTTCATAAATACTCGTGAACCCTAAGGTAGCATTTTAAAAATTAAGGTTTATATTTTCTTAGCGATTAAAAACTGAGAGGAATTGTGTATATAGCGGTTGGGTTATATTTTAGTTAACAATGTTGCCATTCTGATACCGTTAACAAAATTAAATTAACTGGTACATTTAGAAATGAAAACAACCGGTCAAATGCAGGAAGATACTTGCGCACCAAGGGTTTTACTCCAGCCAATTTCTTAGGGAATTGTCCGCTGTTATAAGACATTTCTTCGATTTAAAAGACACATCTCCTTAATGGTAAGATCCAGGACCCTTTGAGTACGAAACTTTAACAAAATTCAATCTACCTGCGACTGGAGAATAATTCCTGGGTAGAGGGGGGTCGTCCTTCTGCTTTTTGAACATCTTGGTGATCTTGTCGACCTCTTTCTCGCAGTAACGCAGGACGCGGTCATATTTCTCGCCTAATTTTGTTATTTGGATCTTTTGGCTCACCTGAAACGACAAGGATTTAAAGTTAATGTTAAGTAAAGATTAGGACATACTTGAAGTCCGTCGTAAGTCATAAACTTACATTTTTTCTTCCTTTCATGGTAAAAGGGCGTGTTTCAAAAAAAAGTACATGTAGTTAAGGACAAAAAATATACAAATTTAAGTTTTCCTATAACTGTCGTCACGTCATGAATAAGTTACTATTGCGAGTTTTAGTCCTTAACTGAAGCGTAATAAGGGTTTAAATAAATATTTATAAAAATAAATGAACGACCCAACAGTTTGCAAGACAAAATGCAAAGTTTTAATACAATGTTTTATTTAATTAAAAGTTGGAAAAGCTTTTCAAAAGACACGCCGTAAGTAATACCTACCAGGTACCAGGAGTTCAAAGATATGTAAGATACGAACTGCACAAATGTGCGCCTGGATAGTAGGTCACTGAAAAATAAACTTGTTCGTAACCTGTGAATCAATCGCTGTCTCTTTCCAACGTAGGTATCTTCCTATGAGTTTAAAGAGTGTTATAGGTTTAAATCACCTCACTATGGTGTTTCCGTTCCACACAGGTGAAGATACGTAAATGTGTGAGTTTATCTTTTCAGCGATAGTAGTTTATTTATGCTACACGTTATATATTTGTGGGCGTTATAAAACGAACTGCTCATGGCTCATTGAGAATTCGTCTTTCATCGTATCGTGTTTATCACAATGTCAAAGGCGCAAACTGATTCATTTGATACTTTTATGTTATAAACTAACTTCTGCCGTTTCGGAAACTTTTCCGAGACGAATAAATAAAGCGTCTGTATTATATTATGTTATCATCCATAGTATAAGCTATCTCTATTTAAAAAAAGGCGCATACATTAAGTCGTCGAGTTGCGGAAAATAGTCCGCTATAACCTATAACGTATAACCTATACGACCAATTCTTTAAAAAGATATCCACAAAAGTCAGGTGTTTAAAACGCTCGAAAAATAAATCAAACATTGATTTGTTACCTCCTCAGAGCTCATGAAGTCCTAGTTAGCACCAACGTTGCAACGAGCGACGTTGAATGTTCACATGGCAACCGGCGGCACTATGAATTTGAAATAACATCGATTGAACGCAATAAATCACAGTTGTGTTTGATGTAAACTCGATGATTTAATGTTTAGTTTGGCGGACATTCGAAAAAGATGGTAAAATAAAAATATTACTTTTTGAAAGCTACACATAAAGTTAGTTATACCGTAAACCGTGGTTAAAATATTTCCGGAGGAAACGATAAAATTTTGTTTTACCAAAACAAAATATACAATTGGCAAGCCGAGATGTCCAAGTCGAAAGTCAAAGAAGCAATCAATTTAACAATTTTGTTGTTTCAAAATGTATACTTACGTACGTAAAACATTTTACATACTTAAGAAAAACATAGAGGTAATCCGCCTGAGTCATGAGGGTTGGTATGGCACTTCATGCATCAGACCCCACACCGCTACGTGACCTGTGTGCTTGTCTGATTCTTCAATAATGTAAAAAGTCAGTTTCCGCCCATTTGTTTTGGACAAGGACTATACATTTTTCAACATTTGCTAATCGAGACCAGACTAACGAGACCAAACTCGGCGACTCTGATTTAGTACAGCAGACCCTGTTGCCAGCTTCTTTCTGATTGCATCATCAAATCTACTCTTAGACACAATTATATTGCATTGTCGTTATGTTTACATACGTTCAAACTAAACAAATTGATTATACTTTGTTAAGTTAAATTTAAAAAAAAACTTGATAACAACTCGTGCCCTAATGTGTGTATGACTCGGTCCCCACGTAGAGGCGCCCCGATAGTGCGGCTACCAGGAGCGCATAGATGCTTGCAGTCGATCTGAATTCCTGTGGATATTTCAATTTCAACCCTATTACCACAGCATAAGGTTAACCAGCCAACAAGTTAGCTTCAAAACTATCAGGAGGATTAAAAGGGGTGCAAACAAAAGCTACTAAAGTGACGATGGAAAAGGGTAACTATGCAAGTGATTTGTATCCCCTTATACAATATAAACGTCGTAATTATGACGGGATCACATAATTAATTATACATATAACTTCCCAACAAACAAATAATAACGGGACCTATTTATTCTTCATTCCCTATTGCATTTGTTTTGTTTTCAATACGGCCTGGAGTCGGATAGTAAAAGCTGTCACGTTGACAATAGAATAACAAATAGGTATTAAGACTATTAATTAATTTTATCATTCGTAGTTTGATTGCGGCCGGATAGATAGGATGGAATAAATAATAAAATGAAAGTAGCAAAAAGCTGGCTACGAGTTTCCTCGCCGCCATGGTTATGGAAGTGCTCAAACTAACCGAAGCTAAGCTAACACGAGTAATTAAACCGCGTAATAGGTCGTCCAAGGAAGATGCGCTCGCTGAGACGTCGCAGCCGCGCGGGCGATCGACCGCGGCGCAAATTTCAAGGAGCGTCACCTTGGAAAGAGTGTGTGACGTCACCAGCTGTAGGCAGATCTAAACTATTGCTAGCGATCTATACGAACAGAAGTGGCACCACACTAAGAAATACACCTCCGAATGGAGAATAGGGCGCCGGGTATATATACTGAGTGTTCTAAAAACTTCGATAGCGCGATGCAGAACATGTAAGTAATTTTGTATGAAAAGGTGACTTATATATAATTAAATATAATAAAAACCATGTATTGCATTATTATTAATGTATTTAAGTAATTTGGAAATCGGATTATAAGAAAATAAGAGAGATATTACGAAAAAACCGTGAAAAATACGTGTGCGAAGTTATACGCACCATCTATCGGAACGTTTTGCAACAGGCTTGGCTGGTGCAGAGTTAACCGGCTCGAATTACGGAGTCTGGTAACTAACTGGTAACAATTCATTTCATAAAAAGAGGGTTGTCGTGCCTGGCTATTTGATTATATAGGGTTACCTCAAGGATTATTCTTATTCATGTTTTGATGTCTCATCTATCACCATTTTGGGTTTATGTCAGTTAGTGGAAGATTAGGTGAACCAAAATTCCTGTTCCCCGCCCTAGTTCTTGTTTTTTATTTTCGTCTCAAAGAACAGGGAAGATGGCTACAATAACGTCAATAACACACTTTCATTAAGGGGCTACCGGGGGCAGATGACCTTCGATCTAAACCTCTAAACTTTCAGTGGTTGTTAAAGCGTATTTGCATTAACACTGTTGCTCTAAACTAGCTGCCATTTTAATTTTTCTTTTACAGGTCACTGATTTCCAAGATGTAATGCTACCAAAGTTTGACAATATTACTCCTAAAAAAGTAGCTTTTTCGCCTTTATTTCCATATTGTTCACTATAGAAAAAAGTCTTCGATGATTTGTTAGACATATTGACGCCAAGATGAAAAAGTTATATACAATTTCGTGTTTTTATAGCCACGTTTAAAAAAAAAAAACAATTTTTTATTCAGTCTGGTCAGTCTTGACTGAGTTATAAGAATTTAAACTTCATCAATAACGTCTATTATGGGCATTGTAGCCCCTTAAGTAGCTTATAATGGTGTGTAGTTAATATTTCTAATATTAGCCCTTTAGTTCAAAGATGCAATGTTTATCATTTAACACCCCATTTTGTAGTAAATGACTTAAACATTACTATTTATTTCATGTCCTATTTTTTGATGAAAAATCTATTATTCGTTCAAATTACCACTAGGCAGCCGCTTGAGATAATATCCCAGACTTCTTTGTAATTACCTACATGGAACTTTACTCACCAAAAAATTAATATTTATCATGAACTCATGAGTAGGTAATAATAATAATGCGTTTTTTGGTGTTTTAAAAAGCAATAATGAAATCTATGGTTTAAATGGGTTATTATTGGACATACTATACCTAAATATTATAATATTATTTTATTTACATACATACATACATATATACCTTCACGCCTTCATTCCCAGAGTGGGGTAGGCAGAGCTACAGAATTACCAACAACTCTAAAAACTTGTTGATAACTCTGTAACTACAATTTGCACAACTAGGCTACTCGTAAGATGTTTAACAGTGTATATTAGTGACAGGTTGCAAGCCCATCGCCTAACAGTACTACAAGCCTTTATTCCCTTAGTCGCCTCTTACGACTTCCACGGGAAGACATGGAGTGGCACAATTCTAAGCCGGCAACCACACGGCTTATATTATTTTATTTTATTGGTGTTTATGGGCTGCAGTGATGACTTCCCAACAGGTTACCTCTTATATAAAAAAATACTTATAAACGATCACAAATTCATAATATTTGATGACGACAAATAAATAAAATATGAACTTACTAATTTATTAAGCCGAAACTGATAGGCATTTCTGACGAAAGCTTAAAACAATTGCTACAATGCGCTTGGTCTTAGATTTTAGTATATTTGAGAGAACATACCTAAAATGGTAAGTTTAAATTAGCGACTTTATTGACCTCCTGTGTTTTAATATATTCTCAATCTCATGTACTCCTAGTACACAAGGTTATTTCTCAAGCGACGTTGGCTTGGTGTCGCGTCTGTCGCGTCGTTGCCAGCTTGAACCAGACACGACCTTGTAACCAGCAGCGTTTTCACTTATTATGATTTATATGTATAAATTCAGACATTTTCTAGGTCCTATTCTAAGGCTAGGTACTTAAGAGAACATAAGTTACGAAGTAGTAACATTTGATTTGCGAGCGGTTTTTGTACGTAAGTATGTGTGTTATCCAGACGTTTATTTTAATCACAACTGCAAGCAAATATTTTTCTGTACATTGCAATTAATTAATTGCCTCATGGCTTATTAATAAAAACAAATACAAGTTACCATAACACATTCTTTCCATGTTTTGTTTATAACTTGTAAAATCATTATGACTAATATGTTTTTTTTAGTTTAAGTTTAAAATATTTTAATAAAATGTGAATTGTGTTTATAATAGTTAAGTACGAATTATCTGAGAAATTTGAATCTTACAGAAATTAAGCAAGAAAATTTACTTGGTTCAATCTCAGGTGGCCCCTCTGACAGGTCCTTTATAAAAACTACACTTGTTTCCTTCCATTAATAGTTTATTGATACAAGATTCGTAAGACATCCGTTCAGTTATTTATTGATTTATGACCTAATTATGCGTTGCTCGTGAGTCGGTAGGAATGAGAGTGCTTAATTATGAATAGCGGTCACTGAAACCATCCTCCACTCTTCTTATAACACCTGGAAGCCTAATATGGCTGCGTTTATTGCTTCACAAAATAAGAAAAAAAACGGGTCTATATCGAATGGCATACAATTATTAGTCCTATCTTTGTGTCGCATAACGTCTTTTGTCCTAATAACGTGTGGCATACACTTTGTTCCGCATATTTTTGATTGTCCGAAATTGTTGCTCCTATTATCGTTTGTCCTAAATATTATTTGTCCTATCGTTTGATGTGGCTAAGATTCAACTGTCGAATGATTGATGTGCATAATTGTAATATTCCTAATATTTAATGTGATTGATCACAGAAATGAAATTCATACACGCGGAAATTCAGAAACTGATATGTGGAGCGCCTCTGCCGGCTAAAAAACGTAAATATACCACGGCAAGTGACCAAACGAACAATGTTTTATCAAATAAAGCCATCTACAATAAAAAAAAATATTTCCTGATGGCAATAGCCAATAATATTACTTTGATGTAATCCTATTAATAGTACTAATAAAAAAACCTATTTCTGATTGTATATAAAAAAATCCCACCCCGTGTGGTTGCCGGGTTAGAATAGTACCACTCCATGTCTTCCCGTGGATGTCGTAAGAGGCGACTAAGGGAATATAGGCTTGTAGTACTGTTAGGCGATGTGCTTGCAACCTGTCACTAATGCGCTGGTGAGCATCTTAGCCTATTTGTGCATATTGTGGTTACTGAATTGTCAACAACTTTTTGAAGTTGTAATTCTGTAGCTCTGCCTACCCCACTCCGGGATTAAAGGCGTGAAGGTATGTATGTATGTATGTATATAAAAAAATGTTTTATTTACAAACCTAACCTTGTCAAACTTGTTGGTTCTGGCGTTTCGCTCGCTCGTTAGGGTCACAGTTCTACCTAACACTCCTCCTCGCTTCACTCGTCGTCGTACCTAACCTAACCGAAATCTGACCTGCCTGAAGGTAGAATACGTAACGATTCTGACTTCACGCCTACCATAGTTTAATTTAGGTGCTGTAATTGTAGCTAGTTTAATAATAGGCAAAATAATTATTAGGACAATTCATGTTAGGAATATTATGCTTTAGGTAATT
The DNA here is from genome assembly GCA_927399475.2 of Acleris emargana. Classification (NCBI taxonomy): domain Eukaryota; kingdom Metazoa; phylum Arthropoda; class Insecta; order Lepidoptera; family Tortricidae; genus Acleris; species Acleris emargana. Next base: position 9,867,539 of record OV656835.1, on the reverse strand, counting down.
AGACCTTAGAGTTATCAATATTAGGAAAAACTTGCTTTAGGACGTTAAATGAGTATGCGAAAAAATTATTAGGACAAACGAGTAGTATGCCATTCAACAGTATGCGAAACATTCTCGGCCAAACATTTTTAGGACAAAAAACGTTATGCAATACGACAGGCGCCAAAAAAAAACATCCGTCACTTTCTGACGCGTATAGGTGAAAAACTTAAATAAATGATCCTTTGCATGATGGTAGTTGTTACACATCTGCAGACCTCGGAATATACCGGACAAAATAAAATGGCAGCTATGGATAAACTCAATTATCGATGATTTTACTATGTACTAATGACTGTCCCCAGCATTGTTTGTATGAGTGTATTTTTTTATTCGATTTTTCCTGTTCTACTTCCACAGAAATTGTCTTTTTGCCACCTGAAATGGATTCATCAGTCGAAACGGAGAAGTTTAACACCCGAAAATTTGGAAAAAATTCTCATCGTTTATTTTAACAATAGTAAATGGGACAGTTATTCTGAAATACAGAATAAGAACAAAATATGATAATGATGAGCGAAGATTCAACAATCCTATTAAAATAAAGAATAACAAGAATTATGTTGCTATTTTGTTAAATTTGCATACTTGTAATAAAAAATATTTTTACAAACAAAACTTGGAGCAATCACTAGTATATGGGAAAAGCATCGATAATTGTTTTTATCGATAAAGGCGATCCCTAGCTGTTATAAAATTTGTCCCGTTTATTCCAAGGTCTGCATCTGTATAGGCCGCCCGACATTGCATATTTAAAATTTGACGTAAATTCCTTATTAGTTTTGTGCTATTACATGCAAGAGGTCATTTACATACCTGTGCTAACTCGGGGCACATTTTAGGGATTTGATGTCGATAAATAAGATGTCGATATATATGCTCATTGAAAACTCTCGATACTATAAAAAAAAACGATATCATATCTGATATCGAGCCTCTTAAAATAACAAAAATATGAGGATGTCATAAGAATCAAAACTGCCATGTACAGTCAATGCCATTAATTATAATTAGTTCATTAATATTCCGCTACGATTTTTACGAAGTTCGAAATTATCATGCCGCCCAAGAAAAACCCACGCTCACGTTAATAATATATTTACTCGTGGATAAGTGAATATCCTGACGTACGAGTAGGTACAACTACGTAAGTCAGTTATTTTGCCTTAATTGCAACATAATTTTTCACCCGAAAAAATATAATGTCAGGCGCACGTCAAATCTGATACTGAATGAATCTGATGTCCAATAACATTTAGATGTTGACAGTAACATCGATATTTTTATTTGTCGATAAAATATTTTGTTACGTCACTTAAGTATAGGTGTCCCGAGTTATCACAGGTATGGTCATTGACGGGTGCTTTATCCACATTTTATCGTGGGACAAACGTAACCATACTAGGCCAGTTGGACTTAAGTTACCTTTTCAAACCTGGTTAGGAACTTGATTCCCTGCGGTGTTTCCCATACACTTGAAAAGTTCTCCTCAATAGTGTTCCCTACGGACTCTCGCAGGGAGTTGGTCTTCTCTTCAAAGGCCTGGTAGTCTTTATCGAAGTCATTGTTTCTGTAGTCAAGGTAGTCGTACTGGCAACTTGTAACGGCTTTCTTTGCTTCTTCAAAAGCGTGCACCGCTTCTTCTAAGTCTGTAGAAAGTTATGTTCAGAAAAATAAACAAACAGAAATAATGGCTTAATAAAATCAATAACTATATACTTCCTGTTATTATGCTATGGTGTTCCGTATCAAATTAAATCATTTAAATGTACTATCTCTCCATTGGAACCCTGACCCACCATAGAACGGTGTCACAGTGACATTATAAAACAATTTGTTTGAAACTTTTTAGGACTTGAATCATAATGTCACTGTGACAGAGTTCTATGGTGGGTCAGGGTTCCAATGGGCTTATAGTACATATTTGATAGTTTTTCATATTACTCATACATACATTTATAAACATTTGATAAATATAACATTTTAAATTGGCATAGAGTATTTTGAATATTGTCTAGAAAACTACACCCAGCTCGCCTGGTAAATTTGACGTTGCACGTTAAATTTACGACGTGACATGCTTCATCATAGATTGTAAACGCTATATAATATAAGCCACAACTGACATATATTTATTTGAATAAACATATAAGCCGGTAAATTTATTCCCCTTTTTAGATACTTGAAAAAGAATTGAATTCGTTATTTTGTATAGAATTTACCTTCTCCAAGCAAAAGCCCCTCCATTCTCTTTGCAAACAGATTATTATAGTCATCCATCAGATCAAACATAGATATGATCTTCTTCACCCTCTTACAGAACGTATCAAACTTTCCGAAGACGTAGTTCTCGGAGAAACTGAACTGCTCAGTATTAGGGAGGAAGACCTGGTCTTTGACGAACAGATAAGTCTCTCTATAGGTCCTGTTAAGGTTGAGACAGTGGATAAGCTTGTCGCGCACCAGGGTTCGATCCTGGGACCAGATTGTTTCCTTAAACCGGCAGGTGATGTACTGCTTGCAAGTCTCTATCATTTGGTTTGTGATCTGTATAACAAAATGCATTCTGGTTAATGATTCCGCGGTGGTCAGCCTTTAATTAAAAATAAAAAGTTTAACGATTTAACAATTCTTTTTTTTTGGCCGAGACCGCGGGGTTTACAGGTTTATTGATTTAGATTTCGTGTTTAAGAGGATGGTGAACCGAAGCTTAAATAGCGTAGCACAGCTGTTAAAGTTTTCCCATACAAATTCAGCTCTCGGCGATAACGTTTTTCACCCCCTAGATCAAGTATGATTTTTAAGATTTTTGAATTTGCCACAGTTGTAAAAAAAAAAAAGAGTTTTTCAATGTTTGCAACATATTCAAAAATTGAAAAAAATTACTAGGTTTAAGGAAAGAACAAACTTATCATATTTTGTATGGAAAGTTTTAGCTTCACTATCCTCTTAAGATGTCAATTAAAGACGTCTCACCTTAACCATCAAAGACGAAATCCTCTCCGACGTATTATAAAACTGCGATACACTGTGTATAAGCCTGACAGTCTGTAGCAAGCTGAGTATGGAGTCCTTAATTTTGACAGGGTCGTCCAGGTACAAAGAGTGACAGCACTTCTCCATGGCTTGGATGAACTTAGCATTGTCCTTGGCTTCGTTGTAACAAAAGGTAATCTTGTGATCGGTGTCGCGCCAGAGCTTGATGACCTTGGAGTTAGCCAGTTGGAGGCAAGTCAGGGTGAGTTGGACCTCATGATCCTGAAACATATAAAATAAATATTTATCTTCGTCGTTAGCACTTTTATAGTCTTAAATTATACACACTCTTAGCAAAATAAGTGCCTAATTTACTCTACCCCTCGAACTGAATTTTACCTTTAATTGAGTAAGCATTATTATGAGTATTTTTTATTATTATTTTATACATTATTTTATGGCATAGGGAGGCAAACGGGCATACAGGCCACCTGATGGTAAGTGGAAACTGTGACCCATAGACATTCGCATTCACAAGACTGCAAATGCACTGCTAACCCTGAGGACGAAGATGGAATGCCTCTTTTCTAGTCATTTCACCGGCTGTCTTATCCTCAAACCGGAACACAACAGGTCGAATACTGCTGCGTGGCGGTAGGTCAATGGATAAGATGGTGGTACCAACCCGGACGGATCCTGCACAAGACCTTGGTTCAAATTTTAATGTAATCTATCAATGTTAAATAAAAATGTAAATATTAAATTATTATCGAATATGGCATGCGCAAATGTTTCTGTAAATTTATATGCATTTTATTTGCCGGTTAAAGGCTTGAAGTACTGTTAGGCGATGAGCTTGCAACCTGTCACTAATACACATGGTAAATATCTTAGCCTAATTGTGCTTAATGGGCTTACAGAATTATCAAAAAAAATAGTTGTTGGTAATTCTGTAGCTCTGCCAACTTACATAAACTCACGCCTTCCTTCCCAGAGTGGGGTCTGGGAAGGAAGGCGTGAGTTTATGTATGTTTGTATGAGTAACTATCGCCATCGAGAAAAAGTGATCTGAACCTATCCATAACACGAATTCCTAAAACACACTCATACGTTTTCATACATTATTCATACACTTTACTTTTAATTATAGATAACATCAAGTACTGACTCTTTTAATAATAACGGGGCCAGATATAAAACGTCAAACAGTCCCTATGACCTCTAATCATGGTGCAACACTTTAAAGTAATACCTAAATAATGACTTATCATTTTAATTCAAATACTTAATTGACATACTATAATTGACTAATCTAACAAGTGCTACATCAAAGATCTACGCACTAAAAGACTGCTACGTAGTTGATTTCAATGTGACCTTATAAATTATTGCAATAAAGACAACAACAATAAACGTCATAACTTAAAAGTTACATTTTTTTTAAGTCTGGCAGTAAAAATGTACACGAAATTAGGGTTGGTATGACTAAACTGAGCTGACAAGACTGAGCCAACATATTCAGGAAGGTCAGGTCAATAATGAATGTGACCCAGGATAATCGAGCTAAGTATTTTGTACGGTAACGTGTGCTATTATTCGATTTATCTCTTGTCAGGTTTATTATTATTATTATTAATTAGCCAATATAGTGTTCCACTGCTGGGCAAAGGCCTTGTCAGGTTTACTAGAGATATAATGATTAAAATGATTATTTTATGTATCTTTAATTTTTCATCTTGATGAGGATGGATTATTATAATAATGATTTAAATACTGTAAGTATGAAATAGATTGCACCGCAAAATAAAGTTTTTCACACGATTGTAATTAATTGTAGTGAGCGAAATAATTTCATAAATGGCTAAAAAGAACTTAGAAACGTTAATTAATACGAGATATAAGTTAAATTACATATGAAATTCGTATTACCTACTTCTTGTTATTTAACTGTTAAGTAGGTTTCTTTAAATTAATTAAAGTATAATAACTTTTTAATTAAATAATGTCAGTTAATGGTGTTTCCTAACTACATACGCGTTGCAATCATAATTCAGACAAAATTCTTAGATTCCGTAATACGTCATCACGTTAAAAATGTTATAAAACCTTTTTTTAACCGCAATGTTGGTGCACCATAAAACAATCTATCCTCGAAGGCATTTTTTTCTATGTACATTACCTGTAGATACGACACCAGCTGCGAGAACTGGGCCCCCCTTTTCTTCCAATACTCCAACTCATCTTGGGGCCCACTAGAGTCCACCTCACGGCGCAACTGCTCGCTCTCGCTCAGGATCTGGTGTGAACAATAGTGAAAACTGCCTACAAACACATTTACAGCGCCTCTATTCTAGGCGGAAAAGTCCAATTTGTATTTGACCAGTTACGGTAATGTTTTTAACTCGGCCACCTTTACTGTCATGTAAATAAGACCTATAAAAGGTTGACAATACGATAACAGGTTAAAAAAAATGTATTTACCGTGTCGAATAGAGGTACAGATTCACCGCCGTCATTCACTGTTACGAATGCTACAAAAGTGCTGGCATAAATCTATTACGAACGGTGTACTCAACTGACGGGTCATTGGCTCTGAATTTGTAAAAAAATAAATCCTTATAGACGTCAAGGTAAGCTGGCTTAAAAGAGTTTTACGGTGCGGTGTACGGTTAAATGCTTTCCGCATCTTTCAGCTGGGGCCATTTATAGATTTAGCTAGATTTATATTTTATGAACAGTTCATTCACTTGCCAGAGTGTGTGTGTATGAAGGATAAGGGAAGATAGTAGAAGGAGGGTGTTATATTTGACGGTCTCGTAACCCTTGCGCTAACTTTTAAAAACATTTGCCACACCTGCGGGCCTAGTGTGGCTGTGTCTATATCCCGTGTCAAATGTGGATAAAGCATCTGTCACTCTCGAACTTATATACGTGTCAGAAGGTGACGGATGCCTATCCAAACTTTATCACGCAATAAACGAAGCCATATTAGGGCTCCTTACTTATCTTCCTATACATACGTAAATCTAATTTTACTAAGATTATAAATGTGTTTTTTTTTTTTTATGGCATCGAGAAGACAAACGAGCACACAGGCCACCTGATGGTAAGTGGAAACTGTGACCCATAGACATTCGCATTCACAAGACTGCAATGCAATCCTAAGACTGCAAATGCGTTGCCAACCCTGAGGACTAAGATGGAATGCCTCTATGCTAGTCATTTCACCATCTGTCATGTCCCCAAACCGGAACACAACAATGCGAACATTGCTGTTTGGCAGTAGGTTAATGGATAAGATGGTGGTAGCGATCCGGACGGACCCTGCACAAGGTCCTACCACACCTAATTTGAATGTTCGTTACTCAACCACAATAAAACGGATCGAATAGTACATAGGCATACATAAAACCAAGACACAACCGACCTCCATAACTTTTAGCTCGAAAAAGTGTTCAGTTCTCGAGGAATTTGCGGGCAGAAGCCTTTGCATTAAAAAAATACGTTAATTAAGTTGGCGTGTTTGAGTAACAAGCAACTAAACATTCGCATTTATAATATAACTAACTAGCTTTTGCGTATGCCAAGAGTTTAAGAGATTTCGTTGCATTATACGGCTGCCCGGCTGTAAGGGTGCGGCTTAGGGTGTGTCACCATAGTATGGTAAAAAAAAACTTTGTTTCAAAAATCAAAAGATGCATTGAGATCTAAAATAACAAAATATGTAACAAAAATAGGTTTTTTTAGACATCTTTGGCTCACTCAATTGAGGTAAAGTTTTTGGATCTCCATACTAAGAACTTAAAATAAATATTTCAGTTCCTAGTATAACACACTCTTACAACACCAATCAATCGGGTTCGTATCCCACAAATAACTTTTTAACTTGGGAAATTACATTATTAGCACAAAATAATCAAACAAGCATTCTTATCATTAAACGTTTTAACTGCGTGCGTTAGGAGACATGTACCTAAATTTATTGATTACATCAAAACATGTCAACTTTTTATGTTTTTCTTAAACAAGACAAACATTAAATATAGTTTATGTATTAACTATACAGTAATTAAAAAAAAACCGATTCAACAAACCTCGTATTATTCCAATTTTACCAAACTTCAAGGTCAATGAGCGAGCCAAAAGTACTAATAAATCTTAAATCTGTAAATGCAAATCTTAATTACACTTAAAAAAGGAACTTTTTAACCTAACGTTTAAAAAAAATGACACACCTTAGTGCGGCTCCACTGAGGCGGAGACGAGAGGAGCGGAGCGGAGTTGTGCCAATATTAACCAATGGAATTTGCGCAAGGCGCGCTCGACGTGACCGCATGCGCCTTTTATTGGTTCATATTGGCACAGCTCCGCTCCGCTCCTCTCGTCTCCGCCTCAGTGGAGCCGCACCCTAAAGCCGCGAACTCACTAGCGAGCAGTAACTGCAATCGTAGCAGTTACAGTAACGAGCTATATTAGGCTAGCGAGGAACAGCCTTGCGAGCCGCGTACACATCACCATTTTAAATGCAACAATAACAGTTTCGGCTTTATACACAAAACCAAGACACAACCAACCTCCATAACTTTTTTGATCCACTCGTTGACTCGCTCCTCCAGCACAGTTATGGTGGTCGGGTTCTTAGTCATCTCCTTGAGCTGGTTGTGATCCTTCACGCTACCCATGTGCGCCTGCCCGTCTTCAAATAGGTTCACTTGATTGCACACGTCTTCACACACTGTTGAAAAGAGCTAATGACAGTTTCCAGTGGCCCTTGCAGATGCAATAAGAAAATGTTAATGTTGTTAAAAATGATTTACGTAAGCTGCTGTCAGAGCAGCGTTTATGACAATTATGTCATGTCAGCATTATCTTATTTAATATCTAGTCTAACTATACTTGTTCGTGATAAAAATATTGTCCACTGATTTTCCATCTTTCTTCAATATTATAGTAATTAGTATAATTAACGTCATGGTAGCTTTAATTAATTAGACGGTAAGAGCAAAGTTAACGTCAGCAGCGATAATATTTGTCAATTACTGATGAAAAAGCAAAAAAAAGCTAAGACAAAATGTAATAGAAAAAACAGCTGTTGATAATGTGATAATTTATTCAAAGGGGTTAACTTACTCAAACTATTGGAATTAAATGAAATATAAAATCCCATTTTATGTTCAGGTTTTTTTCGTCAATAATTTTACTATCTAGTTATAAACTCAACATTAAGCAAGTCATGTGTCGTCCAAAAAAAAAGTGAGTATCATTGTTGTTATCATGAGATAATCTCATACACATAAACCTAGTCCCAAAATAAGGATACTAGACAACGATAATTCTACTTATTTAGAGAAAGACATAGAAAACATCCAAGACTCAGGAACAAACACTCGCGCCAATCACACAAAAATCTTCCCTTACCGGTATTTGAACCCGGGACCCTTAGCTTTGTAAACAGGGTTACTATCAACTAATTAATGTTGTATTGTTGATCATACCTTTCAAAGCGCTGCAGAAGGACCTAAGGCCCGGCAATAGCTGGTTCTTGACGATCGGGAACCTGGTCTCATCTTCATCTCCATCGGAGCTAGGGTGCGCAAGGGCACTCATGTAGACGTGCTCCATGACCCGCTCGATGGCCGTCACAAGCCCCACTTTTTCCGCGTTCAAGATACCACAGAATCTAGGAAGAAGGAAGACTTTTAGCTACCAAAAGTACAATTCAAATGTAGCTCCAGTCGATAACGTTTCTCACCCCTTTAATCAAGTCCGATTTCCACGATTTTTTAATATGTTGCAGTTATATTAAGAAGAACTTTGTACGTCAAAGTTGTTCTTTTAAATTTGGTTCTTTACAAAATAAATATTTAAACTTGCAGAGCTAGTTTTTCATAATATGTACGACATAATTAAAAATGGTAAAAATAAGGGCAGTTTAAAGGAAAAAAAACGTTACCTACCGCATTTTGCGTAGAAAGTTTCAGCCTCACTTTTTCTTTGACACTACTGTGTAGTGTTTATATTGTATTACTCAATTGCATACGACGGCAAACAAATAACCATGCTATCAAAAATTGGATCAATTTCTTTAATACAAACTGTTTGCAAATTTAAATGTGTAAAAGGTATCAATAATTTTGGAATTTGACTTAAAGTAAAAGTACAATAGTTAATGGTATTAAAATCTTAAATGTTAGTAATTGTTAAAATAACTTAAGATCAATCCATAAACACAATGTGTAAAACTGTAAAATATCGACTTACAAATCTTTATGGAACCCCTCCTCAGGCAACTGCTTGCTGACGTTAATCCTGAACATATATATACAAACTCCCGTAAACTTGACATCCCACCCATCAGATAGGAACAGCTTCCGTTTCCACGTGACTTGGGGCGGTGGCTGCTTGCCCTGGCCTTGCTGCCGAGGTTTCGTACCCTCGATGGGAGCCCTCTGTTCCACCTCTTCTACATCCTGATAATACCAGAGAAGCTTGTTTCTCATGTGAGGGAGGAACAGTTGGTTTATATCGTCCAGCTGAAACAAAGGAATCAGTTCATAGGATTCAATTGGTACAATTAACTTCAAAATAACTACGTCTCATTTTGTACTTCTAGTGTTGTTAGAACTCCATACCATGTTTCCTTCGAAGACGTGATCCATGATGGAGTGCCTCGGGAGCCCTGTACCATCTATCAGTAGCTGGAAGGTGAACTCCAGCCGAGGGTCCATTTCCCCCCTCCTGGCTTTGCGCTCGCATTCTTCCCGTCTTTTCTGCAAGCAAAGAGTACCGTCATCTTAATTTGTCCAATCATGATCTATCACGAAGATTTAGGTATTACCAATTCTGGAACCAAACCAGTATGCAGTGAAGAAGTAACTAGAACAATGAATATGCAAAAATACAATTCAAAAGTCTTCACTTAAGAGAACTAGACAAAAAGCACCTGCAAAATATCCATAACATCTTCTTCCTCTTCCTCACTTTCAGCTTTTAATCCACACACAAACATGTTTGCCTTGTAGTTCGTTCGAAGAATCACAGAACACTGCAGCCAATCATGATCTGACAGTATATCGACGTCTGATGGATAGTTCTAAAGAGAAATTGCATTTTCTAACGCTAAGCAAAACTGCTTTTATAGTCGGAGTTTCTAACTAATGACTTTCAAACTTTGCCTTCGTGTAGCTGAGTCCTTTAAAAAACATAAATTGCTTTTTAACTCGGCATTAATTTTGTCAGGACAGTCTCAGTGAAACGTCTAGACCGGTTTGCGGTGAGGACGTGGAACTATTGTTGTAAAATGTAAATTAGCGGACAAGTAGGGGGTGTCATTATAAGGGAGGGAGTGGTACGGAGTCGCATTTGCTTTCGTTATCGTATATCGTCGTGCCGTGAGACGCACGCAATTTTCTGAAATACTTGGCGATTTAATTAATATCAGTGCTATTTTTGTTTGAAGAAACGATTATTCATCGCCTCAGTTATAATGGGAAAGGTAAAAAATTCGTGCTGTTAGCTTTTAAACCACACAAAAGAAATCGTTTTAAAAAAGATTTTTACAATATTTTATTCCATAATACTAGCCGACTTCGTTTTTCTTTTGTGTAGCATAGTAGCGAATATATTTGTATCAAAATTACTATAAATTTACACATATTTTCATTCATGTATTCTTAAATTCATCTTTACAACATGAATTTAGGAACTAACTAACAAAAAAATATTTATTTGCAACTTTGCTTCAAGCTAAATTACCGTTACAAAGTAGAATATATTTTTGTGCAGTGTTAACCTTGTCACAATATATAAAAAAAATCGGGCAAGAGCATGTCTGATCACGCTCAGCGTAGGGTTCCGACGCAAATACTTCACTAAAACTATCTCAAAAAATACCAAGTAAGTATGTGTACGTTACGTGTAGATGTGAATCGGTAAAAAAAAATTTTTTAATTTTTATTGAACGACTTTGTCGGGGTGATTAATATGTATATTCATGCCAAATAACAGCTTTCTAGAACTAAGAGTCTCTGAGCTAAGCTGCGGACGGACAAACGGACGGCGGATGGACGGACATAGCGAAACTAAAAGCCTTAGAAGCCCTTAGGAACCATTAGAAGGGGCATATTAAAAGACTCGTTTTTCCTGATATACCCATCACAAGATACGTGAAAGTAAAGGTCAATAAAAGTGTCAATCTTAACAAATCTTGACATGGGGAGCTCGGTCGAGATCAGTTTACTATTCCCGCCCTAAGTTTGAAAAAACATTATTCTAAATTAGCAAATAGGTATCACTTTTTTTAATAAAGCGAATGAGCACACAGGCTGACTGGTAATAAAGAAAACTTTGAGGAATAAGATAAAATACCAAGTAAGTAAATGACCAACTCAAAACGTGTACCGTGTACCCCTTTTAAGGACATAAATTAAGGAACTTTTATTTTGTCAGTTTTGTGTCAAAAATGAAGCATACATTGCAGCCGTCAATGTATGTATGTATGTTCGTCACAAAACTGTCAAAATTAAGTTTCTTAATTATAGATAGTCCTTAACTTTAGGGTACACGTTTTAGTGAAAACTACTAACCACGCAGTACACACCGCTCACAAAACGGAGAATCGAAGCAATAGAAGCGCATGCCCCAGAAAAACATTATAATCCAGGTAGTCAATAAACACATTGTAGAATGCTTCTAATTTGCACCTTATCATCGTAACGGTAGAATACATCAGAGTATTTGGTTTGATCCAGATTCGATGCTGCGGTGTAATGATACGATTAGGCCCGCGCAGTGAGTTTTAAGAATCTAGTCTTAATTGTTGTTGTTGTTTATTAATAAATGCTATTTGTTGTTAAATCAAAAATTTGGAAATTTTACACGGTATTTAGCACATAATTATGTTAACACATCTTAATACATGCATGTAAAATAAATACATGTCACGAGTCAAAAAAAACAACGAAATCTAAATTACGATTGACAGTGAATTTAAAAACAAACCTTAAAAGAAATCCATTATACCTTTTTTTGGCAAGTGGCCGTAATAAAAGTTATTCATTTAGCTCAGAAAATTATTTGCGACATAGCAATCTATATGTTATCTAGCATATTTTTTTTTTATAAATAATAGATAACAGATGAGATGAGGGTTTACGAGTATATTTCTAATACCGTTTCTTATGCCTAGCGATTTCCTCGGACATCTAAAAAAATTACCGCTTCAAAGAAGCTCTGGTTCAACTCTTGACTAATTACTGGGAAAATGATAATCTAGCTAGTATCAATATAATAATTATTATTTTAGGTTTGTTTGGTTGGACTTTGTATGGTTTGACTATGAAAAATAGAAAACTAAATGTTCATGATACATTGCCTACTTTAGTTGCAAAGTAAAGTAAAGTAAAGTTAAGTAGTTAACGCGCAATGGAAGTATATTGATCGATCTTTAGCTTGTGTCGCTCGGCTTATTGGTAGAGTACTATTATAATTTATTATTTAACATAGTCAGGACCTATTTGCGATATATCAATCTATATTTTATCGAGTATATGTTGTGCATCATTAGTAGATAGCTGGTGAGGGTATATGTTTCTAATACAGAAAGTTTTATTTAAAATAATACACAAACATTCTTCACATCAATCATTCATGTAACTTGGAAAAAGAATGTCGTAACCAGGATATCATAACTATTGAAGAGTTTTATTGATTGAGTTAAGTTTGGTTAGAGGGCGTTACCTAAAAAATTGAAAACCAAGACATGCATGTCTCTTTTAGATTCTACTAGGTTGTTATTATAATGAGAATAATAAAATTACCATTTGGATAGGCATCTACATCATCACAATTGGCACGTATTAGTAAAAAAAATATTTCATGATAGTTGTAACTCTTTAGGCTGTGGTGGTGAGTAGTGAATGTATTATATTGGCTCTTATGTTTTATGCAATCCTAGTTCAGTGAGCATTAAAAAAATGTGTCTGCTGTTTATTATATTATTTTCGTCAACGCTTTTTAGGTTATATCATAGCCAATGGTTTTGTGGGTTAACGTTTGGTAAGTTTAGAACCCAGCTCTTCTATTTTAGGCGGTAAAAACCATATTATCGTCTTTGACTTGTTTCTGTATTGTTTTAATCTGGCCGCCATTACTGTCAAGTGACGTCACGTATGTCACGTTGACAATACAATAGCTTGTCAAAAACGATATGGTTTTTAATTAAAAAATAATTTTACTAGAGTACCGCCGCTTAAACAACATGCTGTCCCCTTAAAAACGGTATACCAATTTAAATATCTGGGGCACCGGCTTACTAAGTACACACAGCAACACATCTAGCTATACACTTCAGAAATCTGAAATATTGCGTGAAAGAGAGTCGCACTAGAATGCATAGAAGTTGACATTAATACACATATATACATCTCTTTATTTTTCTCTCTGCTCTGTCTTTAATGGTTAGTTAGGTGTGATGTTGTATGTACCTCGAAGGCGATGACGATATGGAGAGGGAGCGAAGGGCGTTATCAGTGACGGCTATAAGTCCGCAGGTTCACTCGTAAACTTTATTTGCTAACACAACATATTTTTTTCATGGGACAAAAAATAACTGGACAAGGTATGTTACAGAATAAGAGTAACTTTAAATAATAGGTCAAGTACAGTCAGCTACATTATCCACATTACTAATTATAAGTAGAGATCTTTTTACCTGACTGCCGAAGGAAGATGGTAGGGGAAGATGGGGTGGCTTCGTACAAAGGGAGCATTCGTACAGTGGTCATATCTCGACTATCCATCATGCTGAAGTGTTCATATTTATATGCGTGACTGCCGCTCATATGCATAGGCTACCCACCAAAGGCAGCATATTTTGCCAGAAATAATTAATATGTGTTTCCGCGACCCGAAAGTAATTTTTGGTTCTCCTTTGAATGCGTCTGTCTCTAATAAGTTTTACTTGAATTAGAAAAAATCTTTGTATACAGTTGGTAATTAGATGTTTGAGATTAATATGTGAACAATGGTTTTGCGATTACTTTAAATAACGATTACTTTCTATTTCGATTATTTTTCTGATCGTTTTGGTTGGGGTACCTTCGTACAGTCAAAAAGTATGTAATTTTATACCGTACGAATGCACCCCATATCGTCGGCTTAGAGTGCAAACCTGCTTAATTAGTTTTTTGGATTTAGCAGGTTTGCACTCTAAATAGATGAAATAAAGTGCAAATCTGCTAATTCTTAAAAAAGGATTTAGCATGTTTGCACTCTAAGCCGACGAATAAGTAAAAAAATTGTATATCAAGAATAATTATAATTGCAAAACCAGGTCAGTAAGATATGCCTAAAAGATGACTAAATCAGGTGAAATAGCTGAAAATCTAATGAATCCTGGGAAAAAACGGATAGTGTATGAAGGCACCCCACGTATGGGGTGCATTCGTACAATTCCCATTTTTTGGGAAAACCATTGTATCTTGGCAAAGTTGCTTTGTATCAAAACTGAAACACAAAATTATTATAGCCAAATAAGTGGATGATGAAGTAGCATTAATCTCATATTGAAATAGCGGTTAGTTTTTTTTTACACGGCTTTGAGTAAAAAGTGTACGAATCCACCCCATCTTCCCCTACTGTGTTTATCAGTCTACACCGTGTTTTTTTTGATTTACGATAACTTTAAGAGAACGTTCTTTAGGTCAAATAAAGTTAATTTCCCGAAGACAGACAAATGATAACAGTAACGGTTATAAAGAAATTTAATTTTTAAATTTTATCAGTTCGTTGCTTCCCAAGAATAGTGACACAAAGCAAAATAGGTTAATTTTGAGTAATAGGGAATATGCATGGATTTTAAAAATCGCATTTCTCATCAAAATATGAAAATACCGTAAAAGAGATCACCAAAACGGAAATTAAAATTAAAATCGGTCAAGAAATACGGAAGTTATAAGCATTTCAAACTTCTAATTAGACAGAGAGATCCGATGTGCACCGTGACGTCATTGTGCACTGCGGCCATATAAACTCCATGTAAAATTCCGTTTTTCTAGAAAGAGATAGGAACAAATCTTTGTTGGCTTATATCTTGGTTATTTTTATAGTTATTCAAAAAAATATTTTTGTGATCTGTTTGTTACATGAATCAGCTTCAATTGAAGCTGTAAAAAAAAAACATGCATATTCCCTATTGATACAGATCGCTTTAAAATGTGCCGTATTGGTACGGTGGTGGTGATCTGTATCAATTACTCAAAATTAACCTATTTTGCTTTGTGTCACTATTCTTGGGAAGCAACGAACTGACGAAATTAGAGTTAATCACGTTGAACTGGTCTAAAAGGCTCTTAACTGTTTGTGTATGTCACGCCAACATAGACGTATTTGACACTGACTATGAGGTCTATGAGTTAACTCTAAAGAACCTTTTAGAATGACCAAAGATACAACATTTAATTACTTTGTTCTAAACAAAAAAAATTTTTTTTTTGTCATATTTAAAAATCTAATCTACCAAATAGTTTCTATGGATGTACCTAGTAATATGCCGAAGTTATCGTACATAAAAAAAACACGGTGTATATAATTATAAATTTGGTTCCTTTATGATGCTCTAGAAACTAATCGCGTACACTAATGTTGATGATTCTTATGTCAATCGATTTGTTTTAATCTTGTGACTGTTATTAAAGATACAGTCAACAAATTTCAATAAGGCGGCAACAAGACGCCATATTGTAAAAAAAAATATGTCTATGACAAGTGTGGTATCATTAAATAGGTATTTAAAAATCATTTTTAGGTTTATTTTATCATTAAGGATTTATAACAAATTAAAGTTGGTTAGTCGGGTTTTATAAAGCTGGTTTTTTGTAAGACTTGTTAGAGTCTGGCAAATGAAAGCAAAACTTGAGAAAATGCGGCCAATTCAAAAAAATTACATGTGGTATAACTAATTATAATAGGAAAAAAATTATTTGATACTTGATTATTTTTGTATTTATGACAATCAATTTGTATAATAGTCGTTTGCGAACTTAATTTCTTATTTGAGGTTTTATTTCGCAGATTCATTGAATATCTTCAAGATTATCTGTAAACATAAGAAACGGTATCATCAGTATCGTCAATATTATTATATCAAATAATCAGCCGACAAGAATTAAGATAACAAAGTCATACTAACCTAAAAAAACCGACATCGCATCTAAACATTGTTGTTTCTCTTGGAAAACAACTTCTTTCTACTCTTGTTTTTGCTTGAACTTACTGATCATAGTATGTAGCAGCTTTCGCACATTACTTTTTATTGTTTTACCCATATTACGGCAATTATAAATGACTAATAATTGAGTTTACAAAATACTGACAACTCTAACGAAAGACTTTGACGTGCCTTTGACAAATTAATAAATGTTGCCATATTAAAACTTTAAAAAAAGTCCAAGTCACGCTTTCGTTTGCCAGACTCTATCACTTATGTCTATTAGAAGTATATTCGAATCCTACAATGCTAATTGGACTCAAAAAGGTTGATTGTTTCCCCCAATGCAACCAGAGGGGTATTATAAATTCATCATGTCTATCCGTTTGTCTGTCTGTGGTATCGTTATGCCAATAAGTATAAACTGATTCAAATGCTTGTTTTTTTTTCAAAAAGGTAGTTTATTTGAGACAGTTCTTGAATGGATTTCATAAAATTCGATCAGTTTTGAAATACGGATTGCCATAGTATTTTAATTTTGTACTGTAGTTGTTGTGCAATGTAATTAGTACAATTATGAACATAAGCAATCGATATGAGGTAGACGCATTAAACTGAAAAGCTACGCCAGCATCGATCAAATCGCTGTAAATGAGACCCCTTCACTCCGCCTTACATCACAAATAACTATAACACATCGCTCAAACGAGGACTAGGATCACAGAAACTACAAACAGTTTAAACCAACTCAATTTACAGCACACAAAGAGCACACATGTTCGAACGTGGTTGATATCCTGCGAGTATTTTATTAAACTAACCAACTAGGATGTTCCTTGGCTTTCAACAGATTGACTTACATGTGCAAACGGGACAGATGCAATTCTCAGTACCACCGTTGCACTATCAGTTTGAAGCAAGGATGTGTTCACTTCAGAATGCGTTTGTATGATCCTCGCGTCAGTCACACACACTTCTGCAAGATTATACGCTCTCTAGTGTGAGTGTTCAGATCACTGATAGGCATATTTATTCAATAGACATTAATTTACATAACAAAATAAAGCAAAGTAGTAAAATACATTATTTTCATAAAAAAAAAAAGATAAAAGATGTTTATTCAGTAAGTAGGCCGCACGGATTATTGATAATTATACGTATGAGAGCAAGATGCTATCATGTAATTAGCGATCCTTTCATGAGAAAAAGGTCATTCAAGATTTCATCATGTAAACGAAATGCGAAACTTTTGTCTTGACCAACACATGCGAGGTTATCGAAGTATCTCTTGAGACATTCTTGAAAGAAAAAATAAATACTTAAAAGGCGGAGTCAACCTGCATTGCAAAAAAAGTTTGTTACGTTCGTACGTAATTGAATTACTTTTGTGAAGTTTGAAGTTATTTCAACATTTTTTTTTTTTTTATATCATAGGAAGGCAATCGAGCACACATGCCACCTGATGGTAAGTGGAAACTGTGACCCATAGACAATTAGACATTCGCATTCACAAGACCGCAATCCTAAGACTGCAAATGCGTTGCCAACCCTGAGGACTAAGATGGAATGCCTCTATGCTAGTCATTTCACCGGCTGTCTTATCCCCAAACCGGAACACAACAATGCGAACACTGCTGCTTGGCGGTGGAAAAATGAAGTTTTTTGATGTTAATGATGCTTAGCGATTTCCTTGTCTTTTATTAAATGCTTTTGGTTGATTATTATATTTTAATAAATAACGAGTCATACTGTTTTTTTTTTTTAAATTGATTATTTTAATTTATATTGAGTACACCATAATTTTAATGTAAGTATGAATATTGAGAAGAAATATATCCAAAGATCGATTGACTGACCAAGGTGACAGGTAGCTCAGAAAAATAAATGTGATGTAAAAAACTGAGCTGAGTCTGTAATGTCCTCGTAGATGCAAAAAAATAATTTTATATGGATAAATTTGAACCCATTTTTTGTTTAGCAATTTAATATAATTATTCTTAAATATCATTGCCATTTAGCTTATACTCTGTTAAACACACTGTTGTTATTTCAAGCCGATTTTAAAATCGTTTTTTGTTATTGGTTTGAAGTAGCAACGCTAAACTCCCATTTTGTTAAACATTCCACGGGAACAGTGATCGGAATATAAACGTTCATCAAAGAAGATACTTACTGACACACACAAACACACACATACGCACACACAAACACAAACTTTCGCTTTTCAATATAAGTGTTTAACATGAAATTACATCAACAGATATAGGTGAAAAACTTAAGTACACTTTTCTACACAACTACATGACCTCTTGCATGTAGTTGTGTACAAAACTAATGTGGAGTTTACGTCAAATTTCAAATAGAGAATGTCGAACAAAAGAGTTTCACCTATAAAAACATCTCACGTATTTCCGCATGTCTTGACATTATCAAGGTCATGTTAATCTCCTTATTAAACGAAGCGCACGCAGGATTTCTACTTCCTAGGTACTAGGATAACATAAGTCCTAAGAGAAAGCATGCAACTCAAAACATTTAAATTAAATACATTGAAACCGAAATTGTGAAATCTGCCGTATCGTCTGTCCTGTTTCATCTTTAATAATTGCAATATAGTTGAAGGAGCGCAGTCATAATGTGAACTATTCAGATTTTGAATCTGATGGGAGTAAGAATTGCAAGATAACATGATACGATTGGTAATGTAATGAAGTAAAAGCAATTTTCTCGAATAGTTACGATATTGTATGAGAAATTCATTTATAATTTAATTATACACTACTTCGCGACTGTATGGCGTAGCAGCTCGTAATGAGCTACAAAAGCGTAGGAGTGCTACAACTTTTGCGCCTCGGCCGAAACAATAATTATGGTTTCTGTTACTGGTATCGATGTAAGCTTCTATTATAAGTATTTCAATTTATTTGAAAGGCGATCGTAATTGTGTTGCTAACGCTCTATGGTTACATTAAGGGGGGTCCTTTTTAATATTGTAATCTTGTATTGTTTTCGGATTCTGATTTAAAATCAATTTATCGGAAGTGAATGGCTTTTTACATGACGTTTAAGATCGGGGTCTCCTATTTTAATCCAAAGTTCTCTAATATCTTCATAAGAACCACTTATGAAATTCTAACGTTATATTTTTATTATTTATTTACTAAAGTAAAACATGATATAATAATGAGACATTCAATATCTTGGTATAGGGTGCTAAGTCTAATAGTTTTTTTTTTAATTGAATTTTGTTACACAATACTTCGTTTTAGCTTTATTTTTGACAAGCATTTCGTTTAGTGTGTTGATAAGTTATCATAAAACTTTAAAAAAAACATGACAAATTATTGACATGATTAGGATGATAAAATTAAGAATTATTTCACACCACATTTTTAAATTAAACACAGATTAAAATGATACGTCACCGATCGCTTATGTGAAAAACTGCCTTATATTATACGTATTTAGTACGATTTGGAAAAAAGGGTACCTAACATACATACATACATACCTTCACGCCTGTAATCCCAGAGTAGGGTAGGCAGTGCTACAGAATTACCTACAACTTTAACTTTAGGGTACCTAACATTTTAAGTGTTAAATGACTTTAGAAACTCATTCTATTAAAACTGCTGTTTTGTTATGTGATATTTTACTCGCCGCAGCAAATTGATTTCCAAGGTACTTTTAAGTCTTTTACTATGTACGTTCAGAAAATCAATTTATTGAGAACTTAGAACATTATTATATCGGTCAAAGCAAAATAATAAACAATGAAAAGATTTTCTGCATAACAGAAAAACCATTCATGTTAATCTTAAATGATTAAAATACAGAAAAAAATTACATCAGAGATGTATTTAAAAAAAAAAAAAATTGTTAAATAAATAGTTCCTAAAAAGTTTATGTTACAAAAATACTTACAAAATTATTTATCGCTCTTCCAACCATAACCAAATCCATTTTGATAGTTAGTAGTAACCTTTAACTATTAAAAACAATTTTATTTAACGTTCCAAAACCCCGCACGTTGGTCTCTTCACTTGATAATATAATAACTTTAAAAAAAAAACACTATAACAATTTCCAAATATCACAATAACCTAAATTTTCTTTAGAAGTGGCATGACATTGTGAAAACAGCCTAACAATCTGTACCGAGTACTACTTTAACTGGTAACCATCCTTTTTTTTATATCCTAGTACTTGAAATAAAAAACTCGTTTAGTGCGTGCGAAAGGAATCCATAGACTAAGCGAAACCACATTGGGTATCGTTTATGGTTCCACATATCTAGATGGTTTCGTGCTGTCACTGAATATAGTGGCACTTTGCACGAAAGCGAAGTAAAAAGTTTTACATGAATTCCATATTTTGGACGGGATCATACGTTATTTATATTTATGATTCTGATATAGCTTAAAACAGCTCATGTTTTATTTACACATTTTTTTATACACTGAGTTATTCAAATCAATAAACAGTTGAAATGTGCAAATAAAATAACAGTCAACAAAAGGTATATAATAAAATCAAAAAAACTGATTAAATAATTTCCGATGTTAGAATAGTTATTATTATAATCCACAAAACTTTCTTAACCAGTTTTCGATTGTATTTGTTTTACATTAAAGTCAAAAAGAGATAGGGGAAGATTGGCACCATTCGTACGCTTTTTGCTCTGAGCCTTGTAATATAATAACTAACAGCTATTTTAATATGAATCTAAAGCTACTTTATCGTCGACTTATCTGACTATAATAACAGCTTATTTCTGATCTGATACAAAGCAATTTGGCCAAGTTATAACAATTTTCCCAAAAAGTGGGAATTGTACGAATGCACCCCACACGCGGGGTACGTTCGTACACCATTTGTTTCTTCCCGGGATTCATTTTTTTCTCAGCTATTTCACCTGTTTCATTTACCTTTTAGGCATATCTTATTGACCTGGTTTCATAATGATTATATTTTTGATTTTAATTTTTCTTTAGTTCCATGGGGTGCATTCGTACAGTAAAAAAATACATACAATTTGATTGTACGAAGGTACTCCTATCAAACCGATCATAAAAAAACCAAAATAAAAAAATAGCCGTTAAGGTAACTCCAAAACTATTGTTAAAATAACAATCTTAAGCATGTATATACAAACTAGACTAAAGTATTTTTTCTCAATCGATTAAAACTTATTGAAGACAGATGCATTCAAAGGAGAACCAAAAATTACTTTCGAGTAGCCAAAACACATATTAACTCTTTCTGGCAAAGTCTGCTCCCGCACTACCTACCTACCGGAGGGTAGCCTATACATATGAGCAACAGTCCCGTAAATAATTTTGAACGTTTCAACATGTTGGATACTCGAGATATGACCACTGTACGAAGCTTCCCCGTGTACGAATGGTGCCAATCTTCCCCTAAAGGAGCATCGTCGTAATAAAAAAATACTACTTACAATAAAAAGTAATACGTTTCTTTCATTTTATGGACGTATTATTCGACGTGTTTTTTCTTTAATCCGCTTTTTGAACGTTCCAACTTTGTGGGACGTTAATCAAGCGGAGATTCTGTTTGAAACCTTTAAATGCCAGTATCAGATCAACTCGTATTTTAAAGTATAACCCAAAGGAATACAGAAAACAAGCTAAAAATTACTTGAACGATTTGAACAAAATGAAGAACCATCATCGCTTCGTCGATTAACTAGTGACTTCATAAATCGGTCGGGTGTTTAATTTTAATAATCGATCATCGATTGTTATTTTTGACCTCTGCAATAAAATGTGAAATTGTATGTCACGTATTAAAATTACTAAGTACTAAATACAATATATGTAAGAAATCTTGCTTTTCTCTATTTAGAGACATAGTTACCTCCGAGTCATCTTCGTCGTCATCGGCGTCGTACCTCGCGAAAGCGACCCGCAGTTGGTTTTCAAAATGCTCTCGCGCCTCGGCCTTTTCCGTCTCATTTAATTTATGCATCTTACTCTAGCAAATGTCTTAGATTTTGATGGAGATATGAATGCTTTTAAGTAACTTGATTAATGGAACTTTCACTTACAGCCCTTTGAAATTTTTTAATTACGTCAATTCTATGTTATTGGTTAATTGCTCTTGACATTGTCATGTTTTTGCTATGTTTCTTAGTTTCGGTTTGGCAAAGCATGAATAAAATAAAACATGGATGACCTAAAAATAAGATAACAATGATTTTATTTTTATGTCTTCTCCATAAATAATTGGTTATACCACTTTAACTTTCATTTTTCCCATCATTGTTTTAGATTTATCACCAAATAAAACATGAGAGAAATGAGCTCGTCAAAGTGCATTTGAAACTACACGCAGCTACAGAGCGAATTAAATAAAAAAAAAACGATATAACTGTCGATATCTATTAAAGAAGATAAATATCGTCCCGCATCCGCACTGTTTTAATACTGTTACACAATTTGTATCACCTTAAAAGTAAGTACCGTATTTTGAAATATTTTGTGTCAGAAATTATCTTTATTTGTTATGGCCAGACTACGTTAAAATCAATGTCTTATATTTGGTGTTTGAGATATCTTAAAATGGACACCCAGTTTTCACACAACTGCCATTTTACCCCTAGATTAAACTCCCATTATCATGAATTCACACAATTAGTATTTTATTGCATTGGCTTATATCACATAAATTTTCACGAGAATTATTTTAACATTTTAAATAAGCAAATTTTATTCATAGCTTTATTAACTTCATGCCAATTCTTTATCACCGTAACAATCACTAAAATAAAAAAAATAAAAAATCAATAGTTTTATCACTGGTCACTAGTAATCCATCAAATGAACGAGCTCTTCGTATGATATGTTTTGTTTGCTATTTACATTTTTGACTGGCGAGGTGTGAATGAAGTGTTAAGTATCGACAAAACAGGTCGTCGATACACGTCGGGGAGCTTGGTAGCTTAGTAACACCCTCCAAATCAAAGGCAAGCCTTTGAAAACTGACGCCTCGTAGAATTCGAAATTAAACTCTCAAACATTTAATGACCAAAGTATCCACTGACGCTGGGTCAAATTTCTTACTCAAAATAATGAGTGTTTAAAAAAACAAAATTTGTTTTATGTATGCACTTTGATTTAAGAGCAACCATATAAGTTAATGATGCTACGGTTGTGCAAAAACCATTAGTTGAGATTAATTCATAAGTAAAGAGCACAAATTATGTTGTTTCGTAGATTTAATTAATTTACCTACATCTTCAAAAACACCAATTTATAAATGTGATAGCAATTACACTGTTACTTCACTTAGAGACTTTATTTTTGCCCGATTCTAAGAATGTGACCGGTACATGCGAGAATATTCTACTAAACTTTTGGGACGGCGAGCTACTAAGGCCACATACATGTCCGGGAGACACGCCGCGCAAGAAGTGATTTGATGCTGGTTTTATGAGTTCCAGAATATAAAATTGACAAGGCAGTAAAAAGCGTTTGTAAAAAGAACTACTCATATCGTATTTTTGTAGATTATCTAAATAGGCCATGAAGCCCTCGGCGGTCGCAAAATTCCAAGGTTGGTCTCAAGGTGGTTCCGAGTTGAATACCTATGTAGAAGTTTAAAAATGCGGAAATACTCGAAGAAACAACCTAACAAAAGTTTTGAAGCTCGAAGCATTGTTAACTAAAGTTCTTCATCACATTTTCTCGTATATACTGCTAATTATGATAGAAGTATAAAGTGGTTTTTTATTTTTCCCACGGCAATTTGTTTTCTTGGCGCCGGTTCACGGATATTCCATAAATAAACTTTGTAATCGTTATTAAATTTGTATGTCTTTATTTTGTAGAACCAAAAGGTATCAACAGGAACTTATTTCTAAGCTTCCACTGTCTTTTTGTCAGCAAACTGTATCTCATAAACTCATAATAAGCCGGTATTAAATTGAACATTTCGTTTGTATAGTTAAACCAAAACAATGAACATAATTAAAGTAATAAATTAAAGAGACAATATAAAAAAAAAAATTTTTGCTCGATTTTTATTGAAAGTTGTACCATAAACCTAACAAACAGTCGCAGTGAGAAAAGATTCCCCAATTTTTGATCCTATTCCAATTCCGTTAAGGTCTAAAAGTGACGAAACTTTTTATACACCGACAAAAACTATTTTTCTGCCTCACAAACAATAAAAAAAGCTTTTACATGCAGAGTGATCCAGAACTTAACGTAAATATTAAATATTAAGATAGCCCCTTCATCAATAGTATAGAATACAGTTTGAACTTTTCAATCATCTTAAATAGTTTAGGCGTAATTAATCTTGCATAACTATAATTTGTCACTTTAAAACTGAATTATGTATTATAAAATCAAGTTCTGGGACAGCCTGTACAATTATATACTAACTATTTTTATCTCAGTTTAACAATGCCAGAGTTATATGATATACCTACAGACAGCCAGACAAACAGACAATCGGTGATGGCAAAACTATAACTAAAGATTCTTAGCTTCCTACGTAACCGTTTAAAAGATTCATCGAACAAAACTCTTACTTTATTCTAAAACCTCAACGATCATCAATTTTAGTCGATATCACTGGGCATCTATTAAACAATATCGTATTTGAGCTGATATACATACATACATACATAAACTCACGCCTTCATTCCCAAAGTGGGGTAGGCAGAGCTAAATAATTACCAACAACTTTTAAAACTTGTTGATAATTCTATAACCACATTTTGCACAATTAGGCTAAGATATTTACCAGCGCATTAGTGACAGGTTGCAAGCCCATCGCCTAACAGTACAACAAGTCTTTATTCCCTTAGTCGCCTCTTACGACATCCACGGGAAGAAATGGAGTGGCACTATTCTAACCCGGCAACCACACGGATGAGCTGATATAGCATTGTCAAAGTTTAGATAGCTCTTATTTACGTGACAGTAATGGCGGCCAAGATAAAAACAATAGACATGCTGAGGGCCCTGCCTAGATTCACTTCGCTAGCTAACCTACCCGTGACGCGATCGGTTTAAAAACGAAACGAATAGAAACGCTGGTTAGGTTACGTTAGCGTTATGCATCTTGGCAAGGCTTAGGGCCTCAGGACACTTGAATAGTTTTTTTTTTCTTACACGTTGATTGTTTTTTTTTTTTTATGGCATAGAGAAGACAAACTAGCACACAGGCCACCTGATGGTAAGTGGAAACTGTGACCCATAGACATTCGCATTCACAAGACTACAATGCAATCCTAAGACTGCAAATGCGTTGCCAACCCTGAGGACTAAGATGGAATGCCTCTATGCTAGTCACTTCACCGGCTGTCTTTTCCCCAAACCGGAACACAACAATGCGAACACTGCTGTTTGGCGGTAGGTTAATGGATAAGATGGTGGTAGCGATCCGGACGGACCCTGCGCAAGGTCCTACCACCCGCATGTTTAACACAAACAAAACTCATTTTTCATTTTTCAACGTACTAAGATAGCATAAGCGGCCGCCAAGGAAAAGTAGTTCTAAGCCCAATCGTGCCATAATTATGTTATAAAACCGGTAACGTAGGTATCATTAATTTTGTAATGCCTTTAATTTAGTTTTTGTCCATTTTTCTTAAAGCGGCAGTAAAAACTCATTCTGTGAAATTTTCAACTGTCTTCCTATTTTCAGTTCATGGGTTATAGCCCGCTGACAGAGAGACGGACAGACTGGCAGACGGTTTTTCTATTACTACTCATTTACTTTGATTTATACATTTTAAAAAATATACAATCATTATATGTAGCCCAGTCACATTATGTAGAAGAGGAAAGCTTAATTATTTCAAGATACAGCATGTAGCATACACTTTAGATGTTTCAATCCATTGTTTCAAACGCGTTATCATTTTTAAATGTTATTATTTTATTATCAACTGTTTTTCTACTTGTTGGCTTGCTGTGATTTGAAACCTGGTGTTTCACATGGCGGCAGAAAAGTTAATTTGTTATCATATGCATTTAAATCCACCACGCTCCTATTTTAAATACATACATACATACATACCTTCACGCCTTCATTCCCAGAGTGGGGTAGGCAGAGCTTCAGATTACCAACAACTCTAAAAACTTGTTGATAACCCTGTAACCACAATTTGCACAATAAGGCTAAGATGTTTAACAGTGTATATTATCCTATTTTAAAGATTTTGAATAATTGCTACTTTAGATACGAAACTAGCATCCGCACTTAATGCAGTCTTAATTAACAAATAACTATTTTACTTACCTCTATATCCATATCCAACGCCATTTCTTTCTCCAATACTGTTTCTCTCCAAGAAAGTTGCAAATCAAAAAGTTCTACCCCAAATAACTATATTGTTAAATACAAGCGCAGTCATAAATAAATAAGATTCAATTAGAAAATCCATTTCCAATTTATGTTACATCACATCAGTTTAGAAGTCCACTTTTATGCACTCGCCCGTTTCATTACACCTCTTTTAAGTCCTTGGATCCTAGTAACATTCAAACCAGCCACTTTGTATAAAACCTAATTGTTATTTTGGTAAGTTTAATGCAAGCTCTTATGCACTTGCCAGTAAAGAGTGCCGCATTAAAAAATCAATTTCTATTTAAAAACAACTAAAATAGATTAGATACCACGCAAGGTTTTATTGGAATTTAAACCCTAATTAATGAGAATCAATTATTTTATTTCAATGTAATCAGCAGCTTGTTCACCTGTCTCGAGTCCTGACTTTTTAGTAACTTGTGACGTATACGTTACAAAACGTTTGTTACTATTTATCTTCATATGTTTGTTTATCGTATTATCTTATCAATCGCAGTCTATGTAAAGCCTGTGCAATGGCCCGGACAGAACTGACAAAGACAATAAATTTGGTTCACAACAAAACGGAAAAAGGTTATTTCCATTCATATGAATTACCCTACGCAGGGGGAAGTTAATTTCATGTTATGCAGTTCAAATATATGGGTTATGGCGGGCGCGACCTCTGACGACAGACGACCCTTTTATGCTAACACTGTACAGTCAACGACACAGGTAATCATCCTTTTATTTTTTGACATTTTTCGTTTGACTAAATAGTAAAATACGAAAGTGACTTTAAATTAGGAATTGAGCAAAACGCACATACTCGTGCTGTTTGTAGGATCAGTAGATAATTTAATAATTATACAAGACGTATCCGGTGAAATTGTTATATTATATATTGTTATCGAAAATATAAAGGATTGACGGTCGCATTGAGCTTTTAAGTACGTGAATTTCATTAACATTTTATCTATTTGTGATAGTTAGGAAACACTCTAGCGTAAGGTATTTTGTCTAGGGCCAAAACTTCTTTTATTCTTATGTAAGAGTAAATAATATAAAGAAAATGTTTTAAAAAACCAAAAAAACCGCCGTTTTTAAAACATTTATTTTATTCTATAAATACAAAACGAATCTTTATCGCATAAAAACATTACTTAGGACCTCGACAAGTAGGGGTAGTTCGAAAAACTCACGCGCAACGTAAATAAGCACCTGCCCTCTTCATCGGAGAAATACTGGAAAAGGGCCGAACCTTAAGTGTACCCGAAACTGACGTGCGTGCATGACTCGATGTATGAAAGGTGAAGAAGCGAAAGAAATTTGTCAAGATCGTAGCAAGTGGAAAAAAGTGGTCTCTGCCTACCCCTCTGGGAAACAGGCGTGATTTAATGTATGTATGTATGCATCTTCAGTCTGCTCGTGACCAAGATCGTTGCAACACGATTGAAACGTGGTGTATATAATATAGTGGTTTTACGCGATTAATTTCCGTTTAAGATTTATAACAGTATGAACGTCGCGAAACTTTTAAACAAACAAAAATATCATCGGTATCATCATGGCTTTTGTTAGTTTAGTGTTCGCATTTCTCTTCTACGTCAAAAGGATTATATTTTATTCTTTGTACCTATGTATGTATGTCTATTTCTTTGACACGCTCTACAGCCTAAATATTTTGGGAGTGACATAGTCTGCTCCTAATTTTTTAACAAAAAACAAAACAAAAAATAACAAAATTATGATATTATTGTCGCTTTTTTACATATCTTATTTGCTAGGTGCTTGAATTTTTGATATTACACAAGCTTTAATTCTCCCTTTACTTTCTTTTCAAAGTCGCTTGGTCTGTGTTGCTCTTTACGTCGTTTGCCTTAAATATTAATAGTATTTATATAATTTATTAATTATTCGTGTCGTATCAAGTTTCCAATCATTTTGAGTAATCAGTTTTCACTCGTCTACATTACGTTCTTACATTACCTACCTTTTGGATTTCGTCCGCCATTGTACTTTATTGTGTTTTGTGCAAATTAATTTAAATAAATATATGACACACTTTATTTCTGACTGTACTTTCCTGTCATCAACTGATTATCGAAAGACGAATCCAATGAGTCCAGACTAGACGGAACAGCTATGAGCAACTAATCAGTTCCATCATAATCCCACACTCATAAATAAGAGAGCCATATAAGATATTTTTTCTGTTAGTTCACAAAAAATTGATACATACATACCTTCACGCCTTCATTCCCAGAGTGGGGTAGGCAGAGCTACAGAATTACCAACAACTCTAAAAACTTGTTGATAAGTCTGTAACCGCAATTTACACAATTGGGTTAAAATTAATACAATAGTTAAGATATAATTTATATTAACCGCAGTTGATACTAACAACAGCAATTTATTTAGGGATTCAACTAACATTTAAGTTGATGTATCTCACGTCTTAGTTGACGTATCTATGGTGTTGTCAGGCTCGTATATAATCAACACGCTTATGCACAAAAGTCACAATCTTGTTAAAGTCGAGTCCGGAATTAGGCGAACTAACTTGACAGTTCATTGTACACTAATGTTGCCACAGTTTGGCTAGTGCTGTTAATATCGATATTTAAAAAGTCTAGTTTATCATTATTATTGTGTTGGGGATCTAACTAATAATTTTACTAAGCAAAATAATAATAATAAAAATTTGTTGGATTTAAAAATACATCGCACATCGTTTTAGACATCGTTAACGACGCAGTCCGCAGTTCATATTTGCCAGCAAGAAAGGAATGAATGCTACATATACACATATATACCTATGTATGGTACATAAAATGTACCGTACTAGCCCGACGGAAGCCACCTAAAAGTATCACAATGGCCTGTTGTAATGTCAGCATTATTTTTGTATTTTATTCCTAATTTGAGGAGTAAGTATCGTAAATATCCGCTTTAAACCGTACATCCTTCAGATCATATTATATCGTAAAAATTGCTGTAGTTTTTCCCTATTTGGCAAGTATGTATGAGTGTGAAAGTTTCGACGACAATTACTTGATAAAATATAAATATAATCAGATTTATAGAAGGCACAAGGTTATATCGACATATTTGTGTCGACATAAACCTATCACTATTTATTTTTTCCTATGTCTGGCAACATTTTCGGCTGTCAAGTTAGTTCGCCTAATTCCGGACTCAACTTTAGAAGCGACGGTATCAGATGGTATCATTAAATGTCAACGAAATTGTATAAGTATGCCTAAATTCAAGTCGTTTTGACAATTAGTAGTAAGAGAGAATCGACTACCAAGTTTTAATTACATTGTTAGTTACAAATTAACACAGACTTTGTAAGTAAATAAGTATAATATACTTAATGAATATATCTTAAACAAAACCAGTTCTTAATTCGCATATTTTCTTTAATGACCCTTCATTTTTATGACAGAGCTTCGTCGTTCATGCCTTTTGCATGTTTCAATGGAAGCGTGATAAATTAGCATAATAATAAACTACGGAATTTCTCGGTGTCTAATGCCCGGCTTGAATGTTCAGATCGTTAAAAGATTGTCATATCAGATTAAGTTTTGATACTTGTTTTATATGGAACATGGAACATTATCAATTTCAACCCAAAAGAACTTAGTCTATCGGTGGTTTGAATATAAGTAACGACTATTAATACATTTAGAAGCTACATCACAGAATTATACACGTTAATAACTTAGTAATTTCGTGCTATTGTTGTTTTTAAGATAGCAAAACATTCACGTTTGTTAAGAGTAATACGATTCTGTTTATACCATTATTCTAGATTAATCAACGTATATATCTGATCTACATATTATATAAACCTAGACGTGGAATACTTCAACCTATAAGTTACCCTTCCAACTAAAACGCTCCTAAATTATAAATCATGCCGTTGTTGCCTCTTTGTGGTTGCCATTCGTGTCAGCTCACTGCATGATATAGCATTATACACACACGGCTCTGCCTCGTTATACAACCACCCTATAGCTGTAACTACTTATAATACAGCACCCTCTACTTACCCTAGCAATCTCTTCCTCGGTAATCTGACTCTTAGTTTCCGTGGCGGCCATCTTTAAAACGAATCCAAAACGATTAACCTTATCTGTCCGTAAATCAACCCATTAATTCAATGTCACCACAATCTTAATTAAAAAAAGTCCGCGACAAATGTCTGCCGATGTCAAACGGAGGCAAAAAAGAACTGGTACATTACGGAGACATTTTTAAAGGTTTATTAAAAGAAGGGGAAAAGGCAAGGCAAATTAGAGCAGTTTATTAATGTTAGAGTAATTTGTGTTTGTTTGCGTGGGAGACAAGCGTGCCGGGTACCGCTTCGATCGCGTCGGCGACATGCGGCATAACGATTACAGTCTTGTCCTATCTTACTTTTATGGGGGGGTAAAACAAACAAAGGGTGGTACAAATACCATACATGATTTCCATACAACTTGGTTCAATTTTGAGATTGTAAGTGTTAAAGCCCATTTACAATAAACAACTCTCGTTTGCTATCTCCGTGCTATGCAAAATTAAAAATGTCTCCTTTTAGTGTTTAATTTACCAGTATTACGCCCTTTTTATGGCACACTAGCTTCTGCCCACGTCTTCGTCCACGTAGATATCGATTATCCTTATTCTCTTGGGAACTTTTAAATGTTCCGAGAAAAAAATAGACTGTGTTAAACCAGTGTATATCTCCATTCTAAATTTCACACAAATTCGTCGAGACATTGCAGCGTGAAGAAGTAACAAACTAACACACATACGCAGACACACACACTTTCGCATTACTTTACTTTAAGTACCTTTTAATAAAGGCGATGATTATTTGATAACTAGGAAGACGATTACTGGTTTGAATGGCCAATAATTGGGGCAAATAAAACTTTAACCAAGTTTTTTAAAATGGCGCTTATTTAGTAAGTTTCGTTACTATCTTCACTTCTCTAGGATTTAATTTCTAACAAAAAAACTAAAAAATATATCGGGTGTAGTATCGGGTAAGATTGTGGTGTTGGCTGAACCTATAGAATGCAAGTAAAGTCCAGCAGAAGGTCATTTTTTCAATCATAAAAAAACAATAATACTTAAAAGTAAACTACGCTACAGTGAATACATAGTAAAAAATATATTATTAAAACTATCATAAACGAAATCGTTACAAATGCAAGATCAATAACATTCAAAGGAAATATAGACTAGGAAAACAAAATGACGAGATATCTACGCCTAAAGCAAAAACAAGAGAAATTAACTACGTCCAACGAACCCATCCCCATAATATAATACGCATCATTCATCATTCAGCCATCCTTGGCATTGAACTCTGTTATTTGTTTTAAGTAAGTTTTATTTAATTTTAAAGTGACATCTATCGACAACACCAGACAACCGTAAAACTTGGAACGTGGAACTTTTGCTTGTTAAGTTGGCGTCTTAGTTAAACGCTCACCCACTCAATTGGCAACTTATCTTACAAGCTTATAGACCTAGTTGACTTTTTGTTTATGATGTCAATTGATCTAAATCTTGTGAGGATTATATGTATGTAAATTCATAAATAAGAGTCAAAGTCCAATATTCTTACTAAACGTTGAGAAAATCCCATACTACCTGAAATGAAAAGAGCTGATACTTAATTATAGCACATTTTCTCACAGATATATTTAGTCTTTCCCTTCTAAGATTTAAAATTGCGTTGTCTAAACATTAAGTGTTGTCTGTATTTGAATTTAATACTTGTACTTAAATTTAATATTATATAAGCACATTTTTGACGTGTTAGGGTGCGGCTCCACTGAGGCGGAGACGAGAGGAGCGGAGCGGAGCTGTGCCAATATTAACCAATGGAAACTGCGCAAGGCGCGCTCGACGTGACCACATGCGCCTTTTATTGGTTAATATTGGCACAGCTCCGCTCCGCTCCTCTCGTCTCCGCCTCAGTGGAGCCGCACCCTTACTCTGTACTGTATTAGTTAATTGTGGCAACTTCACTGGTCAATGTGTTATGTAAGTTTTTCTATAATATTTTTTCTTTACTTGTACCGTTTGTGCCCAAATAAACATTAAACATTTAATATAACATCACAAATGAGGACGTGTACATATTACCAGAATGGTATTAACCAGTTTGTAATTAAGACCGTGAAAAACTGCGTTTATTTACAACAGTTACCATACATGAACGTGTTTTAAGGCAAGGATTTTGATCTTCATTCTTCTATTTAATTAACTACCTATACAACCAACAAAATATTTGCGAAGCTTTGAGATCTGTGTCGGTGATGTCCATAAATGACATATGTTATGAATTTTATGTTAATTAAGTTTTTCATTCTATATTTACATACATACATACCTTCACGCCTTAATTCCCAGAGTGGGGTAGGCAGAGCTACAGAATTACCAACAACTCTAAAAACTTGTTGATAACTCTGTAACCACAATTTGCACAATTAGGCTAAGATGTTTAACAGTGTATATTAGTGACAGGTAGCAAGCCCATCGCCTAACAGTACTACAATCCTTTATTCCCTTAGTCGCCTATTACGACTTCCACGGGAAGACATGGAGTGGCACAATTCTAAGCCGGCAACCACGCGACAAAACGCGGTATATTTATACTAAAGTATTAGAAAAGTTCAACATGAGTAATCAATGTTATTATTATAGTTGACAAATACTTTTTTTTAACCGACCACAGTTCTTCAAATAAAACCAAGATGAAACTTAACGTTATTAAAAGGAAACGTTCCTGATCTGAGGTTTATTTAAAGTTCATTCTGCTATTTGTTGGTTAGAATTTTGACAGAAAAGAGGGTATTTTTATGCTATGCTAAACGTCGTGATTTGATCAGTAATTTGATTTTGACGTGGTATCATATGGTCAACGATTTTTGTCTATTTTATTTATTTTCACGTCATAAGTAATTAGGCTTATCCCAAATAGAATGAAATCAGCCCGTATGTATAAATGGAAAAAAAAAAATTAAAGCAATATTTTTGCCATATCTTTTCTTAACGCGTAGTCTGACTAATCAGAGTAAGAAGTCAGAAGTTTTAGATTTTTGTTTAACTAACTTCTAGGGCGTAATTGGCAATATCCATAGTAATCTCACGGATAAATAATTGTTTTGTTTTTTTTCTATAAATTACAAATGAAATAAAAACGGTTACTTTAACTATCAGTAAGTATTTATCGAGAAATTTAGACACAGGCCTAGGGCCTGTGTCTAAATTCTACTAAATCTACATTAAATTGCAAAAAAAAGATGAACAAGCATAATCAGAATAAGGGGGCGTTGATCTGCATAAAATAAACCAGGACTACATGATGCTGCAGATGCTTAATGCGGTCTGTGGTGAATGCAAATATACACAGCATAGGTACATTTTTCGTGTACATTCATTCACAACCATGACAGATGTATACCTCTGCAAATACTACGAAGCGTTTCACACTACTACTGCACCGCCGCGTAGTATCACTACTTAAATGTGTGAGTAAAATGGGTTGGGCATGTATGCATCACGTGAGCTCACTAAATTCTATTGGAGAAGCTGCACTCGCATTTTCTCTGTCATGAGCTCCTAGTACACCTATATCGTAATATTTGCGCTTTCTGAGCGGCCAGCTAAATAAATAATTTTGGCACTTTGGCATTTGAGCTCTTTTTATACCCGCAACCCAACTAGTTTCAGCTAAGGATATGTTAATTAGTTAAGATAAAGAGTAAAATATGGTTCTTATGATACGAGTATTGAACACTATCTTTCAGTAAAACTTTTACTTTCTCGAGTACTCTAATAGCTGCGTCTGCGTCCGTAGACCTTTTTGTCGGGTCATAAATATCAGGCTGAAACTTTCTAGACCGCTTCATTTCAGTGAGTGTGTGTCCATCATCAGATGTACCCATCATCAGATTTCACTAAAAGCATCTCCTGGCGAGGAACCAACGCCTCGAAATAGCCTCTTTAGTATGAAAAACGCACTCTGACCCGTATTATTTGACCGTGAGTGTACAACAGGTGTCATCTAATAAAAAATAACTTGGTAAACATTATTAAAGCATTAATTAATTAAAACACAATTTGGGTGAAGATTTCACATCATATTTTGTAACTTATTTTTAAACCAAGAAAAACTAGCTACGTGTCCTGAATCTAGACTAACGAGTCAGCTCATCTCATAAATGAATTTTATAAGTTGCGCCTTATATTAATCAGTATTTTTTTGTTTTTAATCTCATTTTCAAAATAAGGGTCTGAATTGCGACTGTCTCTGTCCTGTGTCCACATACATAAATATCACAAACAATAACAAAAATCACATAAATTATTCACAATTAAAGAAACCTAAACATTTTAAACATTCAATAATATAAATCAAAGCAATCAAGCTGGCTCACCCAGAGTACAAAGCACGCACTTTGGACCTCATCGTCTCACTCCGCACACACTCCACCAATAAATGGTGAACATCCTCTGTGACTCCACAATAAGTACAATTACGTGCATCCGCCCTTTGGATCAGATGTTTCACTGTCGCACTTAAAACTTCATTAAAAAGGTCGGTATTATTATATATATATTACATTTGTAACGATTGTCTGTGCTATGGCTGACCCTTCCTAACCTGTCCAACATAGAGAACACCAGGTGGTGAGACCGGAGGGTTGAATTGAAAAGAAAGGTGATGTGTGTATGAGAGGTCACCCTTGCATAACAAACAGTCCATACAACAAAACACGTGCAAGGGTAAGAACACATGATTTAATAATGTTGTTTTGTTTTGCTTTGTTTAGTTTTTGAAGTTTCATATCACCAAGAAAAAACTGATATATAGATTACTAGATATACTCGTATGTATAGATAGAACTGAGGGTACGGGAGACCACGACTGATATTATTGCCTCATTCGAGTATCGTTTCACGGCTAAAATTGAAAAATATCGAAACTTTTTGTAATTTTGAATCCAAAAATATAAATTTAAGCTTTTTTTATATTTCAATATAATTTTTTTTTACTCATTTTCTAGATTCATCTTGAGAAATTCTTTATTTATTTTACTTTTAAAAATTACTTAATTCACAATCTTTTAATAAATGAATAAATTTAATTATGTCCTAATAGGTTAACTGTATCGTGATAAGCAAAAGCAAAATAATCGTAAATCACGGCTTTCTTCCATAAGTGCTAATGGTTCCCTATGTCCTCAAGTCCCATTTTATATTTTTATGCCATCTCTAAAACGAAACGTGGTTATAGAATTATCAACAACCTATTTAAGAGTGCTTGGTAATTCTGTAGCTCTGCCTACCCCACCCTGGGAATGAAGGCGTGAGTTTATGTATGTATGCCATCTCTGTGCACAATCAGATTTGGTTGCGTTCACTGGCACTGAAGGTGCTGTTATTTACCTGTTGCTAGATGTCAGCTGTGTCGCTAAAAGGGACATCACAAGTTAAAAGCCCTCGAGAAAAAATAGTACCTGAAGTACATACTCTACTAGGGGACTTTAAATACTCGTTTTACTATTCAACTCTAGATTGCATTTCTGTTGCTTATGCTTAAAATTTTGTATCAAAATATTTCCCTTCCATACCCAAAAAGGTACGTGAAAAAATTAAAAAATAAGACTAAGAAACCTAAATGTTTGTCGTCGTAATAAAACAGCTCACAGTGACATTTGTAATGTGATGCACGTGTCCATGCATTTTGTAGTATAATGCCATAATGTCAACAAATAAGGATACCTACTACAAAGTAATTGGCAGCCAGTATAAGCAATATGAAACCAAACAAGATAGGACAGCTCTGTCAAGAAGCAATAACTTCAAAACAACACGTCAGTCGCTTTATGAGCAATGTTTGTTAAATATTTTGAAAAAAATTGCACCGTGGATAGGTTTATTATTAATATGTGATGTTTAATGTCTGATTAAAATTTAATTTTATGGTACATTTCATTCACAAATCATTAAAAATCACTTCGAGTTGTTATCGTTTCTCAAGCGTGGCGTAACAAATGCGCGTAGTTAAATCAAACGATTGTTTTTTTTGTAATTAACGTATATCAATTGAATTAGGGATGCATGTATCGGTAAAGTTTTCATTGATGTACACATAATTATTCAAACATTCACGCCTGTATTCCCAGAAGGGGGTAGGCAGAGCTACAGAATAAGTATGTGTTTTATATTTCAAATCAGAATAAAGCCCCTAAACGCGGACCAGTATAACAAGTGCATCGCGAATCTACGCGCTACTGGACTGCTACGACGCCTTTCGTAAGTACCAGGAGATTGGTCCAGTGCTTGCAGTTGCAAACGTTGCATATTGATCTAAGTAAATATCTAAGACATACTAATTTCCCTTTCAGCAGCAGGCATCCAAGAGCTTGCGTCACTCATTAAATTTATATTCTCTAGTTATGGCAATTTTAGGAGCTGCATTTTTTGTTATGCTTCTCTAAATAAACGAGTTTTTAGCTATCAGTACATTGAGTTCATTATATTTTTGGTAAATGTTGTATACTATATTATTGAGTTTACTAAGTACTATGTTATGTTACTTTACTTATGAAGTTATAATTAAAAAGTACATATCGATTGGATAAATCTTAAATGATTTTGTTTTAGTTAATTATTTCTCTATTATTCTTAAATTAAAATAAAACGAATGTGTAGTTAAAATGGTTTAATTATTATGTTCGATTACCAGGCAACCATAAAATATGTGTTCAGGCTTTAGCTTACTTTTTTGACAACTTTTTAGTGATACGGTTTTGTTTTTTAACTCGGCCGCCATTTTGTACTGTCAAGTAAAGAAGGGCTATCAAAAAATTGACAATAAGATAACAGATCAAAAACAATTTGGTTCTTACCGTGTTGAATAGAGCTCAGATACAAAGTCAAATTTGGAAAATAATATATTTAGTAGCAATCCCGTAGTGCGCAGAGTGACGTTGGTCTACGATCATAGCACTTGAAACTTTTTTTTCATTTAGTGATTTTTATTTAAACTAATAGCAAAAAATTATAAATAAAACCGATCTTAAATTAAACTATATCTATATCTCTTTCTCATTTTGTTAAATTTTCGTTCATTTAGAACCGCCAAACACTTAATTAAATTTGGTACTTATTAAGCAATGCTTCAAAAAAGACGATGACAATTTTAAACGTTTTCCAACGATTTATGAATGAAAACTTTAATAAGATTAAGTTTTAGTTAAACATAAGACATTACAGGGTAAGGCGGAATCCATTACAGTAAAAAAACATCCAAAATACTTTCAAATTTTTTGTTCGACAGACTTCGACGTAAACAACGAAACTTACTAGGAAAATATAAACAGAAAGAGCGGTTATATTACAGTTAAATTAGTTGACGAAGCTGCCCCCTTTTAGCACGACATTGCGTTCACTGGTTGATAGACTGGACGGCTTTATTTTGTCCGTATTTGCAGCCAGATGGCGTTATAATTCTTCCTAGGACATGCACAGAATTATGAACAAGCTGGGTAGCAGGTTGCTTTATAATCAATTGGTTAGACCGAGATTAGAACCAGTACCGTTTTACCTAGCTATGTTGATTGTTATAAACTTAAGTACCAATTTAACCAAACAATATTTAATTTAGCCTATTTGTGCAAAATGTGGTTACAGAATTATTAACAAGTTTTTAAAGTTGTAGGTAATTCTGTAGCTCTACCTACCCCACTCTGGGATTACAGGCGTGAAGGTATGTATGTATGTAATATTTAATTAAATCAATGTAAGTCGTCTGTTAGTTCATATATTTTGACAGTTGTTAATACCCTAATAATATGTTAAGTGGTACTTCGTTTGGTAAATAATTTCGGTACTAAAGCTCAATACTAAAGCTAATTTGACAGTATTCGTCACTGAACATACCATAATAATTTATTTTTTGTTATTTACTTTTGTGCTGATTCGAAA
Source organism: Acleris emargana (assembly GCA_927399475.2). NCBI lineage: Eukaryota > Metazoa > Arthropoda > Insecta > Lepidoptera > Tortricidae > Acleris > Acleris emargana. Next base: position 9,828,991 of record OV656835.1, on the reverse strand, counting down.
TTAAAAGGGTTTGAGTCCACGATCTTTTATTTAGACAAATAAAAGGCTTTAAGTTATAAGTGATTCTGAAGAGGTTTTTTTTAATGTCATCCGGAGACCGACACTCACTTTTTAAAAAATTAACATATCTCGATAACTAGAACGAATCGAGCCTTTTTTTATACAACATTTTTAACTCCGAATTAACTCAGTAACGCAGTCACGCTGTTAAAATCCGTCAGCCATGTCCCGGGCACGGTGTATATCTTTTACGGTGTTTATCCTTTATACAATAAATAAAGTTTTGACTGACATTGAAATGTAAATTAAACCAAAACGATTAATAAAAAAACATTATTATACAATTAATTGACTATCTTGAATGTTTATTCTAAATTCAATCTACTAATCATTGTTTATAAATATATCTAATATACACAAAAAATTACTAGCGCAAAGCGCTCTGGCTGCGCGCGAAATTGGACCTTTAGTAAAATTACCGACGCGAGATGCCATTCTATTTACGGAGAGGATGCACCAATCAAATATTACAGACGCGATCGAATATCTCAACTCAACAGCGTTTTAAGAACTGTAAACAACTTGATAAAACTATGTTGTCAAGCCAGGCTTGAGAAACAAAAGTTAACAGTTCGTACGGTTTCCATTGGATTTTCAATGAAATATGAATGTAAAAATTCTTCCAAATTTCTTCATTATTATGTAATGTCTGCAGTAAGATTAAAAAATATGTTTCAATAAATTATTTATAATAATAATATTTTAAAGTAATAACGATGGCTTGGTTCAAAGTCGCACTAATGTCAAAAAAAAAGTTTTGCTTTTAAACTAGATTTTCGAATAACATCGGTGTTTATCGATTTAATAAAAGATAATAAAAATATAAAAGATGTTTATTCAGTAAGTAGGCCGCACGGGCACTTTTACACGTCCAAAATCTACCAGTGCTTCACAAGAGACCACTGCTGAGAAGAAACGCCGCAAGAAACTCAACAGTCAGTCGTTTTTTTTATATTGCTTATATAATAATAAACTTAACCTAGCATTATATAAAACAATGAATCTCACATAAAACAAAAAATAAATACATTCATGCGCAGTTGAGCAGGAAAATGTGTCAAAACTCACAAGAACTTATAAGTAGTAGTAAGAAGAAATCTAAAAATATAGAAATTTTAGGAATTACACTCACCTACGACGGTGCAAGACAACCCACATAAAAAGCCTCGACACATTCTCCCAGAGAATGTTTTCAATGTCAGTGGGGCAGCAGCGCGGACATCACCCTCGTGTAGGTGAAGGTCGCGAGTACTTAAGCTCCCCTTCGTTATGACCTGTTTATACTCGTATACAGAGTGCCCTCAAACAAGCGCCAAAACTAAAAGAGCTCATAGAGGAGCTCATAAACTGTACGAATAGTTTTCGAGATATTGGCATTTTTATGAAAATTTAAATTTTGTATTCTTAAAAATGTGATATCGAATGCATTTAAATGTTTTTTGTTATAATAATAATGTAGCAGTATAAAAAATATGCAACTTTTTGATTCTTGAAAATTTAATATTACAAAACCAACCTAGCAGATACCGTAAAAAGCATTCATACATAGAAAACAGTTAACTGACAAATGCGCACTTTTAACTACGTTGCAAAGTTCAGATAAAATAAGTAGGTCACCATGTTTTATTTTATTTGTGTTAGTTTTGGTATAGTTGTTAGTACAGCCATAGAAACCAAGTGGTAGATAAGATTTTTAAATAATGCAAAAAACATTTTTTTCATTTTAAAATATATCTACGTTCATTGTAAAAGAGCCTTTTGATTTAACTTATAAATAGTGTCAAATATGTCATTTATAATATAACCATAGAAATTACTGGACGACGACAATTCTGTGACATTGTTAAATTTTTTGAAAGCCACCATTACAATCCTTTTGTAACGACCAATTAACCAATTAAGACCGAGTTCAGTATGAACCAATAGTGGTGGTTGTTTAAATTTGACCATAGCAACCCTTTTGTAATGACCAATAAAGACTGAGATTGAGATTGAAGACGGCTTGCACTAGTTTAACGTGATTAACTGATTGAATTTAATAAAGAAATATCTTTACAACAGGTACAAGTTACCATCTTAAAATCTTCGAGAAATTAACTTTATTTGCCCTAAAGATCGTTCCCATAAAAATAAAGCACATAAAAACCCACGGTGTACTCATATAATGGTAACAAAAAGCATTCGTACCGTTCGTACTGCTTCTAGTATCACACTGCAGATATTATCTTCTAGGGTTATGCTGTCCTGGTATTTAGTAGGCATTTATTTGTTCCGCGCGTGCCTTGTTCTAGGACTGACCTCGATAAATATGTCTTAAATCTTTTGAATGAGTTTTTTTTAAAGTCAACTGTAAAAAGCGGAAACACTTCCCACAAATAGTTAATTTTACTTACACTTAGCACACTTTATACATTTTCAAAAAGAGGCATGACTTCTTTAGTTTTCAACGGTTTGGTGTAGTAGTTTTTTTGAACATAACATTATTTTTTTATTTACCATCAGGCTAGTAATGTTACAGAAGTGGCTGGCGTTCTTTTTCACGTTGGTTATAGATGTCCGATACATTCAAATTGATTGATGAGTCCTAAACAGTGTAAATTGAAATAAGCAGAAAAGCTATCATCGTATTTTTAGTGCCATCATTTAAATTAAGTCTTCCGGGTTTCATTAATTGCATTTGGTGTGAGAAATCCCAAGAAGTTTCTAAACAAAATGACTCAAATTAAAAATTATACATCTTGCAATTTTTTTTAATGTCATGGTGATGATTCTCAAAATACTTCCTCATAGTTTTTCTACTCAATCAAATATAAAAATATTCATGCTCCTGCTACCAGTACCAACTAATTCAAGAAGTATCTACCATCCTATACACAAATACGTTTTTGTTGGGTTAAATACTACGATATTTGTTTAAAAGATGAGAAGTCTTCAGGTTTTTGACAGAATCGCATCTTAATAAGATATAGATTTTCCACAATCTATAGATATGCAGAAAAAACATCTTTAAATTGGAATAATCTTAAAAACTAATGGTAGGTTGAACATGCTATGAACTTTGGTCTAAAGTAATTATTTTTTAGTACCAAGGGTCAAAATTACATACATACATACACATACATAAACTCACGGCGTGAGTCTCACGCCTTCATTCCTAGAGTGGGGTAGGCAGAGCTAAAGAATTACCAACAAGTCTTAAAACTTCTTGATAATTGTCCACAATTTGCACAAGTAGGGTCAAAATTGTTTAATGAAAATCGAGAAATACTTTAGCAGATTAGAAAGTTTGGATTTATTTTGAAGGGATCGAAAAAGAAAAGCTGTTTGATGGTTATAAATTCAAGTGACGTAAAAAAGTACGGGTAACTTAGGGCTGTGAAAGCTGTCTTATTAATCTGATTGGTGGTTAGATGTCCGTCTCGAAACGCCTTACAAACAACAAACTTGTGTGACTTGAATATTACTTCCATGTGGTCTGAGGCGGGCGTTTCTGTTAAAATCAGTTTATTTTTACGGTGATTAATGAAATAATCTTGAATTAGATGCCATTGTGTTTCAGGACGCGATAGAAATGTCAATTCCATGACTTGCCTATATGTTGATCTGTTTAAATACGTTTTCATTAATTCTATTTGTGGTAGTTCTTGTTAATCGAACTTTACAATTGGGTTAAAAATAACACTCAAAATTTCCCTCTCGACATACTAGGGGCGCTTTTTCTTTTCTCTACTGGGTAAAACTATAAATGTGATTTTCACTTGGCTGCCTCTATTGTGAAGTACGTAAGAGCTGCCGAACTGTCGAAAATACAATAACATGACAAAAACAATATGGTTTGAACTAGTAGAAGTTGATGCCATAGAAAAGACAGACTAGACAGATGCATAACGCTAAAGTTAGCACGAACAAAACAAACCTTCTGGGATTCATGAATCCCTAGTACTTTCTCGTAACAACGGCACTGCATTGGAGCTGTTGCCACTTCATTTGCGCATGCGAATTAGAAAGCTTTGAACCCAGTGGCCTTTTACACACGTAGCAGTACGACGCTCGCGGTCGAGGTCAAAGTATTTAGAGTTGATGATACTATTTATTTGGTTTTAATTTTTAAAGACTTTGTAGCACTTCTCTTCGCAATCTTTGCAAAATATTCAACAGTAATTAAATAGCTTTCGTAATACTTAATGAAAGGGATGCGTTAAAAAGTTGGTCAATTAAAAATCGAGTGAAGTACTCGTAACGCAATCAGACAGTATTAGTCGGTGCATTTTTTAAGTTTGCGAAGTTTCGGCTTTATTAACGACAATAAAAAAAATACCAAATTAAGGGTCGTAACAACTCCATTTACCTCCAACTCAACCGCCAGTGTCCGTAATGTACCAAGTTCAGAGAGGAACTGGTATTATAACGATGGTAGTGGGATAACGAACTTTCGCGAGCGCTTTTCAGTCAACCTCCAGACGAGTGTACTCACTCAGTCTTATTTAACACGACGCATTCCATTAATTTTTTGTTTGACACTTAAAAGCCAATTAAGAAAACCTAAATTATAAGCTGCAATTTAAATCCAGGATTTTCTTTTACCACTATAGAAATATCTAAAATATATAATAATAATCTTAAATGAAAGCACTATTATTATTATAAAGTATATACAACGTGTTTTTTTTTTATTTACGTTAACTTCGGCATATTACTAGGTATATCCATAGAAACTAAGTGGTAGATTAGATTTTTAAATATTGCAAAAAAAAAAAAAAACTGTTTAGGACAAAAAGTAATTACATGTTGTATCTTTGGTCATTCTAAAAGGGCTTTTAGAGTTAACTCATAGTCAGTGTCAAATACGCCAATGTTGGCGTGACATACACTGTCAGTTAAGAGCCTTTTAGACTAGGTTAACGTGATTAAATGATTAAATTTAAAAATTAAATATCTTTTAAACCGTTACAATTATCATTTGTCTGTCGTCGGAAAATTAACTTTATTTGACCTAAAGAACGTTCCTTTAAAGTTATCGTAAATAAAATAAAAACACGGTGTATATATTAGGGACTGTAAATTCGAGTATATGGTTTTATTTAAACTTAATACCACCACGCGTTCTGGAGATAAAGGGTCTTGACAGACAGACAGACAGACAGACGGACGGACAGACAGACAAACAACAAAGTGATCTTTTAAAGGGTCCGTTTTTTTCTTATTGCGATACGGTACCCTAAAAATATGTGTTTTGAGGATTTTTAGTCTGTTTTTTGAGAACTCGAAACGACGACAGGCAAACGTTAGAAAATAAATCGTATGGAAAAGTACGTCCGAACTACTCCTTTATATGTTTAACGGTTAACAGTGTCCTTTTGCGTTTTGATTCTTGAATTTGGGCACGCAGTTTTCCAAAATTGGCATGTTTGATATTGCCTACTTGGAGAACCTGATGTTGCCTCTTTTAAATCATGTTTTTTTCAATTAAAACGTGTGTTATTAAAATGAAATTAGCTTTTAAGGGTAAGGAAAGATTCAGCGTAAAATGCTGTATTGGAGCGTATCCTGTAAATAAGTTGTTAAGATATACTGAAGATCCGCTAACGATCATCTGGCTGTTTTCATTTGACAAAAATGACAAATAACTTGTACATACATACATACATACCTTCACGCTTGTAATCCCAGAGTGGGCTAGGCAGAGCTACAGAATTACAACTTTAAAAAGTTTTTGATAATTCAGTAACCACAATTTGCACAAATAGGCTAAGATGTTTACCAGCATATTAGTGACAGGTTGCAAGCCCATCGCCTCACAGTACTACCAGCCTATATTCCTATATTCCCTTAGTCGCCTCTTACGAAATCCACGGGAAGACATGGAGTGGCACTATTCTAACCCGGCAACCACACGGGAAACATACTTATGTATTTAAAAATAGCTAAATCAAGTTTTAAATCGTCCTAATGATTTGCAAACTCTCTTGCTTGATAAAATAGTGGATTATACACCGAAGGGAAAATGCACTGTTTTATCTCACGGGCGCGAAATTGAATCATGAGCAAAATGACGGACTCCAGATTTAACCCCCGAGCGTAGCGAGGGTGTTTCAAATCAATTCTTGAGCAAAGCGAGGGAATTAAAACAGAACTTTGAGTGCAGCGAGGGATTTAAGCTCGCTCAAGACGTAACCAGCTTTATTACAAATGAGAATATTCTACTTTTTCACCTTTTTTTGCAAGACAATTAATAAAATACAGGGTGTAAGGGACGGCTCACCGAAAACTGAAACCATAGCTTCAGACCATTGTACTGAACTGAAATCCAGTGGAAATTTTCCCGGGAGAACGAAAATTTTCTCGTTTTTTTTTCCATGTTTTTGCATATAAACCGATCTAAGACAACATAATATTATTATGACATCATACTCAAGCTCATTATGTAAAAAAAACTGTGAAAACGACATTTTCACGTAAAAAACGAGAAAATTTTCGTTTTCCTGGGAAAATTTCCACCGGATTTCAGTTTAGTACAATGGTCTGAAGCTATGGTTTCAGTTTTCGGTGAGCCGTCCCTTACACCCTGTATAATTGGGCAATTTCAAACATGTGGTGTGAAAAAGCTTTTTTACAATATTTTTGACTAAAACGAAACTCCTCGTGAAACTAAATTCCATGCATAAAGTCGCGGGTGTCCTCTAGTTAATAAATAAAAATACCTCCCTTGCGCCAAAGGTGACTCGGTCTCAGCGTCGAGGCGCCCAACATTTAGTGCGGGCACCAGGAGCGCATAGATGCATGGAGTCGATCTGAGTTGCTGCGTAGTTATTTCAATATCAACCGTATTACCACAGCATAAGGTTAACCAGACAACTAGTTCGCTACAATCGAGAGGATCAAGGGGGCCGCTAACAAGGATCACAAATTGACGATGTTATGATGGCAAAACGTAAATACGGTAGGATGTTTTGATGATTTTGACCGTATGTTTAGGAGTTGTTCTTAATATGAATCGGACAGCGGATACCAAACGATAGGATATACCAAATATGCAAAAAAAAAAACAATTAAGAAAGCAACACCATCTTGTCAAAAACCCCAAGAGAATCCCAAATCGTATTGTTATAATAATAAATGAATTATGATATTGTTTTGAACTCGTCTGTCACTACTGTCAAATACGATTTTGATTTTATCCCAAAAATAGTGGCGCAGATCTTTTTATGTCATTGTACTTTGTCCACCCTTGAATGGCCCACCGCAGCTGCTACTTTCGATCTGTTCAACCAGGAGAACATAATAATGTTGTGGTGAGACCGGAGGGTTAAATTGAAAAGAAAGGTGATGAATGAGAGTAGTCACGCTTGCACATCAATCAGTTTATAAAATGAACAATGTGTAAGAGTGAGAAAACATGATTTGTCAATATTCCGTTTATGTTACGAAGGTTGATATCACCAAGCAAAATCTGATAGTACGGGAGCCCACAGCAAAAAAATTGTCTCATCTTTTTACGGCATCGTGTCGCCTTGAACCTTATCGCATTTTTAAATATGTCAAGAAATTACCATTTAGTTTTATAGCAATCAGTCTGATTTTTGGAATGTAGTTGAATCATAGATCTAAATAGCAAAAATACAATGTCCCGAAACCAGTTGTTACAGACTTGTTTTATGTTTGTTTATGGTTCCTTAGTAAACTAGGAACCCTTATAGTTTCGCCATGTCCGTCTGTTTGTCTGTCCGCAGCTTAGCTCAGAGACTCTTGGTACTAGAAAGCTGTAATTTGTAGTAAATTTATATACTAGTCTCGCCAATAAAGTGATAAATTAAAGTCTTGAATATTTTTTTGAAATTGACGCACAAAATATAATTAACTCAATAGGAAAACTATCACTACTAAGTAGACTTCAGTGGTTTTTGAGTTATGGTTTAAATGTTTATACCTACCGAAAACTTATTTACGGTGTTGGTAAACTGACCGTGACCTATGTCGAACTATGGGGATAAAAGTTTTCGAACGGCAAAGTTAAGTTTGTCGGGAGGTCTAATTTGTTTGTAGCAATGGCAACGGCTTCGGAGCCCTACAGTGAGCATGGTCCGACATGCTCTTGCCCGAATTTTATTTGTTTTTTTTTTTATTTTAGGTAAATTTGCGTGCGGCGGTTTATGGTGAGCGCAGAATTTTTAAATATATTTTTTGTTATTAATATGAAAAAATCTATGTGTATTTTTATTATTTTATTGACATTTTTTTTGCGACATATGAGTAATAGGTCCCCATAATACCGTGACGTTTTTTATAGGTACTGCCCACCTTATCGGGTTCAGAATCAAATTAAGTTGAGATTTTTTACGGTTTTAGCTGTAAAAAATATGGAACATGGATATGTTCATGAGCTCCCTGACTAACAAGTAACAGGTGGAAAACGTGGGCGGTACCGGTGGGCGGCAGCCTGCAAATCAATACCGTCGTGAATAAATCAGCCTTCTGCATTTCCTGTTGCCCTAGTACACTGTTCGAGTCTTTCGGGAATGTGGTTGCCTACGCCCCCTTCAATGCAATCTATTGTCAAAATACTTATGTCAATTTTATTAGAAACACAATTTTAGCATTTATTGTTAGCATATAGCTATTTTTTTTATTTTTTTTTGCCCCCGCGGCGACTTGAACAGCTACTACCGCAGGGATATGGCTTCCACGTGAAGTGATTTCGCCAGTGTCAAGGTTTATATGAGTATAAAACACAATCCAATCTTCTCTAGGAAGATTGGGGGCAACGTTGTACGGTGATTTGTAGGTCAGAGGTCAAGATAGTTTTAACCTCTGCACCACTGCGAGTCCACTTGAAACGAGAAGAAAGATGCCAGATACACGAAATAAGTCCAAGTCTACAATCACTGTGCGACACTAAGGCATAAAAAGTACAAATCACTATCAGAAAAGAACTTTGAACACCTAATTACCCAAAAATTAAAGTCTAAAACAAATTACACGTCCGCCATCTTTTAACGTTGCAAATGGCCTCCGCATATAGCTATGTATGCGGAGAGCAAATCGTTCATTGAATTCAAAACGGACACATTCCAAAATCAGTCAGTGTTGCATTTTAAAATAAGAAGCTATTCGTATAAGAATGTAGAATTAAGGTATTAAGGCCATCTGTGCACTATATACTTTTGCGTTCTTGGCCGCTGGAAGGATTGTCATACTTGTTGCTAGATGTCGCCTGTGTCGCTAAAAGAGAAATCTCGAGTGAAAATTCCGTAGGCAGAAATATTACAAGGAGTGCATACACAACTAGGAGATTTTAAATACTCGTTTGGATGTTCAACTCCATAGACTCCAGATGACGCAACTGTTGTTTATGACACGCTTATGATCAACGTTTTGTATCAAAAAATCCCAATGGCCCCTCTATAACTTATAAAGTATAGAAAACATAAAAAAACTACTTAGTAATGTAAATATGTCGTAATAAGAAAACGTGCAGCAGTGACAATAGTGCGCATGTCCATGCATTCTTTAGTTTAACGCCATCTGTTAGTAAATACGGACATTACAAAGTAATACAGGCAGCCAGTTTACTGCAATATCCAACCGGACAAAATAGCGCAGCTCCTTCAAGTAGGAGTTACTTTAAAAGATCTCTTGCCGCTGGTTCATGTTTTCCTAGTATGTTTCAATGCTTACGTCAGCCGCATTAAATACATTTTTTTTAAATATTTCTACAAATTTCATCTGTGGATGGGTTCCTTATAAATTTGTGAAGCTTAGTATCTGATTAAAATTTAATTTTATATTACTTTTCATTCATAAATCTTTGAAAAACGCTTCGAATTTTTGTCATCGTGTTTCTCGAGCGTACCGTCTGAAATACGCTTTTAAAATTAAGTGATTTAAGGGTTGGTATAAACGTAAATCAGTTGAATAAAGGGAGGTACCGGGAAAGTTTTAATTGATATGTTTTTCATATTGTAAGATTGAATAAAACCGCTGAATGTGCATGTGGACCAATGTAACTGGTGCTACGCCAATATACGCGCTACGGGACTGCTACAGAGGCTTTTCTATAGCTAAAAAAAATTACGTTTAATTCAGTTTTTAATCGACTGCTTTGCTGTTCCGGTGTAGAGATAGGACAACCGGTAAAATAACTAGTATAGAGGCTTTACATCAAAGTCTTCAGGGTTGGCAACATTTACAGTCTTGGGATTGGAGTCTTAAGATACATTGTAGTGTAGTAACGCATAACACGTAGGGTGGTGCAATGCTTATGAATGTTATACAAAAGGTTGTTGTACTAAAGGAGTGACAATGACTATTGTTATTCCTTTCGTAGGTAGTTAAATAAAAATATGCAATATCAATTTGAATTTAGATTGATTGAAGCGCACCCCTGAAATAAAAAGCGAAATAAAAGCCTTAATTTTTGTTTATAAGAACTATAAAAATATTATTCAAAAGTGCGTGGATAAGGATTGATAATTTAAGTCTCACCTGCGCAGAAGCTCCATAAAATACCACGCACCCCCGCAACCCTCGAGTAAACGAGAAGTCCCTGATAATTTCCTTCTCGCTTGCACAGAGGCTACGGAAAATACTATGCCACCATGAACCGTATTATTTTTTACTCAGCCGCCATTACGAGTATATTATATTATTTGCCACGATACTAAAATTACCATGCCATGAGTAATTAGGGCGTTTCTTTAAAAGTTTGTACCTAGTTAAGGACTAAATTAAGAAACGTTAACTTTTCCACTGAGTGACGAAAATTAGTCATACATTTATATCCTACCTCTCAACGCCAATTAGCAATATCTCAAATTCAATAAATGAAGTAGATACAATCCTCACCCGTCAGTAATATGCTTGCACTTGCTACAGGAGTTTTGGCCGGGATACCACCATTTGTCTTAATAACAGTACAGCTAATTTTCGTAACTCAGTGGAAAAGTTAACGTTTCTTAATTTAGTCCTTAACTAGGTACAAACTTTTAAAGAAACGCCCATTATGAATGTAATTGGTAGTAATCGTTAAAAACCGTAACTGGGCATTTCTTTAAAAGGTTGTACCTAATTAAGGAGTAAAATTTAGAAATGTTAACTTTTCCGCTGAGTTACGAAAATTAGTCGTACATATAACTACCTCTCAGCGAAAATTAGCAGTATCTCAAATTCAATAAATGAAGTAGATTCAATCCTCAACCGTTAGTAATATGCTTGCACTTGCTACAGGAGTTTTGGCGAGATACCACCATTAGTCCTCAGTGGAAAAGTTAACGTTTCTTAATTTAGTCCTTAACCAGGTACAAACTTTTACAGAAACGCCCAACTAATGGTTAAATCTCAAGGATTTGTGTCAAATTTTCGATAACTTTTTTTTTACAATTAGATAAGTTAACTACTAATCAAACAACGGACCCTTAGTTCTTTTTTACCTGTATTAATTAAATAACTCAGTTTTCTAGCTCAAGCTTACGAGTTTAACGGGATTTGTATTTCGGCAAGTCGCATCCAATGTTACCAGGAGTGCATACTCAACTAGGAGAGGCGTGGGTCGCAACGACACAATAGTGCGAGGTGAATCTCCCGCTCATGTGCGTCAGGGATTGATGCTGCGCTCATAATGCACACAGCTTAAAATCTGGGATCCTAGTGAAAACAGGTACAAGTTGACTTAACTCGTAATAAAAAAAGGGTAAAATGATCCCCAGAAATGACCTCTTTACCTAGCGACGTGACACGACCATCCAATAAATTACAAAAAATCCCGATCAGATGTAATGAACCAATGCCACGAGCTACAGTTAACGATATTTATAATTTAGAAATGTGATAAGTTAAAATTATTTCGTGTGATATACAAAACGGCAATATTTGCCCAGGATGTGATAAGATAAAATCTGAAAAAAATAAACTAAACCTGCATAATAATAAATAGGATTGTTATTTAGTTCAATCTTAATAAAAACCTAAAGATGCGTTCTGCAATAGAAAATATAATATCTTTCAGCCTTACTTTAACTTAGTTTTGAACTTTTGATGGCGCGCCTTGATGGAAGATGCATTTCAGAAATGCAGTTGGTCTCTTCATAAAAGTGAGGGGACCATTTGTTGATTGAAACAGATTTTTAATTCAGATCCTTTATCAATGTTTATTACGATAACATTACCTTCTCGAAACAACGTATATGGCGATAGTTACCACGGCCCGTATCCCTATTCGTAAATCAATTTTGGTACCAATTTAACATTGACGCCAAGTGTCGCATGATCATCGACCAGTTAATGTGTAGTATCATCATGTCAGCCGAAAGACGTCCACTGCTGGACATAGGCCTCCCCCAAGGCTGTCCACTCAGACCAGTCTTGTGCTTTGGTATATGTAAATTATTTTATAAAAAGGCGAGTCTTTTTCTAGGAGTTTGAGCCATGGTTAAGTTCAGAGCTCCTAAAAAAAAAAAAACTATTTTGCTTTTGACCTGCTCATCTGGCCTATTATTGCCTAACGCACTTGCAATCGCAATCGACTTCAAAACGGACCAATTGTTTTCATTTTGTATGCAGACTCGCCTTCGGACTGTAAAAATGTTTTAATAGTTCTTATTTCATCATCATCATCAGTCATCAGCCACAAGACACCACAGAAATGGTGGCCGATGCACTTTAGTACCTTGTCAATTCAATCGCGGTGACAATTCATATAATGTCAATTTTAACATATCAATAAATAGACACGGTACTAAAGTAAACACATATTTATGAACACGACTGTACCTGCTATGACCTCGTAGCGGTACGCCGTAGATGCTAGTAATATGTGAAACCATATCCCTAAGTCAAAAACATTACCTTCCTTCTTCGGCAGTTGAGTAGCCCTAAAAAGTCGAATAAAGTGCATTATCAAATTCTAATCCTAATGAGTGCGAGTGGTATGGTGGCTTCGTTTACTTAACACAGTTATAACGCCATCTAGTTGACTTTTCAAACATCACTTAATTATCTTATCTAGATGAGAGCTGGTCAATGAATGAAAAACCGGTCAAGTGCGAGTCAGACTCGCGCACCGAGGGTTCCGCACAAATTCGTAGGTACATATATAATAGTTCAGCTGGTCTATTGCCTGACGCACACGCGGTCGCAATCGACTTTAAAGCGGAACAAGTGTGCTCATTTTGTATTCAGACAAGCTTTCGATTTTCAAAATGAAGACGATTGCTATTGCGATTGCGTTAGGCAATAGCCCCTTAGGAATCAAAACTCGTGTAGGAAATTACTTATGCCCGGTTCACATTATTCCAGCAAAAGCATTCCAGTACAAGTACATTGCGTCTATAACGTCGCTCTCGCCGCAAACGTGAAAACCAACTCGTCAATGTACTTCTACTGGAATGCTTTTGCTGGAATAATTTGAACCGGGCATTATAGGAAATTTTGGTTAATACAAACAATTCTTACCTTAATAAATTAGTTAGTAAATCTAATCAAAGTTGTTTTTTTTATTATTTAATTAAATATCATATTTAGTCCATATTTGTAAGTGGTGAATGAAAAAATAACGAATATTATCGCATTGTACATCAAAATTTGAAAAAACATTGTCTATGATAGTGTTCGTTTTGGTTGTGCTGTTGTGCAGAAGAAAAATATAATGAAATAGCATTTTGGGGATTGGTTTTAAAATCTATGTTAAAACGGCTCCCTATGTCTTCCCATAACGTTAGTAATCCTAATTTCACTTGCCATAATGTTTGTGGTAATTATAATTGTTTATCCTAATGATTACTTGACATAATTTTTATCGACATATTTTCTCTTGAAAAAATGTTTTTGTTCCTAATAATCGTTTGGCCTAATGATTAACTACGGCTTTTTAATTTTGACAGTAATGTTTCGAATCCTAATTTCACTTGCCGTAACGTTCTTGCTTCTAATTATCAATATGCGTTACGCATCCTGTGACAGTGTCGACGGGGCTCCGCTTCGCGGAGCCCCTATTCCGCGTAGTTTGGCGCTACGCGCCTGGACACAACTCTAAACTAACCTAAACCTGTTTTTTTTATTGACCGCCTGCGTTTGTTTACAGCGGGCGAGGGCTGCCCTCCCTTTGCGCCTCCGGCTTTTGACTTAATTTATTAGGTGTCACAATATTCAAAACTAACAAAATTAGGAAATTAATGATTATAGCGAACACAATTATGACTAAAATGTTTTAGGACTATCGATATATTATGGGAATTAAGCATTATGGGTACTGAACATTATGGCTGACATCGATTGTAGTTACATGCTTGTTTGCTATGTTTGCCTTTTTTGTGTTGATATAGATTGGGCTAGTTATGAAACACCCTGATTTTTTGGTTATTTAATTAAAATTTACAAATTTCAGACTTTTTCCTATACTTGTAGTATAAGACGGTGCTACTTGCGAAATTTCATCGTTCTAGGTCATCGGGAAATACCCTATACATTTTGATTCCCTCGACAGTGTCGAAATACACGTTTTTTGCGGCATAAACGGCCGTATCTTTTTTTTTACGTTAACGTAGGAGCTTGATTTTTTCACAGTTTCACGGGGCTGTAGACCGGAGTATATGGTTTTAATTTCAACTCGATACCTCCTCGCGTTCCCGTGATAAAGGGTCTTGACAGACAGACAGACGGACAACAAAGTGATCCTATAAGGGTTCCGTTTTTTCCTTTTGAGGTACGGAACCCTAAAAAACAGACTTCCAAAACCTATGCTTCCCTAGTAGCTACTAAGCCGTTGTCTATAATTATGTCAATGGGTGTTTGTTGAACTCAACATAATTATTTTACTATCCCAACCATTCCAGCCTGTTAAGCAAAGTTTGACGGCATATTTGCTTTCCAAAAGGTGGGTTTTCTGTATTTAACTGGTAAGGCTTTTCAAAGTATAGACATACTTTACTAAATACAAGGGAAATAAATTCAAAATAAGTATGCCCGCTACCGTTGAAAGGTACTTTGAAAAGTGCATTCGAAAAAGAATGTGAAATTCGGGTAAATAACTATTTTTCACGTATCGTAAAAATTCAAAATTACTCAATTTATTTAGTATTCACTTTACTAAACAACAAACAAGTTGTGTTGATTTGCAGCTTATGGGTTTGTAGAGTAGTTGAAAGGTGTGTGCCGAGTGCATTAAGACCTCTAATAGTTACGAGTATACTTCAGTGACGTATGCCAAAGGGACGTACTTTTTATCTTGCAAAATTAGACGATAAGTTCCGAGGGATTAGTGATAAACGATTTACGCAAACGAAGTCGCAGGTACTAGCTAGTAACAAATAACAAAGTAATGCTTTAAGTGTGCATGACACAAACTTCTTTTAAATCCATGAATGAAAGAAATTTAAAAAATAACTTAAGAAGTTGAACAACAAAGATTAATCAGTAGGTTTCATAACTAGTCAAGTTTTAATTTGATCTTGTTTGGTATAGCGGTACAAATCGGTGAAAGTTTTACTTTTCCTCCACCGATTTTTGAACCTTGTTAGCGTCGCCTTCGATTCTCTCTACGAGAATTTGTAGCAAACATGTTGGCTGGTCAACCTTTTGCAGCGGTGATAAAGTTGATATTTAAATAAATACACAAACATTCAGATCAACTCCATGCATCTATGCGCTCCTGGTGCCGCCCGCACTAAATGTTGGGTGCCTCGACGCTGAGACCGAGTCACCTTTGGCGCAAGGGAGGTATTTTTATTTATTTACTGCACAAGTGTGGACCAGTGCGTTGTCTTGGTGAAAAATGATTTTCTTTTTCGCCAAATGGGGTCGTTTTTCCATTAAAACTTCATGAAATCGCTGTAACAAGTTGGCATAATATTCGCCGTTAATCGTTTTACCTTTCTGAAGGTAATCAACATATATTACAAAACGAGCATCCCAGAAGACAGTAGCCATAACTTTATTCGCCGATAAAACTGCTTTGGCCTTCTTTGGTGCAGGTTCACCTGAAGCAATCCATTGTTTTGACTGCTCCTTGGTTTCTGGTGTATGATGATGAATCCAGGTTTTGTCAACAGTTATGAAACGACGCAAGAAGTTTTCAACTGAAATAATTATTATCATTACACCTAAACCTCGCCAAACATGCCTCTGACAGGGTCACCCTAGTGCGTTTTTGATCTACTGTGAGCAATCGCGGCACCCAACGGGCGGAGAGCTTCTTCATATCCAAATAAGTGTGAAGGATATTACGAACCCGTTCGTCTGAAATGCTTACAATATCAGCTATCTCACGGACCTTTATTCTTCGGTCGGTCAATACGATGTCATGGATTTTGGTGATCATCTCTGGTGTAGTGTCTTCAACTGGGCGTCCGGGTCGGTCGGCGTCGTCAGCAGTGCTTGTACGGCCACATCGAAAATCCGTAAACCACTTGTGGATCATTTTAATTGATGGAGCAGAGTTCCCGTAATATTTGTCTAATTTTTTTTTGTATCCGTAATGGTTTTTTTTTCGCAAAAAATAATGTTTAATCCTTCGATCAACAATTTACAACTAGATTCAAGGTCCCATACAAAATCAAAGCGAAAAAGTGGCCGTGTTCCGTGAACCTTCTAAATTAACTTAAATTATACCTTAAGTCTAAGGAACAAAGATCCAAATAATAATAATTGTTTAAAATACTTACCACCTTTCGTCTCAAGAGCAAAAGCGTTCGATAAACAAAGGAACATTCTTCGTTTCAAAAACATGTCATTCTATTTTAGGAACAGGGAAATAATGGAGTCGCAATTATATAAGACAGACATTTTTTTTATTTGACTGAGATATAACACAAACAAATTAACATATACAAATATTGACATGAAATGAAATATACTTATAGATAATGAACTAAATTAAATTATTAACTAATTATTAAATGTATAAATGACAACATTTCAAATTTCTAACACTAATTTGATTAATCCATTGTATTCCCTGTGAAAACAGGTCGACGCTAATATTTATGTATTTTAGCTAGGATTGATACTTATTTTATTGTCAATTGATTAAACCTTACTCATTCTAAAAGGGCATAACAAGCTATACGACACGACAAAAGCAAATTCTATAGGTTCTAAACAACTTACTTATAAAGTGGAATAAGCTTGGAATAGTTTATGCCACGCTTTGTCACTTTCTGTCAGATGCAAATGTAACAATTAAAGACAAGGACAAAGCATGGCATAAACTATTCCAAGCTTATTCCACGTTTATAAGTAAGGGGGTAATAATAAAAAAAAATTAATCCTATAACAGATGTCAGGTCAGACTAACGCTGTCACTTGTCAACGTCAAAACGATGCTTTGACACCGGACTTAATCTTATTATGAGATACATACCTACACTAAAATTTGCTGTATTCTGCCGTACAGTGTGAGATTGGTACATTTTAATAAATTAATAATAAAATGAGATCTTAGCTAAAATACAAAGATATTTACGTATTCCACTTTTTACGCAGAATACATTTTATTAATCAAATGATAGTGTTAGAAATTTAAGAAGTTGACAATTTAACTTAAATCTAGATTATCTGGCTATAAAATATATAATATTCATTAATAATAATTCAGCCTATCTACGTCCCTCTACTAGGCACAGAGCTCCCTACGACGAGAAGGATTGGGCTAAGTTCCCACGCAGGCCTAGCCAGGCAACAGCCATGGTAGCCTAGTTGTTCGACCTACCGTCTCTCAAACAGAAGGTCGTGGGTTCAAACCCGGGCTGGCATCTCTGAGTTTTTCGGAATTTATGTGCGAAATTTAATTTGAAATTTACCATAAACGGCGAAGGAAAACATCTTGAGGAAACCTGCACAGATCGGCGAAGAAATTTAATGATGGGTGTGAAGTTCCCAATCCGCATATTAATTACCCTTAAATAAATTTAGCTTGTTATATAGCTGTCTTTTAGAGCAGTTTTTTGCTTGAGAGGTTTCTTTTTTACAGATATAATGCAAACGTACTGCTCTATTATTAATTTAAGCAAATTTACTTTATGATTATGTTCGGGTTTTCCAACGAACAGAACTTTTTCGATTAATGATTTTGAAACAACCATACGTATAAAGTTTTTATAATATTTTTTTGTATGTCTTTACCGCCACTAATGCGAAGACAATTGCGTATAACACGTTCGGTCTTCATACAATGTCAAAGACATCGTTTGAGGCATAACACAATCCACCCATGTCTCGTATGTCTATTAACTTGTGGAACCATAGTTTTTCTGTTGCCCACATGTCCTTTTTGCAATCGTCGCAATTAAGATTTTTTACTAGGCTACTCACCACGAAACCAGAAATATAACCTACTATTTGTGAAGAAACGTCCGAAATTGGGTTATGGTCTAATTTTTCACTGAGTTCATTGCAATTTCTCTGATATTTATCAAAGCTTTGCCGTATAGATTGACTTTTTTTAATTTCTGCAGTACTCAAGCACAGCAAAAAGGATCACTAGGAAATCTACAAAAAAATAAACATAAATATATTATTTTAAAATGAGAACTACTCCATGAATTTCTTGTTCCCAAACCACCGATTATTGACAAGATGGTTGTCCAAACAATATATTATTGATTTTTTAATGTAAATGCTAATATTTACGTACTTTAAATGAAAAACTGTCTTGTACTTACCTAAAGAAATATATTCCTTCCGAAACCTTAGTGTTACGGTGGCTACTACCGCAATTTTTAAAAGCACATTGAGGCATTTTGTCACGTCCTCACGTTGGCTGTGGTTGACGCGTACTGTCAGAAATAAGAGCACAAACTTATTTTGTGCTCATATTTCTCTGGCCATTTTCAGAGCTGTGACGTTGAATCTAGTTGTAAATTGTTGATCGAAGGTTTAATCAGAACACGAAACTCACTTGATTGTTTCTTTTTCATAGATGTCAAAAAAAAAACTAGTCGTGTGAACTGGCTGAAAATATACGATTTACCTCAAAAAAGGCTGCATTACAAATTGACATTAGGGCATTTTTTTTTTCAAAGTTGTACCAACAGATTTGTGATGATTTTTTTTCGAACTTATTAATTGTTGAACTTTAAGGGTGTTGAAGCATTTTTAGTAGTCTTAGGTATCTTAACTTAGCAATGGTTTTGTAAAACATACGGAAATTAAATTTATACAGCGATTTCAAAGTGGCTCGGGCTCATATTTGTTTCCCTTCCGTTACCATATACATTTATTGATATAAATTGAAAGAAAGTAAAATGGGGATAAACAAATGCTTTACTTACTTGAAAATATAGTAAGTTATGAAAATAAGTTTTATTTTTAAAACATTATGAACTAATTTGAAAGAAATTACGATTATTGTAACTATTTCGTTACCAGACGACCAAAACCACTTACAATTTTCTTTACCAGTTGGACGTTATGAGGTTTACCCGACAAATTTATTTATACGTGGATACTTTAGTAAAAAGTTTATCCATATAATACACAAATTGCAATGTTTATCAATTGGGGATTTAATAATAAAATAAAATGTTAATTATTTTCAAAGGACGGTAACGAAAATAATGGTAACGAAATCATAAGGCTGCAGTTATACCAAGATCACAAATCCACAAAAGCTTTATTAACCCGACTGACCAAAGCTAAATGAGGGTTATGGTTATCGCATATTTATAGTGGTTACATTTTAGACTTTCCTGACCAATACTGATTATTGAGAGACAAATTATGAGCAACTGCAATGGTATTAGGTAGGTACCTATTCTTTGGTGGATGCTTCATTTTTCGGGATAGTTTGATAGTTTGGTAGTTGCAATTTTTCTTGCCTTTATATATTTTTTTATTCTCGCCACGTCCTTTTTTCTTTGGATTTCATATTTAATAGGGTCATTTTTAAACCTTTCCCGATACCGTTTTTGTTTTTCGGCAGCTGTGAGAGGAGCCATTTCTATAACAAATGTAGGTAGTTTAGTCGTATTATTTAAATTTAATTGAGATATCTGCGGTTAATGTTATTGAAACTACGCAGCAGATTAAAAATAACACGTTGCATTATTCTAAAGACAATTTTGCAAACCGTATAAGATGATTTACTTTTGTGGTACAAATAAATTTACCTATGTAAATACTATAATTTATTCAAATGTGATCTCAGTGTAAACATAACTTTATTTTTCCATTCCGTTACTTTTTCCATTCCCCTTATACATGACTGCCGACATGGCAACGAAAGGGGAAGTAACGGAAGTAATGTTTTGCACTTTGAAATACAAATTAAATATGCATTCGATCTTGATTGTAAAGATATTTTAGTGAAATTGAGTTAAGATATAAACAATTATTTAGGTAAATGTATCACAACAACATAAAGATAAAGATTTTACCTTCAAATCTTGGTAACGGAGTGGTGGAACCCATTTTGAACCACGCAAAGCACGACACTTCAACACACAATTTTTTCGTTTACTGACCGTTTGAAGACAAATATTGTGCTGCTACGTGAAAACTAAAGTTTCTAGATGAAAATTAAAATATATTTTGGTTATAAAAATGATACCTTAAGCCTAATATACGGTAACGGAAAGGGGGAATTCCCCTTATGTCGAATGTGGTGGACACGATTTAAACTAGTTTTTTGTTAAATATTAACTCTAAAGGAGACAAATTAAGGGCGTTTTTAGTAAATTCACATATTAGACTCCCAAAAACAAGTGTTCTCATGTACGACAAAAGTTTCCAAACTTGTTTATTTGACGTTCGAAAATGTAACACCAGGCCTGGACGCGGAAAAAATTGGGGGTCTTAGGGAACAAAAATAACAAAAAAACTGTAAATTTAACGTTATTGAATACTTCTAGTAGCATCATTTTAAACGTAAGAGTATTGTTTATCTGGTAACTTAGCTACAAGTCAAAGTTTTTAACATAATCATGTAAAAAATATTAAATGAAGTTGTCGGACACGTGAAAAACGCTAGGTACACTAGAAAAAAAAAATGCCCAATTAATGAATTTGTGAAGAAAATACCTTTAATATGATTTTTACCAGACTCTGCCCTCGTATGTTATAGTGTCTAAGAGCTAGTTATGATGATGGAGAGAAGGTGGCAACAGGATCTCTGTAACGTAGAGCATCCAAAGGTTTTTGGCAAGAACTTGTATTTTAAACTTGATTTATATGGCCACTACGTCGTCATTCTTGCTCTGAGACCCATGAAGTGCGGCGCCGGCCCTGGCGACTAGGATGGAGTGCCTCCCAGCTAGAAAACAAAAAATGATATCGACGGATGGCGTAATTTAGATTTAACTCTTGAGTATTTTCGTTAGCCTTAGAGACAGATGATGTATGCCTGTGTTCAATCAATTTTGTAAGAATTTGATGAAAACCACATAAAACCAAAGAAAATAAAATAAAACTCTAAATCGTAACTCTAAACACAAGCGAAAATTAAATGACTTTAATGAAACCATGAATACCCTATATCTTGATATTCATTTTTATTTTAAATTGATATTTCATCACACTTGCACGTAAACAGTATCTAAACATACAGGTTAACTTGGCTGCAATGCCCCATATAAAACCCTCGACCTTTCTTTTTACCATGAAACCCAAGGTCGGTAAGTAATTTTTTTTTAATTTATAGCACAGCACACTGGTCATGCAAGTTCAAGCAAAGAGTTTACACGCAATTGAAAAATTGTCTTAAAAGTTATTGAAACAGGAATTTCATTGCAATCTCGCTACATGTTACTTAAATACTCAATTAATGTTCTTAATAATCGATTTTAATAGTTATCTGTATCAAAACGTCGTTTTTTTTTACACTCCTTCAGGGCTGTATGTATAATTTAATTTAATGTGGTTACCAATAGAGTATATAATTGCAGGTAGCCGCCTTCTTTGTTATAACGGGATTGCGCTTGATTGAACTTACCTAGGTAGGTTACCACGGTTACATATAATGGCAAGAAAAACCCAATTAATTTAAAACAACCTGACCTCTAATGATTTTTCTCATGGGAACACATCTTATATCCGAATACAAAGCGGTGCTATATGGTGTTTGAACATATAAATAACAGTGTTTTAATTTAAATTGATTAACCCCTTATTCATAACTGTCTTAGTGTCGGGAGTACCATTATTAGGCCAAAATGGCAGTTAAAAATTAGCTTCCTTTTTGTTATTTGCCTCGCTTTATTAATGTCTCCATACCTCCGCAAACTTACGAACACAAACGAGCCAAATTTACGTTTCATGAAATTAATTTTAAAATATCGCTCAGAAAGCACATAAAACATTAATTTGTTCATAGACGGGTCCGTTTATGAGCTCCTAGTACAGTTCGAAGCCGATGCTTTGTTGCCAGCTCGACAGATCAGTGCGGTGGGTATCCAAGCTACGGTAACGATAACACCAGGTACATTCCTTGTGTACATTCATTTATAAACAGAACGTACCTACACATACGCAGTATTTTACGCTAGCATTAGGTTTTACTACTACGAGTACATGAATGTGTGAGTTAAATGGGTGGGGGGTGTAGCGTGTAGGCATCACTTCGAACTGCATCTTCTGTGTTATGGGCTCCTAGTTGACCAGTATCGTAATATTTCATGATTTTCAGCGGCCAACTCACAGATTGAAAAAAGTAAGAAAATTTAGCATCTCGATAACAGAATAAAAAATGCATTTCCATCCCTGATTTACCTAGTTAATAAACCTTAAAAATTTAAAATTATTTTCAAACTTAGGCATAAAATAATGAAATTCATTATTTTAACCCCGCATAAGAGGGCATAAGGTAAGTTTAGCATGTATATCTGTGTAACTTTGGCATCGTAGCTTCCAAACAAATGCGGTTTTTTAAAGAATTCGGTTTTATTAAAATTGATTGAGCAGTTGAAGTTGTATCAGTCTGAAAGTACCCAAGTGTCTCTGTTACATCGGAGTTTTATCTATAGTTTTACGGCATAAGTTATTTTCTCGCAAGCGATCGTGCAGCCAATATCTCGATATGCAAGTAATAGCTTATATTTCAAAATAAAAAATCTACTATTTAAAAGAAAGAAAAACAGAAAATCATTTTTTTGTGATAATTAAAACCAAGAACAGTCAGAAACATACAAGAGGAAAGTAGAGTCGAAATGGTTCCAACTCAGCGTAATGCTGGCATTAAAGTCAGCGCTGGTCATCATTGGAACCATTCCTGTACATCAAATAAGGATTATGTACATATTTAATAAATGCAATGCTAAGTATTTATTATTTCACTTGCCTAAACTTCTTACGAGTAGAATGTTGATCTGAACGCGCTCTGATGTATTTTATTTCATCCTGTATTTTATGGTATCCTGGTCCACTGTTGTATTGTTTAAAGACACGTGATTTCCTAGCAATTCACATTGATGTAAAAAAAAAACATTTTCATATTTTTTATTAATACATAGTAATAGAACAAAGTCGCTTTCCACGTCTGTTCGCATATCCGCTAACTCCATCTTCCAATTTTGATGCAATTTTCAGTTTTTTCTCGGATGGTTGTTATGTAATATTAATAAATTCTTGTTTATGTACGTATATTCCCATATGAACCAAAGCGAAGCAAGGGCGGGTTCCTAGTCTATCTTATACTTAAAAATATAACGGAGTTCGTTGCTAATCGGAGCTCCTGAAAATATTATTTGAATTGGTAAAATCTTCGTTTAAAATTAAACGTATGGTTTAAAAAAAACTGAATATAGTTTAAAAAAAAACCTGGAAACATAAACCAAGACACCCCTCTATTGGGTCAGGTTGTATTAATTAATAAGGAATTTAGAGCACACTCACTTAGGTCTATAACCTCGGATTCAAAATGTTGTGCAACTAGAGATTTTGGGCTGGAATTTCAAACTACTTTTAAGAACGGCAGCTATAATAAGCTATCTACACATACAAACAGTTATTATATAAAATACGTGACGCACGCAGCGCTTTGTTTGATCAAAATACGTGTATACTCCGTACCTCAGGCTTCGTACAATTCTATCAAAGTTCCCTCGCTGCTCTCTCTAACTTATGTTCCCCTGGTACTGATGCGGGTAAAATTTCCGACGGCTTCAAAAAGACGTTGAGCGGCATCGTGGGAAGAAACACTTTTTCCCCTTTAAAAGAAATGGAATTAATATCGAGTGAAAATCGAAGTATTTTTAAATGTTAATTACTTTACAAATATGTATACATTATTTAATTAGCAATGACAAATATTTTACATAAAAAACTTACAATACAGTTTTGTAGTCAATTTTACAATAATATTTAACTTAATGTCTATATTTGTATACTAATTAATTTAATTAATTCCTCTTCCTCGTAATGGAATCTAAAGGAAAAATATCATCTCTCTTAGCTATCTCTGAGTCAGTATTTTGTAAAACCTTGACCCACCCATCTTTAAACCGATTTAAAAAAATATGTTATAGGTCTACCAGAATCTCATGAAAAATTTAAAAGTAAAAAGAAAAGGATTTTGATATGGCAATGTTGCCTTGCCAGTCTTGTCACTTGTCATTTCAAATTTCGCGGAATGAATGGTTTGTTTATTTTTACCGAAATAAAGTGCTTATATTCGAGAAATGTCTAAAAAACCATTACGATCGCAAGCCAGAAATATTGTTTACCATGTTTACAATAAAATATGTGAGGAAGGAGGTGTTAGTGAAACACAATCTGCAATATTTAATCGTGTTTTTCAATTGACCGGTAGCGTAGCCAAATAATATTGATACTTCAGTTACATATAGACGATGTCACTTATTTATATTAATATTGTATCATATAATTACAGGAGTATCTCGTTCCACGGTAAGACGAATAGTGGAAGAAGGCACGACGCATGATGGTGTATTTTCAACACCAGGGAAAAATAGGAAAGGAGGATGTAAAAGAATTAATTTGGACAATTTCGATTTAGAAGTGATTAGGAATAAAATAAAAGAATTTTACACTGTTCGAAAAGAAATTCCAACAGTCAAAAAAAAATTTATTAAATTCCAAAATTATTAAAAGTTTTGCAAGAGGACATTGATTTTAAAGGAGGGAGAGAGTCTTTAAGGTTAGAGAAACAGCATTAAGTTATTTAAATAATGTAATGAGATATGGGGCTAGGAGACGATCCTGCTTAGTGCATCCCTGCATTTCCAGCGGGCTGTGCAGTGCGTTGTTTTGTCATTCAGTTAATCACGGAAGTCTTTTAAATTAAGTTTTTATAGATAAATGGTATTTAGTTACTTTTAAATATTTTTTTAGGGTCATACTTACAAAAATTGGTTTCGAATATGTAAAATGCCAGTCGAAAAGGACACTTTTGATGGAACGCCATGATATAAAAATTCAAAGACACAAATACTTAGAGCGTATGAAGCAAAACCGTGACGCTGAGGAGAATAAAAAATTAGATGTTATATATTTAGATGAAACATATATTCACTCTTCGTGCTCCGTCCAAAAGTGTTGGCAAAGCCAAACTATACGTGGTCCATCAAAGGAAATTTCACCTGGATCACGATGGATTATTGTACACGCTGGTGGGCAGCACGGTTTTGTACCAAACTGCGGTTTGGTGTACAAAACAAAAAGTTTATCTGCTGACTACCACCACGACATGAATAAAGATAACTTTACCAAATGGATCACAGATAAGCTCATACCAAATCTGACAAAACCTTCCCTCATAGTTATGGTTAATGCAAGTTACCATTCTGTGAGGTTGAATAAACCACCTACTCAGGCCAACCGAGTCTCTGATATCAAAGAATGGCTCAGTACAAATAATATCAATTACGATGATCGCTGGCGTAAATGTGAATTACTCGAAGCAGTAAAACAAAATAGATCAGATCCCATCTATGAAATAGATGAAGTATTAAAGTCGCGTGGTCATGAAGTTTTGAGGCTTCCTCCTTATCACTGTACTTTAAATCCAATCGAGCTGATTTGGGGTATCATGAAGCAAAAAGTTGCAGATAAAAATGTAAATAGACCTGCAAGTGACATAAAAGCATTGACGGAACAAGCTTTCTTAGAAATTGGTGAAAATGAATGGCACAGATGCTGTCAACACGTAGAAAAAATTGAAAGTGATTTCATGCACCAGGATAAAATTATCGATGTAATGGAAGAAATATTTATAGTAAACCTGTCGCCCTCATCATCCTCTTCATCTGAAGAAGAGCCAGAAATTCAGGAGGAGTATTTAGAGCTATATTCGAGCGACACCTAGCTACTACTCTCTTCTTATACATCATACATTAGATCACGCCGGTTTCCCAGAGGGTTAGGCCAGGACCACTTTTTCCCGGTTCTCTATCGTTTGACCGAATTTTATATGCAATAATTTCATTTGCCCGAATTTCAAAGGACATAATTTACATGCCATAACGATCATATGCCATAATATTCATTTGCTATAAAGGCATTTTTTCTGAAATCGTGAACTATTCAGAATTGTAATAAAACAACCTAACCTTACCTATTGCGCTCTATACGATGGCATTTAAAAATTACCTGAAAAGTTTACGATTTCAGTTAAAATGTCTTCATGTCAAATGAAGCTATGTTATGTGATATTATGGAAATGAATATTATAGCCAGTCACCATTATAGCAAATAAAATTATGAAATATGAAGGGATTTCCTTTTTTCTACCTGCTACTATCCTGACAGATCTCTTTGTTCCTTCCACATTCATCCATCGAGTCATACATGCCCGTCGGTTTTGGATACTTAAGATTTGGCTTATTTCCAGTATTTCTCCGATTTGATTCGACAAAGTACGTCTAGGGTGACCCCTTCTGACCCTTCCACTCACTTTCTCTCTGTTTATCGGTTTCGTCAATCTTTCATCCATCCTTTCCAAATGACCGAACCATCATCCATCCATCCATCCATCTCTTCTTATATAATATTATAATAATGTTATGGCATGACATTTGATTGTTTTAATTTTATTAAAACTGCACCGAGCATACACGTACGTCCAGTACGTCGCTCTCATTCTTAATATTTTCCTAATTTGAAGAGGGACACTTATATTTCAACTGAATACACACCCTATAAAAGATATATACCTTCACGCCTGTAATCCCAGGGTAAGATAGGCAGAGCTAAAGAATTACCTACAACTCTACTCTACTCTAGTCTAGACAACATAGCTTAATAAAAGTTGACCTACGTGTAATAAACTTTACGAAAAAACCTGCAAAATTAATAAAAATAACTTATGTACAATTTGTATTTAATCATGCAAGAATAATAACAAAGAGGGATAGTTTACATGTTTTATATATTATACAGAATAGTTCCCGAGAAAATAGCAATAAAAAACTTCCACGTATAATAGATAAAGCCGCAGATGAAAGTTATTATTTCATACTTTTATTTAATTAATATAAATGGTATGGTTGCCGGATTAGAATAGTGCCACTCCATGTCTTCCCGTGGATGTCGTAAAAACCGACTAAGGGAATAAAGGCTTGTAGTACTGTTAGGCGATGGGCTTGCAACCTGTCACTAATACGCTGCAGCGCTGGTAAAAATCTTAGCCTTATTGTGCAAAATGTGGTTACAGAATTATCAACTCTTTTTTTGTTTTTACAATTGTTGGTAATTCTGTAGTTCTGCCTACCCCACTCTGGGATTATAGGCGTGAAGGTATGTATGTATGTATGTATTTAATTGGGGAGAATTCAAGTATCACGACCTTTTAATCCTATTTCCCCAGAGTTGCTAGCTACAAATTTTAGTTTCCCTTTTTTTCATGAGATTCTGGTAGATCTATACTATTTAATAGCAAATCCAGTATTTTTAACGAATTTATGTTGTTGTAACCGTTACGAAGCGAGTATGGGACGCGTGTTCAATAAAAATGTTTTTATTTGTACACACAGCAACACATCTAGCTTATACACTTCAGAAATCTGAAATATTGCACGAAAGAGAGTCGCACTAGAATGCATAGAAGTTGACATAATACACATATATACATCTCTTTCTTTTTCTCTCTGCTCTGTCTTTAATGGTTAGTTAGGTGTGATGTTGTGTGTACTTCTCCTTGGTAAGCAATAAATGGTATTCTATTGAATTGTATTGTATCTGTACGTTCTTTAAGTAACTGCATAAAACGAGCCCGACATTGAACTTGGTCAGGGTGTGATTACGATTTAATTTTTTTGAACATACAAAATTAAATTAAATGTCATTTTAAACGAAGATTAAGCCTAGATTAATGGATCCATTATGTATGATAAATTGCGTGCCAAATTAACTAGTATGAAAAATGAAATTGAAACTTATGTTAACAAAAATTTTGATGTTTTGATATAATTTAGGATATATGTACATATATTTCTTTTCCTTACGTCAAGTTTTTACTACACGAAATGTGTAGGAAGGGCATTTCTATCCATGGTTGTACGTGGTTGTATGCTTCTTTTTCATTTTATTCTGATAGTAGATAAATATATAAGAGTTTATTAAATAATAAGAAAACACGTATTATTAATTCAAAGTTAAACTCTTTTTTTAATATAAGGGAGAGGAAATTATTAGGCGTTCTTTGAGTAATACTTTTTTACTTTCCTTTCTTTGAATTTCAATTTTACCAAAGAAACAAACAAATAATATAATTAAAAACAACATTTTGATTAAGTTTCTTACTGCAGGCAGTAAAAGGCCGTTTGATTACGGCTAATTATAAGCCGTGACACACTCATGACTCGTGTCGTGACGTGACTGAGCACAGAGTGAAGCTCGCCCGAATTCCTTGCACCCCGCGGTTTTCCCTGTTCGAAAATTATATTGGAATGAATTGGACTGGCCAGTGACAAAGTGAATAAAATATGTATACAGGCGTTTCCGAATAAACTACTACTAGTTAACTAGGAAAATACAGATTATTCGAAGTAAATACAATAAAGCTAGCTTAAAGTTTGGGTAGGTGTTTGATGCACCATCGAATCTTGTAAAGCCTGACCAGAAAAATAAAAGAGTTTTATTAAATCTGTGTTTCGTGAATTGCAACAGAAACGACATATCGTCAGGTTTTTAATTTTTCTTGTTAGGTTTTAAAGTACTTCTTTTATGATTATAATTATATTTAAAAGACACACCTGGCTAAAAGGTACTGGGGGTAAGTTGAGTTCACATTTTCGATTAGATTTTCGATTTTTCACCATTTAGTTCGAGATTCTGGGTGAAAAAAACACAATATTATCTTTAACATGTGGCCATATTGTCAAGATTTTGATTCTTATTAACTTGACAAGTAATGGCGGCCGTGTTTAAAGCAATACCATTCAGGTGAAATACGATTTTGATTTTTAGCCTCAAAATAGAATCGTACTGGGGGGTTACCATGACATACTATAGCAGTTCAGTTTAGGCTGAGAGAAAGTGATAGAGCTATACAACTGCTATAGCTCGGTCCCTTTCTCTCAACCTAAACTGAACTGCTATAGTATGTCATGGTAACCCCCCTGATCAAACAACTCTTCCGTAGCCCATGCAACCTTTACCTGCTCGGGTTAAAATACTGTAGCAGGAGACGTCTGAGCACCAGGATTGCATAGATAGCAGGAAGTGCATTGGTTGTGTAGCAGTGAAAGTGGTATCGTAGCAACGAATAGTGCATTATTCACTGAACAGCCCTCGAGTGTGTGAGTTTCAGATATCGCACTGCCAGATCAAAAGTGTACTTAATAAAAATACAACTGTATTTTAAAACCAACTTTAATACAACGCGTATGAGCTTGAAACAAAACTAACAATGATTTTGAGTTGATACAGTCTTGATCTAGCAGTGCGTATATGAAATAGAAGTAGGTCGTTGTATTAGAATTCATGTTTCGTGTTAAGACCTACCTTATAAATTCAATTGTATTTTAAATAAGTTAACTAACAGAGTTGTTGGTTTTTTAGGAAAACAGTGTTATGGCAAATGCGTGGCATTTACCAACACGAGGAAAGATTATCTCAGATGGTTTTATCATTATAAATATTATAATTAATAAACACGTCTAACTTGAGCGCACAGGAACGGCCCGTTTGTCTTTCCCTAGGTCCCGAACGCGTGAACTATGTTTTTTTTGTAACTTGTATTGTTAGTTTTCCACTGCATTAATTTTAAATTTCATTCGGACGTGCTTGTACTTTTGGGGTGATTTTAGAACGGTTAAACGACCTTTATCTCCACTAGACTGCTCAAAGCTTTCCAAGTAAATTGTAAAAAAATATGTACTTAAGACCCTCGATTAAACAAACCACTTTTGCACGCAATGGCTGAAGAGAGTTCAAAGAGCCTCTAAGACTAATTCTTGATTATTCTAAAAAGGAATCGAAAATTGACACATTTCCTTGATATTTAACCATTAGGTACGATTTTTAACAATAAGTACATATATTAAATCACGCATCTTTCCCAGAGGGGTAGGTAGAGACCACTTCTTTCCACCCGCTACGATCAGTAATTAACTCAAGTAATTGTTAAAATTCGAAAAAATAATCGACAGTGACACATTTCCTTGAGATTTCATCAGTAGTATGATTTTAAACAATTAGTTAGTATTACGACTGATAAAATAACAGGCCCTTATAAACAAAATCTTACTTATATTATATGTGCGAAAATTTGTACGCGTGTGTATGTGTGTTGGTTTGTTACTCCTTCACGCTGCACTGGCGAAAGGACTTGGATGAAATTTGGATAAGATATAATAGCTTATACCCTGAGTTACCACACATGCTACTTTATGGAATAACGATAATCGAAATGTAAGCTGACGAAGTCGCGGGCAGAAGCTAGTAGTTATTTATAAAAACCTAAGTTGAAACCAATTTTAAGTAACCGGGCCACGCACGTGGCTCGCGTATTTGCCAAGAGTTACTCGGGAGCCAGAACACGGAGGATGCACCACCACCTGTATAGCTGCATATTGATTTGAGGGAGCAGTGCAACCTAGTTTCCCTTTCAGCCCGCTGGACCCACCAACGTGCGAGGATAACTAGGCATCCTACAGCATACGTCACACAGTGGATCTTAACTAAACCGACCAAGTTACTTTGACATTTATTATATGACTAGGTTCTGCTCGCGACTTCGTCAGGGAAGATTTCGATACTTGTTATTTTCCCGGGAACTCTAAAAAAAAAGTATAAAATATTTAAATATCAAGGGATAATCTCACACAAATGGGTCTAGTCCCAAACAAAGCCCTACGCTTGTAAACATACCTTAAAAAGTTGGACTATACGTTGAAACTCAACTTTCAATATTTTTAGCTTTTCCCTGCCTGCAATGTATAAAATATGTATGTACGGGTCAAATCTTGCAAGTTAAATTTGACCCACTTCCTGGTTTCCTATGAAGCAAAAAATTTGCATACATGTGTAAATTGGATGACAATACTATTATGACACAATTTTTATCCCGTCGGAGTGGGGAGCGTGAGGTTTTTTTGTTACGGAATTTCTGGATTCGGTCCCCGCGCTCAAGGCCCGCGATAGAAGCTATGCAATAGCTTAAAAACATGATTTAAAAGAGGCAACATCAGGTTCTCCAAGTTCAAATTTTGGAAAACTGCGTGCCCAAACTCAAGCATCAAAACGCAAAGAGACACATAAAACAAAAAGGAAACATTTATAGGAGTAGTTCGGACCATGCGATATATTTTCTAGCATTTGCCTGTCGTCGTTTCCAGCTCTCAAAAAACAGACTAAAAATCCTCAAAACACATATTTTTAGGGTACCGTATCGCAATAAGAAAAAAACGGAGCCTTTATTTAGAATGTTATACTACTCCACCTAATCTTTTGGTGTTATGTCCATCTTTATTCCTATTAAGATCGACTGTGCGTAGCTACTCTGTTGTTATTGATTGCGGGAGTAAGCTAAACCTTCTGCGTCATGAGCTCCTGGTACCGTTGAGTAACGTCGCCCAGTGACGTAGTGCCACGTCAGCCAGGCACGGGGGGCGCGGGGAGCGGGGGTACAGCAGTCGCAACTCGGGGTGAGGTTGGCCACATTGTGAATCTAGTGTTTATACATGAATGGGTAAAATACCTATACTAAAAATAGGTAATTTTGCAATTTATTTAATACCCAAGTAAAATACATTGTTTATGTGCAGGCACCTGTCTATGGTGACAAAACATTACAACACAACAACACAAACAAACTTCTAAACGTACGGTCAAAATCATCAAAACATCCTACCGTATTTACGTTTTGCCTTAACATCGTCCATTTGTGATCCTTGTTAGCGGCCCCCTCGCTCCTCTCGATTGTAGCGAACTAGTTGTATGGTTAACCTTATGCTGTGGTAATACGGTTGATATTGAAATAACTACGCAGCAACTCAGATCGACTCCATGCATCTATGCGCTCCTGGTGCCCGCACTAAATGTTGGGCGCCTCGACGCTGAGACCGAGTCACCATTGGCGCAAGGGAGGTATTTTTATTTATTAACTAGAGGACACCCGCGACTTTATGCGTAGAATTTAGTTTCACGAGGAGTTTCGTTTTAGTCAAAAATATTGTAAAAAAGCTTTTTCACACCACATGTTTGAAATTGCCTAATTAAAGTTTTTGAATTGTCTTGCTAAAAAATGTGAAAAAAGTAGAATATTCTCCTTTGTAATAAAGCTGTTATCGTCTTGGGCGAGCTTAAATCCCTCGCTGCACTCAAAGCTCTGTTTTAATTCCCTCCCTTTGCTCAAGAATTGATTCGAAACACCCTCGCTACGCTCGGGAGTTAAATCTGGAGTCCGTCATTTTGCTCATGATTCAATGTCGCGCCCGTGAGATAAAACAGTGCATTTTCCTTCGGTGTATAATCCACTATTTTATCAAGCAAGAGAGTTTGCAAATCATTAGGATGATTTAAAACTTGATTTTGTTGCAAGCTATTTTTAAATACATACGTACAGTCACCAGCATAAATATATTACTATGGACAGCCGTGCAAAAGCAAATGATGCTCCATTGGGCTCATAAGTATGTGACGACATTACCTCGGTAAAAATATGTAATGCTTTTAGTACGGCATAAACATCGTTACACCGTAACAGCATAAATATCGGATCGGGTCGCTCAAAAATAAATGAAGTTCCATTGGGCTCATAAGTAAGTGATGATATTACTTTGGTAAAAATATGTGATGCTTTTTGGACGGCATAAACATCGTTACACTGTATCAGCATAAATATCGGATCGGGTCGATCAAAACTATTTGATTACCTATAAAAATCAAAATTATGTGATCATGTCTCACCGGCATAAATATCTATCCCTCTGTGAAAGCATAGGCATCGGACGACAGGTGGACCGCCGCACCGTTAATACTACTGATACCGTTGACTTTTTTGAAAGTTATAAATTAAATCTTACCTAACCTACTGTACCTATTCTACAAGAATTACACAAAAAAAAAACATTTTACCTTTAAGCTGGAGACAAATTATGCGAAAACAAAATTCGGCGTACCCATAATAATATCTGAGAGGTTCAAAAATATGTAATCGATCTGCAAAAACGATTCTTACCTTCCTGGCTGGCATAGAGACGTAAATTGTGTAAAGTGATTTGACAATTCACGAAAACGGTGCAGACTTGTCATTGCATATGTCTATCTCACGTTTTTCTCTTCAATCATTTGACAGGTGCCTCTCGGTCAACTGTAACTTATTTTCTTTTCAACAGAATCGTCGAAGCGCCTGACACGTCATAGCGAAAGCTAAGTGAAGCCAAATTTAGAGCCATTTGTCAGGGGTTGGTTGTGGTCTCAGTAGCATTCGTAGGTTTTCTAAGCAGAGGTTACGGGTTCAAATCTCAGTCGAATACATAGAGATAACACTTTTTATTTTCTTTTCGGGTTTAATTTTAATTTTTATTTTGTGCCTTATTATTTGTTTTAAGTTAATATAATAGTTTTAGACCAGCATCTATCCCCCGGTCCTCACTCGAGGACATAATACTAAACATAAAAGGCACCCTATAGTTATTCGACAAGGTTGCAATTACAATGTTACCGTGAGGACCCCCAGATAGATGTTACCGGTGTGGCGACCTGGAGATATTTATGCCGGTGAGAGATGGTCACATAATTTTGATTTTTATAGGTACCTAATCAAATAGTTTTGATCGAGGCCGATCCGATATTTATACTGATGCAGTGTAACGATGTTTATGCCGTCCAAAAAGCATCACATATTTTTACCAAAGTAATATCATCACTTACTTATGAGCCCAATGGAACATTATTTATTTTTGAGCGACCCGATCCGATATTTATGCTGTTACGGTGTAACGATGTTTATGCCGTACTAAAAGCATCACATATTTTTACCGAGGTAACGTCGTCACATACTTATGAGCCCAATGAAGCATCATTTGTTTTTGCACGGCTGTCCATAGTAATATATTTATGCTGGTGACTGTACAAGTTATTTGTCATTTTTGTCAAATGAAAACAGCCAGATGATCGATAACGGATCTTTAGTTTATCTTAACAACTTATTTACAGGATACGCTCCAATACAGCATTTTACGCTGAATCTTTCCTAACCCTTGAAAGCTAAT
This sequence comes from Acleris emargana, assembly GCA_927399475.2. Lineage (NCBI taxonomy): Eukaryota > Metazoa > Arthropoda > Insecta > Lepidoptera > Tortricidae > Acleris > Acleris emargana. The sequence continues at coordinate 9,794,333 of OV656835.1, read as the reverse complement.
TTTATTATAATAACACACGTTTTAATTGAAAAAAAGACGTGTGGCACTCGGGGACTGCCGCGGATTCGTGTTTCTGCGCTCGCCGTGTGAACACGTACCGCTCCGTCGCTCCCGCCGCTACGCCCCGCTACGCCATCGTTGAGTGCGCTCCGATGCGCTACGCCCCCGTCGCCTACGCCGTCGTAGAGTTTGCTCCGACGCGCTGGATCGCAGTGCTGTGTTAAGTGCTTGTGATCTGTGCAGTGATGCTGCTCTTAATTGAGATAGTGACTCGTTAATAATTAAGACAGTGACTCACGTGATTTCCATGATGGAAAAGTGCCTTGTTCCGGGCCAGTGCGCGTCCGGCATTGGACCCGATGTCCGTGACCTTCTCCTCCGCTTCGAGGAGAGTGTGCCACAGTTCGCGGGCCTCTTGACCGCTCTGATGAGCTTCGCCCGCGCTCAGCCGCCGCCGCCGTCGCGGGCGGTTATTCATGCGGTTCCGACGTTGGAACCGACCTTCCCGACCTCTTCTCCTTCCTCACCCGACGCTCCGCCCATGATCTCCGTTGACTCGGAATCATCGGACGACGAAGCAAGCCGCTTGCACGTCCGCGAGGTCGCGGAAGCCGACTTGCGAGCTGCCCGTCGCAGCTCGCTGGCCGCGGACCCCAAGATGCGGGCCCGGCCGCGCTCACGAACCCCATTCGTGGCGCCATTCTCCGCGGCATCCACCGCCGCCCCCGACTCCAACGCCAAGAAGGCAAAGTCCCAGCGCGGACGATCGCGCTCTCCACCGACCCAGAAAAAGGAGTTAGTCCGCACACGCAGACTGTCATTGAGCCCAGCAAGAGGCTCGATACTAACTCCTTCGACCTCCGAAACGGTCGATATGGACACGGCCCACGAGGAGTGGAGCACCGTGTCCCACCGCAAGGCCTCAAAGAAGAAGGCAGCGTTATCTCCGCCTCCCAGCGAGCGACCGGCTAAGACCCCTAGAGGGCCCCGCAACGAGAGTGTGCCCTCAAAGACCACTGGTGAGTCGTCCACTGTCACTCCCGCTTCTCATTCCCAACCCAAACTTAAGGCTCCCCCGCCCATTGTTATTCATAACAAAGGGATGTGGGATGACCTCTCTCAGGCCATCACGACCAATAACATCCGTTTTACACGTGCTAGGAACACTGTATTAGGGATTAGTGTGCAAGTCGCGGAGATTTCGGATTACCGAAACCTTACGCGTCTTTTGAACACGCGCAAGGTCGCGTATCATACTTTTACCCCGGCCGAGGACAAAGTCCTGAGAACGGTAATCCGAGGTGTCCCGAAGGAGATAGACACCGCCACCATTAAACTCGACCTGGTCAGTCAGGGCCTCCCTATCCAGGAGGTTCATCGTCTGAAAAACCGACATATGGGCAATCTAGACCTCATATTAGTTATTAGCGATAATACCCCGGAGGGTAAACAAATTTTCAAGTTGACTCATGTGTCAAAACTGTCGGGAATCAGCGTTGAGCCTCCTAGGAAGACCTCTGCGCTTTCCCAGTGCCACCGGTGTCAGAACTACGGGCACAGCCAGAAGAACTGCCATGGGACGCCTAGATGCGTTAAGTGTCTAGGCAATCATGGTACTTCTGAGTGTGCTCGGGTTAAGGGCACCCCTGACCCTCCCGGCTGTGTACTTTGTGGACAATTGGGTCACACGGCTAACTACCGTGGCTGCCCCAAGGCTCCGCGAGTAACCGGCCGGGCGGGCCAGAGGAGCTCGCACCCACCAAACCCTCAGACCTCACAGGGCCCTAGGCCCGCACTAAGTAGCCAGGTACACTTTCCGCCACTCAGAAGTGCACCCGCTTACGAACCTACACGTCCCGCACTCGCTAAGTCTAACCCCTGGGCCGCCGCCCCTCCTAGACTTAGCCAACCTGCCCCATCCCCCGCGCCCCCGAAGGTACCGGCGATGACTCAGATGTGTGGTAGTGGTTCTCCCCCTGTGGACCTCTCGGCTTATCCCCTAGTATGCCGGGCGCTCGCTTTTAGCGAGATCCTTGCCGTGCTGGAGGAGAAGCTTCGAGGTGCATCGGGCCTCCGAATGATAGAGTTAATGTCAGAGTACAGACACGTCATCGCCGGTATCGGCGGCCGTGCTCCCATTTCCCCATTTAATGGATAACGGATCTTTAAAGATTAAGCCTAGATCGCTCAAGCTCGCCTCCTTTAATTCCAACGGTATTAAGGGTCAGAAGGAGCTTGTCTTAAATTTCATCAAAGATAACGATTTAGACTTGTTTCTTGTACAGGAGTCGTTTCTCAAACCGAGCACGCGCAGGTTTTGTATACCTAACTACTTGACTGTTCGTAACGATCGACTCGACAATAGATTAGGGGGCACCCTAATCTATTACAGACGCAACCTCCACTGTTGCCCTCTCGACCCTCCGCCCCTTACTAATCTGGAAGTGTCAGTCTGCCGCCTCGCTATGACCGGGCACAGCTCGGTCATAGTGGCGTCAGCCTACCTTTCACCGAACAAGGACATACTCACGACCGACATTCAAGCTCTTTTAGCCCTAGGGCCTTCTGTCATTCTGGCAGGGGACTTTAATTCGAAGCATACATCATGGAATGCGACTACGACTAACGGAAACGGTGTCAGACTCCACGGGATAGTGGATGAGCTTTCAGTGGACCTCATAGCTCCACTGGAACCCACCCACTTTCCCCACAACGTTGACCATAGACCCGACATACTGGACTTAGTACTTCTAAAGAACGTATCACTCGTGCTGCGTTCTATAGAAGTGCGACACGAACTCGACTCCGACCACAGACCTCTTGTTGTAACATTAGGCCTCCCCTCCGACTCGCTCCCCCAGACCAAGACTATCACGGACTGGAAGGTAGTCAAGGACAGACTCCAAGACGACCCGACCGACCTCACTGACCTAACAGAGACTCTGACGAGTACCGACGACGCGGACAAGGCGATTAGGGCTCTCACCGATCACCTCAGCTCAGTGCTAAAAAGCTCCGCGAAAGTCGTGCCCTCCTATAGGGACAGACGTCCCCCGCTCACTCGAGAGCTGAGGGAGTTGGTGAGGGCCAAAAACGCCGCGACCAGACATTACGACTCTTACCCGACCGAACAGAATAGAGTTAGGCTGCGTGCGCTTCAAAACCAGGTCAAAACCGGCGTCGCGACTTTGAGAAACGACTCTTGGAACGATCTGTTATCTGACATCGAACCGAGTCACACCGCTTATTGGCGGTTGGCTAGGTGCATCAAATCCGACACAGCCTCCCCTATGCCCCCTCTAAACCACCCCGACAACTCCGGCCCTGCGTTCGAGGACGGCGACAAGGCCGACGTCCTTGCCGCCAGCCTCGAGTCGCAGTGCTCTCCCAGTACGTTGTACCCGGACGAGGCCCATATCACTTGGGTCGACTCCGAAGTACACAGGCGTGCCTCCTTCCCTCCTCCCGACCCTTCTCTCCCTCCCGTAACACTCGAGGAGGTTCAGGATCTGATCAGGGTTCTGCGACCGAGAAAGGCGCCGGGTGCCGACGGCATTCCGAACGATATTCTCAAACTGCTTCCCTCCGCTCTACTTCTCTTCCTTGTAGCTATCTTTAACGCTTGCATGTCCAACTGTCACTTCCCCGAGGCGTGGAAGACCGCAGTGGTGATCGGTATCCACAAACCGGGAAAACCACGCCCCGATCCTTCCAGCTATCGTCCTATTAGCTTACTCAACACCATGGGCAAGCTGTACGAACGGGTCCTTTTATCCCGCATTCACTCCTTCCTGAGCTCCAACTCGATCCTCATCGACGAGCAATTCGGATTCAGAGCCCGACACTCATGCGTCCACCAGGTGCACCGCCTCACGGAGCACATACTGGATGGCTTCTCCACCTTCGCGAGAGGAATTCCCACGGGCGCTATCTTCCTCGACGTAGCGAAGGCTTTTGATAAGGTCTGGCACAATGGGCTTATCTATAAGCTTCAGCTTATGGGTATGCCCATTGGGCTAGTCCTAATACTGAGGGGCTTCCTCAGTAACAGAAGCTTTCGCTACCGAGTGGAAGGCTCGCTCTCCCGCCCCCATCCTATCAGAGCCGGGGTCCCGCAAGGGTCCGTGCTCTCTCCCATCCTATATTCATTATACACTAATGATATCCCGCGCCATCCCAACGTGCAGCACGCCCTATTCGCTGACGACACCGCACTCTTCACCACCCACAAACTCGCCTCCGTCATCCAGCGCTACCTCCAGGAGGCGATCACCGACCTAGGTCGGTGGTTTAAACTCTGGAGGATAGAGGTTAACCCCGAGAAGAGTGCGGCGGTCTGGTTTTACCCGACCCTCCGCCATTTCCACCTTGAGAATATCGTTCTTTTCGATAGACCCATTCCTTGGTCACCAAAGGTCAAATACCTCGGCGTGACCCTGGACAGACACCTGAGCTTCAGTAAGCACATCCAAATAGTACTCAACAGGGCCAAGATGATCAAGGGTCGTCTCGGTCCCCTGCTCAACCGTCGCAGCAAACTTAGCGCTCGCAACAAACTAACACTATACAAAGTATGTATCCGACCGGTTTTCACATATGCCAGCGTGGCATTTGCACAAGCTCACGACTTACACATAAACACTCTACAGACATTTCAGAACAATCTTCTCCGATCGGTCGCGGGGGCCCCTTGGTTTGTTCGCAACGCGGACCTTCACAGGGACCTCGGCGTCCCGTCGATTAGGCACACTATCAAGGACGCGTCTAGGCGCATCTTTGATAAAGGCCCACACCACCCCAACCCGCTCATCGTCCGTGCCACCTCCTACACTCCCCAACTCACCCCGTCCGATCCCGACGTGCTCGCTGCGCTCGGGGCACCCGTCAGGCGCCCCAAGCACATCCTGCTCGATCCCACCGATCCCATCCAACTCGCAGTGGATGAGGGCACTGAAGACCGCAAGAAGCTTCGGCGCCAGGGACGTCGCGGCCGACCCCCCAGATCCGGACCTGAGCCTCATAGCATCACTGCAGGGATCGAGAAGATCGAAGAAACCGAAGAAACCGAACATACTCAAGCAACCGAAGAAACCGAACACTTGGAAGCAACCGAAGAAAACGAAGTCCTTCAAGACACTCAGCCGGCCGAGCTGCGCTCGACCGGCCTGACTCCCGACGGAGGCACCCCTCCAGAGGTGCGACCACCACCGCACCTCTAACTTAGGGTTCAGCATGCCCCCCGCTAAGGGCATCGCTACCCGTGCCCGGGTGAAGTAGTTATGGTAGAGACATACCAACTACACAGTCAGTCATATAAATAAATAAATAAGGGGACTGCCGCGGTAAAGCTATTGCATGTCGTACAAACGCACACAACGCCGTGTCGAAGACTGCCGAACTGAAACGACGTTAGACGATGCACGGCCTTCAAGCCACACCTCCTTGCCCGTCGGAGTGGGGAGCGTGAGGTTTTTTTGTTACGGAATTTCTGGATTCGGTCCCCGCGCTCAAGGCCCGCGATAGAAGCTATGCAATAGCTTAAAAACATGATTTAAAAGAGGCAACATCAGGTTCTCCAAGTTCAAATTTTGGAAAACTGCGTGCCCAAACTCAAGCATCAAAACGCAAAGAGACACATAAAACAAAAAGGAAACATTTATAGGAGTAGTTCGGACCATGCGATATATTTTCTAGCGTTTGCCTGTCGTCGTTTCCAGCTCTCAAAAAACAGACTAAAAATCCTCAAAACGCATATTTTTAGGGTACCGTATCGCAATAAGAAAAAAACGGAGCCTTTATTTAGAATGTTATACTACTCCACCTAATCTTTTGGTGTTATGTCCATCTTTATTCCTATTAAGATCGACTGTGCGTAGCTACTCTGTTGTTATTGATTGCGGGAGTAAGCTAAACCTTCTGCGTCATGAGCTCCTGGTAGCGTTGAGTAACGTCGCCCAGTGACGTAGTGCCGCATCAGCCGGTCGCGGGGGGCGCGGGGAGCGGGGGCACAGCAGTCGCACGTCGCGTCGGCACCCGCCCCGCTTGGGGTGAGATAGGCAACATCGTGAACTAGTGTTTAGACATAAAATGGTAAAATATAATAAAAATAGGTAATTTTGCAATTTATTTAATACCTAAGTAAAGTACATTGTTCATGTGCAGGCACCAGCTGTCTATGGCGACAAAACATCACAACACAACAACACAAACAAACACCTATTTTTATAATCAACTAGCGGCCAGGTAGCAGCTTCGCCCCGCTGCAAATTTCTGACTTCCCCGGTGGATTTTTCAATTATTTTCTTTCATACAAACCTTGTCCTGACAATGACGAACACAACAAAAAAGAAATCAGCCAAATCGGTGCAGCTGTTCTCGAGTTTTGCGCTTAGCGACAAATTTAGCGATTCATTTGTATTACTTAGATAGAAGATATAGTATGCGGTCGATCCCTACACCGACCGCTCCGTATTGCCCCACAGCAGGTCTCGAATTGGACCAGCGCGAGCCCAACTGACACTAAACTTCAGGGTTTGTTATATAATCATACCAAAATTGACGCGTTTTCCAGTTTTTACGATACAAAATCGTTTCTTGTGTGGGGACCCCATTTTTATTTCACTTTCTGAACTCTTCAGTATTTTAGTAAATCTACCGTAATAACTTATTTTTAAATACAGAGTCCGACCAAAAAAATATAATCTAATTATCGTTTAAAAGATACAGCTGTTTTAATTAAGGACGGAAGGACGGACAGCGGGGCATACAAACACAAACTGCTGATTGCGGTACAGCGTCATTTAAGAACCATAAAGTGATATGGCTTTTATTTGTCAGATAAAAGTAACTTGCTTCATATGAACAAATATTTTATCTTTTGTTGGAACATGCCTGGGCAATAAATTGTAATCTTCAAACCATCTTATGGTAAGAATATTAATATACAGGGTGTATTGCAAGTCGTGTGCCAAATGAATATGGTGGGTAGCTAAGGTCACTTGCAACACGTTTTGGGCCAATTAACACTCATCCTACCCACGGTGTTTTTTTTATATTTTTTTTGAAAAAGTCTCGGAATCTTCCAAAAGTAAACCATTTTGTTCAACTATCTTTTTTTTTTAATGTGACAGCACAAAAATGCTTATAGTTTTTTTATCTTTAATGTTTGCGCATTCGAATGAAATGTTATTTCTATTAAAAAATATTAGCCAACAAAGTGTGAAGGACAGAAAAATAAAATCGTCACGGTCAACTTTACGGCAGAATTAAAAAAAAAGTAGAAGCTCCTCAGATCTTCTAACATCATAAAAACTTCTCCAGTTCCTGACGATTCTTATGGTATACCACATGTCTAAAATTACGTTCAGTTTTTCGTCAAAATATGGTTTCAATCTAAAATGGTGGTTTTATTCGGTCAGTAGATCCAGCCAGTTAAATGGGCTAAATGCACAATACAAAACGCAATATGGTTAAAAATCATCTTTATTTTAATAATTACTTCAAATTTTGTTCAAATTGTCTTCCTCCACAATTGATACATTCGCGACACCTTTTTCGTATTTCTACAGTAGTTGTTGTACGAAGTGTCATTTCTTGCCGCGTTATTGCGAACGCGTCATTAATTTTTGCGATCAGATGCTCTCTGCTCTCTACCTGTGTTGCGTACACTAGCTCTTTGGCCCTTCCCCAGACGTAAAAGTCAAAGACACTTCGTACAACAACTGTAGAAATACGAAAAAGGTGTCGCGAATGTATCAATTGTGGAGGAAGACAATTTGAACAAAATTTGAAGTAATTATTAAAATAAAGATGATTTTTAACCATATTGCGTTTTGTATTGTGCATTTAGCCCATTTAACTGGCTGGATCTACTGACCGAATAAAACCACCATTTTAGATTGAAACCATATTTTAACGAAAAATTGAACGTAATTTTAGACATGTGGTATACCGTAAGAATCGTCAGGAACTGGAGAAGTTTTTATGATGTTGGAAGATATGAGGAGCTTCTACTTTCTTTTAAATTCTGCCGTAAAGTTGACCGTGACGATTTTTTATTTTCTGTCCTTCACACTTTGTTGGCTAATTTTTTTTTATTTGTTTACTATATGAATAAAAATTACATTTCATTAGAATGCGCAAACATAAAAGATAAAAAAACTACAAATACTTTTGTGCTGTCACATAAAAAAAAGATAGGTGAACAAAATGGTTAACTTTTGGAAGATGCCGAGATTTTTTCAAAAAAAATATTAAAAAAACACCGTGGGTAGGATAAGTGTTAATTGGCCCAAAACGTGTTGCAAGTGACCTTAGCTACCCACCCTATTCATTTGGCACACGACTTGCAATACACCCTGTATACATACATACATAAACATACATGCCTTCACGCCTGTAATCCCAAAGCAGGGTAGGCAAGCCACAGAATTACCTACAACTTCAAAAAGTTGTTGATAATATAAAGGTTTGTTTTTTAATTAGGCAGTTACTGGTACGGGAATTTTTAAAAAGTCTAAAATCTCAAACGTTTCACAAAAGAAGACCACTGCTAAGAAAAACCGCCACAAGAAACTCAACAAATTCTTTGTACTCAGTTATTTCAAACAGCATTAAATAAGATACAATACAACAAATATAAAATTAACAACGTAAAAACCCCCCGTGTTGCAAGTATCAAAAACTCAGTGCCGAATCACCAGGATAACAGCGGCGAGAAGCGGTCTCATTGCCCTCTAGTAACTTGTATTGGTTGACATGCGCAATCACTCTTTGAAATTACGGCATTTATACACACTAATAAAGATAGACGTAACGGCTATAAAAACGGCTGTCACGAGAAGAATATTGGCGTCCTCGTCGCTCTTGAATGAAAATGTTCCTTGCTAAGAAAGAGGCAGCTACATTTCCCGGACTTTAAAAGCGTGGCGATATTGGGGTGAGTGTCTGCGTCATTCTTTATGAGTGTGCAGTTATTATATCATCGGTAGTGACCCTGCCTTGCCTACACATCTAGGATTTCACTTGGGTTAAAATTCCGATGAGTGCAAATGTATTTGTTTCGACCGTTAATGAATTACGATGTATTATAGGTATACATTTACATTTAATGCTTGGCAGCGTGTCCAGTCTAGACAGGTCCGAAGAAATAAATATCTATTCTAGGCTGTTATAATAATATAATTGACATTAACGGCGATCGAGTTAAAAATATACCATAAGGTCTCAGACGATATGGTTTTCATGTCTTTTGTTTTGCTTTCGCAGGAGTGAGCTACAAGGCCTACGAGCGTTAAAAGCGAAGCAGTTGAGTTCCAGGCCCCCTTCGTCTCCCCTTCCTGTTGCCACGACTCTCGGATCCGATCGGAACCGCGAAGTTCCGACGCGTACTAGGAGAACATAGGTAGCCGGAAGCATTGAAGATCTATGTTCTCGTATCGCGCGTACAATAGATGCGACAGTAGGCTCCGGCTGCGCTGTGGGAAGAGTGATTCAAAAAGTGATGTATGATTGAAATTCGTGGTTAGGGTACCGATAAAAGACTCGTAGCACACATATCTACGGCGTAGCGGACATCTGTCGGTTAGTAATTATAATAATAAGGCTAAATGCCCGTATTAACTAAAATAATGAGCATATGCCAGCCAGGTGCCATATCTTTATAAATTACCTAGTTCACCAATCCATAATTCATTTAATACCTGTAATATGATCAACTAACTGTTACCCGCGAATCCGTCTGCGAAGAAAAATGAAACATATTTTATGGTACCTAGTCAGTGAAAATATAAAATTCTACATTAACAGATGAAATATTTTTATATAATCGATACAAATATTTTCAATCAGTAATACTATTAGTTTATATTTAAAAAAAAATAACAAGTCCAGTGAAATATTACAATATTTAAGTTTCAGTAATATAGTTATTTTCCTTTATATTTGCTATATCCATCTTTATTTCGTAAAAGGAGTCAATTTAATAAAAAAAAATGACGGTTTTTTCGATTTTCAACGATCAAGTCGTAAGAACTAAAAATAAAAAAACATTTTCGTAAACTTATTTCGTCAGTTATGCATTGAAAATAAAAAATAAAGTAAATCAATTTATTGTTCTACAAAAAACTATACAAGGAAATAAAAATAAAAATAAAATAACAATTATTATAATGTTAGTATTACGTTGCAATGACTATAAATTTCTTATTAAATTTGTTTTAATAATTTTGTTGCGCTCATTGAAAAGAGACAAAAAGCTTTTCTGGCATGCCCTTGTTAAAATAGTACTTTTAGTACCCCTTTTTGCGATATACTGTAAAAAGTGGTGACTTCTTCTTATATTCGAACAAATATTTCATAAACAGTCAATCCACCCCAGACCCTCCTCACCCTATTTAAACAATTTACTTTTTAAAACTCTTAATAAAAATTGGTGTAAGCTTTAAAAAAATAAAGTGATAGTTTAATACTTACTTCATTGTTTTTTAAATAAATTTACCATTACTATAAGATTTATTGTAATGGCAGGAGTGTGAGTTCAAGCGAGACAATAAAAAAAAATGGTTCTTCTCGCTCAGACTACTTTCTTTGGTGACCTATCATCACAAAAACTGCAGCCAGTGTTACCATAAGGTGTAATTTTAATGAATGGTATAATGAAATAAATTCAGTTGAATATGAAATTAGGTTATATTCACAGATATGGTGTACAGTCGAATTCATAAATACGTCTACACTTTATTACCTTGTCTATTTAAGGTCATGTTTAAACTGCCATAAATGAATTTGTCACAGTAATTAAAGTGACAAGGTACTATAGAGTACAAATATTTATGAACTCGAATGTACATTCGTTTGGTAGCGAAAATGCCACAGACGATACACGGGTACCAAATATACTTACAGGATACCTATCTATAATTCAATAGCGAGCGATTTGAGTCAGGGGTTATCAAGTACTAGGAGTTCATATTATCATCATACGGCGAGAGAGGCAAACATCGTCGGAGCACACTAACACAGCAGCCTCTAAACGCACACAGCCTCCTTTTCACCCTTACGTCTCAGCGTAGTGTTAACTCACACAAGGACAACCCTCGCGCTGATTCGAGTTGAATATATTCTGCTACATGAGTTGAACGGGCGTGTTAAAAAACGACCGTCTGAGGTTCATGAATTCCTAGTACTTTTGCGTAGCTGCACCGCCAACACCTCGTTAGCGCATGACCAACAATGGTGCGGTATGGACGCTCTCCGTCGCGTCGGGCTGAAACTGAAAGTATCTTAGAGTAACCCTTTTGTTTTAATGGTTAAAAAATTATAACTGATGCATAAATTTAATTTAATTTAATTTAAGCTGAAACGAATAACACTTAGTATTTAAAATAAAACAATACCAATATTTTGAAGTTAGAAGAAATTCTTACTACCAAGTTAACAAGAGGTTTAAATTAAAAGAGAAAAAAATTATTAGTTCATATAAAAATAAAAATAAAAACCATAAACACACACATGGCACATTATCCTGCTTAACTACGCATATTATTATTATCGTTTTGTTTTACTTGAGATTCATTGTTTTATATGATTCTTGGTTAAGTTTATTAGTGTAAGCAATATTTAAAAAACGACTGTCTGTTGCGTTGAGTTTCTTGCAACGTTTCTTCTCAGCAGTGGTCTCTTGCGAAGCACGGGTAGGTTTTTTACGTGTAGATGTGCCCGTGCGGCCTACTTACTGAATAAACATCTTTTATCTTTTTTTATCTTTAAATTTGACTTAATTTTTTTTAACTCAAAAAAATATGTATACAATAGCAACATAAAAGATAAATTATAGTAATAATTTGTTAAGCCTTTTTGACTTTCCTTACTCTTGTATTTTGTAGAAATTTGTAATGGTTATCAACTTTATTTCTTTTGTGTTTTTTTTTTATATTCCAGATATTAACGAAATATTTAAAAATTACCACTTGTAATCCCCCAAGTAAAGCTTAATTTTTAATTATGAGTCCCAGTTACTTGAAATAAATAAATTTGAATTTGAAAAAACTGGCGCCTCTGGTTGGGGACTTTTAGTATGTGAATTACCATTAAGTTCACGATTAAATGCAAATTTGCGTGTACGTTGATCGATTTAATGGTGGATTTACTCCATATTACCGACGTGCCTAAAGTAGCCTGGGTGTTGTCAATGGAATAATAATATACGTAAACCTTAGTGTAAATATATTTGGCAGTTACGATTGTTTCGAATAGTTTTAAATAATAATTAGACTGTGTAAGAATATTGAGATTTAATTTATTGCAACAGTAGCATAAAATCAGAAAGAAAACTTTTTCAAACGTCGGTGTTGCTGGTAGAAAGCTAGTAGTATTCGTGAAGGTGACGTATACGTAGCACGGAGTTTCTATTTTACTCAATATGCCTTCATACAATTTGACCATAAAGAAAGAAAATTTAAGTGTCACAATTTGACATGAATGTACCTTAGCTTTCAGTTATGTTTTTACTTTTGATACTTATATATTTATCAACAATTTTTCAGGTTCAGTGTCAGTTTTTGTCTCGTATGAAAAACGAGTATTTATATAACAACAGTGCACTTTTAGAACCACTTGTATTTAATCGTAGAACTACTACTATTGATTACAACTACGAATATGACAGGTATTCAGAGAAGAATGATAACATGAATGAAAATAAAAAGGACGAGGTAATGCTTGGCTTAGACTGCGGCACTAAACATTGTACTCTCTGACTCAGTGACTTAGAATTACATGATTTCATACAGCTTACGCGTACAAGTTGAAGCCACAAATGGAAGCATGTAGGCGTAACCTTATCGTACAGTCAACAGCAAAATAAACTGATGAAATAGAGTCTCAAAGTAGTATATACAATAAAAAGCGTCAGATGTCACTGACTATTGTAGTTTAGAATACAGTAAAATGTTCCTACTTTGCTCGCCCACGGGTTATTAATAAATCATGATCCATGGTTATATTCAGGTAATCTGTATACATAAATCATTCTATTGCTTTCATTCACTTTGTTATGCTAGATGTACTGTCAACTACAAAAAGATGTATCCACTTTTTCACCTTATTGTATGGTAATAAATTCTAAAAGTGGATAACTGCTTTTGTAGTCGACTTAATACATCGATTTTTCTTAGCAAATTGGTCATCCACCTTAACTAGTTTGTTAAAATGAAATAGGTAGTCACTATAAAACAAAGTTACCCATGGAGGATTAAAGTATGAACATTTTACGGTAAGCAAATTAACGCCTTATAATGTTAATAATAAATAAATAAATATGAGGAGACAATCTCTCACACCTAGTCTCAAACTAAGTGAGTGAGCACATTCATTTCGAAAAGGTCAATACTGAGTGTTTTACAGTAATAGTACTGCAGAGACCGGGAAAATGGCTATTGCAGGACGAGAAGAGTTAATTTGCATACAGAGCGCTATCTTCGAGTCCAGTAACCGCTTTTCCCAGCTGCGGCTTGTACAAAGTGCTTTTCTCGAACAATGCGAAAAAACTTAACACAATTGTTAATAATATTAAACACAGTCCCAACATTGCTTAGAAAAAAAAGAACATTGTCGCCATCGTCGTCAACGTTACTCATAATTTTATTAGCATTCAAAAAAGGTACAATTTAGTATGAAACTGAAATAAAGAATTAAATATAATCACATTTTTTACGTGATATATTCAATTTAAATAATGTCATACTAAATAAAAACATTTATTACGCAATTTCTTTAAAAATGTCAAACTATATGACAGAATATTAGATATTTGGTAAATAATAACTTTATTTTTATTTTCCTGAGCCTGGAAATCAGAACTTCGAGGGCTGATTTTACAACAGTAAGGTTAACATTTCCGATTATGTGAGAGAAAAAGTCATGATTGAGTATTTCAAACCAAAATGATTATCTAAAAAGCAAGTCTGTAAAAAACTTCGTGACCGATCGGTTATATTATATTCGTTAGACAAACACCTGTCATTTCCGTAAAGCGACGAAATAAATTCCTATTTCTATATCTTGATTTTTTGGCTATACATATTTTATATATAAACCCTTTTTGTACTTATATAGTAAGTCGACATAGTTTTCATTTCGACCTTTTGAAATTTTGACTTTTTCTTCTGTCACTTGACGCTTAGGTAAAATGAGTAATTCATTTAAACATACGTTCATGTAGACTTGTGTCATTCCGGTCCTTAGGTTGTCGAGAGATTTGCTTAAAATATTTGTTATTTTTTACTGAAGTTTACATTAGTTAAGAGATAGTTATCATCGTGTATTATTATTTATCTTCGGCATATTGGTCTGTCATTTTGCTTTTGTGTCCCTGTGTTGGTATGATCATTTCATTTTGACAAATGCAATCTTCAGTTGATAATGACACATTTGTAAATTCTGTTATATCTGGATTGTTATGTCAGAACATGTTTTGAAAAGTTGATTTTTATCACTGACTTGTGAGGTTAGCTGTAAATTTTCGTGCGACACCCACACAGTAACAGTTGTGCAAATAAGTTACTGAGTAGACCAAATTTAAGTAGCATCACATTAGTTTGTAGACTATGTTATTATAATTCTGAGGCATAAAGATAGTTGAATAAATAGTTTTATAAACAAAAGCTTATACATTTTATACTATTTATACATAATAAATATGCTAATAGAGATCAGTTTTACATAATTTGAGAATCACTTCGTTTTAGTGCGTGTTTCCAGCTTAAAATAAAAATCAAAGTTTAGTGAGGGGGGTTACAAACAGTTCAAAAAAGAGACCTTATGGAGTACTACTGTGTTATTTAAAAAATGTAGTGTTTTTTTATAATATACATACATACATACGAGTATATACCTTCATGCGTGTCTCCCAATGGGGTAGGCAGAAACTATGGAACGCCAGGTGCACCGGTCTAAACATAAAACTTTCGCTTTTATATTCAAATATTAAACATAGTTCTTATTCATACAAATAAAAGGTATTATTCGTTGTTTGTCGCTAGTATGCAAGATAACCTGAAATATTGACTTGTTAGTTATTTTATCGGTTTGTTGGGTCTAAAAAGTAGGTACGGTTTATGGTGCAATGCAATTGATGTTTTCAAACTGAACACTGACTGACACATTTTTTGAGCCATAAACCATTGAATCGCTCTCCCATAGTTTCTGTCAGTCAGAGGTAGCAAATAAATCAAATAAATATATTTACTTACTTCCTATTGTCTGGGCAAGGTTCATACCAAAAAAATGTGTTGGATTATTTCTTCTGTTTCGCACTGCGTTTACTCAACTATAGTTGGCCCTAAGGATTTTTTTTTATCTTAGTTACTCTAGATATCTAGTCAAATAGTATTGGGTAGGATACTACTAACGAAATCCAACCTTGCCTGCATCGACACCGTCAGTCAAATACCGAAAAATAATGAAGTAGTAGAAAAAAAGCTATGGTTAATGATTCCAAAACTTGATGATTAATAAATACTCAATAACTTAGCAATGTATTGAATTTCACAAAAGTTCCAAAACATAACGCCTTTGAAATAAATCCATACTTTGAAAGCCACTAAAGCATTCCTCAAAATGGCAAAAACCTTAAAGGTTAGTTACGTCCGTCCATCCGTCCTTCCGACCGTCCGTCCGGCCGTCCATCCTTCCGTCCGTCTTTCCGTATGTCACGTAGGTTTTATATTTTTTTAAGTAAAAGAACACCAGTAACGCTGTACCGATAAAAATATCACAAAAGGAAAATAAACTAAAAAAAAAGTGTGAACGAATTTTCTATAGTTATTTAGTGCTGTCACAGATGATTTGTAGCAGGCATAAACTCTTAAATCACCTGCATCTCTAGAACCAATCAAGTCTACTCAGTCGTAATAGTTATCCGTTCATATTAATTAGGGAGTGGACTCGAAACTTTAGTGAAAATGACACTTTTCGAGTTACATTTTTTGTCAATACTTTGTTTAACAACTTTTTATTCGTAATCTAAAAGTATCACTGCAAGTAATAAAAATCTTAAAGCCGTCTGAAGCTTGATTTTGGCGTTCACATTGTTTGAACCTCGATGATAATTAAAATTAAAAGTTATTTTATTAGTTATATTGCAACAATAATATTAATTATTTATTTTCTTCAACAGACTTTTATTATTTATGATTATAAAGAGGAACCCACGCGCACGACATTGTTCAAGACCCCTTCATTGACTTTCATACCACTTAGAATATCTGAAAAGAACAAAGAAGTTACTGAAACAACAGAAAATATACCACCAACACATACTACCCATGTTAAACATAAAAAAGTACTTACATTTGTAAATCTGAAACCAGTCAATCCATCTAAAGTTACTTCTTCTCGGAAAGGCTCCGTTATCTAGACACGCGGGAGCGAGTCAAGCCAAGTTCAAGCAGCAGAACTGGCGAGCCGCACCGTGTGTAATATTACACGAACCATTTGGAGCCACTTTTGACCCCCGCATAAATCAAAAACTATTTTACATAAACGTATCAAATTTGGCTCATATATTGAGACTTGCGAGATACATATGTGTTCTAAATTTCATAAGCTTATCTCAAACGGTTATTTAGATATTAATGTCCAAAATTCCTCATTTTTATCATTGACTGACCTATAGACCAAAACTCTAACCCAGTTCCAGATGACCTAGAGAGTTAAAATTTGGTATGCAGATAGGTAATTAGATGAATACAAAGGAATAAATAAAAAACTGGCAATTTTTAAATAATTAGATTCTATTATGAACGCTTAACGTAAATACCTAATATTACTTAGGGTACCTACGTTATTAACTGGGATTAATTATTATTTTTATATTTAGCGCACATCAATAGTGTAAAATCATTACCTACTCATAAATAATGATAAAATAATAGGCATTTAGATTTTCGGTATATACACGACGCGCGCGCGCCGAGTGACGCCGGAGCGGCGCGGGCGCTGTGACAACCGAATCGAACCGTTGACGCGAACGTGCCCGAGCGAGCGGCAGCCGCGCTCACAAGCGCGAGCGCGGTCTTGCTGTCCGTCCGGTTGTCTCTCGATATCTGACCTATAAGGTTGCGATTTATGCTGCGAAATTGCTAAGTTTTCTTAAGGAAAACTTATAATTTGTAGTAATATTATTATTACAATTTCTTTAATAAGTAGGTACGTACGTATAATATTATAGTATAGGCAATAGTTTAAATAAATAATAATTTTATAGTTATAAGTAGGGAGGTGTATATACTTATTATTATTACAATTCCTATAATAAGTAGGTACGTAGGTTTAGTATAGTATAGGCAATAGTTTAAATAAATAATAATTGTATTTTTTAATAAGTAGGTAAGTTAAGTATAGTTAAAAGTAAGTATGTATATATACCTACTTAACTCTGAGTTTGAGAACTTGTTGATAGTAACAAATAGTTTTATCTTTTTATTACGTAGGTAGGTACCCACCAAAAACATAAATGTAAAAAAGGAGAGCCAAGTTCAATACAAAAATTATTCTCTGCTGTGGGCTTGGCAATGCAATTGTTTTATATTTATTTATAAAGTCTTCTTTTAGTTTTAAAAGGACTCACGGCGTTACGAGGATATGTACTTACCTACAAAAAGTAATGATATCCCACCAAAAACATAAATGTAAAAAAGGAGAGCCAAGTTCAATACAAAAATTATTCTCTGCTGTGGGCTTCGCCGCAAAAAGAATGGAGATCTGAGATTGAGTGCCAAGTTCTATGCAAAATCCAAATATGTAGTCTAAGGGCTGACTTGGCTGGTTTTCCCATACGAATTATATAGCCTTCGCATGTTCTGAACCTGTTACCTTTCGGTTCTTATTTTATTATTCCGAAAATTTGGCTTGCTGGTAGAAACTACTCATCGAACATAAGGCTCTTCCATGACTGTGTAAAAGTAGGTACTTAATAATAATTCGTATGGGAAAACCAGCCAAGTCAGCCCTTAGACTACATATTTGGATTTTGCATAGAACTTGGCACTCAATCTCAGATCTCCATTCTTTTTGCGGCGAAGCCCACAGCAGAGAATAATTTTTGTATTGAACTTGGCTCTCCTTTTTTACATTTATGTTTTTGGTGGGATTCATTTATTACGAAATAACATTGAAAAAAAAATCACAGTGGCGAAAACAGCTATTCTTAAAGATAATTCAGTATTAACCACTCCCCTCTCTTCGGTAACCCCTGAACCGTTTCGTACATTTGGTGTGAAACATGCGGCAATGACGCCTTTACCAATGACTTCTGACGGTTTAAACTTAAACTCCACATACTTCCGTAAATTTAGTATGGAGCTTGCGGCAACGACGACGTTGCTACCGAAATCAAAGGGGTTAAACTTAAACCCTAGTAACTTCCATACATTTAGTATGGAACGTACGACAATGACGCTGTTGCCACCAACGTCCGAGGTGTTTAATAACTTAACACAAACTAGTAGAACTACAATGACGCGTGAAATTAAAATCAATCAAATTTCTATAATTACTACCCAGGGAGGGTTCCCCATTAGAAGTCGAAAGATTTTTCTAGCTTCTGTTTTAGACCCTGGCGCGTCAGAGATTTTAGACTACCATACAGTTAGTATGGAACGCGCGGCAATGACGCCGTGGTTAAACTTAGAGTTCATACCATCTTCAGAACGAATTTCATACCGATCTGAGTTCGTCAATTATTTTGGTATCACAAGAAAACCTTTAAAAAAGATGAAAGCCAAAAAGAAAAAAGATCGAAAAATTCATTTTACTGTTCAATGTAACGAAATGCCTCGTGTTTGGAGTGGAAATACAAAAACTAGTGTTACAATAAAAACAAAAACCGACTCTGATATTACCACCACCATCATGGCGCTTCCTTATAGCAACTCTGATATTTCAAACCTCACTGGGCTTCTTTGCTCATCTCATTCAATTTTCGACAATTTCTGTATTCGTCTAGGTTGGTTTTCATTATTCATCGTTCTTGCTAATCGTTCCACGTTTGATAACACCCAGTAGCTGATCTTTCTCGTATTGAGTCTCATTTGCTATTCGTCACTTGTTTTATTTGGTCACTTTCTGTTTTCGTTTCAATATTTTAAGATTCCTTGGTGATTCGTCTTCTCCTAGTAATACTCATATGTTATGGTTTATCATTCTTTTTTAAATCTTATTTGTAATCATTTTGTGGCTGCATTGGTTACAAATATTTTTCGTTTTGTATCTCATTAGCTGCCTATAACATTATTTTTGCCAACATTTACTTAAGTTTCTAAAACGGACTCATAAAAAAAACTAATAGCAATTGTTACAAAAAAACGTATTAAGTAATAAAGTAACCAGCTGCTGCCGTAATACCACAGAAAGCAGCTAACTGCAATGTAGTAGTTGAAGCATTCTACGTAACTATGATGATGATGATGATGATGATAAGTGGGGACGCCCAGCCGAAGCAGGCGGGCAGTCGATTCGGTCAGCCGTTCATTCTGCCCTATTCCCCTCAGTCGTGCCTCAGGTTACTGGCCCTATAGTATATTATAATATCCTAAAATATATAAGGAACCAGTTTCAATAAATAAATAAAGTATTAATTAGCAGTAATCCGACTTTTTTGGTATTATGGCAGCAAGTTGATCAAAAGAAACGGTGTAGAATAGCAAGCGAGACTCATTATGAGGAAGGCACACTACTGAAAGTTCCCAAAGTTAAGCGAAAATGATAAATAAAAAACCGGTGAGAAAAAGAGATACAGGAACTTGGCGAAAACCGAACGAATGAGGTTTAGTGGTTATGCTGAAAAAAAAACCTAACGTTATCATATTCTACAGGCTTTATACTTTCGATTAGTGTGTGAGTGTCTATTAAACCAGCAAATGCAATGAACAAAATATGTTTTAATTTTGAAATATTTAATTAATTATATAAGTACCGAACTGAAATTTTTATTAAGTTATATATATAAAATGCTGTTTTTTTTTTAAAGTCCCCAGTGAAGGTCTTGTCCTATTCGGATCCTCTACTTATAAGCCAAAATGATTTCTCCACGGCTACTTCAGACAAAGTGTCTGCAAATGGGCAATGATTTTGCATTAATTTATGTTAGTTTAGTTCCAGTGAGTCAGTTGTCAAAATTTCAGATTCTCAAAACGCCAGATTCTGAAAATGACTGATTCTCAAAGCGTCAGATTCTCAAAACGTCAGATTCTCAAAACGCAATATTCTCAAAATGACAGATTCTACTGCTTCTGCCCCCGACGCTTGGGCGGGGTTTGGACACGCGATGTAGAATATACATTTGCGTTATCTATTGTGCATTTATATCTGTGATTGTGATTCGTAATACTTGATACTTGACTGTGCAATAGGGGAAAAGGCGCTTAATATCTTATTTTTGTCAGAGTTTTTTTTAGTATGAGGACTTCGTTGTGCTGAACCGATAAAAATACCAGATAAGGAAATAATATTTTTAGATACGGTGACTTATGTCCATAGCACAATCGTAAAAACCGGGCAAGAGCATGTCGGACCATACTTAGGTTGGGGCTCCGACGCTGTTACAACAAACTCAAAAACAAGTGAGAACGAATTTTCCATAGTTATTTGGTACTGTCACGGATGATTTGTAGTAGGCATATACACTTAAATCACCTGCATCTCTAGAACGTATCAAGTCTACTCAGTCGTAACAGTTATCCGTTAAAATTTACTAGGGAGGGGACACGCAACTGTAGTGAAAATGATACTTTTCGAGTTACATTTTTTAACAATACTTTTTTGACGTAATTTAAAAGTATCACTGCAAGTTATAAATATCTTAAGGCCGTCCGAAACTTGATTTTGGCGTTCATATTGAAACTCGATGATGATTCTTATTAAAAGTTATTAGTTATATTGCAACAATATATTAATTATTTATTTTCTTCAACAGACTTTAATTATTTATGATTATAAAGAGGAACCCACGCGCACGACTTGGGGTAACCTCCCACCATTTAGGATATCTCAAAAGAACAAGGAAGTTACTGAAACAGCAGAAAATATACCACCACCAACTATTACGCATGTTGAAGATAAAAATATATTTAAATTTGTAAATCTGAAACCTGTCAATCAATCGACACTTACTTTTTCTCGGAAAGGTTCCGTTATTCCCTTTTTAGGATATAACATTGAAAAACAATTCAAAGTAGCAAAAACAGCTGTTCTTAAAGATGATTCAGTATCAACCTCTCCCCTCCCTTCGGTAACCCCTGAAGCGTTTCGTATATTTAGCATCAAGCATGCGATGACGCTGTTGCCACCAACGTCCGAGTGGTTAAACTCAAAGTTCATGCGATCTTCAGTGCATATTTTAGACCCATCTGATTTCGTAAATCATATTTATACCAAAAAACAAGCCTCTAAAAAGGTCTATCCTGTAAAGAAACAAAAACTTCGCAAGTTTGTGCCACCGACGTCCGAAGGGTTAAATAACTTTAAACAAACGTATAAATTAGAAATCAATCAAATGCCTATAATTACTACCCGGGAAGGACTTACTGAAACAGCAAATAATATACCACCAACAATTTTTACGCATGTTGAAGATAGAAATAAAAATAAATTTGTAAATCTGAAACCTGTCTATCAATCGACAGTTGCTTTCTCTCGGAAAGGCTACGTTATTCCCTTTCCACGATATAACATTGGACAACAATTAACAGTTGCAGAAACAGCTGTTTTAAAAAATGATTCAATATTAATCCCTCCCCTCCCTCCGGTAACCCTTGAAGCGTTTCGTACATTTAACATCGAGCGTGCGGAAATGACACTGTTGCCACCGACGTCCGACTGGTTAACCTCAAAATCCATGCGATCTTCAGTACATATTTCATACCCATCTGATTTCTTAAATCATTTTAGTCGCACAAAAAAAGCCTTAAAAAAGATCAAACCTAAAAAGAAAAACTTAAAGTCCATGCGATATTCATTACATAGTTTATCCCCATTTGATTTCGTAAATCATTTTAGTAGCACAAAAAAAGCCGTGATAAAGAAGAAAGTTAAAACGAAAAAAAAACTTCCCATGTTGTATTTTTCTGTTAAAGATGACGAAAAGCTTAGTTTTAGGACTGATAATTCACGAGACGAAACACAAACTTGCAAATACATCAAAAAAGCGAAGCGAACTTCAAACTCGAACGGGGCTTCTTTGCTCGTCTCCATAAATTTTCGTCTATTTCTGTTTTTGTCTTGGTCTGTTTTCGTCTCCAGTTCCCTATTCATCGTTTTTGCTAATCGTTCCACGTTTGATAACATCCATTAACTGATCTTTCTTGTATTGAGTCTAATTTGCTATTTATCTCTTTGTTTTATTTGGTCACTTTCTGGTTTTGTTTTAATATTTTAAGTTTTCTTGGTGATTCGTCTTCTCCTAGTTATTTTCATATTTTGTAGTTTGTCACCCTTTTTTTAAGTCTTACTTGCAATTAATTTAACTTTATGGCTGCCATTGGTTACAATAACATTATTGTTGCTAACATTTACATAAATTTCTAGCAAAGGCTCATTAAAAAAAAACTAATAGCATATGTTACGAAAAACGAACGTGATGATGATGACCCTAGAAACGTGACAAAAAATAAACGAATAGGGAATGAGACAAATAACCAGCTGCTGCCGTTATACCACAGAAAGCGGCTCACTGCAATGTAGTAGTCGAAGCATTCTACTTACTTATACTCTATTATATAAGTAACATCGTTCAATAAAAATAAAAATAAACTATTAATATGCATTAAGCTGCCTTCTTCGGTATAAGGGCATCAAGGTGATCAAAAAAGGTAAAGAATAGCAAATGAAACTCATTAAGAGAAAGGCATACTCCTGAGTGTTCCCAAAGATAAGCAAAAATGATAAATAAAAAGCCAGTCACTAAAACAACAACTTGACGAAAACCGAATGAGATAAGTCAAAATGATTCCTCCGCGGGTACTTCAAGCGTTGTGTCTGTCTACACATGTTACTGCAAATGATATTGCATTCATCTATGTTAGTTCAATTCGAGAGGTTCAGTTCCAATTTTTCCTAATCAAGACCACTACTGCATGAGTCAGACCCATTTTAAAAAATTCAATGCTCCTGGACGTGTATTTCCCAATATTTGTACTAAAACTATTCTCAATTCCTATTCAATCCTTAGAAAATTTCACACCTTTTAATGACGAGGGTCAGCCTGACTGAGAAGAGGGTCAATTGCCGGCCTACCCCGCTACCACCACCACAATACCACTGGGGTGGTGATCGGTGCCAAAGAACCCCAACCGCCTCATCCAAGCTAATGCCATCAGTGTGACTTAAACGAAACGGAGCAACTAGGCGTAGCCATTTACCTAGGCGTATCAGCACTGCAGAGTATGCTTAGCAAAAGGTATTACTTATATCAAAAACATTACTCTGACGATGATTGTTATTGTACATCTGACACTACAGTCGGTGGTCGCTTGACATAGGCATGGTGCACGAAGAGTTAGAATGTCAAAATATTTGGCCTCCAAAGAGAAGTAAATTTTATAATGTTTTAGACGTTTAAAAAGTGTGAGCATTTGCTGAAACATTTGAGATGGGAGCGGGTCAATCCAGCTTTACGCTCGAGTTAACGTCTGCGTCTCTCGATGACGATTTGGCAACAGAGCTATTTGATACTCGTGTCCCTGAATTTTGTTTGGGTATTATTTTTGCCAGTATTGCTTGGTATTTTTGTGTCATTAAATCACTAAAGGAAATGTATTGCATAATATACACCACCTAAAAATAAAGTTAACAGTTTATAGTGGTGGATGCTATATACGTAAGAACCCGAGCGTATTGCAAGTTGTGTGAATTATATGCAAATACAAACTTTAATTACTGTTTAAGCGCTTCAATTTTCTTAAATACATTGATTGAACGGTGCGCCGTGACACGAAAATTACATACACACTTTAGTACATTTGTCCGACAAGCTCACGACTGGTGCAAACGTCGCTATTCTAAACGATTGTCACGGCTTCGGGTACATAAGCATGCAAACGTGCAAAGATCGTTTCTACTCCTGGAACTGAACTTCTTTTGTTCAGTAAATTGTTAAAAATATGTCTAACTTAATTATATATTTTTTCTTACAAGTTAAATGTAATTTTTAATGTACGCGATCCAATTCTCCATTTATTACACTGATTTTACAATAATACGAGTACTTTAACCCTCTGCAACTGAGGTGACTTTTTTAGAAACATGCTACTGAGGTGGAGTCTGTCAGACATCAATTTTGATAAAATATTGAAAAAATACTAACGGTTCAATGATAAGTATTGTTTATTTAGTGCATAGCATGATTATTAAATTTTAATGCGGAATTAATAATAAACATGTATATGAGCTTTTAAATAAAAAAATATGTAATTTACTTGAATAAGGTAAAAAAATCTGGTATTTTTCACAAAGATTAACTTACAATGCCGCGAGTCGTTAGAAGAAGGTACTGAGCGATACAGAGCTATAACGCAGTGTACGGCGATTTTTTTTTGGCGACGTCTCATTGACGTCACGTCAGTCGCAGAGGGTTAACATCAATTAGTTTTTTAAACATAAGTTATTTTTAATCTAACATAATAGAAGTAGTTCATTTTAGCGACTAGAACGAATCGTTGCATTTAAAGCCCCAAAGTCAGAGGCACCCCGTATATACACAAAGTGATTGAGTGTTTTTTATATTAAGTTGTTTTTTATTGTATTTTTTAGGAAGTAAATATATGTTAAATAATAACAAGGTATGTTTTATTTCTTCTTAAAATCTTTCAGTTGATTCATGTGTAAAAGGGTATGAGAAACGCGTGGGATGTGTTATCATATCATCAGGGAATGAAATTCAGATAACAAAAATTAAAATGTCAGGTATACAAAATTTAACCTGTCGACAGTGTATTCATGTATTTTGTTGTGTAATCATGAATCTCTTTTTAATATTTGCTTAAGTATATTCCTCGCGCTCGAACCAACGATGGTCTTTTAATGTGTCTGGCAAGACGGAGGAACGATCGGAACTGTCTGGCTACTGATGAGGATACGAGCATTTCTAAAAAAGTTTGTACATTTCATTTACGACTTCGATTTGCAAAAAAAATTGCAGGTTGGTAGGGTGAATGAAGCTGAGCCTAAATAACATAGTCTCTCATAATGTCCTCATACATTTGTATGAAACTTTCCTTTTTTGTTAATAACTTTCTTTGGTTCATGGTAACAAAAAAGGAAAGTTTCATACAAATGTATGAGGACATTTTGGGAGACTATGTTATTTAGGCTCAGCTTCATTCACTCTACCAACCTGCAATTTTTTTTGCAAATTGAAGTCGTGAATGAAATGTACAAACTTTTTAAGAAATGCTCATTCATCTTTAAATAGTTCACCAGTTGACATAATATAACAATCAACATAACCATTTATTATAATATTTATAATATACTGGGTTGCAGCCGTACTAAGTAGCTGGCAATGAACCAAGTGATTTGAAATATAATTCCTAATAAAATATAATAAAAATGAATCGCGAAATGTGTTGGTAAGCGCAAATCTCGAGAACGGCTGAACCGATTTGGCTGATTTCTTTTTTGTTGTGTTTGTCAATGTCAGGACAAAGTTTTTATGAAAGAAAATAATTGAAAAATCCACCGGGAAAGTCCTGAATTTGCAGCGGGGCGAAGCCGCTGGCGGGCCGCTAGTTCCTAATAAAATATATAAAACTGAGCTTTAGAGCTATGCTACGTCCTACCGGGCAAGTAAAAACTCTAGAGAAGTTATTTTTTTTTATTAATAACAACAAAAAGCAAGCTTTCAAGAACTCGACTGTTGTTGCTAACCAAATTTGAATCGTTATAAATCCTAAATGATCGTTCAAAATGAGAAATGATGAATCCTAATTGTGATTTTTAAATAACCACTCAGTCAATACCCATAGTTTGTCGACTTTTTTTTTACTATACGGCATCTTGTTGCCTACGTATTGAATTTTTCTCAAAAATTACCGGAAAAGTTGACATTACTAACTCCATACTGAGACGCGAAGTACATAGTTTACAGACAGATTCCAAATAATAAAAAAATTACATTGCGTGCTCGCTGCACAAGCCCGCAATGTTGCATACAAATTTCATTGTTATCTAGTTTGTAACTTTTTAAAAAGTGAAAACGGCCATAATAAAATCAGGGCACAAGTCTGATACATCCATATTTTATTCGAAGCGTAACTTTTTTATCTGTATCTGGAATAGCGTGAGTTTTTTTTTTCTAAAAAATCTTGCGTTTCTCCTTGTCATAAACATAAAGGCGGTAAAGAGTAATAATTTTTTCATGTGAAGATTTTGTTTGTTTGCAATTAAAAACACAATTCTTTTCTTACGATTTTTGAGAAAAGCACTATATATGCCTCGGCAGGAACGGCAATTGCCTGCTTCACTGCCTAGGCAATAATGTACTATTAATTACTATCAAATCTTTATATTACTTCATAAACATATCAATGAGAACTCGTGTAACCAGTAATATTAGGGTCAGTTTAATTGATAAAAATACCTACACTTAAACCAAAATGCAGTAATCACAGCGAATGTGCGTCGGTTGAGGTTAGGATTTTGGAATCTAATTACAGTTTCGAGTATAGTAATCGTTGACTAAACGCGAAATTATGCTTAAGGCATGTTATTTTGCGCCCAAGAACAGAGCCCAGGAGTCCCAGGACTCGCCCTTTTTGACTGTGGGACTTGTCTACCTGACTGGACATATCTCCAGCGCTTAAAAACAGTCATGTAGTAATGTTAATAACCTTAAACTAGGTTAGTTTTTGACAGTCGTACAAATAAAAGTTACAGAAATGAAATGCGATGTTT
This sequence comes from Acleris emargana, assembly GCA_927399475.2. NCBI lineage: Eukaryota > Metazoa > Arthropoda > Insecta > Lepidoptera > Tortricidae > Acleris > Acleris emargana. The sequence continues at coordinate 9,767,384 of OV656835.1, read as the reverse complement.
ATGCCTTTATTCATAGTTTTATTCCAATAAGTTAGACATCAATACTCCTCTAAAGTTTTGACTCTGAGTAAAAGATAACTGTTCAATATTTTAATTAAACAGACGTACTGGCACCAAGTTTGAAGGGCGACTGGGTTCAACGGCTTCTAATTTGCATGCGCAAATGAAGTGTAAGGGCCAGTACACACGGACAGCATTTCAACTGCAACCCAGCTGCAAAGTGGCAGTTCCAGGGCTGTTCTGATGCAGTTGGTGCAACTGCATCGAAACAATGTGCAGTCCGCTTGCAGGTGTCGTGCAGTTGGTTTGCAATGGGTTTGCAGTTTCGATGCAGTTGCATGCAGTTGCACCAACTGCATCAGAACAGCCCTAGAACTGCCACTTTGCAGCTGGGTTGCAGTTGAAATGCTGTCCGTGTGTACTGGCCCTTACAGCTCAAATGCAGTGCTGTTGATACGCAAAAGTACTAGGGGTTCATGTAATCTAAAAGGTCGTTTGCTTTTGTTAACTTTTACTTTATGCATCTGGTCTAGGTAACTAGGGCATCTTTTCTACTTGGTAAAACCATAAAACCTTTGTTTTGGTACTATTGTAGTCCTACTACTTAATTAAAAATCTATGGACATTTATAAAAAACTCGCCGTATGCAACGCCACGCGAAAGTGATTGTGCGTTGTATTTAAACCAATTCAATGTATCTTAGATATCACCACCGTCAAAATAGGCACCATTCCGTATGAGGAGTTCCCGTGGCCATCTATGGTCTTCATCATCAGTTTCACTTCACCAAATAGTGTTTCTCAAAAGTAAATGCACGAATTACTTTTACTTGTGGGAGGACCTTGTGCAGTGTCCGTCCGGGTTGGTACCACCATCTTATCCATTAACCTACCGCCAAGCAGCAGTGTTTGCATTGCTGTGTTCCGGTTTGGGGATAAGTCAGCCGGTAAAATGACTAGCAAAGAGGCATTCCATCTTAGTCCTCAGGGTTGGCAACGCATTAGCAGTCTCAGAATTGCGGTCTTGTGAATGCGAATGTCTATGGGTCACAGTTTCCACTTACCATCAGGTGGCCTGTGTGCTCGTTTGCCTTCCTACGCCATAAAAAAAAAGTTACAGAAATGAAATGCGATGTTTATGCCTTTATTCATAATTTTATTCCAATAAGTTAGACATCAATTAATACTCCTCTTAATTTTTGACTCTAAGTATAACAGTTTGTGTTTAATTAAAGTATTGAACAGTTACTGTTCAATATTTTAATTAAACAGCAAAATAACTTTATATCTACAGCGATCTCATCTTTGAGATAACCAAACAAAAATAACCAACTCCTCCTTCTGGGTCTTTAATTTAAAATGTTATTACAATCATGACTTAATAACATGCTTACACAATACATGTTTATTAGTAAAATTATGGCTACTACAATTATGATTCAAATGTTTTACGACTATCGTAGTTATGGAAATTAAACATTTTGGGTATTGAGCATTACGGCTAACATCCAAATAATTATATTACGACTAAACTATTGTGCCAAATGACTTTAGAAGAAACGTCGTTAAAAAACCGGCCAAGTGCGAGTCGAACTCGCGCACGAAAGGTACCATACCATTGTCTATACAACATTAGACACTATACCTTTTGTTACTCGTAGTGTCAGATTGTTCCATGATCCTTGGGCTATAAAAGTGCTCTATAACGCCTTGGTGCGAAGCAAACTGGAAGCGTCCGCAATTGTTTGGAACCCGCATGAGTCACCCGCAGACCTACAACTTACTCTTAGAGAAGGTCGAAAAAACCTTTCTAAGAATGCTCTATCGCAAAATGTTTGGTCATTACCCTTACTTATATCCCACATAATTCCTACTTGGAACTTTGGGATTTAATTCACTAGAGGTGAGGCACAATTTCAGCTTGCTGACCTTTGTGTGTCGTGTTCTGCGGGGAGAGTCCGATTGTTTGGAGCTGGTGGAGCAGCTTGTGAGACTGCGTGTTCCCCAGGTTCACAGGATTGCCCTTAGAACCCGTACGCGTTGCCTGTTGGACGCGCCTGTTGCACGTACTGTGTCGCACCGGAACTCGCCGTCTGTTCGTGCCCTTACACTGCTTAATGCACTCTTGGTGTCAGCACCGGAATGGGATGTTTTTGCGTGGCGATGGATGGCTGTGTGTCGGGAGTGCTTAAAGTTTTGCGAGGAGATGGATGACAGGCCTTCTAGTGTTCCTCTATGAGGTATACCCCTAAGTCTAGTTTAATTTTATATTAGTTTCACAGTGTATTGGTGTAATTCTGTAATGCTGTGTAAATATACTTTTCAATAAATAAAAAAAAAAAAAAAAAAAAAAACAGTTGCCGTTATTATCGAAAAAATGGCAAAAAAAAAACATTGTTGTATGGGAGCCCCTTTTATACAACGTGTTACAAAATACCCCGTAAAAAATATAATAAATGATCAAAGACAAAAATATTGTCAACCCCAGTAGCTGTCATGTCAGTAAACTGGAGTTAGCATAGATTATTTAACAGAGAGGCCTACCTACCAATTTTAATAATTGTCATAAAGTTCGTTGTAAAGGTTCAATACTATGATATCATTATGCTTAAAGTACTGGCTTCAAAAATAGTCAAAGCGGGAAAAAAAAAAAATGTTGTCAATTTCAAATCTTCTTATCGATATTCTACAATTGTTCCGTGTTTTTCCATATTTTTTTCAAAATGACGATGTTTTCTAACTCAGAATATTACGATTTATGATGTTATGCGTAGGCCATGAAGATAGCAATTTAAATAGTGCTCGCGAACTGAATCGGAGGTTGTGCATTGAGCAAGGCGGAGCTCACTTTGAGCCGTTCCTATAAATTTGACGTTCATTACGAAAAAGTAAGTGTTAGTTTAGGTTTCTTCGTTTAAAATCTTCTAAAACTCGACTTGTAATATGTGTCGCGTTCGCATTCTGCGTAATTTACTCTTTAATTTTACTGAAATAGGGTTTGCACATCAATTAAAAAAATACTGGTTTTATTTTTTTTGGCGGTAAGTCATACAGTGATAGTACGGTTCTCAAATATTATAAATCGACTAGTTATAAGGCACCATTTAACCCCCTTTTGGCTTTACGGGTATTTTTGTAACACCATGTATATGTTATTCTGTTTTTAGTATTTGTTGTTAGCAACAAAAATACATCATCTGTGAAAATTTTAAATGTCTAGCTATCACGGTTCATGAGATACGGCCTGGTAAGAGACAGAGGGGCAGTGGAGTCTTAGGGATAGGGTTTCGTTTTTACCCTTTGGGTACGGACCCCTAATAAGAAACCCTCTCCTTCAAAATGCAAATTTTGATTATTCTTAATTTAACTCTTAATACTGGATAATCGTCTGCGTTTTGCAATCAACTTAAGACAAACGCATTGACAAACGTCAATATTGCGACGGGAAATATAATAAAAATCATAAAATATATTGCGGTTACATTATTTTATATGAAGTCTTTTCCTTTGATCTTTTCGGCGTCTTCACCGAAATTTAGAGTAAGAGTTTGTTACCGGTCCCCCTAGTTTTTTTCTCTTGTCTATCCTATGGTGCGGGGTACTAGGATACTTCTTTTAAAAATATTCAGTTTGTGACAACATTTTTTTAATTAAGGGGTCCGTTTGTGAAATATGTATTAAGATTTTAAGTGCAAATTTTTGGCAGATTCAAGGGTCCCTCCCTACATCAAAAACTACAAATGCTAAATAACTGAAAATATCTTGAAAAAATCACGAATAACAAATTTTAAAGAGAATTTATCACGACTTATGGTGGGTTCCTATATTCAAAACCGTTGGTAGAGTTGTGACGCCTCGTTAAAATTTGACACATTTCGTACGTAGCAAATGTCAAAACGCTACTGCCTGTAAGGGAAACGATTCGTTTCTTGAATATAGGAACCGGGCATAAGTAGACTTGTAAGGATCGCGGGAAAGCGGTGGATGCGAAAAGCACAAGACCGGTCTGAGTGGAGAGCCTTGGGGGAGGCCTATGTCCTGCAGTGGACGTCTTTCGGCTGACATGATGATCATGATGATGATGAAGTAGACTTGATTGGTTCTTGAGATACAGGCGACTAAAGGGCCGTGCCTACATCCTTCCTTTGAAAAGGACATAATGTAAGAAACTAAGACCTAAGTCATCTTATAGATCCAAAAATATATTCCATATTAAAGTACCTCTATTAGCACGAGGTTATACCTACATATAATAATATCATCTGACAGCACCAAATAACTTGAAATTTTAAGAGATAATTAATTTCTTAATACTTGTGGTTTTTGAGAGTTATTGTGTACTCACGGTTTCGGAACCCTGAACTGAGTATGGTCAGACATACTCTTGCCAGGTTTTCTCGGTTCGTGTCGGAGATTACGTAATTAATCGTAAATTATATTCAACAAATTGCAACTCACAAATACAAAAATGTACAATTATAGTTTGATCTTGTTCAACAGTTTTTAAGACATTGTTGTGGTTGTGTCAAAGGTTGTAAGGTGAATAATTTAAGAAAATGATCTCTTGCTTGGTAGTTCTAACACATATGTATAGACCGTTCAACATGCTTTATTTGAAATTTGACTTTAACTCCATATTAGTATTGTACTCAACTACGAGTACATGCAAGAGGTCATTTACTTTCAACAATAGCCTCGAGTAAACCAAATTTATTTCAAGTGCACGCGACGGCAAACGAAGACACCAGTGAAAAAAGTACTAGGACATCATAGTTTCATAGGAATTGAAGCATTTATAACAATGAGAACGCAGCCCTGGGCTGATATTCTGTGCGGTAGAAACCATATCAACTCTGACTCGTTATCGTATTAACAATGTTTGTTAGGTCTTATGTGCTTGACAGTAATGGTAGCCGAGTTATAAACAATATGATGACGATATGGTTTTTATCGCCTAGAATAGAGGCCTAGTAGAAAAACTTGGAATCATAATTATGTTCCTCGTTTAAAACAGTGCGAGATTGCAAGATTACTAATTAGATTTCAGAACATCGGAGCTGCTTTTATCTTCACAACCAACAGCGTTACGGGTACTTATTTGACGAGAAAGGTGTTGCATTTAAAAAAAAAAACAACAGTTCTTCCGGTTCCTGATAGTTTAACGCCTTTGCATTATTCTTCAATAAATTATGAAGAATCCCGTGTAATATTCAACCTACGAACAAGCTTTTCAAGAGCAAAATCTGTTTTTTCCTGATCAGTCCAGTTATCCACACCTGCATTCTCTACCTCTGCTAACCAACTATAAATATTTTGTGTTTTAGAGGATGGATCAAACTCCGGTATTTCCTCTTGGGACTGACCGCTCACTTTGATCTGTTTCTTCATCTGATTAATAAGATCAATCACCGCTTTCTCAGTTAAACCTGGTGCCGACAACGAAGGTCGCTCATATTTACGTTCTGCTGACGACGGAAACGGCGCGCTAAATTCTGGAGGCTTCTCCATTTCCTCCACAATCCATTCTGAAGTTGATTGTGTCGATGTTTTTTTGGATACCTTCCGCCCAGCCCACCGAGCCAGGACTCTCTTTTTCTTCAAAAGGCCTCGATAAGGCTTACGGCGCGAGTCGCCGGCTGCGTTCTTTTTAAATTTCATATTTTCTGAAAATAAAAAAAAACTTTATTGTATTTGCTTAGCTTTTAATGCGTAGAATTTAACATGTTGCTATCAAGTCCTCAAATGTAAAATTTAACGAAAATATATTTATTTATTTAATTTGGGACATCAACAGCGACACATTGAATCAGATACATAAGATATGGATACATTTGAGTAAGCCAATAACAGATGACCACGAGGAAAACAAAAATAGAAGTGGATTTATCACTAAGTAAATAAGTATAGTTTAATATAAATCTATATTTAATAGCTCAAACAACTGATACCAAATTGGTCCTAACTTAATATTCGTATCATTAGGCACACATAACCTTAACCACCTTTACTGTAATTATTTAATAGATAAAAGCTCCCAATGTACTCGTATGTAATGGTGACCCCCTTTACGAGTATGTTGTTGTTTAGCTGATGTTTCTTAAACAGCCCGTCAATATTTTCTTTACCTTTTAAACCAGAGTCCAAAAAATTTTAAAAAAATCACAAAGGTAACGCTTAATGCATACTTTCACAAAAAAATATTTTCAATATATTGATGATATATGGTGGGCATAATATGATAGGATATACCGTTTTTGAGTTAATGACGAAAAACTGCGCTTCTCAACAAAAGGTCATAAGTGCTATGAAGATGTACTTTTTCATTCAAATCATATTTTTATTTACATTTTAAGAGTGTAGTAGTTTTGATTAAGTCATCTTCATTACTGTGTACGGTTAGAGTTTGTTACTGTCACCCTAGTCTTTTCTCACGTCTATCCCATGGTGTGGATGAAGTTGGAGAGTTGTTTCAAAAATATTTAAGGTTTGTGACACCAATTTTTCGATCTTGGGATCGTTTTGTGAAACATTTAAACATATTAACTTTTTTTTATATTGAGTAATAAACACGTGCACATACTCGTATATATCGAAGTTTATCAATAATTATCCACTGTTATTATTGAATATTGAATATTGTACTCAAATTTAAGAATAAATGAGTACCCAAAATACGCCTCTTGTATGGATCAAATGTATGTATGGGAGCAAAGTCCAACATCCCTACTAGTTACGTGTTAAAATCGCCCCATACAAACACTGTACTAAAAGTATGGTAAAAACATGGAATTCGTAATTTCGGTCGTCAAAAACTGCGTCATATCATAGTACATAGTTGCTATTCAATGCGTTTGTAATTTAAAGGCCACGGTTCTAAAATCACTTAAAACTTTGAGGTCTCATAACATATATTTTTTTAAATTTAAACTACTTTCAAATACCTATTATGACAACCATTTTGTCAGATTTCATTGTATTTTAACCAAGAACCCACCATTATATTTACTAGAGATTTCTACCTCAAAGTAAACACGACGACAATTATTAAGTGCATACATAAATACCGTTATTTCAAAAGTTCGTGATCATGGAGTACAATATATTTTACTTTTAAACCAATACAGGAATATCTAATGCGTAATAATAGTTTTTGAAAGCGACACACATAGTCTCCTCACTCATAAAATACGAGAAAACAAACTATGCCGATAACTCACCTGGTCTAGATAATTTACTTATAAGCAAAAAAAACCGAACTTAACTACGTAGACATACTTGTACGCAGCCCCGTTAGCCAATAGATCACATAAACATTACACCTTATTGTAAAATAAATCTCAGTCCCATTCCCTTCGCTAGCAGTTATTCATAAACGTATAAAGCAGTGATTTTACTTATATTAATGTAATAATAGGAAAGCTTTTATTGATCCAATGAGACCCGTGATGCCAGCTGGCACTCTCAGCGCATGCGCGAAATGTTAAAAGAAGCATGGCCGGCCGTCGAGTCACGATATTACCTACACACATTCGCATTAGCTCAACATTCGCAACGAACTATTTAAAATGGTGCTAATCATTCGTAACAGCGATAGAAACACAAATGTTCGTAACATCCCTAGTATAGAGGTACATATAATAAATTAACACTACTGACCTGAATCGCACTATCCTAAGTTACGCAACGCCAGGTCAAACATCAATCATTAATTATTCATTAGCTATAAACTAACAAGTAAATTGACAAGTAAGAGCTCCTCGTCTCAAGATATTTTAGTCTTGTTCGTTCACTTAACACGTACTAATCAATGGAGTTAACCACACAATTACTTAAGTATTCTAGCGCAAGTTATCTTATCACACAAACTAAAAAAAATGTTATCCTACTTTAAGTCTTCATTGTACGTACCTTACTGTCTTTGCCCACACTTCAGAGATTTAACGGTTGTTGAAACCTGATTCCAGTACTTTAATATCAATAAGTGAACCACTATTCTCCTTTTCTTCTATAAGTCTGGGTTAATTACAAAGCACTGTTGGAGTACAATCTTCCTTTCTTTCTATAAATCGTCCGCACTTCGAGATGAGACCGTGTCAGAACACTGAGTGAAGAGTTCGTTTACCAGACGCATGACCGGTGCTGTATTGATTGCACTTGGATTGCATCCACCCTAAACGCAGGTGCGAGAGGTGGAAAGGAATCGCGGGAACGTACTCAATGGAAAGGGATGACCGCATTACTAAATGTTCATCGCGATATCGCTCTGTTTAAATCAATACTCATAACACGACAGTTTAAAAAGCTACTACTATGCTACTACTCCGCTCTATGTTATACGGCAATATTTTAAGTTATGTTTACTCATGTGCTCTATCGCATTAGTAGATTCTGTAGGCGTACAGGGTGTCCTACCTACCTACTTAATATACATCTTTGAATTTTAATATTTATTTTGTATATTTGGGTCATACGCAGGGTTAGGTTCGCGTCTTTTTTTTTTTTATGCCATGGAGAAGACAAACGAGCACACAGGTCACCTGATGGTAAGTGGAAACTGTGACCCATAGACATTCGCATTCACAAGACTGCAATGCAATCCTAAGACTGCAAATGCGTTACCAACCCTGAGGACTAAGATGGAATGCCTCTATGCTAGTCATTTCACCGGCTGTCTTATCTCCAAACCGGAACACAACAATGCGAACACTGCTGTTTGGCGTTAGGTTAATGGATAAGATGGTGGTAGCGATCCGGACGGACCCTGCACAAGGTCCTACCACCCGCAAAAATCCTACATACCCGAACGTTTTTATGGCCTAATTTTCTAGCTGAACCCATATCCGCATAAACGGCGTCAGGTCTACTTTGGCCCGATCAGATAAAAACATATCTTATATGCACGCCTTTAACTATTGACCACAAGAGAGACAACTTTTGTTTTTTGTGTGCGTTTGACCCATTTCTCTCTAATCTTAACCTTTCATATTTCATCTTAATATTTATCTTCATTTTATCTTTTTAACAATAACGATTTGATCGTGATATCATAACACGATAAATAATTACTGAAACAAAATGCGAAACATCATTTAGCTACGAAAATTTCGCAAATCGATTGTTTTAATATGACTGTATGGGGAAACCCTAAGTCATATGAGAAATAGGAAAATTATCTGAGGAACTACCAGATATTTTCTTGTAGGAAAATTTTCGCTGTAGTAAATTTTTCGGACAGTTGTGTGATTTAGGTAGAATTTGATACAATCGCACAAATTATACAGGTCGACTCAGTTGTAAGAAAGGATCATTTCATTGCATAAAAAGAAAAACTAAGACAACGGAAAATGGTTAAATTTTAATAATAATGTTATTCTAAAATTGTCTTTTTATGTATATTATGCACATGTAAAAATACAACGACAACTTTTGCAATTTTATGCTCAGCATAGTATGCATCGAAAAAAAAGGTGAGATTTGGTAATTCTGTAGCTCTGCCTACCCACTGGGAATGAAAGCATGGGTTTATGTATGTCAATACAAGAATTGTATTTTTCTACAATTTAATAAGTACCACGTACAATTTATTTTTGTTTTAACTATTATTTTGCTTAAGATGGTATTTTTCACATTTAGGTTTTTCTAGATTTTTAATGTCAATAATAACTTAATGAAAAACAAGCTTGAAAAACAGCCTTAATATTTTATTTTATCCTGCTAACATCAATTAAGTACTGATTTATATGTACTCATATTACCAGTTAGTACTCATACCGGTCAACATTTGTACTATACTGACACTGTGTAACGGACACTGTGACGGAGACTGAGACTAGGAAACTTATGAGCAGCCTCCCGAGTCTCCGACTCTAAACTAGCCAATAGTATTAGGAAGGTGGTGGAGAACTTCGCCACTGCACGCGGGCGAATTTATCCACCATCTGGCCGTCCGAAGGGCGACTTGGGCCTTATATAATATCCGGGGAAGCAAACGCTTGCGAGTTAAACAGACGTTAAAGTGACATCTCCCGGTGAAACAACTGACTCACACAGGACGGCCGGGCAGCCGGGCGGTTAAACAGGAACGGGTTGAGTGACTGCGGTATAGATGACGCTGCGGTCTCGAGTAACTTGTTTTGTTAAACAATAAACAGTACATGTAATAAAAAGTTTCTGTCAACAATTTCATTTTTGGGACAAGCTTTTGTACCCGACTATACTTTTTTTTCTTAGTTGTCGTTTACTCGTCCAGACAACTCTAACAAGCCCTAAAATGATGGTTTTATCATGTGTAATTTAGGAGTTTCTATGGCCACCCTTAGTTTCCATCATCAGACCAGCTCGATGGAACTGTATTATTGTATCGTGATCAGAACTAAAAGTGCATCCAAATTTTCGTCTTCAAGGGAAACCGGGAAGTGGGTCAAATTTAACTTTCAAGATTTTATCTGTACATACATACATACAACGTTTTAAGTTTAATAAAAGCTTGGAAAAACGGACAAGCCCGATTCGGAGTCGCATGCTACAAAATAATATTACTCCAACTTATTAGAATATCAGTTCAAATAATGCGAATTAAAAATGATTGCTAAGTCCTTAATTTACTCTCTACATTTTTTTAAAGAGTAACGTGCATAAGAATGCACAATGTCAAGTATAGGGTTCATAGGAAGCTGAAAATTGTAATACTAAATGAGATAACGTTTTTATAAAAAATGATACAAAATGCGATAACGTTTTTTTCCCTTAAACATAGTCGATTTTTTTCCATTTTAGAATTTCTTAAAGATATAACAAACTAGGGGCCATCACAAGTATATGGGAAAAGCATCAATAATTGAGTTCATCGATATAGGCAAACCCTAGTTGTTGTTTAATATTGCCCGTAAATTCCTAGGTCTGGTAATTAGGAATTAGTGTAACAATCATCGATAATATTCTCTTTTAGTTTTATTATTGAGCATAACTTTGGCCATTACAATTGGATCTCTAGCTTACTCAATTACCGTACCATTAACGTTGTAGAATGCCCTGAATCTCTTCGGACCGGGTACGGCAGCAGCATTCAAAGACTCGCTGCGGTTCCATCTACCAGGAACTCAGAAATGACAGGCAGTTACGCGTTCTCGCTAAAGGCACCTAAAGGAGTCAATATCAAGTGGTGGGGTTGACGTTTGACTGTCAAGGTTGACGGTTGCAAATTTTCTTCAATTTAATTTAAATTGTATTTTTTTGTGAGTTTGCGAGGAATATGAGTGAAGGAAGTAGAGGATCTTGTGACTCAAGTGAGGAAGGAAGTGTGATATCCTCCGATTTTGTTTGTGGCCAAAAAGTGTATGAGTCACTTCCATTGGATAGTGTGAACGTGGTGGGCTCGGCGGAGCCCTCCCGACACGAAGGAGTGGATGATGAAGCTATGTCGTTCGTGCGACAGGTATCGGAAAAGCGGGCTGGTGGTCCCAGTGACGAAAGTGGCGTGTCCGAAGCAAGCTTCATTACCGTAGGGAAGAGACCCAAGCGCTTGCGAGTTGCACCAGCTGCGGCGGCAGAGTTAGGTGTGGATGGGGTTTCCGATAGCTTTTTCGAGGTTAACGTGGTATCCAAAAAGGATTTGCCAAAATAGATTGGCTTAGCCAAGTTGCTGCAATGTAAGGGCATTAAGAGTGTTTTAAAGATTAAGTATATGGGTCCATGTAAGGTGCTTATGCAGTTTAGTTCGAGAATTGAGGCAGAAAAACTCCTGGCTGCAGAAGAGTTCAATAACGAGGATAGACGTGCGTATTGGTCAAACACTGTATGTTGCTCATTTGGGATTGTCCGAGGTGTAGAGTTGGAAGTTGAAGAGGTCGAGTTTATGAAGAGTATTGAAGGATCGCAGGATATCTTGTCAGTGCGAAGGCTGAACCGTTTAGATTGTGATGGCAGATGGGCTCAATCTGAAGTAATCCGCTTGTGTTTTAAGGGTTCCGACTTGCCCCCCTTCGTATATGCATATGGATGCCGATTCAAGGTGAAGCCTTATAATTTCCCAGTTACCCAATGGGCGAGATGCTGGAAGTTTGGACATTTGAGTAGATTTTGTCCATCTGGCAAAACTCTTTATCCGAAATGTGGAGGAGCTCATGCTAATTGCGAGGTAACAGAATTCAAGTGCTTGAATTGTAAATGTGCTCACATGGCCTTAAAAAACCGGACATGACATATCATGTCCGGTTTTTTTACGAGAAAAAGAAATTCGTGGTATCATGGCCTCTGAAGGTTGTATATATAAAAGACCTTTGTGGCTGTACAACTAAGGCAAGTGTGTGCAGGTAAAGTCCTGGAGTCAAGAGTTGCCGTATATTTCGGAGGAACCTACGCGTAATAAGTCCTATAGAGACGTTGTTCTATCCAAACCGGTAGAAGATCAGGCGTCTAATAGTGTCTTCAACCAGTCTTTAGTTCATAAGCCTATTGCTTTGAATAAATCTGAGCGGGGGTCGCCTCAAGAGCCTCGAAAGTGAAAAAAGGCTAAAAGGGGTCCTAATTTGCAAGAGTCGAAGAGTCCGGTAGACGCGCAACATTGTTCATCAGGAGCCAGGTTGTCGGAGAACGGACAAGAAAAAGAGATGTATCGATTTTGAGAAGGTGAAGGATATTTTGCTCTCCAGTGAGAGCTGGGGCGAGAAGTTGGCGTTAATTTTTCGAGTTATCGTACATGACTGTTTGTAGATGTGTAAGGAGTTTTTTAAAGAGACTGATTTAATTAAGTTTTTTTTTAATTATCTAAATGGCCAGGTCTAATGACAGAATTAGTTTGAATATAGTATAGTGGAATTCGCAAAGTATAAGACCTAAGCTAGTTGAGTTTGATCTTTTCTTGAATAGAGAAAAGGTTCACATTGTATTAGTCAGTGAGACATGGTGAGACCGTAGTTCGGCTTTTAGAATAAGTTCTTATAATGTATTTAGAAGCTATAGATCGGATTCGTATGGTGGTGTGGCAGTTTTTATACATAATTCTATAAAGGCTCATGCTTTTCTTGTCCCAATTAATAATGTTGGTATTGAAATAGTTTGTGTTAAAATTTTGAATTGTGCCTCTTTAAATTATGTTGTGTCTCTGTATTGTCCTTCTACAGTACGGACGACTCAGGGTGACTGGGAATCTATTTTTCTCAAACATGCTATGTAATGTCGGCGTTATGTTAGTTATTTTAGGCTTCAAAGTGCCACGTTCCCGACGGAACAACTCGAGAGAACTGTAAAGGAATTTCATACAATATTGAAGGCCTAGGCCGGGAAGTAATTTTTTTTTAATTTTAATATTGCCATGACAGCTGGTTTTATGAACAGGCTGAATAGCTGAAAATCGTATTTTTTTTGTATCTGTGTGGTTCGGACCAAAAATATCCGCGTTAATGCCTATTACACAAATGTTTTTTGAGTGATGTTTTTTTTTATTTCATTGCATATGTTTGAGAAAAGCACTATACATACCTCGCCGTGAAAAGGGGTTGCCAGCCTCGTAACTATCCGGCCTTGCTTCGCTCAGCCGTCTATATCACTCGGCCGGCAACCCCCTACTTCCCGGCCTCTGTAGTAATGTACTATTATCGTTGTTTTCGAGTAAGACCTTAGTGGCAGGCGATTTTAACGCTCATCACACTAATTGGTCATGTAAACGTGACTCTAGAGGCATTCAGTTGTTTGATTCAGCTCTTGATCATGGTTTCGTGTCCCTTAACAGCGGTAAGGCGACAAGAGTTAAATTGGTGAATGGATCGCTTCAAGAAAGCTCACCTGACGTCGCTTTTGGTTCTTCGGATATAGCTGTAGATTGCGCGTGGGATGTTACCAATGAACATTTGGGCAGCGATCATCTCATTATAAAATTTGGTTTAAATTATTGGAACAATCGACAGTTTGTGCAAAAATTTAATTTTAAGAATGCTGACTCATTCAGTCAGTCATTACGAGACTTAAGTCCCTTTACGCATTGGGGGCACCGATTTAAAAAGCTATTATTACTAACTTTAGGTACGTAGTATGGCTATGAATTACTTGCCTTACACTTGTAACCTATATCGCAGTAGTTTACCTATTTATATGTCTACTCCGCACTATGACTAGTCATAACGCAACTTAGTTCCAAGAGGTAGCTCTACGCATTTGGTGCATAGATTTGAAAGGTCCTGGCATGACATGACATACGTGCGTTTAATGCGGGACAGCTTCAAAAAACTAATAAAAAAGATGGGTTTAACGTATTCACCGCCAGTAGTGTTTTTCGAACTTCCGCCAGGTGCCACGCATTTAAGGCAATAGGTGAAAGTCAAGAGAACGCTTATATGCGTTGCCAGGGGTGAAGGTAAATGCTTTGCCTTGCCTTACTCATGTTGATTTAGTTGCAGGGCCCTATTACTCGAAAGTATTAGTTTACTAGTATATTAGTTATTACTTATCATTTATCACTTATCAGTGAAAAATTACGAGTTCAAATATTTTCTGTTTCTCAAAAATAATGATTAGTCTGGTAACTACTACTGGTAGACCAATATAAAATAATAGTTTGGCTTGGCTGAATGCACGTACTACCCATGCCTTCTTAGGTATTAAAAAAAGCGGGAAAAATTGCCGCCACTTTTATATTCGTTTTCTTTTGAGGTTTGCACATTGGCGGTAAAAGCGGATTGTTTGTTTAATTTTGTTATCTTAAGATAATGGTTCTAAGAAACATATTAGAAGCGAGAGAAATTCTGTTTGGGAGCTTTTCGGACGTTTTAATAAAAAAAGACAAGCGGAAAAAATGGGAAGAAGTCACAAATCTGTGTCATTCTCTTGGGGTGATTTCTGCCGCTAAGACGTCCGAATCGGTCCACATTTTATAATTTTGTTTGTTTAAGGGCCTATTTCACAATCGACGAGTAAATTTATCTGCCATTTTAAGTTGGCTCTCTCTTTGTCTATTTACAAATGTAAGAAAGAGAAATGGCTAAATGTATCTGTCAAATATGCTTTACTTGTCGACTATGTATGAAACAGGCGGTAAATGTGAAACTAATAGTTTCGACTAATATTTTTTACAAGCCTTTCGAGACTAATAGCTTCATTAGTAAATTTTACAAGTGTATATTTTTTCTTTATGTTCAAGAAACAAAAACCCAATTGACTCTAATAATATTAGCTAATAATTTTATTAGTTGGTAACTAATAACTTATATTTTATTACTGTAGCTTCGAGAAACGTACACTAGTAAACTTGTACAAAATATTAAGTTCATTGAGCCCTAATAAGTTTCGAGAAATAGGGCCCAGGTGATGGTTTAATACTAAGGCTGCATAGACAGGAAAGGTATGCTGTTTACACACATGGACAAACGTTTCACTGTCCTTATCAAACTCGGTCATAAATCAGGGTCACCTTTGTTTTATCAAATTATGTTTGACAAATTATCACTTCCCAATATTTTTTTCGTAAAATTTGATTTGCCAAATAATTGTTTGCCAAATTAACTATTCACAAATAATAGTTACGCAAACCTAATGTTTGGCACATGAATGTTTAGTCATTGACTGGCTTACCAACTGGACGTTTGACTAAATTTAATTTAGTCAAAAGTTTTAGTTGGCATAACATATTTTACGCAAAACAAAATAAGGCAAATGATTTGTATCGTCAATATTCAATTTACCATTTCTATTTAGTCGGTTGTTAATTGGAGCTATTGCTAGCATAAGATCAAACTTTGAAGGTGTTGTATTGCAAGGGTGTTTTTTCCACTTGGGGCAAATTCTAAACGGGTAAAAATGGTGAAGTTATTTTGGGGGCCGTTCTAACCTAACTTAACCTAGTTTACCGGTAGAATTCGTAACCTATAACCTACTTACCTGGCAGCAGTTGCATTCTGGCGCTTTGCCGGCCGCTGCCACGGCACGCTCGCTTTGCTCGCTCGGCTCGCGCGCTATTGTGGTCACATTTGTAACGTAACCTAACCTACTGTTCTTGTAGCAGTTCGTTTTTCTTGGGGGTCAAAGTACCTATCCTAACCTACTTACCTGGCAGTATTTGTGAAAATAGCAGTGCATTTTGTATTTATGGGATCGTGCCGTTTTACCAATATTACATTACTCAAACAAACTCCGATTTTTGTCTTTATATGTTTTGTCATATCAATTCATTTGCCTAAATGTTTATTATGTAATGTTTTCTGCCTTAATAAAGCATTTGCTAAAAGACCAAATGTTACAGAATTATCAACAAATTTTTAGAGTGGTTGGTAATTCTGTAGCTCTGCCTACCCCACTCTGGGAATGAAGGCGTGAGTTTATGTATGTATGTATGTAAACTCTGCTTAATGAAAATTTGACGAAATGAAAATTAGTGTATTATAGTTATGCCAAAGATTGAATTGGCAAAAATACAGTTGCGAAAATTTGTTTGGGTAATGAAATTTTACCAAAATAATTTTGGCAAAACGGCAGGATCCCTATAAATCATAATATCGCTGCCTTTATACAATAACGCACTATTGCAAAATACTACGATTTCGAGTTAAGTATACAGCGACGTGCAGAGTAAGCGAAAGTTTATCGTGAATCGTGAATAAAGCAGCCATCATCTTAAGACAAGATTTTTTTTTGTCGTAAGATGATGGCTGCTTTATTATAATCTAAGTGCACCTGAGTGTGTTTCACACACTGAATTGTTATCCATAAGCATGTTAGCGTGGAACATATCCGTCCACGTCATACACAAAGCAGTCTTCGATGCTCTAACTAAACTATGTTTTCCTTTTTCTTTTTTAGACGTTTCACGAATGGAGTGAAAAATATGGCGTCTATTCGTTTAAGAATAATTAGGATTGTTCATATTTTTACAATTTCTCTGATTCGACATTTCGATGAATAGGGCTTTTAAAGCCGTTCTCCGTCATTAGGTTTTTGATCAATTTATTTCAGATATTTCGATACTAGTATATCTAACCTTTGTTTGACTTTCGTTTTCGGCATGAAGCTTTCTAGGTTGTACCTTACGGGTTAGGAGATAAACACTAGAAATATTACGTTTTAAAACACAATTACAATCACTTTTTAAAATATAAATAGATATCACTTAATTGTTGTAATTTATTAGAAAATGCCCAGCGAAATTTTAAATATTTCATGTCATCCATAAAATGTCTGCTAAATAAATAACGATGTATTTAAACAAAACTATTAGGACAAATACAACATTAATAAAATAAGTCTCTTAAAATTACCTATTCTTTCGAATTAGAATGTAAAAACATGGTAATAACCGTGAGTTTTTTTTGGTCTTTCCCAATAGGAGAGATGTCGTGGAGAATTTCTTAAAGCAATGGTTCTGTACAAGGATTACATACGAATAGGACAGCAAGAACTCATTTTGTCCTTTCGTCGGTAAAACTGTAAAACCGCGTAAGTAACATTTTTAAAAAGGAGCAAAATGCACCTTTTTAATATAGTTGTGGTTTAATTTGCTTTATGATAAATTTGTTAGTTACGCGGTTTTGCACTATCACCGACGCTTTTCGTTTCAGTTGGTGTAGATCGATGTTTGGCATGATAATGTGTTTTTTATTTCTCGGGTTACAATATAAATTTATTACCTTATCTTATTAGTCAAATAGCGACAAATGGCATTAGTACCTAAATGCATAAAATAAAACCGCCCAAGTGCATGTCTTTTTGTTGTGATATGTTTTTTCATTATTTGTTGTTGTACTTACCGGTTTCTCGAGAAACAACACACTAAGAAATTGTCATAAAGAATTTTCGAAATGGTGTTCTAAAAAAAAACATATTTTTTTTGAGAATTTGAACTATAACAATATAAACAGTTTTCTTTCAATGGCTAAAGAGGCTTAAACGCCACTTAGTCACAGCCAATGCTTACAAAAACAAAACGCGGTTAAAACACGTGTTTCCTCGTGGTCATACTATTTTGTCATACTAGTCAAAAAGTGAACCTAGATTTGATCACTAAATACTAATAGTGGTTGTAAAAGTAGGTAGGTAAGGTTCGTTAGGTATCTTTAGATGCCCGAAGGGCAAAACCACCTAGAAGCAGAACCTAGGGCAAAACCGTTTCCCCGTGTGGTTGCCGGGTTAGAATAGTGCCACTCCATGTCTTCCCGTGGATGTCGTAAGAGGCGACTAAGGGAATAAAGGCTTGCAGTACTATTAGGCGATGGGCTTGCCACCTGTCACTAATACACTGGGAAACATCTTAGCCTACTTGTGCAAAATGTGGTTACAGAATTATCAAGAAGTTTTAAGACTTGTTGGTAATTCTTAAGCTCTGCCTACCCCACTCTGGGAATGAAGGCGTGAGATTATGTATGTATGTAAAAAAAACAAATTTTTCATCTCCCCTTTAGTGTGGAAAGCGTTTTTGTATTTTATACTTAGATGCCAGGGTGAGTCAAATCCAGCGAAGTATCCAGTGAGATCACCTGATAGGATCCCTCACGTATTTATCTGCCTCTATTTAACAAGGTAAGAAGCATCGACGTATCGTATCGAAACCTAACATGATACGAAATGTACTAGGAGCTCATGACAAAGAAGATTCAGCGAGTAACGTATATCAACTCTAGAACACCTAGTAGTTATATGGGGGAGGAACTAGAGAAACTAGAACCTTGCAAGCTGAAAAAGGGATCTCGGATGCACTGTTTCCTCAAATCGATGCTATGCAAGTATTAAGTAATGCACCGCCTGTTATGCATCCCTAGTAATTCCTAGCATTTTCGCCAAACTACGGTCAATACCACGACTTGCGCAGAAGACATGCGCTATTATAACACTTACCTAAAAAGGAGGGAGCAGTTTAACAGGACTAATACGTGGTTTAAGCATTAGAAATACCTAAACAGAAGGAAGTACAAAGTTTGTTACTGGACTCATTGTACGTTAGTTTGATAGAATAAGAGATAGACCGATCAAAAACATTCATTCATTATAGACAATTTAGTGGGAGGCTCTTAGCTTAAAACTTTGCAAAAATTCGTATTTTTTCTAGAATAATGTATTTCAACATATTTCTCAAAGTAATAACAAAAAATTATACATTTTCCATGACCGGAATAAGGTAAAAACGCAAACGAGTTGTTCTGAATAAAAAGGCAAAAGAATTAACAGTGTCCTGTCCATTAAAGTTATTATATAAAGAATTGATAGAACCTATATTATTTATGCAGAATTATTAAACAAATTTTCCCATGGACATGAAAAAAAAAAAGTTTGTTTTAAATTGTACTTCAAGCAAAAGTATTAACAGTGATTTTTTAACGTATATAATGATTTAAATTAATCAGGCAAAATAAATCAAATTTTATCAATTCAAATTATTTTAATAGATTTTTTAATACCGGTTCAGGCAAAAATGTAACAGGGTTAAATTTAGTTTAACTGTCATTTAAAGGCTTTGTATTACTTATAATACTTATTTACAAGAAAATTACACATATTTATGGTAATCGTTTGTTTTACCTTATTAAATTATTAAACAACCTCTTATTTGTTTAATTTTGAGATATTCATGTTTGGGCATAAATAATTTTCCATTGTTCAATAACTATCAGTTCTGTTACATTTTTGCCTAACCATCTATTAGAGAAGATGTTTTTGATAATTATGTATTTCTGAAATGCAAAATCACAAAAGTTTATTTTTTATTGTATTAGTTTTATAATACGACATAAAATCTACTTAGTGCTTTCTTTGTCCTGTGAGTATTTTTGCTTGAAAGGCAAAGTTACATTATAAGATTTTTTAAAAAAACGTTGCGCGGAAGACAAAGTCTTTAATTTACTAACCTACTGGTGATACTTAATCTCTTCTACAAATACTCCCTACAATTATACCGGTTTTTTTTTCGATAAAGTAAATTTGATATTTGAAAAAAAACTCATGCGTGGTGCTGAACTATTCCCAGGATACAACTTAATAAACTCCCCTGTCTGTACTGTACACATTTAATAATAAATACTGTTGTGAATTTATACAAGTTTGGCCTAATATTCGATCAAATTAACCCGGCCTAATTACAAAATGTGTCGTTTATGTATGAAGATTGTTCAATTTTAAGGCGTAAATATATATACATATTTTGTATTATTAATGATTCACAAAATTATTGCACAATAAAAAACCAAAAAATGAAAACCAATTTGAAAGAAATGTTCTTTAAAATCTGTATCAATAAAAAACTTGTTTAACTTTTTTTCATTGTAATTTTTTGAGTACAATACCGAATACTGTGAAACGGAACACTTATAAGATTAATCTGTTGTCCATCTGTCCATCTGATACGCGTATTAAATGCCCTTTTTCTTAAAAATGGGTACAACTGATTCCCAGAAGACCTATTTGTTAAACATTATAAGAGGCTTATCATGTTTTTATATTTTTCAATTCTTCGAGTTTTGAGATAATTAACACAAAACAAATTATAAAACAACCGGATACAAAATAACAGTTTCTTTCAATTATCATAAGCCAAAAGACCCGTCGTTTCTCACCGCATCAGCATGTCCAAACACCCGATTCTCATAGCATCCGTATGCAAAAAGACCTGTCTCTCATAACACCCCTATTATACCCAAAACCGGGTATAACGGAATTTTGACGTTCAAAACAAACGCAAAATTTCTTAACATTCACAGCAAAAAGAACCACGCTAGGGGTACGGAGTTATTGGAAGTGTCTAAAATTGTATACTACTCGTTTAAGCTATTCGGCAAATTGACGAAATAATTACTGAAGTCTTTATATTTTTAATTGTTACATTGAATTCGTTTATTTACGTTACACGTTCGTGTTTGGGTCACAGAAATGGGAACTTGTGTTTTGTGAAACGGATATCAAGAGAATCTATCTTTTCGGATAAATTTATTTTGGTAAACGGATTATTAAAGAAACGGTAGTGATGGTAAATGGTCATTTCGGGATTAGGTCTTTTTGGAAAACGGACATCAATCCATACGTACTTTTAGAAAAAGCGCCTTTTGGGAAACACTTGTAACGGGAAACGGTTATTTTTTATTTCAACTGTGAGCACAAATATTGCAAGAAATATAAAGGTTCTACGGGCAAGTTTGTAAGGGCATTATGTGTATTGAGTTTGGTTATGTTGGAAAAAATCATTATTTTAGACAAATTAAATGTGGAAAATATAAGTCAACCATTTGTATATGTGACAAAAACACTGCTTTGCGTGGTTTTACCCTGGTAAAGACTCCGTGTCGTAACACAGAGTGGTATCGTGTTCATATACCAGGAGCTCATAACTGATGCAGTCTTTAACGCACCTGTATTCTGCCATTTTTCCTTTGGAGGGCGGTATTGCACTTTCACACAGTTGAGAGCAGGTCGATCGCGGACCACATTTATAGAAAAGAGATGACACCATTTCTAACCGTCCCGCGTGAAAGTTCTCAGTTAACGTGTTTCAGTGAGTTTGTACACGTTTACTCACACCACCTGAATCTGAAACGTAGTAATCTGTTGTACGTAGATACGGAAAGCACCCGGCAACCATCAGTAGCCCTACCTGAGCGACTAGATAAGAAACAAATGACGGCATGGTGCTTAAGAGCACAAAATGCGATCTATTTTTGATTCAACGGGCCAATTTTAAAAAAGATCATTGTGGTTTTTATAATAATGATCAAGAATACAAAATAATTATTTTCTACGCGCGTACTATAAACCGCAAATATTGATATTAATTTAATGTTAATGGTATCAGAATACCACCTATTGCGTAACTGAGGCGTGAAAACAATTCTACAATGAGCGTTGCCATAGTAATAACAGTTTTGTAAATATAATAATTATACATATACCATTGCATACATTACTTTTTCTTAACTTTTCTCGTATACTTTCATCGATTTTTCTGCTAAAAAATTACTTAATAAATATTTAGAATTTTATGTATAATCTAGATTATTAACATTACTGTCCTCATTGACCATTTTTAACCGCTCTAAAAGTTTTCAAATATATTTTTTAACGTGCAACGGGTTTTACTCCTATGACTTTGAATTCTATGAGATTTACAAAGAAATAAGTAAAACTTGCTGAAATATAAACTCTCTTATGTTAATATAATGATATATTTTTTACCAAAAACATCGAAATTTACAAGAGTCTTGAATAATCTGAAGTAGTCCGTCTTTTTATCATGCGAGATTATTGACCTACCCGTTACCCATTTATTGTTTAAAACTTACCAATACAACTACAACTTTATAAAAATATTAACTTACTGATAATTGATTATGTCCATCAAATTAAATACTGGAGAAGTGGAGAGTCTTGGATTACTATTACTATTTGTAAAAAATATTTTGACCGTCTATTTAAGTAATTAGTTATCTCTCGTATTCATGAACGTACAAACAGCCACACACTTAACTGCCCATTAAAGACAGAAGTGAGAAAATGTAGAAAGAGATGAATATAGATTTTACGTAAGAATCTCATGTGCACGACGGAGACAGTTTCTCTCTGTTTATCTTCATTGGTCACTCAGCTGTGTTGGCGATGGTACTATAAAACTATTTTAGTTAAAGTATCCATTGTCTCTTTTTGTCAATTAGTAATATCGCAATGGCACATAATAAAAATGCATATTTCAAGCACACTTTAGATATCGTTTGTTTATGAATAAAAGAGGGTAACTAACTACATACTACTAAAACAGAAATCGCTTATTAAGTGACTTAAGACGTTTTTCAACGTTCCACTTGCACGAGCCTCACTCGAAGAAAGTCTAGTTTCAACTTGAGAAAGCATAACGTATGAAACCGTTAAATTTATAACGACACAGCTTTCAAACAAATATAACGGTTTGAACGCGGTAATTTTTAAATAGCTAGTTTTAGGAGGACCTTTATTTTTTTTGGTTAAATGCTATTGCATTTGATATCACCAAACACTGTCGTTGTTTTAACGTTACGATAATTTTATTTTTACGTAATGGCGGCCGATTTAAAAATAATAAGAAAATTTGGCCTTTACATCCTTTTTTATTGTTCAAAATAAAAAAATACAAAAAATAAACATAACATACTTTGGCAAACGATAACGCTAGGTTATAATGGGTTTGTAATAGGGCAGAATGAACGGCTGACCGAATCGACTGCCCGCCTGCTTCGGCTGGGCGTCCCCACCTATCATCATCATCATCATCATGGGTTTGTAATGTTTCGGTTTTTCTTTTGTACAATAACGTAATAAATAAATTAATATCCGGGGACAATCTCACACAAATTGACCCAGCCCCAAACTAAGCTGGCTTGTTTTATGGGTACTAGGCAACGATGAAGTTACTAATATAGAGAAATATATAAACTTAAAAACTTAGAAAACATCCAAGAATCAGGAACAAATAGTCGTGCTCATCATACAAATATCTATCTACCCTTGCCCGGATTTGAACCCGGGACCGCTAGCTTCGTAGGCGGGGTCACTACCAACTAGGATAACATGTCGTCAAAAGTGTTATCATACATACATATTGCTGCCATTAGAGTTGCTCTCACTGTCAAGTCTCGCTATAACCTCAACGACATGATTACAATTTAATTATAAAATAAGGGGGCGTCAATTAAGATGCAATCGCAATCGCAGTCGTTTTCATTTTGAAAATCGAAGGCTTGTCTGCATACAAAATGAAAACAATTGCTCCACTTTGCGAGTGCGTTAGACACTAGCCCCTCAGGTTTGAGTGTGAATATTTGTTATTAAAAAAAAAGAAATATCACAGAATTATCACCAAGTTTTTAAAGTTGTAGGTAATTTCCTTAGCTCTGCCTACCCCACTCTGGGATTTCAGGCGTGAAGGTATGTATGTATGTAAAAAAAAATGATTTTTCAGGTAGCAAGGTCTATATTTCATAACTGGAAGTAATTTACTTACGGCATAACGGTAAATTTGTACGTATTTTGCTTTCTCAATTGCCGCATTTCAGTGCCTA
This sequence comes from Acleris emargana, assembly GCA_927399475.2. Classification (NCBI taxonomy): domain Eukaryota; kingdom Metazoa; phylum Arthropoda; class Insecta; order Lepidoptera; family Tortricidae; genus Acleris; species Acleris emargana. Next base: position 9,743,392 of record OV656835.1, on the reverse strand, counting down.
CTAATCAATAAGCCAACGGAGAAAGCAAGATAAATACGAATTCATTCGATGAAAAACGATGGAAAAGGATTATTTACTGCAACTTTAATACTGTGAGATCATTTAGCCACGTACAATCTCTATTCCAATGCAGAGCTGTCTACAGGTTATGTTCGCCTGGTAGTATAAGAGTAAATATCTCAGTTCTCTTACCAAGCAAGTACTCAAATCAAGTAAAAAAACAAATGCACAATGTAGGAAAATTATTTAAATACAAGGAAGGCGAATAAAATTAAAGTACTGTTATTCTAACTTCTTTGCTTATAATATTTAAATGTAAAACGCAAAGCAAAACACCCTTTAAATAAGAAGGGGTGTGTATGCCGTGTATGCCTGAAACTACATACCTATACTATTAACATTTCTAATTATACGTATGTTATGTTATGTACTAGAAAACAAAATTAATATCACGGGTTAGATGGTTCAACAAAACAAATGACTGTAGGCGCTGCCAACAAAATAATACGAAAATCTTAATGTACAACGGCTGTAGCTAAAGCGTGATTGAATAATATTAAGTTTATTAAATTTTATTACGGAAAAACTCCAAAAACGTTAGTGTAGTCCTATACGAATGTGAATACAAATATTATGTTTGTAACAATTGTTAGTACCTGGATAACCTGGTTGGTATTTTTTTAATAAGTTCCCTGAAATTAAACCTAGCTAGATTGATTTATCGCTCCTGAAACCCCCTGCATACTAAATTTCATTTAATTGGTTGGAGCCGTTTCCGAGATTCAGATTATATTTTAAACAGCAATTGCTCGTTTCAAGGTATTAGATAGATTTGCAATATACGAACTAAACATTTCACCATACCAACACATCATTCTATATACAAGAAAAAAGGTTAAAACACGTTTGTTTTCTATATTTTGTTACCTAAGTAAAGCATGGGGCGGTTGGAGTACTGAATAATTTTCGCACACTAACTCATAATATTTATTCATATTAGGTCATATCAAGCTGTGTGCAGTTCGACTACGAGGTACAGCGTCGATCGCTGATGCACACTAGTAAGAGCTTCTTCTTGCTTTAGCGATCCATGCCTCTAAGCTCTATGTGCTCCTGGTATCTTTGCCTCCGAACTGTGAGAATCCGAATCCCGTTTAACTCGTATGCTTCTAAAACCATGTACGATGTATTTTAACCCCCAACGCAAAAAGAGGAGTGTCCTTTGAACGTGTGTTTGTGTTCTTTACGTCTGTGCATCTGTATGTTTGATTTGGCATCGTAGTTGCCAAACAGAGAGGCTGATTGAACGACCCCTCATTTAATTAGGTAGGTTCTAAGCCAGGTTTTATGAAGATTAGTATGACTTACGACATGATTGAGTTACATAGAATAAATAATTAATATAATGACAACATTAAAAAAAAAACAAGTTATGGGTCAACGTTGTTAACCGTTGTGGACATTATTTATGAGATGGCGATCTTTACTGCATCTAAATTAGCACTCGGTTCGAAGCCACAAGAACAGCCTGTAGCAATTATAATAGAATCCAGTAAACGCTAAAATGTATATAATTTATTTTAACGTAATGTTGGATTGATTCATTATCCTAAGTAGGTTACTTTTTTTTACGTAGGGGACTACAAAGAGATATATCCACTTTTTCACCATATTGTATTTTAATAAGGTCCAAAAGTGGATACATCTCTTTGTATTCTACTGTACCTTTTCAAATACTAAAATTAAGTAACGGTAACTTAAATCGTGTGAGTATCGAAAATTAACTGCGATAAAACAAATGATTGTATCTGAGAAAGAACTCCCGTATCAAGTACGATCATATAACTTATAGATTAGGATTGAATTCGCTTCGTTTATTGACTTTGAGATACCTCCTATTTTCGTATAAGCGGCACTATATAAATGTATGACTAATTTTCCTTACTCACATGACTAAATTTATTTATATTTGGTTCATTTTAGTCCTTACTCAGGTTTTTTTTTAAATAACCTTTAACTGTACATTGACAGGCTTCTATGGTGGTTTAAATTTTTCTGGGTAACAACTTTCACTCATTGACTTCTATTATTGGTACCCAACCTAACCACAAAATTAAATAAATATTAATTAATAACTTTGTAAAACTATTCTGCTTTTGTTATACGACATAAAAAAAAAGTTTTTATAACCAATTTATAAATAATAAAAAATAACTGTTAAATCAGTGTATGAAATCATGGCCATAAATATGTCATGGTATGGTTGCGACATTTCCTTGGAACGAGGGCTAAAGAGAATGGAGAAATGGATAGGGTTCATTGAAAATTAAATTTAATTTGTATGAAAAAAAGTTGGAGATATTTTTTACAACTTACAGAACAATAAAAGTTCAGTTTCAGGAGTAGAAACGATCCATGCATTTAAAGTTAAGGTCTGAGGCACCCTGTATACACACATGTGCATGCATTGATGTACCTGACGACGTGACAATCATTTAGACCTCCATTCATAAACTTTTGTTTACGTTCAATACGTACCGTTCATATTGCGTAACTTATTTTTGCGGTGAGATGGTGACAAAACGAAGTACGTCCTCTATCTGTAAGCGCTACGCGCGGACTGCCCGCGCTAGTGTGTTGGAGTCCTGTATTATTTCAGCTAACAAGGAAATTACTCTGTAGCTACGACTACCACTACTAACGCAAGTTGGTTGAGGGCATGAACGAGTCATGCCTTCTCACGTAGATCTCTTGTGCATCTTCTATGTCATGAGCTCCTAGTAGCACGATATCGTAATATTTCAGGTTTTTGAGCGGCCAACTTCGAGACATGCATTTTATATTTCATATGTTTTGTTGAAAGGTGAGGTTCATTCTACTGCGTTAAAAATAGTAAAATCCCTTCGACTACCATTTTGTCTGAAAATTATATCTATTTTACTTTTAGTCATACCCTACATCTAAAGGCAAAGGTAAATAAAAGCCTGACTCACTGACTTACGAGTATATATCAACGCCCAGCCGAAACTACTGTACCTAGAAACTTGAGATTTGGTACAGGAGTTCCTTTCATCCATTTCATTAGGTTAAATTAGAACTGCGATCTCTTACAAACTATCATTTACGTACAATTTTAACCCACCAGCCAACTTTACGCAGCGTATTTTATAAATAATAACGCATACAAACAGACTGCATTTTTGCGATTTTTTTAAATAATGATGAGCCGCACTTCTCAGTCAGTCTCTGCAGCCCTAACAGCATCCTGAGGGTGTTGGCGCAGCGCCTGGACTGGCTGCAGCGCTGTGTGCAATTGCATATGCCTGTAGTCGCTGCGGCCCGCTGGCTTTAAGATTATGTTATATTTTATTAATAATTAATATTAACGCTAAATTAAGACTTTGTTACTAATATACATATTATGGAGTTGTTACAGATTAATCTCTAATACTGTTATTTTAGTACCAGTGGCGACATCTTTGGACAACAGGAGGTAACACTTCGATTTAGTGAACTATTTCTTCTGCATTTTTTTTAATGTTTGTTTTATCTTTAGGAAATCGTTTCTAGCGATATTATTTATTATTAGATATTGTTAAAAGCTGTTTCTTCTAATTTAACTTAATCTAAATATCTGATCGAAGTATCAATCGATATGTTCAACTCTAGGTTTGGTTATGGACGCTTGTCTATGGTAGGAGGGACTTGGATTTGGCTTGTCACTCTCGCAACCGCTACAGATATGTAAGCACGTCAAACTTACTCTGTGTGTGGGAGTCACGCTACGGCCGTATGGCCATCTTTTAACTTAGCTTCTTAATGCGCAATGCATCCTTGTGATATCTGGTGATTTTTCATGTAAGTATTTCGTGAGTGCTAAGACTTGGTCTGCATTGTCGTCAGGTGCTTTTATTTTTGTGATTTATGGTTTTTCCTTGTTGTAGAATGAACATGTAAAATCTAAGAAATGACGTTTCCTAAACTTAAGGCGAACATCGTTTAACGCATGGTAAAGTCGCCGCAGCTTTAGAACTTCTATAACCGGGTAAGTGTGCTTTGCCTATCTAAAGGCCCCAGGTCTTGTTTTACGAAGCGTGTCGATTACTTTGTGTCTCTCGTTTGCTCAAACTTCCTATTCGCAGGTATAAAACGGGTGTTTATGCAATAATTCTAATGCCAACAATCTTTGCAGCCAAAACAGCCGGTACTATGCTCTGCTCGGTACTTTGCTGTGTCTGCTCAGGGCTCTCTGCTCTCTGCTCTCTGGGTGTATGGATGTCTGTGCTCTCTGGGCCCCCTATCATGCCATACTCTCTGACTGGGAGACCGTCTGTCGGCTCTGAGCACGTGTCTGTCCGTCTCCGTGCACGTGTCTGCACCTGCCTGCTTCTACTGGGTGTTCTTGCCACGCTGCCTGGAGATTGCGCGGTGTTGCTGCGGTCCATGCTTTCATCTGGACATGTATGCTGGGCTTCTTCTTCTTCATCCTCATATTTAACTTCAGGTGAACTCGTTTCATACTACTCACACCTTCACTATACTCAAGGAGCAACACTCGATAAACGTAGGGAAGTATGATGCAAGTGCACTGTCACAGTTACAGCGCATTAGTGTGTAAGGAGCAACGCTCGAATTAGGGAAGTATGATTTAAATGCACTGTCGCTGTCACAGCGCTTTAATATGTAAGCAACGCATGACGTACCGTAAAGTGGTATGATTTTAATAACCCTGTAAATGTGCAGTGGTATCTGTCTATATGACGTTTCATGAATCTTAACTGACAAGAGGTTAGTTTGTATAACTTTTACATTTACTCTCGGTGTAATATACATTTTTGACGTACCGTAAAGTGGTATGATTTTAATAACCCTGTAAATGTGCAGTGGTATCTGTCTAAATGACGTTTTCATAAATCTTAACTGATAAGAGGTACTGTACTTTTATTATAGTAACGGAAAATAAACTATTGACAAGGTTTCTTTGTTTACTTTACATTCTTCTCTAACTAAATAGAATTTACAAGGTACATTTGGCACACTATCTCCATCTTTCAGTTGGTTTAGATTAAAACAGATGGCGCCCTTTTCTTTCTTAACTCTTTAAATTACTGCACCAAATTTTGTGTGCATTAATACTGTTGTAAGTTGTTTTCATCTTGAACTAGCTCAAGAATCCACGACCCTCAATAAGTCAATCAGCCACGTCCCAACACCAAGTGTGGACAGAACTTCTGTCAAGTTACAAACACACAGCTGTAATCACAATAATAGACTTAAGGTGTTTCAGAGTCAGTACAAAATAAAAATATTGAATTTGAATTTGAATTATACTATGAATCCTTGTATCGTTAATATCATTATTTAATAAAATATTATATTCTGTATGATATTATTAAAGGTATATTTAATGTTATGATTATGACCAATCACGATAATAATATGATAGGAAAAATTATAATTCACTAAAATTTTCTGATTAATAATTTTGATTCTCGTAAGCGTTATTTGAAATAATTATATTCCGTTGAATTTCTACATTTCAATACAATCACCACATTGAATGTTATGACCAATATAATCTTCAAAATAAAAAATCGACGGGTTTATAATTTACTAAGAAAAGAATCATGAATAAGTTTGAACAGTCAACTACAAAGATATGACTGTATACACTTTTTGACCTTATTGCATTGTAATAAAATAAGATTCAAAAGTAGATTCATCTTTTTGTAGTCGACCATTAGAATAAAATAATGTTACAGTCTTGCACCGGTTGCCATTGTGGACGCGCGTGCCGCTGGATTACCTCCGTGAATGCGAGTTTTATAACTACCTACCGTGTTATTGTTAGTGGAACGTAAACAAAACCGTGGTGTGCAGTGTAAGTGCAAGGGCTCCTGTTAACAGGAGTGCCTTAAATAAGAAATGAATCTATCCCCAATGTCTCAAAACCCCACAATGTCCCAAAAACCCCCAACATCTGAAACTACCCCAATGTCCTCTCAAACACAAGTATCGAAACAACAACAGCCAAACTCTCAAAATACTGTTAGTTATGCAAACGTTACCTCAACTGCAAGTTTCCCCAAGAAAGATCAAGCAATTATTGTTGACGCCGTTGACGGTATTACAATAAAAGACTATTTGGTGGTGTTATCATCTATCGTACCATCGACCTCTATTCGCTTCATCTCTCGTATATCGAATGCCCGCATATGTATATACATGGATTCCAAGACAACTGCTGATAATCTCATAGACACAAAAAAACAATTGAAAATACGAGATAAACAGCTGGAGATAAGACCATTAGTAACCAGAAATAAAAGAATCGTTTTATCGAATGTATGCCCCGTCATCCCGCATAACGTTATAGAAAACAAGTTTGAAGAACTAAATGTGAAAATAATGTCTCCTATCACCTTCATGAAAACCGGTGTAACGAAACCAGGTTTCTCTCATGTGTTAAGTTTTAGAAGACAATTATACGTCACCCCTGAGGATGAAAAGCATCTACCTGAATCATTCCAAGTAACCTTTGAGGATACAAATTATTGGATATATATCTCCACTGACTCACTTAAATGTTTTACCTGTAACAGTATTGGACATCTAGCTAAAAACTGTAAACAAAACACTGCTCACAACAGTGAAATAAACACAAAAGAAGTCGCAGAAGAATTAATAAATATTTTTGAGAGAAATGATGAACTCATTCCGTCAACTCCACAAGGCATTAAACGGGTTCATTCACCTAGTACAACAGAGTCGTCAAAATTAGAGAGTGTGGCCTTACTTCCCCCTCCCCTCCCGCAAGAAATATCGATGACACCAAGACAAATGGATTATGATAACCTCGAGACTGATGAAACTCTTAGTAATGTATCCCTAGATGAAAATTGGACAGAAGTAGAGGGAAAAAATAAGTTGAGGAAAAAATTGAAGAAGACTGATCCCAGGGATGAAGAACAGGTCTGGAAAGATGTAGAAAAAGAAATGATTAAATTGAACGAAGAAGTAAAGTTTCCGTTAAACATAGACCAATTTAAAAGTTTACTGGATAACACACGTGGCAAACAAAATGTAAAGGATGTAGTACATTCATACTCTGATAATATTAGAGACGTCATTATGATGTGCAACAGCCTACATGCAAAAATGAACAAAAGCCTGAAAAACAGATGTTCGCGCTTATCAAGAAAACTTCACGAGATATTAAATACAGGAACACCTGTTTAATGGTAATTGTTTACTTAGGTTAAGTTAATATCTATATAATATATTTTATATTAAAAAATACATATATAAAATATAAATAATAAATAATTATGGACATACTGCAGTGGAACGTGAATGGGTACTTTACACGTTTAGAAAATATTAAGTTGTTAATTAACCAGTTAACTCCAACCTGTATTTGCTTACAAGAGACTAATTTCTCTTCTAATTATTGTGCTTCATTAAGAGGTTTTGAACACTTCTTTAAAAACCGGTTGCAAGGTAACAGAGCCAGTGGCGGGGTAGCTATTTTTGTGAAACCCTACACATTTCCAGAACAAGTTCTTTTAAATACACATTTAGAAGCCTGCGCAGTCCAAATAAGGTTTCCCTTAAAAGTTACAATATGTAGTATATATCTTCCGAATAGTAGTTCCTTAAATGCGAATGATTTAAATGACCTAGTCAATCAACTACCTCTCCCCTTCATCTTGTTAGGCGACTTTAATAGTCATCATTATTATTGGGGATCAGAAAAATGCGACACTAGAGGACGAAAAGTGGCTGATTGGTTGGACTTTCATGACAACATAGTCTTATTAAATACAGATCAACCCACACATTTTGATAGTAGCACAGGTCGCACTGTAACACTCCTACCCCAGGCTACATAGAAACTATAAAATATCCTACGTTGTGTAATTAAATTAATTGGCCAAAATTAAAACATGTGATCGTCTAGTTATAATTATATCTATCTAGATTAGGATCCTCTACGTTGTGTAAAAGAAAAGGTAATCTAACGTAATCAAAATCAAGATCTATCAATAAACAAGCTAAAACCGAAAATATATGAAATTAACTTCAATCACGAAATAAATACAAAATGAAACACAGTTGAAATAAAGGTTTGACTCACCCAGATTCTCCTTGTACTACCTTGCCCGTTGTATACCTGTCGTGTGCCTAAAAATATTCCCTACCTATATTACGTGGATGTCACGCAATGTAATGGTATCCCTACCTATACCCCAACCTCGAAAGAGGTCGGTTACAGCGAGAACCTATTTGATCTTAGATTTAAATCTACTTTCTTAAGTATTCGTAATATTTAATTGAACAAGAAGTAAAAAATCAAATTGGTTCTTACTTTGGATGGGGTCTGACCTCAATAAGACAAACTACCCTGCTATCTTGCATCTATTCCTATTACGGATGAGCTAATGTCATACAACACATTGTACACCAAATCATTTAACGAAGTGATTAATTGGACAATGTCATGGAAAACAAATGGTGATTAAGAGGAATATTAAACTATTGTGATTTCCACTGTTACTTTCAGGACATCACAATAGAGGGTCGATCTCTCTTTCTATCTTCCGACTCGGGTACGTCAGAGAGGATCGGGGTCGATCACTCTTTCTTACTTCCTTCACGAGTCACGTCAGAGAAAATCAAATGATTCTCGTGCGATAAAATAAATGCAAAAGTATTTGTTTATGTCAAGTCATTCAGTCCTGGGAGACGTGAGTATGCGCAGCGTCCTGCGCTATCTCGGATTCATCGATATGAATAAATCACATACTAACCTAAAAGTTGTGAATTCCACTAAGCAGTCATGCGAAGCGCATTTCACAAATTAATAGGGATGAATCACATACTAACCTAAAAGTTGTGAATTCCACTAAGCAAGGATGCGAAGCGCGTTTCACAAATTATACCTAAACCACCGCGTGATTTCCGCTTAAGGCTTAAACGTTAAGCACTTCACAAGAGGATTTCTTTATTAATCACCATAACTGTAATAATCACTTGTTAAAATCTATGAATGCTATGTGTATGACACAACCCAATCGTTCCGAGATAAACCACACTTAACTATTTACGAAAATAACAACGGACTAAACTGAGAGAAATTCTTAGCTATAAGCACTTATTTTCAGATTAAATTATACACTCCCTGGCTACTGAATATATGAATATAACACGTAGGTACCCTAAATTGTATCCCGACTAACTCTTTCCTCCTCCTAAATTCAAAGTCGACTGTCGTATTCCCAGATTTCCTGATCAACTATCCCCTAGCTTCTCTACCGACCGTCTTGTCCCTAGGTTCGCTACCAAGTCCCCCCACTTCCAGATCCTCTCTCCGAAAGTCCAAAATCCCTTCCTTTCTTAACTTTACTATCTTAATTTTAACCAATCAAACTAACGCGGGAAACAGTATGTCACCGCCCCCAAGTTCTATGATTTTAAGGTTGTGTTTCGTTGCTCCCTAAGACGATAGTCCTTTACTTTTTTATCTACAAATTGAATGCCGAGAGTCCACTTGACAATAGGGTCCTGCACATGTTGCGATAAAGCAGACCATCCGTTTCGAAGAACTGTGAAAGCCCCGGCGAAGTGTTATTTAACAATCTAGCAAAAAATATATAGACAAAAGAGATTTGTCTAAATGACCTGCAGCTGTTGCGTTAAAAATCCCAAAAACGGCTTCTTTGTTTGTAACGTTTCAATAGGTAATTCTAAGATTTCGAATAATACAACGAAATACATTTTAAGTAATTTAAATATTTGAAATATTTATTATATTTATATATTAATGTATAGCGGGTAATACACACGCGTTACAGCACAAGTAATATCGATCTAACAATAGCTTCACAAAATATTGCTTCATATTTTGAATGGAATGCTTTTGAAGATCTATATGACAGCGATCACTTTCCAATTCTGGTCAAATCCTTAGTCAATGAAGTAACACCTATCTCCACTACTATGATAAAAAGATGGAAATTCCATGCAGCTGATTGGTCGCAATTTCGAGAAGAAATTGATAACAATATTAGTAAATTAATTGACTTGCATCACGATTCAGACATTACTATCAATGACATAGTTAGCAAATTTTGTAATCTTATTTTAGAAGTAGCAGAAAAATGTATACCAAAATCTTCAGGCAATTGTAAAAGAAAGAACTTAGTACCATGGTGGAACGAAGAATGTAAAATAGCTATTAAAGAAGCAAAAAAGGCCCAAAGATTATATAATAAATATGCTAGGAATGATCATGATTCAAAACTAAAAATTGATTATAAGAAAAAGAGATCTAAAGCTAGAAGAATACTTAAAGACAGTAGTAGAAATTATTGGGAAAAGTTTATATCATCCATTAATAGTCAAACACCAATAGGTATTCTGTGGAAAAAAATCCAAAAAATTAATAAAAAAAATATTAGATGGGACACTATAGTATTGCAACACTTAGACGGAATTTTAAGTGCTGATCCTGTAGCAAACGCAGATCTACTGGCTAAGACATTTGCTTCAAATTCTAGTTCCACTAATTATGATCAACAATTTAATGATTTTAAAGCTTCACAAGAGGTTCAAAGTAAATTTGATGTTACTGATAATTCTAATAAAATAAATAAGGATCTGTCCATGCATGAATTGTTATCAGTCCTTCCGCAGTTAGGAAATACTAGTCCAGGCCCAGACAATATTCCAAATGCCATTATAAAACATCTTCCGATAAGTGGCCTGAATTACTTACTAAACCTCTATAATTATATTTGGAAGAAACAAGTGTTTCCAGATAGCTGGAGAGAAGCATTAGTCATCCCAATTTTAAAACCTGGAAAAATTCCGAGTTCTTCAGGAAGCTATCGCCCTATATCTTTAACGTGCAACTTATGTAAAATTTTTGAGAAAATAATTAGCAAAAGAATCAGATGGTACATGGAATCAAATAACCTTTTATCACCTTTTCAATATGGATTTCGCCAAAATAGATCGACGATAGATTGTCTGATGAATGTTGAAAATGAACTACTAAACGCCCTGGCTTGTGACAATTCAGTAATAGCTGTTACCTTGGATATTGAAAAGGCTTATGAAATGGTATGGAAATACAGAGTGCTCGAGCTTCTTCAAAATCTTGATATCAAAGGTAATACCCTGGCCTTCGTTAAAAACTTTCTATCAAACAGAATTATCAGAGTCCGAATAAATAATTTTCTATCAAACACAATCTCTGTAGAAAATGGTTTGCCTCAAGGGTCAGTTCTGAGTGTTATTTTGTTTCTGATAGCTATAAATGACATACTCAATGTTATTGATAAACCCGTAAAAGGTTATTTATTTGCAGATGATTTAACAATCACCTGTAGTGGTAGAACAATTGAACCTACAGCGAAATTAATTCAAAATACTTTAAATAATCTACAAAAGTGGTCCAGTAAAACCGGATTTAAATTTTCTAAAACTAAAACTGAATTCATTATATTTACAAAAAAGATGAATCAAAATAAAGCGATTGAATTATCATTGAATGAACATTTGATCAAGGAAGTTAATAATGTTAAAATACTGGGACTAACGTTCGACAAAAAAATGTCATGGAAAACACACATTAATAAATTAAAATCTGAGTGTAATAATCGATTGAACATAATTAAAACATTATCCTCTCTATCTTGGGGTTCTGACAGTAATTGCCTTTTAAACACATATCGGAGCATAATTAGACAAAAAATAGACTACGGTTCTGTTTTATATGATTCTGCAAATATTGGAGCCTTGAATTCACTTGAGAGTGTACAAAACACGGCCCTGAGACTTAGTATTGGTGCATTTCGTACAAGTCCTGTAAATAGTATATTAGCAGAGTCCGGGGAAATGCCACTTAAATATAGGAGAAGAGCACTTTCGTTGATTTATGCTTCGAAAATTGTATCACGCCCAGATTGTCCTACATATGATGATTATATCAAACAATCTGTTACTGATGACGAATTTCATTTTCACACAGGTTTACATCAACCTTTCAAAATTAGAGTAGCAAGATATCTAAAAGAATTAAATCTCACTATTCCAGCATTATATCCAATAAAATTACTTACTGTTCCACCTTGGGAACAGCTTCAAATGCCGGTTAATCTAGAATTAACTGAAAATAAAAGGTGTGACACGGCACAATATATTTACAAAAATCTATTTAACGAACTTAATCAGGGCCTTGAAAACTGTAAAACTTATTATACTGATGGATCAGTTATGGGTGACAAATCTGGATGTGCAGTTGTATCTAGTAATAATCACTTCAATTATAGACTCCATGATTTTAGCACGATTTTTACCTGTGAAGCGATAGCAATTCTTAAAACTATAGAATTAATTGAAAAAGATACTAACCTAGTGAAACATGTAATTTACACTGATGCTAAATCATGCTTAATGGCCCTGCAGAATCCCAATAACTCCCATCCACTTGTTTTACACATAAAACAAAAAATTATAGACCTATTAGACAATCATTTCAGAATTGAATTAATCTGGATTCCAGGACATCAAGGGATACTTGGAAATGAAAAAGCGGATATCGAAGCTAAAAACGCTACTAAAAATCAACAGATAGATTATTCGATTAAATCCAGCTACCCTGAAGTTAAGAAACTAATCAAATCAGCTGTCAAAAAATTTTGGATCAATTATTGGAAAAGTGGTAACTCAAGTGGTTTATCGTGTGTTAGAGAATCAGTTTTTAAATCCCCACCAATACTCTCCACGTGTAGAAGAGATCAGATCGCTATTACTAGGTTAAGAATAGGACACACAAACTTAACCCATTGCTATCTTATCACTAAGACTGAAAAAAATAAATGTGATAAATGCGGTTTGGAGTTAACTGTGAGCCATATTTTAATTGAGTGTTTAGCATATAAGAGAGAAAAAGAAATCTGTAAGTTGCCTAACAACTTAAATGATTGTTTAAATAATGGATATTTACATGTACTTAGATTTATAAAATTAATTGATATATATAAAAAAATGTAATTCCCTTGTGGTCGTTAATGACCTTGTTGTTAAAAAGCGACCTTAAATAAATCAAAAAAATAATAATAATAATAATAATGTTAGACATCACTAGCGACACGGTACATCCCTAGTAGCAGCGGCAGTGGAGAGATGGACTGCATGGCGGCTATATAAGCGGTTGCAGAGATGAACGAGCCTCTTTTATCCTGGACACCTTCGTGCGATAACTTTTCCAATAGCGATTACTTGTAGTGGTTAATTTATTGTTGATATTTAGAGTTTAAAGTTAATTAATTTCTTTTTTTAAATGTGGTATCTTTTTTACAATTTTACCAACAATCCGCCAACCAAACCTCACCCACCTTTCTTTTGAGGCACTCCGGTAATCGTATAATTAACGAATTTAATCATTAAGGGCCACTTGCAGCAAAAATTTAAATCGAGATTAATGCTTAAGTTCAGTTTAGCTATGTCAAAATGTATGGAACTGTCAGTCATAAATATAGTTTTAAGCTTAAATCTCGATTTAAATTTTTGCTGCAAGTGGCCCTTAGTCATATACATAACATTTAAAAGCTGATTCGTAGCAGTACCGAAGATCGTAGAGTGATGTTATGTAGGTCTGCGCAGCGGTCGTAGCACATGTCATATTAGTCCGAGTCAAGGTATTTTAACAATTAATTAACTGCCAAATGACATACTTTTCCGATTTAAACCACTGTTTTTTAATTATTTAGTTTTGTTATTTATATTGAACCATAAATCCTTCGTAAATCGTTTCATTAAACAGAATTTGATATGCCATGTTTGAGACACGATGACAACTGTTTTGCGAAAGGTTTTTCAATGATTTATGAATGAAAAGTTCATTGAAATTAAGTTTTAGTAAATCATTATACATTGTAGATTTATGAGGAATTTATTGCAGTTTGAAAAACTACAAAATGTTTCTATTTTTTTTGTATGGTAAAAACTATCGTAAGTAACGAAACGTACTAGGAAAACATGAAGGCGTTATATCACAGTGGTTCTTGTTAGTAAAACTGTCCGCTCGTGTCTCGTTCAACATTGAGTAACCTGTCTGAAAGCTTAGAACGTTTTCAAATGTTTGTATCCGCTAACAGATGGCGTTATATTATAAAATCTTAGTGACAAGTGGCCAAGCTGGGCTTTTACAAATGGAATACTTCGACAATAAGGCGAATTAAAAAAAAAAACGAAATTAAGGACTGAAATTAACAGCTGTAATTTTTTCATAACGTCACGACAGTAAGTCATACATTTATTTACTATCCTCATAAGCCAAAAGGTGGTATCTCACAATCAATACCGAAGCAGTTTCAAGCCTCACTCGTAAGTAATATGGTTGCACTTGCTACAAGTATAAGATGGCATAATTTGTCTTATAATTATAACAGAGTTTCTATAAGTTTTTAGAGTATAAGTTGTTGGTAACTTTGTAGCTCTGCCTACCCCACTCTGGGAATGAGGGCGTGAGTTTATGTATGTATATACAGCGCTTCTATTCAACACGGTAAAAACCATGTCGTTTTAAAGCTGTTACGGTATTGTTAACGTTCTGTTAGATTTTACATATTTACTTGACAATAATGGTGACCGAGTTAAAAAAAACATAACGAGTCCAATACAATACCGTTTTACCGCCTTGAATAGTGGCCTTGTTTAACTTTAAAATGTTTAATGCGCTTGTAGGGTGACGGCACCAATGATGGACACTTATAGCTGACAGGCACCAGTAATGTACATTTCACTCTTAATTCAAATTTCATACGGTCCTAAATTGATTGTTGCAAAACAAATAATAACCCTTATCTTCTGTGAAATAAGAATCAGTGTCCATTATTGGTGCTTTGTCCATTACTGGTTCCATCACCCTAGTATGTATTTTCTTGGCACCTTTTTGGCAAAAAATTCGTTACTTTGGTTGCACAAATCACGTGCTAGCGATTATAAATGTTCAGATTAAGCCCATTTTTGTAGCAACGTGGAATTCCTTTGTTAGAATTGAATAGGACTTCTTTTCAAATATTCTGCAAACAAACAAAAGTTGATGGAGTTGTGCAGACCTTTAGATTTTCACGTATTTTCACGTAATTAGAACATTCAAGATAATGAAGCATATTATTTTTATTCACAAGAAGAAAATAAGTATGTTTATGACAAAGGAAATCAAAATATGACCTTGATATTCTATGGAGTAAGAAAATACGTGATTTTTCTTTTTATGATAGACGACTATTCATTCTCTCTTTTAAGCGCCTTCTAAAACAGGAGAACGTACTTAATTCGATGGGATCGATTTTAAACGATGACACCACGATAACCCAAAGACCAGGACTAAATTGTTTTTTTTTTGTCTAAAGGGGATATTCTATTTTGTCTCGCTGTAAACACGTCAGAATCTGATGATCTTAGAGGAATTAAGGAAGCTATTCAAATATTATAAACACACCTATAGTGATTTGGGTATTTTTCATAGTTATTCGTGCATTTGCTTTTGAGAAGCACTATTTTGTGAAGTGAAACTGATGATGAAGACCATAAATGGCCACTGGAACTCCTCTTACGGAATGGTGCCTATTTTGACGGTGGTGATATCTAAGATACATTGAATTGGTTTAAATACAATGCACAATCACTTTCGCGTGGCGTTGCTTACGGCAAGTTTTTTTATGAATGTCGATAATTTATTTTAATTAAATAGTAGGATAACATGGTAGCGTAACAAAGGTAACATGGTTTTACAGAGTAGAAGAGACGCCCTAGAAACCTAGACCAGATGTATAAAGTAAAAGTTAACTAAAGCTAACGACTTTTTAGACTTCATGAACCCCTAGTACTTTTGCGTATCAACAGCACTGCATTTGAGCTGTTACACTTTGTTTGCGCATGCGAATTAGAAGCCGTTGAACCCAGTCGCCCTTCAAACTTGGTGCAGTTCGTCTGCGCCATAGAGTACTTTATATATCTGTGCTCGCGGTCGAGGTGGAAGTATATAGACTTGATAATACATTATATTTGTTTTTTTTTAAGTCTTTGTAGCTTTAATCCTTGCCAAACATTGATCAGTAATAATAACATTTGTCATACTCAATGAAAAGGAATGGATCAAAATGTTGATTACCTAAATAAAAACTAAGTCAAGTACCACAATCAGGGCCTCTTTTCTAGGCGGTTAATACCATAATCGTATAAATTTGACCGGTTATGGTATTTTTTTTTACTCTGCCGCCATAATCATTACTGTCAAGTAAATAATGAGCTATCATAAAGTTTACAGTACAATTACAGGTCAAAGAGGGTATTAGGTTTTATTGTCTAGAACGATACTTGGCCCGGACAATATAACTTGGTGAATTTTTTAAATACGTATTGGAAGTTCATTCAGCTCCATTAACGACGATAAAAGATTCACCATATAGAGGTAGTATCAACTCCATATACTTCTATCTCGGCCGCGAGCGTCCGTACCGCACTTAATTCAGAGGGCAACGGGATTTATCCAGTATACGATAGTAGTCTTCGACTGGTATTATTATGTCGTATCCTCATGCTTGGTATTTGTCATAAACACTGCAAGACGCAACTAGACTAAAGAGTGAGATGGAAATACTTCGTGCTTGCTCTAAGGTATTGTTACGTCCCGCAGTGTGGGCAGGATAACAAACATTTCCGACCGCTTTTCAGTCATCTTCCAGATTTATGTAGCTAGTCTATTAACACGACGCATTCCATTTTGATTTTCGTGCTAGATATACCTAGGTCCACATCTCGTAAGGACTAGGTAGTGAATACGACTAGTCCAACGATACCCTCTATTTTAAAATACGTCATGACTTTAAGCCTACAGGAGGTCTTACAGATCAATGTGGACAAACTACAAACAAACGTTCAACAAACGATATTACACGCCTTATATTATGTACGTAATAGTAGCTACATGCATATAATAAGTTTTCTACAATATGTGAGAAACATGTTTTTTGGTTGCCTTGTATCTTAATGAACCTATATTAGTTACATAAACATTATCGGTCTCCGAATCGGTGATCATTAAAAATGCAATTATGATGGATGAAACGTATTGACTCTCTCCCTCTTCCATTTTTGTCAACGGGCTTGTGCCGTAGACATCATGTGCAAAGTAAATAAATATATTTAATACAATAACGGTGTTATCAATAGCCAGAATGGCTTATTTTAATAATTAGGTACCTATCCTGCTAATCAGAAGGCATTAAAGCAACCACATCGATAACCGATACTTTAATGACATGCAAAACTTTAATGCTAACATTAGAGTACAACCACAGATACAAAGTTTATTTAGTCATTTGCATATCGTTTCTAAATATATTGCAGGTAAGTAATGATATAGAGGTATATAAAAAACATTGTTAAACATAAAAAAAATAACAAACAACAAAAAAATAGAAACAAAAAATTATTTACAAAAGTGAACGTCCCCTTAAGTAATAATTAAATTGAAAAGACTCATCTAAATGTCTCTGCAGATCTACACCGTATCATACTATGACCGTAATTAGGAACGTATCAGACAAAAACATATTAATTGTATTGAAAAGTATGAGATTATGCCCACTAGACGGTCCCGTCATCGGGCAACATTTTAATACTAAATACTCGTACCTTTCGGGCCTGACACATTCATAGTACGGTTATGGTATGTTACGGTGTATTAGGCAAGTTATCGCGCATATCGTGGTATTGACGGGGTACGAATATGTCAGGATGGACTATGGACGCAGAACTCGGAAGACGGTGCATAAAGGGAAGGGATCAAAAGAGGAGATTAAAAATTTCGGTCGAATTTCTCTGCCTCATTTTAAGTGGTGCAACCAAGTCCTACTATCCTACTCCATGTGTGTGTTAATTTGTTACCCCTTCATGTTGAAACAGCTGGACGGATTTCGATGAAATTCAAAAAGGAGAAAGCTAGAAAAAAAACCATTGAAAACAACAATAGCCAAATTCTATGCGGAGAATATTGTGGGCAGAAACTAGTAAGTAATGGGTTGGTACAGCACTTTGAAAACAACAACCTACTGTTATCATATAAAAAATCAGAACACAAACATTAATAATAAATAACATACGTGTAGCTGTACACTCTTATGTACTTGTCACTGCTGACCTACTGACCTCTACTTTTACGAGAGCACTTGCATGTGTTTGAATGAACACTCACAGACATGTTAAAGGCGAACGCGTGTGCGAGTGTTCACCCGGTTTATTGAACTCTCCTAGTTAGTATGCACTCCTGGTACTATTTCTTCACTGGAGTTTTTAACTTGGATTCCTCTTTTAGCGATACAAGTGACATCTAGCGAGTGCCAGTGAACGCCACCAAACCTGATGTAATAGACGAGACATAGGGAAAAAAACCGTGACCTAGAAATCCATCTAGAAATGAATTATTAGAGTTTTAAACATAGTTAGATATCATGTGAAAAATAAGACTTAATTTTTCTAACCCGGGTGTCCGCTCAGATAGCTAACGCGTGGGTGAGTATGGAGTGAGTGCACACTCGGTTCATTTATAATAACGCCATCTGGTAGTAAATACAGACATTGCAAAACAATCCAGGCATGATAGCTAGCTGGTGGCTGATACCAACCTGCACAATGTGTAACTAGATAAGAGAGGGCCGTTTTATCAACATGAGTAGCTCCAACATAACGCGTCCCGTAGATCATGTTTTCCTAGTACGTTTCAATGCTTACGATTGAATCATTCAAACCATTTTTTTGAAAATATTTTGAATATTTTTACGCTGTAATGGATTCCTAATTAAGCTGCAATATTTTGTGTCTAGCTGAAAATCAATTTTAAAGAAGCTTTCATTCATAAATCATTGAAAAACCATACCAACTAATATCATTGCTTCTCAAGCCTGGCTTTACAAAAATCTAGTCTTATTAACTTGTTTACAGTTACAAATAAATAAAAAATCAATAGAATTAGAGATAACGATGTATAGTTTAAATTGAGTAATGTTTCAATTTCATTTTAATATTTTTGATCGGCATAAAAATACTATATCCCTGTATACAAACCAATGTAGCAAACACTTCCATCCAACGTAGAGCTACGGCAATTTACGCGGTACAGGGCTGCTGCTTGTCCTTTTTTCTTTGTGACCTCTTTTGTTGACCAAAGAGTGAGACAGATTTTTAGGGTTCCGTAGTCAAACTAGAAATCCTTGTAGTATGGTCATGTCCATCCGTCCATCCGCAGCTTAGATTCGAGACTGTTAGTCCTAGAAAGCTGTCATTTCGCATAAATCGAAAAAGTGGTAAAATTAACTTACATAATATTTTTTTAGGTTATTCCACGTTCACGTAACGTGGGGATGTTTTAATTTGAACATTATTTTTCGAGAATAAGGTCTTTATACCTTGATTAAACGCCGATTTTTATAGACTAATCTCGGAGTAAGTCTTATTCCAGTTTGTCGTTTGTCAGTCAGTTGTCTTATGGGGCGTTCCTATATTCAAAACCGTTGGTCGAATAGTGACGTCTCGTTAAAATTTGACACATTTTGTACGTAGCAAATGTCATAACGCTACTGCCCGTAAGGAAAACGATTCGTTTCTTGAATATAGGAACCGGGCTTGATTAGTTCCTTAGGCGACTTAAGGGTTCATTTTACCTTCTAAAATCATCGAAGACGAGAAGAGTTCATTCTTCTTGTTTTGTGAGATTAATAGTTTATGCATAGTAACATTATACTGAACACGACCAGACATACTCTTGCCCGGTTTCAGATAAGAGGAATCGTAAGATTGGAATTCACAACTTCAAGTTTGTCACTGGCAACAGTGGCAACACCAGAGAGAGATGGATCATTTACATGCGATCGTGTAAAATTAAACTCCAGTCACAACTGCGACGGTAAAAAAACACTTACCTAGAATCTTCCATTGGATAATTAAGCTACCGTAAAAAAGAGTCAAACTTAATCACCACCATTCCAAGTACTCCAGGGTTGTTTGTTTGATAGAATAACCACCTGATGATAAGCGGCCACCGTTACCCATAAAAGTGGGGAATGCGGAGCTCATTCCCAAAATACCGGATTTCAATATACCGGATTCACATTATACCGGAATCCTCTAACACCCGTATTTATAGACGAGTAAAAGTCATTACTTGAGTAAAAGTAATTACTAAAGTAACGATTTTTATTCTATAGTTAAGCTAATGCTTAGAAATAGAACTGTCAAAAGTTAGATTTCTCGGCCAAGTAATAGTCACCATTTTCTTTACTTAAGCATTTACTTCTGGTTACGACGCGACGGCGACGCTTGTCAATATTGTGAGGTTACCTACATTTAATAAAATGGAATCTTTGGACAGAATCGAAGAAACTTTTTCTGTTGTAGACGATTTGGATAATGAAATGTTTGGGGAAATAGAAATTAGAAACCCCAAAGTTTACTTTCGTGATGTGGATCCATTCCATGATTATACGGAAGATTTTTTAAGCTATTTTTAAATGAGGTTTCGTTTCTCCAAGAACAGTGATGCATGTGATTTTACCGAAAATTATTCACTCTTTACAATCGGAGACCCAAAGAGGGCTTCCTATTAGTGCTGTTGCTATTACAGCTGCTAAAAGCACAGACAGCAGAAACACAAACAAATCTCATATAATCCTACTTAATAACAAATCACTTGTCAGTACATCATTTAAGGCTTAAAACTAAACATTCAAATTGAGTAGGATAATGTCGTGTCAAACGTTTTATTTTTGCAAATTTTAGTATTGTGTTTGGATAAAGTAAAATTATCTTTTACAGTTGAAATTACTTTCTAAAACGATAACTTTATCAGAATTACGGATTTAATTGAAATTAGGTGTTATAATGCCAGCTTTTGCTAAAATAATCTACACCTCACATTTGTCTTTTCATGAAACGAAACGCAGTAAAGAAATGTTGCCAGACAGAAACAATCATCAAGCGTCGAGTCTTACTTAAGCAATTGCTTATGTAAGTAATGTGTATTACTTAACTATAGAATAAGATTTTGTTCTGAAGAATTGTATTATCAAGTAATGACTTAATTAAGAAATTACTTAGCAACAAGTAATTACTTCTTTATAAATACGGGTGTAAGTCAACTTTCAAAATAAGGATTAATTTATTTTACTTAACCAAAATTTAGAATCTGATGATTTGGGAATCTGGTATAAAGTGTAATCTGGTATTTTTAAATTGTGGTACTCGTATTGTGGGTATGAGCGGCCAGGAGCGCCGCCAAAAGGTGATGCCTTTCAGTAAATACGCTGTCTGTCTAATTTCTGACGATGTGATCGGAGTGGAACATCCAACTAGTGATACAAATTATTATTAATTGTTATGATCAATAAAAAGTATCTAAATGAAGTAAAGCTACAAAATGTTGTACCGACTATGGCAAAGCAAAAAGGAGGATCATATATGATTTATTTATACTGGTTTGTTTTTATGCATGTATGTTGATCTATTCCCTCATAACAACTGAACTACTTATAATAATTTGACAAATGAGGTATCGTTGGAAGCGTCTTGATTGTCCGCTAGTGATAGGAAAAGCAAATAAACTAGCTACTTCTGCCCTGTTTGTCAAGAAAATCTAGCTTTATGCGTTGGTATCTGTTTTAAATTGCATCACAAAGAAAAATAAAAGGCGCGTCTAGCTAAAAAAACATGTAAGTATGGAACTTTTTTCACTTAATTAACTTTATTTTATTTCCAATGCCAAAGATTTCATTCGTGCTTTCGTTTCTTCGACAGCATTTTAAATAATCTATCAGGTTTAGTACAAATATCTACGTACAGATGTAGTGCATAATTGTTTTCAATCGTATTTTCACATAAACGTACAAACGTGTCTTGCTATTTAAGTCGGTCACAGTACAAAAAGTACTGAGGTTGACAGAAGCAGCATGACAAATACGAACGTTGCCGAGAAAATACGATGGAAAACAATTATGGACTACATCTGTACTTGTAGTCGGTAGTGGGGACAAGTCTGTCGATTACGAGTATACTCGTATTTGTCAGGCATCGTGTTAAGCCATTAGATGAAACTTGACTTGCTATTTATTTTGCTATCAAAAAAATTATATATCCATTCAAATTTCCTTCAGCTCGGTCCAGTGGTTACAGCGTGAAGGAGTAACAAACCAACACACACATTTTTCATTTATAATTTTAGTTTTTTTTTTAAATTTCGTAACAACTTAGCCTGTCCCCCCGCGCCATCTTTCGTGTTGAACCTTAAGCATGTATAAAACGTGTAAAATCATATTCCGGCCACCATCGGGGTGCTCTTGCTTTAGTACAGACTACTTTTAAGAGATAGCGTTAAAGAACATAAATTTCTGTGACTTTCAACTCTCCGTCGGAACTCTGCGTGTCCATGTCAACCTGGTATAACTGCGGAAAGATTCTTACTGCGGGTGCTTGATGCGGAACTAAATAAATTTCTACTATGCCCATAACAGGCGTTTATCATGAAGTTTATGTTCTTATCTCAGTCCAAACTGAATGTAAATTTAAGAAAAAATATTGTAGAGATATCCATATAATTTATCATCGATTCTGTAGAACAGCATTTCAAAATATCACAATATGGTTATTTAAGAGGTAACGTAAAAACACAAAGTTGTTTATAACATTTTCATCTTGGCGTTAATTTATATGGAAAACTAAAACTAAGTATTGTTCATTAATGTATATAAATCATCTTTTTTTTTTCTTAAGTAAAAATATGGATATAATGGCTAAAAACATTTTTTTTAGAGAAAAATGACAAACTTTGCTAGCATAAATCTCGATATCAGTGACTTATGAAAGAAAATTTGAGATAACCGCTAGTTTAGAACAGCAGTGTTAATGCAAATAGGTTTTAACAACAACTGAAAGTTTAGAGCTTCAGACCGAAGGTCATCTGCCAATCGTAGCCCATTAAAACATTTTTTTTCCGAGTTTTAGAAAGTTTCGGCAATTAAAAAGGGAATTAAATAAATCTGGTGTTTACAAGTTCATCGTTTAATTAAGATTGTTGTAAGTTCTCAAAATTATATTTAATAATAGGTAAGACGCAGTAGTAGATCGTTAACTACATACATACATAAACTCACGCTTTCATTCCCAGAGTGGGGTAGGCAGAGCTACAGAATTACCAAGCACTCTTAAATAAGTTGTTGATAATTCTGTAACCACGTTTTGCACAATCAGGCTAAGATGTTTACCAGTGTATTAGTGACAGGATGCAAGCTCATCGCCTAAGAGTACTAGAAGCCTTTATTCCCTTAGTCGCCTCTTACGACATCCACGAGAAGACATGGAGTGGCACTATTCTAACCCGGTGACCACACAATTAAAAAACTGTTAACTAAGCGACAATTAAAAAAGATCTTTCCATTAGACATTGTCCTTTGACACGAATGTTTAATACTAATAAGCAAGACCAAAACGAAATCGACCTCTGTACAACTTTTTCTCAATTATTAGAAAATAACTTCTTAATTTTAAGCAGTACAATCAAGTGCAAAAAGATGTTTCGAAAGAATCTTCATATAAATGTGTCACGAAGTTCTTATTACGCTGGAATAAGGTGCATTGGGACATATTTTTTAGATGTTGCGGTCTCTCATATTTTTACGCTTGACTGAACTAACTTTTATCAAATAACAAACTAAGATTAACTTAATAAAGTTGATTTAATTATTTGTTTTTATGCATGCGGTGATCTTCTGTGAGAAATAAGGCGCTTAGGTTGTAACTGTAATGTTGTAACTGTGAATATCAATTATTTATGAACCAGTGAACTATTTGTTTAATGTCCTATTAGTAAAATAAATGAAAAGGATGAATTGGAAATATCACGTCAAGTGGCCGGACGACGCGGTAGCCTCGTCGGGAGTGATCTTGCCTGCGACGCTAGCGGTCCCGGGTTCGATCCCGGTACGGGCAAATATTTGTGTGATGAGCGCGAGTATTTTTCCTGAGTCTTGATGTTTTTTATGTATTAAAAAGCATATATTTATGCACATAAAGTTAGTTTGTCGTTACCTTGTACCCATAGTACAAGCCTAGAGCTTAGTTTGAGGCTAGGCCAATTTGTGTGAGATTGTCCCGCCTGATATGTATGAAATTTAAGTTACTTAAAAATCAACGCTTCATTTAATAAAAGTCCGTGTTACACAGGATATTTCTTAGATCAGCAATTTGACTTTATTGCTCAAGGTATTTTATCCCGGAGTTGAAATGCACTGAGTTGCCCATCGTTTCGATAGATGGCGCTAAGTGTAGATTAGATCGCGGAGTCGTTTTGTTCCCCCAAAATATAAATAGCGTGGTCCTTTATTATTTGATTTTGAATATTGATCGTTACTTAATTTTTGAATTCGTCCTTTTAATAAGGATGGGTATAATTCAGAAAATCTCTGGCGGCGGAAAGGCAGTTATTGTACGCTAACTGGCGTCAATGATTATACTGCCCTTTTCGTCCATAAACAATATAAAAAAGTATAATGTGTAATGAATGAGGGGTCCAGAATCTACTTGTATACATACCAGTCTTTGTTATTATTAATTATCCAAACAAGTTAACCATGGGTCTAGTTAGTATAACTGTTTTTGAGATTATCGCTTACTTGCTAAAGCTACAAATATATCGCAACTTTATTCATCTGTTTCCGTTTTTTAATCCCTTTTGCTGGTTAGTTGCGCTATAAGGGGTGTGTGTTAAATTTAACCGTAATTAAGTCTAGTAGAAGAAAAGCCGCTATTTTATTTTTGCATTTAATAAGTAGTACTTATTGCACGAGAAAGAAGCTGCCACTTAGTCTTTTTTTTTCTTCAGAAATAGGACCAAAATGCTTTTATGCGAGTCATTTCAGCGGCCATTTTTACCCTGGAACGAGACACAACTAGATATTTATTTTGTATCCTGCTCTAACAGCCGTCATAATTGGGTAAGGACCAAAAAGTTGGGCACGCTGACTAAATCAATAAAAAAATAAAAAATATTGCGTTGTTCCACGAAAATTAGCCATACAAATTGTAGGGATACTTTTCGTCGCACAACGGAACTGGTTAACTGCGCTTAACTATGGTCCAACTTTTGAGTTCTTACCCAATTACCAATCTCATCGTACAAACCGTGCACAAAACGGAGAATGGAAGAAATGGAAACGCGTGTACCAGGGAAACATAGGATTCAGGAAGTCAACAAACACGTAGGAGAATGCTTCTAATATGCACCTTATCTTCATTACGGTAGAGTACATCCGAATATTCTTCTGTTTGATTCGGATTCAATGCGCATGTCAGGTCCGTGAAGAAAGTTTTCAGAATGTTCTCTTCGTCGTTGTTATTTAATAAATAAACTAACCACGAAAAATAAGTGATTTCATTACAGCAAACGTAATATAATAAATAATGTTTTTTTTTGCACATTTCAAAACATATTTTACATAATTTCCCGTGACGTCCTTTTTATTGCAATCCAAATCATTATAAAAACAATATCGTGTCCCCGACCTTATCTCCGAAGTTTATGGAATAAAAAAAGTGAGGAGTCTACGAGTTCTATCTTAAAGATGATTATTTATAATTTACGCAAATTTTACAGTTTAGTAAAAACTATCATAAATACCTGTTTAAAAATTTAGATTAGGTACTCAAAAATTATATTATTGCAAAGAAAATAAAGTTCATAGAAAACGAATATTTTTTCGAACCTAATTATACTTCATTATCGTAAAGGTAGTTAATAAAAAATAAAAAAGATGAACTTTTAAATATTCAGAATGTACGTTACATTTGAGTTTTCTAAACGCAATTTATTTTAAATACAGAACCCCTCGGTGCGCAACTGCGACTCGCACGTGACCGATTTTCGAACAGCACAGCACTTAGCAAGGTTAGCTGGAAGAGATCCCTTAAAGGGATAAGTTCGCCTTTGTACATTCTAACTCTGTATTGTATTAGATTTTCTGTTTCTTTTTTTTTGTGTACAATAAAGTGTTTACATACATACATACATACACTTTCAATGAAGTAAAATATTGGTTTTTATTTTTCATCAACTCATTATTGTGTTGATTAAATATTGACGTTTTTGTGTAAAATCCGGGGAGTATGTCTAACCCCATAATATTCAACTTAAAATATAAAGATTAATTTGACCTGCAGCAAAACTGTTAGTTCATCCGCGCGTGCCACCGCGGAAAAAAATATTAAAAAGTCTTTAATTTGTAAGTAAGTAATAAGAATGTTATATTAAAAAGTTCGAGTTGTTCAAAATATCTTCAAACAACTTATGCGCGCATTAACTATAACTAATATTGTTGTATTTGCTACAACCTTGTAGCGCTACGCCCCCGCGCCGTAGACTCTTTTTTGTTACAAAAGATTTATCATTTTGTGACTTAAACTCATTTAGTTAAAAACGTTAAGAACATTCGTATTAAGCGTAAAATAATGATAAATACTTAACCTTTTCAACGCCATTGACGGATATATCCGCACCACTGGTTCAACGCCATCGACGTATATATCCGTCATATGGGTGGCGTGACAAAAATAACGAATTTTGGATAATTCAAAGAGTGTTTAAAGGTATTTATTTTCGTAAACTATACTCAGAGAAATAGACTTCCTGCTTATAATAACTAATTATTATATCAATGCGTTTTTATTAAAAAATATATGTATTACAAAAAGCATTAATTCAGTATAATTCAGGTAGATTTCCTACGCCATTGACGCTTTATTCCGTCGATAGTGAGGAGGTGAATCGAATTCGTCATTTATTCTAGCTATGATATAACATTCATATTTATATTAAAAACTAAAATAATACACGTCATTTTACAGAATTTGTAAACTTTTAATCAATACTCAAATGCATTTAAACTACACCATAATACAGCCGCCATTTTCAAGACATTCATTTAAAAACATAATTTGAAAATGGAACTCTCGATATACAGGGTGTTAGGTAGAGCGTTGTCAAAAAGAAACAGGCGAGTAGAAGAGACCATTAGCTATCCATTTCAGGTACTTTAACCCTTAATTTGTCTAAGGGCTATTTAATACCGTTTTTTTTATAATTTTATTACAAGACACCGAAATTCGACCTTTAAACCCCGAAAAAAAAGGAACAATTATTGTCAAAATTTTAATTTTGATAGATTGTTAAATGTTGTGGTGTTCAAATAAAACTGTTACTGGAAGCGTAAAGCTACTTTAAAAAATAATGGGGGCTCCCAAAGTTTCAGAAACCGATAAAGAAATCTTTCAACTTCAACTTTACAATGAAATTAAAAAAAAACCAAAGTGATTACAATTCTTCCAATTTCCTAAAAACATCTCCTGTTCACGCCAATTCTAATGGTATGCCACATGCATAACAAAACTCTTAATAATTCGAGTTATTTGCTAATAACTTGTTGAATGTGGCGAATTCGATGTTTGAGAAAATTTACTTCTCTGTTCATTTACCACGTCTTACGCAGTTAGATAGTGTTTTCTCTCTCTAACATCCTTCTAACATATGGAAGATAAGGTATGTATGTATGGTGGTGGTATGGGAGGTTAGGCACTGACCATACCTTCCATGTGCTCAAGTCAAGCATTTCAGCAGCGACTCTTATGCTTATGGTGGGATTCTGGTCGAAAAGGTCCAACACCCTTTCATCGTCGGCAGCATTTGGTTGATGAGCGTTTACTCGAGGCTCTTGAAACTGCAAATTCCCGGTTTCCCGTAGCCGTCGGTACGTATTAGAGAACGTGCGGCGGTCAGGCACACGCCTGTCAGGATAGCGTTCTTGATAAATCCTTTGGGCATGGCTTGCGTTTGATTCAGCTCTTCCATAGGCTAGTAACATGTCGGCATACTCCTCGGAGGAGTAAGCCGCCATTGTAACAATTAAATTAAAATAAACTTAACGAAAATACTAACACAACTCAACGATAATGAGGTAACAATAAAGATGGGGTTAAAAATCACCGACATGTCAAAAGCTGTCAAATACCGGCCATTAATTACTGAACTTTATGTAGGTAGTATCGAGGAGGTTTTAATCTAGGTACCCTCTATGGCAATACGAGAAAGAATAAGTGTAAGACGTGGTAAATGAACAGAGAAGTAAATTTTCTCAAACATCGAATTCGCCACATTCAACAAGTTATTAGCAAATATCTCGAATTATTAAGAGTTTTGTTATGCATGTGGCATACCATTAGAATTGGCGTGAACAGGAGATGTTTTAAGGAAATTGGAAGAATTGTAATCACTTTGGTTTTTTTTTAATTTCATTGTAAAGTTGAAGTTGAAAGATTTCTTTATCGGTTTCTGAAACTTTGGGAGCCCCCATTATTTTTTAAAGTAGCTTTACGCTTCCAGTAACAGTTTTATTTGAACACCACAACATTTAACAATCTATCAAAATTAAAATTTTGTCAATAATTGTTCCTTTTTTTTCGGGGTTTAAAGGTCGAATTTCGGTGTCTTGTAATAAAATTATAAAAAAAACGGTATTAAATAGCCCTTAGACAAATTAAGGGTTAAAGTACCTGAAATGGATAGCTAATGGTCTCTTCTACTCGCCTATTTCTTTTTGACAACGCTCTACCTAACACCCTGTATAAAATATTGAGTTTAGTAACAAGACGCGTCCCTATCTTCTGACTTTAAATATGGAAAACGCAAGATTCCTACGCCATTGACTGATAAATACGTCCGCTTATGACGTAATAGCAATGTTTAGTGTTTAACGTAGATACAACATGAATTGTGAAGAGTTAATACGAATTTTAGAAAGTCCTGTTCCTGGTTACAGTGATGACTAGGGTTAGGATTTTGGTGGCATTTCTGGTTATAGAATCCATGGAGCCGCTATTTCCTAATTATTATAATACATGACACTTTGATTTTGACCTTCAGTATGGTCATATTTCAAAATGAACTGATTACATTTTTATTTCGGTTTTTCTGTCCCTATTAGTAGGGACTCCCTACTAATATTTGCATTTTTGTAACGCTTTCACAGCAGAGATATTCTCCATACCAAAATTCATTTAAATTGGTTTATCGGTTTAATGAATAAATTAATTTCAAAATATTAAAATACTGAAGGTCAAAATCAAAATGGTATGTATCACAATGAATAGAAAATAGCGACTCCATGGATTCTAGAACCACGATTTGCCACCAAAAGTCCTAACTCTAGTGATGACTTACTAAACTAACAGCCGAACCCTATTGTCAAACCGCGGACAGGTAGCCTTACTTCGTATTAAAATTTGACACATTTTGTATGGGCAAATGTCAAATTTCAACCCGAAAGTAAGCCTTATCTATACGCGGTTTGACTTTAGGTTTCGGCCGTAAGTCAATTTATACAAAACTGTCATTAAGACATGTCTAAGGCGTGTCTAAGAAGTGTTTAAACTAAACTAAAGACAAATCATTTCACAATGGCCATTAAAAAGTTCTTTGAAATAGAAAGAAAATCTCGGAAACTTCTTAAATGAACAGTAAGGAACGTGTGACGTCACACGTAGGTTAATTATTTCATACAACTCCATATATAAGGCTATCTTGTTGACACTAAACTTCTTAAAATGTATCACATTTTATCTTGGTAAAATGCTAGACGTCTGACAGCTGACTGTCATCTAGCCCACTTCTCGAAAAATCTTTACTTCCTCTGTGCCCAATTGCCAAACACGAAGCAGGTCAAGTTAAAAGAAAATAGATTCCGTTTCTTTTAGTCATTAAACGTTACGACCAACATTGTTTATTGTATTTTATTTAAATAATTATTTATAAAACTGAAACGAAACCGATTGCAACTGGTCCTGCTTCTAAATAATAAAAATATCGATAAATACGATCCCATCCCTAGCCTGTTATTTGTTTTATTGCTACTACCGGGCTCGGCGTGTGAGTGACGACTTTTGTATTTGACATGGCGTTGAAAAGGTTAATAATAACAACTTTTTAAATGTTTTCACATCAACGAAATAATAGTCAGTAAGTATTTTTTAATAAATTTAAGAAACCAGTAATTCGTAAAATAAACATATAAATGTAAAATGGTTTTATTAATCCAAGGATAATATGCAAACTAAAACATTTCAATCACCTCTTTTTAACCAGAAGTAAGTATTCAATTAGTTGATTTTTATGGTTTGTTTATGGCACTCGATTTCCCCGCTGTAGATCGATAATATTTTTTTGTTTGATAGGGTATACACTTTCAAGGTTTTCCTTTTGTAACGGAATCTGAAATCTGACAAGGGATCCATCCGTAAGTATTGAGGGAGCTCCTTAAATTTTATCACATTTTACATAGACGACAATATTTAAACTTGCAGTTGGGCTTTGAAGCTTATTTTTGTTGAGTTATTAAGGATTTTATTTTTTGTATTGGTCTAAGATCCAAATATAAGAGGAGCTTCACCCAGCTGTTTATACGATAAAAAGTATTTTGTATAAAATTTAATATGGTAAGTAACATATGGCGAATAGGTTGGCTGAAAAATTTCGGCCCAGTACTTAAATAATAAATAATCATTAAAAACGATTTAAAAAAATAATGTTTTTGCTTGTTTAATAGACAAATTACATACTATTCGAAAGTTTGAAACCTATAGAATATGCAAACGTTAGGTTTACTGCCTACTCAATAGCCGCCGACTCAATAGTTATGATGGGAAAAAATTGGCAAACTAACGTTTGCATATTCTATAGGCTTCATACTTTGGATTGGTATGTAATTTCTCTATAAACAAGCAATTGCAAGTTATTGTTATTAAGTTGATTTTTATTTTGTTAATCAATTATTTACTGGACTGAAAATTGTAGCCAAAATATTCGCCATATATTACTTACCATATTAAATTTGATATAAAATACTTTTATCGAATAAACAGCTGGGTGAAGGTCGTGTTCTATTCGGATCCCCTATTATTATGGTTTGTAACGCCATTCTATAACATATTTTGTTTGGACATCATTTAATTACAGTCTAGTGTAGATAACAGCTGGCGTGACTATTAGTAAACTGTAACCGGAAAAATCTCTTACTTAAATGAACATAAGCTTATAAGTCGAATCGACCTATAATAACTAACGTCTCACGTGCGCAAATGCCGGACGGATACTTAACGCCGCGGGGCGTGGGGACTCAAAGATATCTAGAACGCTGCTAAATAAAAAGTTTTTTTTTTAGTGACTTGCTTCAGGTTTCAGTCTTTAAAAACGAACGATCACTTGCGGGCTCTTATTTTTTATGAATTTCTAGTACAGTAAAGATCATAAACGCATAATCCCAGGTTAATCTATATATATAAAAGGCAATGTCCCGGGTGACTCATCATCGCCCAGCCAAAACTACTAATGCTATAAATATGAAACTTGGACAGTACTTTCTTTTTATGATGTAGAGATCCACTAAGAAGGGATTTTTCGGAATTCAACCCCCAAAGGGATGAAAGGGGGTTGCAAAGTTTGTATGGGAAAAAATATTTTTATTGTCCAATTTACTTGAAACTTGGTACAAATGCTTTTCATTGCAAATAATGAGACACGTATTTCAGGGATTACTAAAATTCAACCCCTAAAAAGATGAAAGGGGGTTTCAAAATTAGTATGGGAAAAAATATATTTATTGTCCAATTTACTTGAAACTTGGTACAAATGCTCTTCATTGCAAATAATGAGAAACATATTTCAGCGATTACTAAAATTCAACCCCTAAAGGGATGAAAGGGGGTTGCAAAGTTTGTATGGGAAAAAAATATTTTATGGTCAAATTTACTTGAAACTTGGTAAAAATGCTCTTCAATGCAAATAATGAGGCTGTTATTTCAGCGATTATTAAAATTCAACCCCTAGAGGGATGAAAGGGAGTTGCAAAGTTTGTCTAGATAAAATATTTCTATGGTCAAATTTACTTGAAACTTGGTAGAAATGCCGAGGCCCGACATGTTTTTCTGACCTTAAGATTGTAAACGATGTTCACCATCCTACGTTCCAATCTGCCTGCAAAGCACTAGGTTTACTTGAGGATGATAAACATTGGGACACTACATTAGAGGAAGCCGCACTGAGTGATTCGCCATTTAAACTACGAGAGCTATTTACGGTAACTTTAGTATTCTGTCATCTCTCCGACCCGTTAAGTCTCTGGGAAAAGTTTAAAGATAATTTATCGGAAGACATCAGACGGCAAACGGAGGAAAAATAACATTGCAATGCAGAAGAAATGTTAGATGACGTACATAATGAGTGCCTGATAAACTATCTGAAGGAAATAAACTACGACACAAATGCTTTGATGCAAGTGGTATCTAACAGTACGACTTCCCTTACAGAAGAACCGCTATCTGTCTATAGTGAGATTTTAAACAGCATTGAATTAGGCTTAGGAGTATTGTTTTTCCTTGATGCACCTGGGGGCACCGGCAAAACATTTTTAATAAACTTACTTTTGGCAAAAGTAAGAGTTGGTCGGCGCATTGCTTTAGCTGTTGCATCGTCTGGCATCGCTGCTTCCCTACTGGAAGGTGGTAAAACAGATCACGCTGCTTTTAAACTCCCGCTCAATCTCATCCGAGTTGCAACCCCTCTATGCAATATCTCTAAACAGAGTGAAATGGCCCAAGTTCTTCGGGAGTGTACACTTATTGTATGGGATGAGCGCAGTATGGCATATAAGAGCGGAGTTGAAGCACTAAGTAGGACCCTTAAAGATATCAGACGTAATGATGGAGTGATGGGTGGAGTTACTGTGTTGTTGGCTGGGGATTTTCGTCACTCTTCCTGTAGTCGCTAGAGGAACTCGGGCTGACGAGGTTAAAGCATGTTTAAAATCCTCACATCTGTGGCTCAATATCAAAAAACTCTCCCTTAGGAGAAATATGAGAATTCATTTAAGGGGCGACGTCTTTGCTGGAGAGTTTTCTGAACTCCTACTCAAAATAGGAAACGGAGATTATCCCGAATCGAATGGAAAAATATTTATCCCTACTCAGCTGGCCACAGTAGTTTCAACAATAACAGAATTAATATCTAAAATTTATCCTTATATTTCTAATTTACAAATGAAGTCGATGGATTGGCTGTGTGAACGCGCTATACTGACTCCCAAGAATAATGTTGCTGCTCCTCTCCTCCTCAAGTCCTCCTCAAGTCCTTTGAAGGGTCAGAAATGGAATACAAGTCGGTAGATTCAGTCTTACAAACCGATGAGGCTGTTCACTATCCTGTTGAGTTCCTTAATAGTGTCAACCCACCTGGTCTCCCTTCTCACAAACTCCTCCTTAAAGTTGGTACCCCTGTCATGCTATTGCGTAACCTTAACCCCCCTAAGCTTTGCAACGGAACAAGACTGCGAGTAAAAGCACTTCACAAAAATATTATTGAGGCTACTGTATTTACCGGATGTGCTCGGGGTGAATCGGTATTCCTACCACGAATACCACTTATACCCTCTGATTGATTACGCATTTGAATTTAAGCGACTGCAATTCCCCCTTAAAGTCTGCTTTGCTATAACCATAAACAAATCTCAGGGTCAGTCATTAAAGGTGGCGGGCATCGACTTAAGGGAGGATTGCTTCTCACACGGGCAGTTTTACGTGGCCTGTTCCAGAGTTAGTTCATGCAGCAGCCTGGTTATTTTAGCGCCCGACAGGTACTACCACCAACGTGGTATACAAAGAAGTGCTCAATCAATAGTCGATAGTAGATATCGTTAGATGGTAGTGATCTTCAATAGCCGTGCGAAAAATATTTGAAACTTGAAAAGAACTGTCCTTTTTTTACGTAGTTATAACCAAAATAATGATTCTCCGCGGACGAAGTCGCGGGCGGAAAGCTAGTATGATCTATATTTTCGTCCCCCTCCGTGAGTAGCATCATAGCCGTAAGGGGCTAGGGTGCTGCTATTATTGTTGAACGTTTGTTTCGTGCCCGAGTTCAAACCACGGATGGGGAAAATATTTTTGCTTTTTTTTTCCGTGTTTTGGGAAATAGTGTATTTATAAATGATAAAGTAACTAAAATTTTACTTTATTTGCTTATGTTTTTGATTGCAAATTAAACTAATTAAAAATTTAAATTACTAATGTTTCTTTAAATAAACACGCTGTTGTTTAATCGGGACATTTTCCATTTTGCACTTATATAAACCACAAATTTGAAAAATTAGAGATTGTTTTTTTTAAAATGCTTTTTTCGGTGAATACACAATAATATCTGACAATTAATTAGTTGTCATGTTATTTTATTTTGTGAAATATTTTTGTTGTTGAAAATGAAGTTATTAGATTCTATTGACTTTATTAAAATAAGTAAAGAGGTTTTTACTTACGAGTGCAACAAAGACGGGATACACTTTTAAATAACGATAAGCTCAATTGTTTTTTTTTGTTTTGGTGCAGAAACATAATATTAAGATTACGAGGGGATCACACCAAGTATTTAATGTGAAGCCACCAAGCCTTATGTCAAATTTCACTAACAGCTTAACAGAAGATTAGAATGTCAGAATATATGAATTAACAGTCGATTAAAATTTATGAACGTTAAACATCGTTTGGTGAAATTGGTATATTAGCTTCATACATTTTGGACTGCAGGCTGCCTGATCAAACTTTGTACTGCAAATAATTTCTAAGTTGGGAGGTCTCTTTAAATACCATATCATGGAAAATTAGAAGTATTCATTACAGTGCTAACAGTGTACCTAGTTAATAAATTTGATGATTTTATTATTTCAAACGTAATTTTTATAAATTTTCCCAAGTACCTAAGTTTAAACAGGGATACCTTTAAAACGCACAAAATCTTTTAGCATGATGAATCTTTTCGCATAAATTATTTTAGGTTGAAATTGCAGAATCTACTTAACATCTCTTGTGTAGATAACGTTAGATTAAGTTTGGTTTGTTTTTTATAAAAAATCAAATAAAACCGTTTCTATTGTAACAACAGTTTTCGGCCAAATGATTTTATGCGAAAAGTTACATTATGAATAAAATAATGTGCCATCCAACAGTGAACTGTTTAAGCATACTATAGCTTTCTGTATTTTGTAACATAAAATCTAATTTAGCTATAGTATACTTAAATTAATTCAAAAAATCTAAACGACGTTTTGTTTGCAAGAGGGTGTTTTTTATTCTCGTGATTTTAATATCAAAGATATGACACATTAGCATACCTGGGATAACTCGGGGCAAGTTCTAGGGATTTGGTATCGATAAAAAAGATGTCGGTATAATTAAATTAACACATGTGCACATTGAACATTCTCGATTACTGTAAAGAGGTTCGATGTCACATCTGATATCGAGCCTCTTAAGATAATAAAAGTATGGGGGTATCATTTCAATCAAAATGACCATTTACTGTCAGTGCCATTCATATCTTAGAGTAAGAATAATATACGAGGTAATATTCCGCTACGTTTGTTACAAAGTCCAAAATAACCATGCCGCCCAAGAAACATCCACGCCCACGCGAATATTATATTAACTAGTGGATTAGTGAATATCCTGACATACAACCACGTGAGTCAAAATTATTTTGCTCTAAATGAAGTGTCAGTTTTCTCCCGGAAAAATACAGTGTCACGCGTCGCGTTAAATATAAATATTATATCGACATCTTTTTTATCGATATCAAATCCCTAGAACTTGCCCCGAGTTATCCCAGGTATGCACATTAGCTTGCACGTGCGCGGGCGGGACATCGCTAATCCAGACAATCTCTAACAAAATGCAAAAAAAACTGCTATTCAATTCACTCCATCGTTTGCACGCATCACGCAGACGTCAAATAATTTGACCGTAATCGTGAATATATTCAACTTTTTTGATTAGTTGATTAAAGTAAACATTATCCTCATCACTATTTATTTCTTTATGTTAATACAATTACAGTCAGGTGTACTCGTGATTATTATTGGCAAGCTCAATAGGACCCGACTTTTTTATGATTGATTACGTCACAATTTGGTCACAATCAATGAATGCGTGTCTATTCAATACGAGAATGAAGTCGTATCAGAAATAATATACATTAACAGGTTACGTTAATCGTTGCAAGTCATTGTAGAAGGTACTCTTGGTAACTTAGCGAAATAATAACGAGAAGCAGATATAGTATTATTTAAATCATCTCTAACGGATTTAAATCTGTAATTTATTGAAATAACTGGCTTCTGTACGAGATTTCGTCTGCGTCATTTTGATTTTCAATATTACCTCCGAAAATTATAATTTTTTCGGCATAAAAGTAGCTTATTTGTTCATCCTGAGTATGATCTATATTCATTTCAAAATTAATCTAAATCTGTTCAACCGTCGTGGGTTGACGGAGCAACTCACACAAACTTTCGCATTGATAATAATATTAGTAGGATTATTGGGAACTCTCAATCGTGTGCATATTTCATCGAAATCGTTAAATGTCAAATTATCGTGTCATTCGAGTTATGTGAGTTATTGTATATTTAGCCCTTATAATGCAAGTCAAACAACTGATAATGATAAGGTTATAACGAGTTATTGCTTTGAGCTATATTTTACGCCATTTTATAAACGCCACGTGAAGTGTTTCCAAAGGAATTACTGTTTTCAATCCATTAAGTTTAATCAGGTGTCTTAGTTCCAAGAAAGTTAGCGCAAACATGAAAAATCATTTTGAGCCGTTGGTCGACGTAGGTAACTGCACAGTGTCACGGTTAAAGTTCGAAAATCGACCAGTTGAGCCGAAAATTTAACACAATAGGGAATATGCATGTTTTTTTTTACAGCTTCAATTGAAGCTGACTCATGTAACAAACAGATCACAAAAATAATTTTTTGAATAATTATAAAAATAACCAAGATATAAGCCAACAAAGATTTGTTCCTATCTCTTTCTAGAAAAACGGAATTTTACATGGAGTTTATATGGCCGCAGTGCACAATGACGTCACGGTGCACATCGGATCTCTCTGTCTAATTAGAAGTTTGAAATGCTTATAACTTCCGTATTTCTTGGCCGATTTTAATTTTAATTTCCGTTTTGGTGATCTCTGTTACGGTATTTTCATATTTTGATGATAAATGCGATTTTTAAAATCCATGCATATTCCCTATTGGTTCAGATTTATCTTATCAATAGGTTACGATTATCAATTTAACTTTTCATTAGTAGGTACTGATATGTTTAACTACTGATCAACAACGGGCCCTTAGTACCTACCAATCTCACCAAACGATGTCAAAAGCTAATATTATATCAATTTTAATCGACTGTTAGTTCAAACGTTTCGACAGCTGTTAAATCTTTAATCGTCTGTTAAGAGGTTGTTAATTTCGAATTATAAATGCTTAAATAGCCTCGCAAAGTTTGACTTCATTAACATGTGCACGACGCAAGCGCGCTGCGCTAGGGCGAATGAAGAAAGACATCAGTGAAAAAGTACTAGGGTATCATAATTTTAAGGAGGTTTTTGCAAATTCTAATAACGCTGTTTAAAGAACAAAGGAGTATGTAAATATTTTGATTTGTACTTGTATTGCTTAAAAT
Source organism: Acleris emargana (assembly GCA_927399475.2). Taxonomy (NCBI): domain Eukaryota; kingdom Metazoa; phylum Arthropoda; class Insecta; order Lepidoptera; family Tortricidae; genus Acleris; species Acleris emargana. Next base: position 9,705,714 of record OV656835.1, on the reverse strand, counting down.
GTCTAAAACTAGTATATTATTTATAGTTTTTAGTACAGAAAACACGATCGGAAAACGATGTATGAGGTTATGGAAAACTTTAATCGATACCTCGTGAGCCTCGTGACGGCGACGCCGGCAGCCGACAGCGCATGTGCCCGGAGTACAAGTTTATCAGTGCGGGTGGACAAACGCAGAATTGTTGCTCTCCGGTACTGAACCATGTTGTATCCTCGATAGAAGCGCCACTTTTAATGAAAATTAAGTTTGCAGCATTATTGAGAATACTGCTATATTCTGTCCTTGTCTTGATTTGCCTAGGCAGGAATGAAAGAAAGAGACCAACGGAACGATATTTTAATATTATATACGAATATTTTAATACTTCGTTCATCGTACGTGATTAGGTTATTGCTTGGTAACTGAACGGTTTTGATGAATATTTTATAAAACTAAATGTAACTCGTTACTAAACTTGAATGTTAGACATATTGCTTATCAAGATGTTATCAACAGCATGAAATTTCAGCGTTATAATATGTTACACTTATTAATTGTTTAGGTACCTCTTTTATACTGCCATCGTCCAAACAAAAATGCGGTATAAGATGGGTATAAGAGTATAGGGGCATTCTGTCTTATGTTTTTTTTTTTATTAATAGAGTTTCATAATAAGGTCACACAAATATTTTTAGATCCAATGATTGATTTTGTTTTTTAAATGAATCAGTATTTTTAATTAAGGCTAAGAGCTACTTCTAAGGGCACGTGGGTCGGTTGCTACGCAACGCACGTGGCACGGAACAACAAAAATTCCTTGATTCACCAGGGACGAATAACATTAAAAGCGGTGCATTTCACGCAAGCTGAGAGTATATTTGCGGGAACGGTGCAACCAAGTTTCTCTTTTCAGCATGCAAGGTATTTCAAGTCCCGCCTCCATATAACTATCGTAGAGCTTGCGTATAACCAATATTCTAGTATTACTGTGATTTTAGTTTGCTAATAATCCTTTTTCATGAGCGCCTATTTGAGTATGTAACATTTTCACGTTGGTTTTGTTAGGCAAGTGTGTCTATCTATGGGTGTAACCATATTACATATTACCCTTGAACGATAGCTCTTATCAACTAAATGGCAACCGAGTCGTAGTCGTGTTTTTTTTTTACCAATTTATGTAAGAGAATCAAGTCCTAACGAAAATCTAAGATTTCAACCTTTTCCCAAAAGGGGAGGCGCACGCTACCTTAAATTAAAGGTTCCAAAATTGGTCAATTTTAATACACACATACATTAAATTACGTGTGCTTCCCATAGGGGTAGGCAGATACCACTTATCTTAATATTTATCAAGTAAAGAGAAGTTTAACTACCAAATAGAAAAAGAGCGCTAAAATAAGATAAAAAAGAAAACGTCTAAAACATTGTTCAAGTCAAGTGTCTCCATAAATAGTTTTCTTTTCAATACCGCTTTCATTTAAAAAACGCGATGTATGACGCTTTGTGGGTGGGCGTTCTCATTTGACTGGAAAGAGGAGGTTCCTATCATTATGTTATGAATGGTAGGCACCTCCTCTTTTCAGTGTACACGTGGGTGTGAATCAATATAACTGTAAATAAATCAAACGTCTGTGCTTTATGTGACCCTAGTACCCTGTAGTATATTTTTCTAGACACGTGCTCCTCGAACTTTGAAAGCTCGGGTTGTTCACATTCACTGCCACCTAATAATTTAACCGATGCGCGGTTTCTCGGTGTATTCAATACATCGTGTTACAAAAACACACAAACAATAGAAATAGAAGTCAACCTTCGTAACCTGTCATCTCAGTCATACAATCTATGACTGAGATGACAGTTACTAGAGTTGTCTTTTCTCGTGTAAAAGGCAGGCATTTTATATTATAGGCAAGCTAATTTATATTATCAAGTTCTTTTCTGGGCACTTTAAGATAGGTTCAAATTTAGTGTTAAATTTGCACGCCAGCTGCTGGTAAATTGAGTACTGTGTGTACAAAGTTTTGTACAATGGGAAGACCATTCTTACGTGTCAGATGAATAAACGAAAATTCTTCATTCGCTGACTTAAGAAAATATGAATAGCCAGCAATGAAACCGCAGGCAAAAAAAAATTTTTGGGCAAAAAATATGGTGGGATTCTGAAAAAAATTGTACCAGGAACGCATTCTTGACTAGGAGAAAGGCTATGGAGGCAGGTAAAGGAAAATCAATATTTTCCCAACACGCATGCGCGGAACCTTATAGACTTAATTATAACTGTTTCACATTAATACGTCAATCACACGACACTGTCAACTGAAGAAAATAAAATAATAAAGTATAGAATAACTGTGAAACCAAAACGCATCGCTGCCGTCCTACCAAAGAAGGCGGCTAACTGCAATGTAGTAGTCGAACCATTTTAAACTCTATTGGTAACCAAATTAAATTTAAAATGCTAATACTACTACTGTGCACTTAGCCGCCTTCTTTGGTAGGACGGCAGATCGGTCGCCAGCGATTACATCGAGAGTCTAATCTGTGAGTAAATATAATTCATACCATAACTAATATAATAATCAAAACGAGTTTAAGGAGATCATTATTCTTGTTAAAATTCATGTTTTATTTAACTTATTGGTCCCAACGAGGGTTTATACATGTCATTAACAAAACAGAAGTTCAGCTTGAAAACAGTGGCTTGATGTCCTTGACCTAGTCGGACCAACAGTGTTATTATCGTTTTGCTCAATAAAGCTTGACACCATACACCGAACACTTGGAGTATATATTTTCGAGTGTCTGTGTACGATTGTGGAATTATTTTGTTTATACACAAAGTTTCTAGGCGTTTACACTATAGATACTTGGTGTTAACACTCAGTGGATGATGTAGTGTCGTTGTCTAAACCAAGCTTAACGAAGCAAAGGGCCGTATAGATCTAATACATAATCAAACTACTCTTCATTTTCTTAGATAGAATACGTAGGTAATAAATACTTTTCTAATCACCTTCAGTATTAATCCATAAGCTAATTGAGAAAACATGGTAAATAGGAACCCCTACAACAAAATACAAATACATATTTATTTATTAATATATTATTACTATATAATATATAAAAAAGTATTTTAATTATATCTTATAAATGTCAAAAGATGACAACACGAAGGAGACGTTAATCAACCCCCAATGAAAAACAGGGGTATTATAAGTTTGACCGCTATGTGTGTGCATGTGACTATCCGTGGAACCGTAGTTCTTTAACGGAAGAACTGATTTGGATGCGGTTTTTTATTTGAAACAAGTTTTTTAGCTGTATTTGTTAGTTAGGTTTCATGAAAATCGGTTTAAGAGATATCAGCTGTGAAAGAAGGGGTCATCCTTATTTTTGGGGGTTGTTATCTATCTAAATAATATAAATTATAAGGTGCGTGTTGGTTCGTGTCCTGTTTATTAACAATATTTATGTTTTTTTCAGAAACCTTAATAAAGAATGCACCATAAAACAGCCGGTGAAGTGACTAGCATAGAGGAATTCCATCTTATAGACGGAGAGCTAGCGACCAAATCGGTCATGTGGCTTCAGCTGTGTTGAAACTTCGTTAGCTACTTCCTTGAACAACCTTTTCCGATAATCTTCGTGCTGCCGGGCCGCGGGCGTTGGGTGCGGGTGTAGTGGGGACGGGAAGTCCTCAGGGTTAGCAACGCATTTGCAGTCTTAGGATTGCGGTCTTGAGAATGCGAATGTCTATGGGTCACAGTTTCCACTTACCATCAGGTGGCCCGTGTGCTCGTTTGCCTTCCTATGACATAAAAAAAAACCATCACCAGATTGAGAATGCAGATAATTATGCCTCTGTTCTACTGGATAAAACTAAAACTACTTCAAGTGAGAGGCATTAAAATACTATCGTGAGTGAATTACGTAGTGTTATTACGGAATGCTGTTACTCAAGTCACCAGGCATACCTCTATTATGAGTGCATGTGACGGGCCGCAAGATGCACCCGTAGACAAAATTGAGTCGGGGAAATTGGATGCGTTAACAGCCGGCGCTGTACACAGAGTAGCCGCTCTGCACCCCGCGGTCCGGTTTTCTGTCCTGGCTGAGGTGACACCATGAGTGTGGTGGACGACCTCAAATCACGCATATGCTGCTGCTGCCAGGTGACCAATTGCTAAGAAACCAATACAGCTTCCTACTGAGGTGAAGCAGAAACGCAGTTAAGTCGTTCGCGTTGTGCCGCGACATGTCTCAAGCTCGACAATGATGGTTTCACCCTGATGAAGAGGAAGACATACCTGCTCTGAAGAACCTGTGCCGCCCCGCACCTACCGGTCCGGACCACTTGCTGTGTCCAGCTACGCCCATGACGCAACTGTACGTGTCCTAATTACATTTTTTATTTTTTTTATTCCTCATTTACATAAATGATTTACCATACCTTATAAAGGACAAACATGATATAGTATTGTTTGCTGATGATACCTCACTCGTATTTAAAGTCAAACGACAACAGGAGTTTAATATCGATGTAAACAATGCTATATCAAAAGTAGTAGATTGGTTCAGTGTTAATAATTTATTACTGAATGAGAAAAAGACTAAATGTATTAAATTTATGACTACAAATGTGAAAAATAGACAATCTACTGTAACTATAAAAAATGATAGATTAGACCTAGTTAATGATACAGTATTTCTTGGAATAACGTTAGACTCCAAACTCCAATGGGGTCCTCATCTGGCTAAATTAGCGAATAGACTAAGTTCTGCAGTTTTTGCAGTTAATAAAATTCGGAATATAATAGACTTGAAAACCGCTCGATTAGTTTATTTTAGTTACTTCCATAGTATTATGTCATATGGTATTTTACTATGGGGTAGTGGTGCTGACGTAAACAGCATCTTTGTTCTACAGAAGAGGGCTATTCGTGCTGTTTACAAGATGGGTCATAGAGACTCGCTTAGAGATAAGTTCAAAGAAACGAATATATTAACCGTATACAGTCAATATATTTATGAAAATATTATGCATGTTCATAAACACATCGGTAGTTTTAGAAAGAACTGTGACATACATAATGTTAATACCAGGAATAAACATAAGCTCGCAGTGCCTTTTACACGGCTCCACAAAATAAAAAACTCTCTCATGGGTAATTGTATAAGGTTCTATAATAAGCTCCCAAGTAGTGTTACTCATTTATCAGTAAATAAATTTAAGAGTTACGTTAAACGTCAACTAATTTCTAAAGCGTATTATAGTATTAAAGATTATATAAATGATGACAATGCTTGGGACTGAATTATTTGTATTACAATTATTAATGACCGTGGAGACTATATACATCTCCTTGTATGCTTATTATTTTAATTTGACATCTGGAGACTCTTTACATCTCCAAAATTGACCGTGGAGACTTTCTACATCTCCCTTGTTTGTGTTTGTTGTTTTGTTTTTTTGTTTAATTACCTACTTACCTATATTTAATTTTAATTTGACATTTGGAGACTCTTTACATCTCCGGAATTGTATTATTATTTTAAACTGACATTTTTATTAATTTAATTATTATTACTACTGGGACCTGTACATCCCTGTGACATTTAAATTAGATAGCTTATGTTTAGTATTATAATAAGTTCTTTATTTAAAAAAATGGCTTACTGTTGAGTTTCTTGCGGTGCTTCTTCTCAACAATGGTCTCTTGAAGCGCTGGTAGATGGTAGATTCAGACTTGTAAAAGTGCCTACAGGGCCTACTTACAGAATAAATGATTTTATTTTATTTTTATTTCATTACTCTACGGAGGCGAAGGATGGAGTTACCCCTAGGGCCGAGTAGTTGGAGCCCCGCCACTAGGTTAATTTTGAGACATTGGTGGTGAGAGGACCGACCAAAGATCTGACCACCTTTATAAAGGAGGACTTTTTGAGTAAACGCACAAAATTACTCTCTCCATACTAAGAGAACCCCGCGTTTGTTTTTCACCTAGTATGGAAAATCAAACAAAGAACCATTACAAAAACTGCACATGATTGATTAATCTTCAAATCAATCAAATTGCATTTAAAACATTCACTCAGAATTTAATGTTCTTCTCTAAAAGTTGTGCATTCAAATCTCAATGAAGGCGTTGTTATGGTATTAAAGTAATTTTTGCAAAATTCTGCGTGATAAATGCAACTAAAATTTAATTGAATGAGTGAATAAATTCAGTTTTTTAAAAGGTGTTTGAAAAAAATCTAAGGCTCGCGAAAGTTGGAGCTTAAGACTGTGATTTACGATGATAGATTTTGTTTTGTAGTCCAATTTTTTTTATTTATCATCAGAATGTATTTAAACTGCATTAATACTGCGATAAAAAATCTTTAAATGTTATGGTTAATTAGTTTTAAAGTGTTGTATTAAATTGATTTAAAAAAAAAACCATTTTTCCCCATTATCAAAAAGAAGGGAAAGTTATTTTACTAACATTGTTGGTTGTCATTTAGATAGATAGTAACCCTCTTATTCATAAACGTGCAATAGCTTAAGTGCGCCTAAAATATGCTGTGTCCTAAGTCCTTATTTGTGACAGAAAGGAATAAAGAAAATTTAAACTTACATAGGTTTATTGTGTGTTCATAAATAAAAAATGGTTAAAAGTTTAACAGTTAAGAAATATACTTCTTAATAAGGGATTTTGTACTAATGTATACAAATGTCCCGTAAGGCACATGAGTAAGAAAAGTGTACATGTCAAATTGATCTCAAAGGTAAACTTATTATGTATTACGTCCTCGATTAAGTATATTACTCGCCTCAAACAAAGAAAATAAATACAAAATACAGGCAATATAAGAAAATCAAACAAGTACGAAGACGAACTTATTATCCAATTGTAATTGCACAAATAAAACTAGCAACTCAAAATTATAAAAAAAGTGGAACTTTAATCTTAGCACAATTTTATTACTCGTACTTTGTGAAGTAGCCATATTCAGTTTAGCCATTCATCCGATTATTTCAGATCTAAATTCGAAATTCAACCTTTGGTACCTTGATGACGGATCTCTTGGCGGAGATGCTTTAACAGTATTCCAAGACCTACAAATTATCATTAACAAATTTTCAGATATTGGTCTCTCATTAAATTTCACAAAGTGCGAAATTTATCTACCCGACAGCCTTTCTACAGATAAAAAATTGAAATCATTTCTAAATTTAACGCAGTCATGCCCAACATTTCGGTCCACTCTAATACCTCTCTTACTCTTTTAGGTTCCCCAATTTTCGACGAAGCCATTAATCCCATTATAAATTGTAAACTAAATCATTTTAAAAATACTTCAGATCTTTTGTTTGAAATGAACCCTCACATGGCATTGTTCATCATTCGGTTTTGTCTTTTTACTCCAAAATTTATGTATCTACTACGCAGTTGCCCAGTTTGGAAATTTCCCTCTATAATGGCTGCTATTGATAATTCCCTTCAGGACACTCTTTCAAAATTATTAGGCATAAGGCCTTGGACTCAAGCGGTTCTCCCAGTACGTTTCGGTGGACTGGGTATTCGTTGCTCATCAAGTGTAGCTCTACCGGCTTTCCTGTCCTCTGCTTATGGTTCGATGTCTCTCGTCAGTATTATATTAAATCTACCACAGATACTTGACGTTGAGATACCGAACCTGGTGGAGGCCAGGGATGCCTGGTGTGAGTCATGCCCTGGAGTGGATTTGCCAACGCATAAACATATACAAAGAGCTTGGGATAACCCTCGTCTTATGGCAATTCATGCAGCCCTTTTAGCTAATAGTCCGGACGATTCAGATCGCGCCCGTCTTCTCGCTGGCACTGCTAGTGAGTCGGGCCATTGGCTCCACGCCCTTCCCTCTCGCAACATTGGTACAGTCCTGGACTCAAGCTGCTTGCGAATATCCATCTGCTTGCGGCTTGGAGCCAAGATCTGTGTGCCTCATTCTTGCACCTGCGGCAAGGAGGTGGATGAGCTTGGTAGACATGGTCTTTCTTGTTCAAGGAGCGCTGGCCGCTTGTACCGCCACGGCGCCATCAATGATTTGATCCGTCGTTCGCTTGCCACCGCCTCTGTACCTGCTTTTTTAGAACCAGCCGGTATGATCAGAGACGATGGTAAACGCCCCGACGGAGCTACATTGGTGCCGTGGTAGGGCTCTGGTGTGGGACGCAACTTGTGTCGACACTTTTGCCCTATCTCACATACAAGCAACCCGAAATCAGGCCGGCGCTGCAGCTGATCAGGCCCAGACCCTCAAGCGTCGCAAATATTCATCATTAATTAATGATTACGAATTTGCGGCGCTTGCAGTGGAGACTCTGGGACCTTGGTCAGCTGACATGAAACGTTTCATAAAGACCCTGTCTGCCAAGCTCATCGACGCCTCCGGGGATCCCAGAGCTGGCGCTTACCTCTCCCAAAGGATAGGTTTGACTATCCAGAGAGGTAATGCAGCCAGCATCATGGGTACAATGCCGCGTACCGATTTGCTAGAGGGAGTATTCTTTTTGTAGTTGTGCTAGTTTTAAGTAGATAATAGTTTACTTTCTTAATTATTATAATTAATATTGTATAGTGTATATTATGTATAGTGTTATTTTTTGTATTTTACTTTATTTGTTTTTTCTCTAATTACATTCCTATATACTTTGCAAAGAGTAATTAAAATTAAATATAGCAACTAGACGCCATATCGTGAGTAAACTGAAAAATGAAAAATAGATGTCTGTTTCATTGATTTTATTTAAAACTGACAATAATGTAAAGGTAAATTTAAATTATATATTTGGTTTGAGTTTAAACAAAATTATCATTACCTGTGTAACCTTATAAAACCTGATAATTGGAAAGAAAATTTAATAGTGGTTGTTTAAAAAAATAACAGGCTTCTTTATTTTGATGACAACATAGGACTTGGTATTGTAATAAATACAAAAATAAAGAAAAGCCGCGGATTCTGATATTGTTTTTTTTTCGAGAAGCTTTCCCGGATAACACCTTCGCTGCCAGGGCACTTCGTTGATCTGAAAAGAGATGACAAAATAAATTTATTTGGGGAACAATATAATGTAACGGAGCTCCCACTTCTGAGTGGTTTGTTTGACCTATTTCGGCCCAGTTAAACAATGGGGAAATTTGCAACTGGGATAAATCTTCATTGGAAAATATGTGACCAGGAAAAAATAAGAATGGGAAAAAAAACAAATAGGTAAATAGAGTTTTATTTTAAAAGGTGCCTTGTCCTAGGCCGAAACTGCTATACCGATAACCAATTACCAAGTCTACAAAATATTTTATTCACAAACGCAATATTAATATCAATTTTTGGTTAAAGTTTGCTTTGTGTAATAGATAAGGACAACAAGGACAAAGCTGACTTAAAACATACTTAACTATTGTGCGTTAATTAATAAAAGTTGGCCTCTTACATATGTGTTTGTAAATAAAATAACTAAACTAAGACTAAGAGCCTGTTTCCCAATCGACGTGTAAATTATCTGTCATTTAAAGTAGGCTCTCGTTTTGTCTAAGTGTAAGAAAAAGAAAGGGCTAAATTTATCGGTCAAATTTGCCTAACTTGTCGATTGTGAAACAGGCGGTAAATAATGTAAAATTATACCTTGAACGCGCTTACCACTGAATCTGCCTTATATGAACCAAGGGCTCGTAAAGAAATTCTATGAAAAGAACCTGCAACGGCGAGGGTACCTTCAGCATTGTCGAGGAGTACCCCGTCGACCTTTCCGTCATTTACACAGTCGGCGTAAGTAGTACACGCGCTGAATGTAAATGGTGGGGAGGTAGGCGGTGGTGATGACAGCGTCGACGACGGAGGTCACATGACCACCTGTGCTGATGCAGCATTGCAGAGCTGAATTTGGTTACGATTTGCACCTTTGGTAGGACAAGCGCACAATGGCTCCTATAATCATATAGTACATTGTGTTTTTATTGTACCAAAGGTGCCATACATAATACAGCCATATACCGGGTGTAAAATTAGGAAACTGAAAACTTTTAACAGCGTGGATTCTATCTAGTTATTAGAGTTAGGGTTGTTTCACACGTACCACAACCACACGACAACCACAACCACACCACAACCACAACACGTGGTCGGGCGCATATTTTGTATGTTTAATAAATAGTACAATTCACACGTACCACATTTTGCCGTCATCATCGACCGCGTGTGTAATACGACCACATCGCAACCACATCGCAACGGCAACGCAACCACGGCGACAACGCCAACTAACTGCTAGCGACCACCACATTCTGTAGGCACCACAACGCAACTGGAAAATGCTGCAGCGACACTATTCACACGTAACCACTGCTTGACCGCATTTTAACGCTGCGACGTGGTGTGGTTGTGGTACGTGTGAAACAACACTTAGATGACTGTATTTGGCTTTTAAAAATGAACTAGAAAATAAACGATATTTTGCCCGAGATCATCCATGTTGTAGGTAATTCTGTAGCTCTGCCTACCGCACTCTGGGATCTCAGGCACGAAGGTATGTACATATTGTCGGTAAAATTGCAAAACCGCGTAAGTAACATTTTAAATAAGGAGCAAAATGCACCTTTCTAATAAGAGAGTAAGGATTAATTTGCTGTATCATAAATTTGTTAGTAACGGGGTTTTACAGTATCACTGACGAGATGCATGAATGCATCACCTCTTGGCTCGAAACATGTGTGTCAAACAGCAAACCGTAGAGAAATAAAACCCTAAAGTTTTACTTTTCTTCAGAAACGATCAGAGTCAGATATTAGCATAACCGCGAACTAAAATAAAAGTAACAATTTCCTAACGCAAGAGCGAATTTCATTTAAAACTACAGCAATGTGTATTTTGTTAGTATGGTTCAATAGCTCCTTATAAATATGTGTAAATATATAATTATGGTAAAAAAGAGGGGAGGCAGGGTAGAGCAAACGCTGCAGTGGGGCACTGACACAGGCTCAGAAGTTAAAAATAAACGAAATAAATAAAATCCTTTCTTCCTTTTCCCTGATTCTAATTTGAGTTGGGTAGATTACGCATAATAGATTTAAGTATCTCAGTTTAAACACTCTTATATACATTTTTATTTGTTTGTAGCTGACGTGGAATGGTGCATCGAGTCAAACGATTTTGTAAAAGTTCATTTGATTTACTTTAATAAATAATAATAGTAATAAATTATTTATCTACTCGTATTAATCGGTACTCTAGAGTCTAGGTGAACGAGTCTAGCTATTTCTGGAAGTAAAGGCGAGATAATCATACACTAAGTATGGTTCGACAAGGTATTTCCTCGTTTTAAAAAATCTATTTTGCTTAGTACAACAATAAACCAAATATTCGTACCTTCGTCTGTTTGTCTCTACTCATCACTTGAATAGACGATTCTTTTCACACGCCCGCTCCATGTCCATCCATGTTTTCACCGTTATTTCATTCTTTGTTGCCATATTTCTTTTTCCCTTTTGACATCTGGAAAACACAATTATTTCACAGCTAACGAAACAGAATCGATATCAATACTTATATGTACGGTCTTTATTGTTGGTACTAGAGCAAACTGCACGCAAGACCTGAGATCAGGGTGGTGCAGGATGAACTAAGTACCATTTTTTTTCGTCTGCAACTAGCTTAATATTCATTACACTTAAAAAATACGAAATTTAAATATATCAAAAAATATTTTATGTCTTTTTACGACTGTTATGATCATTTAAACCTCGTGTCGAAAGTATTTACAATTACTTTATTTTTTGCACTTTTTCTCAAAACTGTTCTGTCTTTTTTCATTATTTATCCTTTGGTCTATACAGACCCGGGTGGTTATGGTGAAATGGAATTCATGTAGTAATTATGGTTATCTTGTAACTCTTTATCCGATGATGAAGAAGATGACTTCGGGAACCGACTAAAGACAAGCAGTATGTTACCAGTGTAATTTTTTCAATTCCCCTCTCCCCGGTCCGTGCAAGGTGATAACTTGAGACACGAGCTACATATTGTTAAACTCACGAAATATAATTAAGCGGGCTTGTGTTTATCTGACATTATTAATGGCCGGCCGGCACGACACGCCGATCGAAACTCTAGTTGATATGCAGAGTTAATATTTTTTATTGATGTTTCCACGTTACTTGTTAAATGTGAGGTTTTAGTGAAGTGGTTACGGACCAGACATAAAAATAGAGAGCGAATCTGATCAAAGGCAGACTGCGTAATGATTTTAACCGGTGTGACGTCTACCACCCCTTGTAACCCGGATTGTGCAGGGGTGAACGGCGCATGTGCAACTTTTGTACAAAAACACGTTCCGTTTTACTGGCAGCAATAATAAAAATGTACAAAAGGGTTTTAATCTTTACAAATAAAAGAAAGGCATTTAATATGCTCGAATATACTTTAGCTGACATTTAAAAGCCAGTCTTTTTTTTATTTATTTAACCCGTCGAGTGTCCTTCGTACTCTGTTAGTATTTAAGGATTATTTGAATTTGGATTTTATTATTTCCGACCTAAGATTGATATTTTAATATGACGTGACGTTCCACGGGTAGCGTGTGTACGTCGGCAGTTTTAGTTTTGCGATGTCAAGTCAAGAAATATTCTGCAAGAAAATAGTATGTACTAGGGACGCACACTCAACTAAGGGACTGCTACGGAAAGAGGTTACCTTAAAATCAATATTTGATGAGTACGCATGCGCAGTAGTCAAATGCATACTTCATAATAATTTTGTTGAATTCTATCGTGATGTGTCATCTATACGACACTGCCAGCTAAAAGAAAACACAGTTTAAATTAAAGAATAATTGTGAAACAAGAAACCATCAATGGGCGTTTATCGATCACAGCCGGAGCACACTTTGTGAGTAAATATTTAATAATTCTATTTATTTAAGAAATATGTTAGCATTAAATCCTAACAATTGTATGGAAACTGGATTCTGTTAAAAGTTTTCCTGTTAATGAGCCTATGCTGATGAGAGAGTATTAAATAAACCGGCCAAGTGCGAGTTGAACTCGCGAGGAGAGGGTTCCGTACAAAGGTTTTTTTTTTTTTGTTGTGTGGTTGCCGGGTTAGAATAGTGCCACTCCATGTCTTCCCGTGGATGTCGTAAGAGGCGACTAAGGGAAGAAAGGCTGGTAGTACTGTTAGGCGATGGGCTTGCCACCTGTCACTAATACACTGGGAAACATCTTAGCCTACTTGTGCAAAGTGTGGTTACAGAATTATCAAGAAGTTTTAAGACTTGTTGGTAATTCTTTAGCTCTGCCTACCCCACTCTGGGAATGAAGGCGTGAGTTTATGTATGTATGTATGTTAATATAATTTTTAAAGATGTTTCTGTAATCTAAAATCAATGAACTATATTTCGTTTTTTTTCAAATTTAATGCTCAGCTCAATTTTTGTCTTCTTTCATGATTGAAATCTAAACTATTTATTTTACAAAAATAACAAAAGTACATTTGAGATCCTCATAACAAGTTCTTTCATTTGAATATGACACTGCAATGCATATAAAACTTTTTTTTAAACCCTTGTGCATCCCCCCCGAACATGAAAATTATTTAAAATAAACAATTATTTACTTTACGCATCTGTGTTTGCGTCATCGTCATCAATTTACATATTATGTTTACCAAATTTCAACTCAAGCGGTCTAGCAGATTCGAAGCAAATTAGCTGTGACAGACGGACAGACAGACTTTTTAGACAGACAGTTTAATTTTTTGTACGGAACCCATAAAATACTGAATGGCGTTTACGAAATACAGGTAAAGTTTGAAAACAATTACATACTTGATTACTTCCGACTCAACCACCCCGTATGAGGTGATTATCAGAGATTTGAAGAGCTGCAGTGTGTTTACGCTTACTAAAGAAGCAATACGACGTCATATTTTGCAAAATAATTTTGAAATAATTTTACTTAATCATATGAATCAGACTCAGTACACATTTCAATATTAAAAAAAACTATATCGTGTTTGAGCTGTTATCGTATTGTCACCGTTTAAATAGCTCTTATTTACTTGACAGTAATGGCTGCTGACGTCATAACAATACCATATAACAGGTTACCTACGATGTCGTTTTTACCGCCGCCTAACTAGAATACCGGCCCAGCATTTAGAATGACTAATTGACATCTGCAATCATAACCATTTCAAGGGTAGTAAGATATCTCAATTAAGATAGCTAAGCGAATATAACGAAACCCATTCAAACGGTTATTTTTTTTTAATAATTTGACTATGAATTTCCCTTAGCATTGCTTGCAGCGAGCTTGAAATATCCTAAAGTTATTCATTGAGAAAAGTTAGACTACACATCTTGACTTTTTTTCAGTTTTATTATGTGTATCTTTGTAAGTTTAAAACAATGTATGATGTCGTTGTATTAATAGTATCTTTTTTTTTATTGTGTTTTAGAAGATGACAGCGAGAATGACGGGAACTATATAATGTGCGTGTTTATGCGTGGGGGCCATTTGCAACGTTAAAAGATGGCGGTCGTGTAATTTGTTTTAGACTTTAATTTTTGGGTAATTAGGTGTTCAAAGTTCTTTTCTGATAGTGATTTGTACTTTTTATGCCTTTGTGTCGCACAGTGATTGAAGACTTGGACTTATTTCGTGTATCTGGCATATTTCTTCTCGTTTCAAGTGGACTCGCAGTGGTGCAGAGGTTAAAACTATCTTGACCTCTGACCTACAAATCACCGTACAACGTTGCCCCCAATCTTCCTAGAGAAGATTGGATTGTTTTATTGCTATATTGATTTATACTTATATATACTTGACACTGGCGAAATCACTTAACGTGGAAACGCCATATCCCCGCGGTAGTAGCTGTTCAAGTCGCCGCGGGGGCAAAAGAAGAAGAAGTTTATGCTTACTAATGAAAATTATGTTTTTTTCCAGATAGCTGAAAAGATTCTGATGCAGAACCATCACATCAAACACGCAGAGAGCAGGTTCCAATTTATAGAATATCCTAATATTATTATACAGGTTGTAACTTCGGTCAAAAAAACCTACATTTTAGTAAGAGGATTGTTAAGCTTCTCAAAAATCGCGAAGCAGTCAAAATATGTGAGGGGTCGAGAGCCTTGGGGGAGACCTATGTCCACCAGTGGACGTCTTTCGGCTGACATGATGATGATGATGAGTCAAAATATTCCATACAAATTTAGCTCCGGTCGATAACGTTTCTCACCCCCTAAATCAAGTCCGATTTCTACGATTTTTGAATATGTTGTAGTTATTATAAAGAACTAGGTCTGTACGTACGAACCCGTGTGGTTGCCGGGTTAGAATAGTGCCACTCCATGTCTTCCCGTGGATGTCGTGAGAGGCGACTAAGGGAATAAAGGCTTGTAGTACTGTTAGGCGATGGGCTTGCCACCTGTCACTAATAAACTGGGAAACATCTTAGCCTACTTGTGCAAAATGTGGTTACAGAATTATCAAGAAGTTTTAAGACTTGTTGGTAATTCTTTAGCTCTGCCTACCCCTAGCTGGGAATGAAGGCGTGAGTTTATGTATGTATGTATGATGTAGGTCTGTACGTTTCTGTTTTTTGTTTTTTAACACTTAAGTAGTCGCTAATGGGTTCATGTGACCCAGTAGTGTGTATTATTAACAATAACTTCGTCGTTTTGCATCCCGCGACGTTGCCGTTCTTAGTACCTTCCAACGAATGTTCCGCGCGTCGAATCGTCACCCCAACAATCAGTCTGCGCGCCGCGCTCGCGTGTTACGGACGTATAAGGTGCGTATGGGTCGGCTAGACCCGGTAGCGACCATTTACGAAACCTTAATATTTTGTGCATGGGTCTGCTGGACCGTGTAGCGACTAGTTTTGTAATTTGTGTATTTAATTACTTAAGTGATTATAATTCATATGTTTTTAATTTTTAGCATAGAAAATGGCTACTTTGCGGGGTTTGTCAGACAAAGAGATTGCAGATTTTATTAATGAAGAGATCGAGAATGAAGACTGTTCCGAAATTGAAGATTGTGTTGAAGAAAGTGTGCATGATACTGATTCAGAACAAGATGGTGAGCAAGATATTATTAATGACGTCGTGGAATTTAGGGAGAACCCGGAGGCCTGGCAACAAAATGTATCCCAGGGTATATCAGAAACTGGATATTCGCAACTTCAAAATGTCGATGAGCCAGTTCTTGTTTTGCCACTTCAAAGAGATATACTGGAACATCGTCCAGACTTAGATTGTGTTGCTTTATCAATACTTCGGAAAGGTTATTACATTGGCAAAGATAAAGTTACCTCGTGGAATATTCAACATCCTTCGCAAAGCACCAGAACTCGAAGCCACAACATTATACGAGAGGCACCAGGTCCGCGGCGCGAAGCGGCTAATATAACTAGTCCGGAGGAATCTTTAGAACTATTTTTTTGTAATGGAATATTGGAAAGTATAGTTAATTACACTAATATTTACATAACAGACAAAGTGAGACCAAATTTTGAGAGAGAAAGAGACTGCAAGCTAACTAATATCACAGAGATACGAGCATTGATAGGAGTTCTTTATTATATAGGGAAATTGAGAGGAGCTCATTTGAACACCAAGGATTTATGGGCTACCGACGGTACTGGATGTGATATCTGCATTGCAACTATGTCACAGCGTAGGTTTCACTTTTTACTAAGATGTTTACGGTTTGATGACATAAGAACAAGACAGGTACGCAGGGAAACTGATAAATTAGCACCAATCCGAGAAATTTTTGAGCAGTTAGTGGCAAGTTTTGAACAATATTATACTCATGGAGACCATGTGACTATTGATGAAATGCTTTTAGCATTTCGAGGAAGATGTCCGTTTCGGCAGTATCTTCCTAGCAAACCCGCAAAGTATGGGTTAAAAATATTTGCTGTTTGTGATGCAAGAAGTTATTACACATCAACATTGGAAGTATATGCCGGAAAACAGGAAGCTGGACCATATCAACTCAGTAACAGTCCGAGTGATGTGGTAAAACGATTGGTCGAACCCCTAAAAGGATCACATCGTAATATAGTTATGGACAATTGGTTTATGAGTATTCCATTGGTAAACGACCTTTTGAATGACTTTCGGCTTACCTGCTTGGGTACGTTGCGAAAAAATAAGAAGGAAATACCAGTAGAGTTCACCAATGTGAAAGACAGGCCAGTACATTCCACTTTCTTCGGTTTTCAATCGAATTGTACGTTGATCTCTTATGTACCTAAACCTAGAAAAGTAGTCTTGGTAGTATCTTCGATGCATCATGATGCCAAGATTGATGCACAGACTGGCGACAAAAATAAACCGGAGATGATTACCGACTACAATGCCACCAAATGTGGAGTAGACGTAGTTGACCAAATGACCGGAACATATTCTGTATCAAGACGAACCAAACGCTGGCCATTATGCATTTTTTTCGGCCTGCTAAATGTAGGTGCACTAAATGCTTACATCATATACAAAGCCAATATCACATCAGCTAACAATATAACTAGAAGAGATTTTTTAAAAACTCTGGCTATATCGTTGATCCAACCACAACTTCGTGAAAGACAACTAATAACAAATCTACCAGCTCAAATAAAAAATCGAATTTTCAACATACTACCTAAAATCGAAGAACCGCCTGTGCCGCAAACATCCGCCAGTGGAAGAAAAATACGATGTGGATTTTGTAACTGGAAAAAGGACAGAAAAACCAAAGTCTTTTGCAAGAAGTGCAATGTTTTTATTTGTGGAGAACATACAAAACCTATTTGTGTTCATTGTTTTGGTATGTTAGAGTAAAATAACCAAATTTTTTGAGTTTTTTTCAGTTCTGTTTGAGTTTACAGGTTAGTTGATTTTAGAGGCCCATATATTTTTTTCCTATTATAAATGTTGATCTCTTTTTGTGATTTTAAATAAGCATATTATAGTTGTTAAGAAAATATAGTAAAGATAAGAAACTATGAATAAAAATAAAGATATTAGCTTAACAAATTAAAGTGCCAAAAAATATATAAATATTTTTTTACCTAGCGGTTTTTCACGTTAAACCGTCAAATTAAACTGTTGAATATATAAAATGGTTGTAATAATTCTGTAAGAAGTGCAATGTTTTTATTTGTGGAGAACATACAAAACCTATTTGTGATCGTTGGTTTGATATGTTAGAGTAAAGTAACCAAATTTTTTGAGTTTTTTCAGTTCTGTTTGAGTTTACAGGTTAGTTGATTTTAGAGGCTCATATTTTTTTTTTTTCCTATTATAAATATTGATATTTTTTTGTGATTTTAAATCAGCATATTGTAGTTATTAAGAATAGTATAGTAAACATAAGAAACTATTATGAAAAAAAATGATATTAGCTTAACAAGTGAAAGTGCCAAAAAAACTATGAATATTTTTGATATTTTTGTTACTTAGCGGTTTTTCACGTTAAACCGTCCAATTAAACTGTTAATTAATTAAAATGGTTGTTTTATTTCTGTATTACAGAAATTAATATGTTTCTTAATATTATCTTTAGTGGTACTTACCCTATCTTTACATAATAAACTAGGTCCGCTGGACCCAGTAGCGACTGTAAGTGTCACAAACTAGGGCGCGACTACTTAAGTGTTAATTATTTTTTATTCTAAGAAGTATTTTCGTGGAAAGGAAAACGTACAGGCATAGTTTTTCATAATATCAACTACATATTCATAAATCGTAAAAATCGGACTTGGTTTAAATACAGAGAAACGTTTTCGCATTTTGTATTTTTTACCTTCACAATCCTCTTAATGAGCAATGATCGGATATCCCGGTGCAACACGGGGTGAATGACCTCTAACATTATGCTAATATGGCTATGCCCCGGGGTTCCGGGATTTATGTTGTTTAATATTATTCTGATTTTATGACTTCAAATAAATTTCAATATTTTGACAAAATTAATTTAGGTACTTATGTAAAAAAAAAGTTAGTTTTTATTATACTCTGTTTAAAATTGATCTGCCATATTTTATTAGTTGTATGAAATTGAAATAGCATACAATTATTTTCTCAATATTTTATATGTTTAATCGATTTCTTTACACGTCTAAAACCCTATCCTAATGCCTATTTATAAATATCCCAACAATCGCATTTTCTTTTCGAACCAGATCCCGGGATTTTAGTCATATCCATATTAAGATTTCTACTCTATATCCCGCAGCTTGCACCGTGAAATCCGATCACTGTTAATGAGTGAAGATTGGAAAAAGTTATTCGTAACTATTGTTAAAGAGAGATTGTGTGTAATATTCAAATCTTGCAAGTAAACTTTCAACCAGTTTCATGTTTTGGAACGTGCTGTATGTACATGTACATGGCAACACATACTATTATGTACATGGCAAGTATGTTGAATTCTTGAAAACATAGTAATCTTTGAATGTTTAAGTGCTGCTCCTCAATTCTAGGCGGTATAATACAATTAGTATTTGACCTGTTACAGTATGGTTTTTAATTCTGCCGCCATTATTGTCAAGCGAATAAGGCCTATCATAGCGTTGACGATACGATAACATGTCAAAAACAATATGGTCGTTGAATAGAGGTACTGATCTGAGGTTCAAAGTTTACTTTCAAGATTTGAAAAGAACAAACTTTGGTAAACACAAAAAAAACTTGTGAAGTTAAATCACAACATTTAATTAACTGCAGTTTTTATTTTTTGATGTGATTTATACCTATACAAAACTGTTTTGGGCTTTGAACACAGGTTTTCACTCAACGGAAATCCTTCAATTAGTTTTTTGCATGATTGTGGGCTAAATTAATTGTCAATTAGAAGAGTTTTTTTTTAATAATTCGTAGAAAAAATGTGATATTTACGAGTTTTTGACTCAATCATTACAAAGTAAGCTCGGTTTTTCCCGTTTATATTTTGGTAATAATGCATTTGTTTCCATAGTTATTGACAGTCATAATTTTTATATAGTAAGAATTGTAAACTTTTCAGAATCTTGAATTTGTAGCTAGGTGAGGTTAGGTTTATATATAAAAATCCTGAAAAGTAACAGTTTTTTCATAAAATACGTTAAATATGTCTTGCAGTAATTATGAACTAAGACACAATTTGACTAAACATAATTATGGCAGACCGAAAATAAACCAGACCCTGAAAGAAAAATCTTAAGTAGGATTAACGAAGAATGTTTATGTTTTATTTTTACTTAAACTAGTAATCTTTTTGAACTCAACGTTATTTGTTTAATCAGCCTAGTTTGTAGGTCTAACTACAGAACAAAATGTATAATTCTAGTCCTCTGTCAACCAGCTTTGTTTGATCACCGACCGAAGTTACTCCCGTTTAACTGGACCTTGCCCATCTCAAACAAATAAATAACATAATAGTAGTTGCTTAAATGAATAACGTATGGGCAGGATCCGGGGATGGAGTTTTGGTTTATTTATAGTATGAGGTGGGCGCTGGGGATATACTCATCGTCTACAGTCAAGAACTTAAATTTGGTACCCACCTTAGGTCCAAAGTCAATCTGAAATTCTATCACAATTAGGTTGAGTTTCCTCAAAGTTACAAATGACCTGACATCTACGTCAAGCAGTTTTTTCTTGAAATGCGTCCCACATTAACGTTCGTAACCATTCTTTTTTTTCAATTGTTGTTTTTCATCAACAAATGGCTTACAATAATCGGTAGTTAATGTACAAAACTATCCCCATCATTTGTAAAAGTTTTATGAGCATCCATTGTATAGCTTTGACAACGTAAAGGGCCTCTATTCAACACGCTAAAAACATATTGTATTTAAGCTGTTATCATATTACCGTTTTGATAGCTCTTATTTACTTGACACTAATGGTGGCTGACGTCATAACAATACCATAACAGGTTTACTTTGATACCTTTTTTACCGCTTAGAATACAATATCGAACACGATATAGTTTTTACCGCGTTAAATAGAGGCCCTGATTGATTATTTTTAAATGTACGTTTTTGTAATTATTACCAATCCATTTCTATATGTAAGTTATGTAGTATTAATTAGACTTAAATAATGCAGAGCGATTGTATGTACAGTACATATCAGTTTGCAAAGCGAGTTTGTTCGATTGATTGCGCTCTGCATCTTCATCATCGTCATACAACTTAATTAATAACCGGGGTATGTATGCAGGGAGAGAGCAATGGTCACTAGTCTAGACTTTACGTGCCTCACCCCACCTCATCTTACCTCACCGCACCTTATGCCTACCTCGGTTCTTAATTAAGTTATTCCGCCAACAGCATAAATAAGTCATATTAATTTCTGTAGCTTGTCGCTTTCAATCGTTTCACAAATTGGTATAACATTTCTAACACGACGTTTAAGTGACAAGGTACATAAACGATCACTTATTTATGCTGTATGCCTGTAGTATTAAGTAACATCAATAACTGTATGTATTATTATTGTATTTTCTGTTGGTCTATATACTAGTAATACCTACCATTTACTCTATATTAAATAAAGGCTAATATTGCTGCTAGTTTAAACATATTTCACTTATCTTGTAACTAGCGACCCGCCCGCGGCTTCGCCCGCGTGGAATGTATTATACATATAAACCTTCCTTAAGAATCACTCTATCTATTAAAAAAAACCGCATCAAAATCCGTTGCGTAGTTTTAAAGATTTAAGCATACATAGGGACAGACAGCGCAAGCGACTTTGTTTTATACTATGTAGTGATGATGTCCATCCTAAATATGATTGAATGACTTCAGTATTTTTAAGAATGTACCTCAAATATAACAACAATCCTAGATATATATATATATGAAAAAATATCATCCGTTACGAATATTTTAAGTAAATAAATGACTATACAAATACTAAATCAGCGACCGGAAAGTATTGTGCTACTAAATTGTATAAAATAATTTTAAACCTTTGTAGATTTTTATGATGACTTAGATTTTCATATTACTTTGATCAACGTTTTTACGAAACACCTACACCATGCACTCTAGCTGCGCCTTTAACTTTTTGGAAATTTCCTTATTAATGATGTTTTCTTTTATAATTATGGACAATAAATAACAAAATAATGACGTATAGACATACGAGTATGTTTTTATTGGTAGAACAGAAAAGTTTACCCACCTCTTTGATTTGACAGTTGACACCTAAACACATTATTTTAATGCATACAGACATTGAACCTACACGATCCCCAGGTTGCGCCTATTTTGCAAAGTTTTCTAAAATACTTTCAGAATTAATTTCATTGTTTCCTTTTTTTCATCTCATTTAATGATTTTATTGAATTTGAAATACTCGTAGCTTATTTATGTTCATTTATTCAATAAGGATTGTACGTTGTTATTTTTTTTATTGCTCATTGTTATTCGCGTTAAGTTAATTGCTTTATCAATAATTAAACAAAGTTTATAAACAAATTGAATAAAACCAATATATTAAATTTGTACTAAAGCTATCTTTTATTATAAAATAAAACCATCCAATGCACCCACTTGCGGTATCGTGCCGAGGACACTCGCAGTGTTACCTAGGAGCCTTGCCTGCGGTCGCCAGAGACGCCGATGAATTTGTCTGACACTTCTTTGTTTTTTTTTTTCCTTTTATCAATATATCCTTTAAAACGAAACAAAAAAATGCTGTGATTTCTGCAACTGCTTTGCCCTTAGGAGTAGGGATGTTACAAACATTCGTATTCGCATTCGCATATGCGAATGATTCGCATCATTTTAGACATTCGTATCGGCATTCGCATTCGCAATAATTGATGCGAATATTTAGCGAATCACATCACCATCATTTCGTGTGCACAGATCATGTCGTGACTCGCCCGCCAGCCGCGCGTCTTTTGTTTTTCGCGCAGCGCATGAGCGCGTTAGCCGGCATTACGTTTTTCGTTCGACCAATAGAAATCATTTCTCCCTCGCTAGTGTGATACTTTGATTGGTTTATCGTTTTAGTTGTCATGTCACTTATCAGTATCCTTGGTGTAAATGTTGTAATTGTAATCAGTCGTTCCCTACGTAAATTAACAAACAGTTTATGAGTTTGTAATGTTTTATAATTGCTTTGGGCTTTGACAGTTTAAATTTAAGAGGCCGTACACGATTTTTTGACCGTTTTGCTTATTTTTGTGATTTAACAGTTACAATACTGCTTTTCTATAAGTTTTAATGCTCAACATTAAATATCATTTAAGTTATGATCGAATAAATGAGCCACTTTTTTATTTTTGTCGAGTATCAAAATGCGAGATTTAGGTTGTTTTAAAGCATTATTTATTGTCAATTTTTTTGAACTTTTTGGATATTTTTTTTAGGTAATGGATTGATTATGAACTTAAGTTTATTTATATTGTTTTAATTTTATAAACGAGAGTTCTGAGTAGCCAAAAAAAAAATAATTTTTTGCCCGTTTTCTATAAAAAATTACCAAGTTTATTTATTTTTTTAATAATTTTATAAGTAATTCATACATTCTTTAGACGACTTTTACAGCAATACATTGTAAATTTTTCATACCGTTTAGACGTCAAAACGGTTCATGAATATGTGTCATTCTAAACCTCTTCCAGCAAAATTCACATAACAGTCGCCAGTGTCAGGTCGATTAATCAAAATAAAATAATGAAAACAGAAAAGTAGCTCATACATTCGATAAAATTAGAATTTATCTTTTGTGCTGTTCAACTGTAAAATCACGTCTGGGAAATCACATAAATCGGCCTCTTAAGTGAAGCATGCCACCGGGAAAGAAAAGTGAAATATGGCAATTTTTCACTACAGATCAAGACCGCGCAAAGTGCAATGTTTGTGTGATAAGTTACTTTTTCTGAAATATAATAGGTATGCCTCTTTTGAACTTGGACTATTAAATTAATTACTCAACTGCGAGTATAACGATACACTTGCTGTATAATAAGAACTGATTTATTGCACTCTGAACATTCGCATTCGCGAATGTGAAAATTAATGACATTCGGAACATCCCTACTTAGGAGCTTTCCCACTGTCCGAGATAAAAGCGAGTGTTTCCCGTCTTTGAGTTGTAAACTATCTCCGTACTAAAATTCTCGTAGTACTTTTGCGGCCAAACCCTATATTCAATCCGCGGACAGATAGGCT
The DNA here is from genome assembly GCA_927399475.2 of Acleris emargana. NCBI lineage: Eukaryota > Metazoa > Arthropoda > Insecta > Lepidoptera > Tortricidae > Acleris > Acleris emargana. The sequence continues at coordinate 9,681,546 of OV656835.1, read as the reverse complement.
CACTTCGGATTAAAATTTGACACATTTTGTATGGGCTAATGTCAAATTTTAACCCGAGGTAAGCCTTATCTATCCTCGGATTGAATATAGGGTTCGGCCGTTAGGCGTTTTACTATGAAAATGGAACAAAATAATTTACGTTTTGCATTTTTATTATGGGAACCGTCCGTTACTTCGTCTGAGACTGACTGTGTATTTTTATAAATAGTGATGGATTAGCTTGCGAAAATAAAGTATGTTTATTAGTTTGCATGAGGTTTCAACAAAATGCAAGGAGAATGAAAGGATGATTTTGCTAGGTGATTTTAATGGTTGGACAGGCGTGCAAAGGGATGGTTATGAATCGGTACTGGGTAAGTATGGTGATGAGCGAGTGAACGAGAATGGCAAATGCCTTCTCAATGTATGTTTGGCTAAGAATCTCTGCGTGACAAACACTTTGTTTGATCACAAAGAGATTCATCAGTATACATGGAGACGGCAGAATGAGAAGTCTATGATAGACTTGATGATTGTGGATGAACGGCTGCGTAACAAAGTTGTAGATACCAGAGCATTTCGAGGAGTTAGTGTAGGTTCAGATCACTACTTAGTGGTAACACGAGTAAGGGGTCTGTTCACACGTTGGCGCCATCGTGTTCCCGTACCTACCACTGCGTTAGAGAGGATAAAAGTAGAGAAACTGAAAGACGAAGTTATACAAGATGAATACGTAAGAAAGCTGAAAGATTGTTTTGAATGTGTCAATAAGATGAATGACAGTGAAGTTGAGAATAATGTTAATAATGTATGGGAGATTATGAAGAATGGCATGGTCAAATCGGCCACTGAAGTATGCGGTGTAGTCAAAAGAAGAAAAAGCAAGAATGAACGTCCGGAATGGTGGGATAGAGAGGTAGATGATGTAGTGAAAGAGAAGAAAAAGTGTTGGTTGGATTTTGTAGCTGTAGATCCAGGACAAGATCTAAGCGACAGAAAGAAAAAAGAGTATAATAGATCAAAGAAAAGAGTGAAAGACGTTGTGGCTAGAAAGAAAGATTTACTGAATGAACAGTATGATAGGAGTTTCTCTGACAACTTCCGGTCGAATATTAAACTCTTTTGGAGCTTGATTAAATCGGCTCGGGGGAAATCAGAGAAAACTAAATTAAGCGCGGTGAGGGATGAGTCTGGAAACTTAATATGTGAGGAAGAAAAAATGCTTGATAGATGGAAAACTTATTTTGAAAGCTTGTTTGAATGCGAAGATATTTCTCGTGAGCCAGAAAGCATGAGTAAAGGTGCAAGTAGCGAAGATGAAAGTGTGATTAGTATGAGTGAAATCATGAAAGCATTAAAAAGTATGAAAGCGGGAAAATCAGCAGGTTGTGATAGAGTGTCGATAGAAATGCTGAGGAGAGGAGATGGCCTGGTGGGTAGTCTGTTGTACCGCCTTTTCAATGCATGTTGGAGTAGCGGCCGGGTCCCGGAAGATTGGGTCAAGGCCGTTATCGTCCCTCTGTATAAAGGAAAGGGGTCACAGCAAGACTGCAAAAACTACCGCGGTATCAGCCTCCTCAGTGTTGTCGGCAAAGTATATGCGAAGATTTTAATTGAAAGGGTATTGAATGTTACGAATGACAAAATCTGGGATGTACAAGCGGGATTTCGAAAGGGAATGGGATGTACGGATCAGGTCTTTTCACTACGGTCCATCACAGAAAAGTTCTTGGCTGTCAACCAAAAGGTTTTCTGTGCTTTTGTGGACCTGGAAAAGGCCTATGATAGGGTAGATAGAAAGGAGTTGTGGCAGGTGTTGTCTATGTATGGAGTGAGCAGCAACCTGGTGCAGGCTTTGAGGTCCCTTTATGAGGGCTCCAGAGCCTGTGTCAGGATCAATGGGGCATACTCGGCCTGGTTTAACATCTCTAAAGGTGTTAGACAGGGCTGTGTTGCCTCACCATGGCTGTTCAATCTATTCATGGGCAGTTGTATGAGGGATTTGAAAGAGCATGATAAGGGTTTGCGTGTGCAAGAGTTGCTAATCAAATGCCTCTTATATGCCGATGATCAAGTTATACTTGCCCCATCGGTACTTGAGTTGCAGGAGATGGTGACAGTGATGAATGAGGAATTTAAGCAAAAGGGGATGAAAGTAAATGTTGCCAAGACCAAGGTCATGGTGATAGAGAAGGATGAAGAGATGACTGAGTGCGTGATAAATGTAAATGGTGAATTAGTAGAACAAGTGAGCGAATTTGTGTACCTGGGAAGTGTGTTTACAAGAGATGGTAAGTGTGAGAAGGATATCGAGAGGAGGGTAAATGCGGGGAATCAAATTAATGGGGCCCTGTACTCCTTTGTGAGCAGACAGGGCGTTTCACAAAAAGCCCGGCTGGCTGTTCACAATGGAGTGATGGCCCCTACCCTGATGTATGGTAGTGAATGTTGGGTGTGGCAGGACAAGCATGTAAGTCGTGTAAATGCAGTTGAAATGCGCTCTTTGCGTAGTATGTGTGGTGTGAAACTGATTGATAGAGTTAGAAATGAAAAAATCAGAGAGAAGTGTGGAATAAAAGAAGATGTAGTGACTAAGATTGAAAAGGGCATGCTTCGATGGTTCGGTCATTTGGAAAGGATGGATGAGGGAAGATTGACGAAAGAGATATACAGATCGAAAGTGTGTGGAAGGGTCGGAAGGGGCCGCCTTAGGCGTACTTTTTCGAATCAAATCGGAGAAATACTGGAAAAGGGCCGAATCTTAAGTACCCGAAACCGACGTGCGTGCATGACTCGATGTATGAATGTTGAAGAAGCGAAGGAAATTTGTCAGGATCGTAGCAAGTGGAAAGAAGTGGTCTCTGCCTACCCCTCTGGGAAACAGGCGTGATTTAATGTATGTATGTATGTATTAGTTTTTTGGCGTCTTCTACTTGCAGCAATTTACTCCTTATTTTGTTATAAATCTAAAATGGGACTTTATTGCGGAAATCTTAAATATATAAAAGGAAAACCTGACTCACTGAGTTATATATCAACGCACAGCCGAAGCTACTGTACCTAGTATCTTGAAATTTGGTGCAGGGGTTCTTTCATGATGTTAGTGAGCATAAAGGAATGATTTTCCGAAAATTGACCCCCAACGGGAATAAATGGGGAGTAGCGGGAAACTTATTCTACGCGTACCAAGTAGCGTGCGTCCCGTAAAAAATATAATAAATTATCAAAGCCAAAAATATTGTCAACCCTATTAAGCTGTCATGTCAGGGAACCGGAGTTAGCATAGATTATTAAACAGAGAGGCCTACCTACCAATTTTAATAATTGACAACTTTAATGGTTTTTCTGTTTTTCATCCACAAAGGTTCCATACTATGATATCATTATGCTTAAAGTACTGGATTCAAAAAAAGTCAACACGGAAAAAAATATATGTTGTCAATTTCAAATCTTCTTATCGGTATTCTACAATTTTTCCGTGTTTTTTCGTGCCGTTCCTGTAAATTTGACGTTCATTACGAAAAAGTAAGTGTTAGTACTGTTAGTTTAGGTTTCTTCATTTCAAATCTTCCAAAACTCGACTTGTAATAGGTTTCCCGAATAAGGTAAAAATGTACATAAACATTCTGCGTTGTTGAATCTTTAATTTTACTGAAATAGGGTTTGCACATCAATGAAAAAAATAATGTTTTTTTTTTTTGGCGGTAAGTCATACAGTGATAGTATGGTTCTCAAATATTGTAAATGGACTTGTTATAAGGCACCATTTAACCCCCTTTCGGCTTTACGGGTATTTTTGTAACACCCTGTATACCTCGACGTTTCGATCGTGTTGCAACGGTCGTAGTCACGAGCAGACTGAATAGGGCTGGTGCTTATTTACGTTATATTTTTACGCGATTGAGTCCAGTTTTAGATTTTTAACAGTATGTGTGAACGTCAGGGAAGTTAAAAATAAACCAAATAACTCATTATTGATTATATTTACGGATCTTTTGTTTCGTTCGGCGAACACGTACTTATTGTTTGGCTTAGAAAGCCGTGAAAAAGCTTATGGGGAAAAATGCCTATGATTTATTGATAGTCATTGCAAATTTAAATGAAATACGTAATGAGTTATTTTTCTCAAAAATGACTGGAAAAGTTGACATTGCTAACTCCATACTGAGAGACGCGAAGTACAGAGTTTACAGACGGTTCCCAAATTAAAAAATATATACATTGCGTGCTCGCTACACAAGCCCACAATGTTGCATACAAATTTCATTGTTATCTAGTTTGTAAGGTTTTAAAAAGTGAAAACGGCCATAATAAAATGAGGGCACAAGTCTTATACATCCATATTTTACTCGAAACGTAACTTTTTTATCTGTGTCTCGAATAGCTTGAGTTTTTTTTTTCTTAAAAAGCTTGCATTTCTTCTTGTCATAAACATAAAGGCGGTATAGAGTGATGTTATTTCACGTGAAGTTTTTGTTTATATGCGATTTGTATCTTTCAATTTTTGAAAAAAACACTATATACACCTCGGCAGGAACGGCAATGGCGGGCCTCGTATATTTAAACGGACTCGCAAGCTTGTCCTTTTAAACCAATACTTCCACTCACAGTACAGTTTAACATTATGACCTACACACAATATGTCTCCTTAGTTCGTTAATTGCAATCTTATAATGGACCTTCTATTCCAACTTTTACGAGAGCACCTTGAATAGCTTGAAATAATTTAGTTTTGAAATCCTAAAAGAATAGCTGCGCAAAGTACCGTTTTTTACTAGTGTCAATAAAACCTTAATGACTGCTGGAATAATAATGATATTGGAAAGTTAAGACTATGTTCTGTAAGAGAAAGAGCTTCGTTATCCCTTAACACAAACATCAAGTTCTGGGATACCCTGTTGAAACTACGAAAACCAAATGGTTGCGTATTTAGTCTTGCTCATTCCTTTTCAATAATTTTAACTTGAACCCCAAGTTTACAATAATTTAATTGTATTTATAGAAAACTCTCAACGGTTGAAAAAGGAGCTTACGGAAAATATAACGGGAATAAAAACTTGTAGCCATGACGGTGGATATTTTATTGAAGTTGAAAATTGGAAAATTTTAACCATATTATAACACAGTTGTATGCGATGCCACATGATTTATACAATATTGATAAACCTTTACTGAACAAATAAAAGATAAATGTAAGGTTGGGTCGTACCAGATAGTCAAGAAGTTGACGGAGGAGCTTCGTGGTTGGCGATTATTCCACCAACAAGAGCATGGCTCCTATATAAAGAGAAAGAGAGAGAGAGAAAGAGAGAGACCTTTACTAACATGAGTTGTTGGTAATTATATAGCTCTGCCCACCCCACTTTGGGAATGAAGGCGTGAGTATATTTACATACATACATAAACTCACGCCTTCATTCCCACTGTGGGGTAGGCAGAGCTAAAGAATTACCAACAAGTCTTGAAACTTCTTGATAATTTTGTAACCACATTTTGCACAAGTAGGCTAAGATGTTTCCTAGTGTATAAGTGACAGGTGGCAAGCCCATCGCATAACAGTACTGCAAGCCTTTATTCCCTTAGTCAGCTCTTACAACATCCACGGGAAGACATGGAGTTACTATTCTAACCCGGCAACCACACGTCGTATATTTATGTATATGTATACATAAAAACATCAAAATATTCGTTGTTTTATGGATATAGTAGAGCACTGCATCGTCCCTAGTATTTTAATTAAGACTTCTACGTGTAAAACCAATTCATAATATAATACAAGGTGTCTCCTGACTGAAAACCATGAGGAACCCAGCTGCACAATCAAATTCTCAATTCAGTGCCTGTACCCACAAGCAAGGCAGCACCTTTTTGCATCCTCATGCAAGTCATTTGCAAATTGATTGACTGTAATATCGTATCGAAATTTTGCATCACTGAAAACCAAAAACCATTTTTTTTTAAATTCCAATATCTTGTCGACTTGGTTAACAAGTGTAATAAAATGCAAGCTTCAAAAACCCGACGGTATTATTTGATATTATAGTCTTCGTCTACCTGTCACTAAAATACACTGTTAAACATCTTAGCCTAATTGTGCAAATTGTGGTTACAGAGTTATCAACAAGTTGTTAGAGTTGTTGGTTGGCTGTAGCTCTCTGGGAATGAAGGCGTGAAGGTATGTATGTATAGTCTTCGTAATTACCACCACGAATAATTGATTAAAATCGGGTTAGCTGTTAAGTACTAACGGTGGAACATAGAGTCGGACAAACATACAGGTCAAACACTACCCTCCGTTTGGGCTTTGCCGCAGTCGGGTTCAAAGTGCTGATGCTAAGTTAATGGTTTTTGCTCTATTTCCTAGGTACTTCTAGTTCAGAGATGTTTCCATTGTTAAAATTGCTAAGTTATAAGTTTATTTCTGTTTGTGTGATTATGGGAGGTAAATAAGGAAAATCAATTGTTTGTTTATGTTTATCCGTTTATTGGTTAATGCCATAGAGCAATACAGGTATAGTATGAATCTTCCCAGGTGAATTTTTCGCTTCGAGCCCTAATCTTTCAAACAAAGGCTATTGTCTCTATTATCCCAAAGCTGCTGCTAGCTACCGAGTTAGCACGTGTCACTACAACTCTGGGAAGATTCATACTACAGTACATATAGAAGTGATTAGACATAAATTGAGTTGTGAAATTACTCTTACCACTTAATCTAGTCCGATTTTCACAATTGATTAAATTTTACACTAAAGAACAATTGTGTGTCAGTGATTATAAGATACATGTCATTTTAAATTCGTACTACGGTAAGAAGGGTTACGTTAATATTATATTGTGATCTTTAGAAAAGTTTAAATAAGTAATGAAAACGAACACAATACAATAAAAAAACCTAACTTACCTATTATAATAATTAAATTGCCAGCCTTCTCACCCGAAACATCGTAAAGGCGCGACGACATATCACAAACAGTTCCCTCGCGCCCGGCCGCCCGGCCCGGCCTGAGTATATCGATCCCAAACAGGCACAAATAATTAAGCCCTTCAGTTAACGACGTTTTTATGCTACTTTTAAAATAACCCTACAAAATTTTACCCTCTTTTACCCACATTAAAGCCAAAAGTTAAATGATGTTTCATTGAAAAAGGATTACTTACTGCTGTTTCAGTCTACAAAACTTTGTTAGTGTCTTCACACAAACTACACTCATTTTTATCCTCGCCATTTACCAGATTTAGTGATGAGGTTCCGTTTCAATTATGATAATAATAAGAGCTCTGTGAAGAGCAGAGTTTTTCTTTAAGATATTGGACAACTACAATAAATAGTAACCAATTTAATTTAATAGTTCAATACTACATTACGTTGTTGGTCAAAATAGCTTTACCCTTCTTTTTCCATTCCTTATTAATTACAAAAAAAACTGAAGGTCTTTGTAAGACAAACAATTCGGTAAATATTAGGGGTAATTTTTACCACATAATTACAAAACATCAACTTTCCTCTAGAACTTAAGTAATTAGAATGTGTAACTTTTACACTTTTTTTTTTTTTAAATATCTTAAATCTTAAGCACAGGTATGTTTAAATTAAATTAAAGTCACATTGACTACACAGTAAATCTCCTGCTCAATAACAATGAAGTATAACTATTTGTGTCATTGAGAAAAACTAAGAAGGCAAACATATAGATGCGAATAAAGACTTTTTGGCCTTCTACTAAGCACGTATTGTAGCATAACGGGCCAGTTGCAAGTAAAGTTCGCGATTTTAAGTAAATTCTGTCTTAAATTGTAGATATAAAACTGGCATTTCGATAAAAATTTGACACAAATAAGCTGAGTTTTAGCCTTACTCTAGATTAACATATATTTTAAGTACGAGTATCTCGGTAAGGACTCACGATGCGGTCATCTTGGTACTCACACTAATTTCATTCAACAACAAAAAAACACTTTTGATCGACTAATACAGTAAAACATGTTAGATATTTTAACGTTAGCAAATACCGTGGAATTATATAAGATCTTCTTCATCAACGAATTCTCGGATAAAACGACAATAGGGATTGCTGCAAGCGCTTCCTTCCCTAAGTTCGGCCGGCAGGTCGATCCCGGCCAGCCGGATCGCCGCGATGGCCCCGCAATACAATACGTCCATAGCACGTCTTGAATCGGTGTTATCCAAGTATCGTTGCACGTACACGCCAAGAACACCAATGATCTCGATGGTAGTTTTATGCAATGGCAATTCAGGCAAAGTCGGCCTTTCCTCAGGCGTCATATCAGAAAAATGTGAAAGCGAATGTACAAGGGTCAAGCGTACATTCGAATTAAAGTCATCCATGTCATCGAGCGCGAAATCCTCTATACACTCATCTATCATCGCATCAGGGTTGGCAAATACATATGGTTCCGGTGGTATGGTTGGTTCCAGCGTTATGGTTGGTTCCGGCGGTATGGTTGGTTCTGGCGACGGACTAGGAGACTCCACAATATCATCCGTTTGTGAAGCGGTATCCACCCAAGAGGTCGTTTGAGTTCCACGTGAAATCATGTAACAGTAACTCACATTTGGATCGTTGTCGCTGGTGCTCGCAGGCATGCTGGTGCCTTCCTGGTCGCTCATAATGGGCTTTCAGACACCAACGAGACACTGATACACTGGCGATTTTAACTATGTATATTTATTATTAAAAGTTCAAGCAAATGCAAAGTCCTTGCTTGCCCGAAACTCGCTAATGACGCGTTGTAGCTGAATCAATAATACCTCAGCACATGCGCACTGGGAGCAAGGCGAACTAGGAGAGGAAAACATCGCTCATCGTAGTTAAAATACGTTTGTGCTTTATTCACTTTTTAGTCAAATGTATTACATCATCACGTACATTTTAAAATTATTTTACTAAGCCACCTTTTTCGTGGAAATACATTTATCACACTAAGGTCAATTCTTGTATTTTGTGAAGGCAAAGCGAACCCGTTTATTGAGACTTACAGACAGTCTATGAGCACTTAGAAAGGGCTTTGGGTGTGTACTTTGCTCTCACTCGCTCTTAATAAGAGCGTATGAGAGAGTGACACACAATACATACCCGAAACATCTTCTAGGAGCTCTATCCCACTGTATATTCATATTATTATTCTTCTCCCACATGCTCGAAAATGTTAAACATACTGTTGTAAAATCAACCAGTAAAGTTCAGAGTTCCAGATCTTCAGAATCTTTAACAAAAAAAAAAGGAAGACATAAAGATGACTATGCTTAAATCTTTATTTTAAATCAAGTTACTAAGGTCAAGGTGGCGTATTTTATTTTTTTAAATCTGGGCAAAAGCATGTCGGGCCATGCAGGGTCCCGGTGCCGTTATTACAAACACAAAAAACAATAAGTGTGAACTAATTTACTAACAATAATAAACAACTTGGTTGTGATAAATTTATTTTTAAATTTATTATAATATGCTTTAAGTTTAATTTTTCTCTTTTTGATTGTAAGTTCCATCAAAACGCCGACCAAGGCAGTATAAGCTTGTATAAGTATTTAAAGTCCACAATGCTCATACTTACTGCCTTTTTGCTTTGGCTGGGGGATATAGCAAAAGCTCTAGAATGTCTAGTTACGTAGAGAAGGGGCTCGCAAGCTGAGAGAGAAACTAGTTGCACCGTTCCTTCGCAATCGATATGCAACTATTATCAATGCACCGCCCTCATGTTTTGCGTTCCTAGTGAGTCCGGCATTATCGTCGTAACACGTCAATATTATTTCGCGTCTTTATTTTATCAACCTTCTCCTTGGAACACCCGGAAACCGAAACGGACTTGAAACCGGAATGTGCATTGCTGAAAAAAATAAAAACATTTAGAGGAAAATATAATCATTATTTTTGCAAAGAGACTAGCGAGCTTTAAAAACACGACTACTCGTATTGCTAAACAACTTTGAATGATGAAAGAAACCTATTCAAGGATACCATATTTGTCATAATTCGTCGATTTTTTTTTTTACAAAATGGAGTTTGCTTGCCGCCATATTGTTTTTTTATTACCGTCATATCTTTAGTTTGACACACATATCGATTGACATAAGAATCGTCAAAATCGGTCCAAACGTTTAGTTTGTAAAACGTCACAAAAGAACAAACCTACATATTTCGGCTGTTTTACACATTACCCTCCTCAGCAGTTGGGTAAAAAGCCCCGTTTTAACTAAAATAAAAAAAAACACTAGGTGATAAGATAAAACTACAATTATAAGTATGAGGTAGATAATAAATAACCCCCGATATACATATAATGAATGGACCCCTTCTTTTAGGGCCAGTACACACGGACAGCATTTCAACTGCAACCCAGCTGCTAAGTGGCAGTTCCAGGGCTGTTCTGATGCAGTTGGTGCAACTGCATCGAAACTGCAAACCCATTGCAAACCAACTGCACGACACCTGCAAGCGGACTGCACAATGGGTTTGCAGTTTCGATGCAGTTGCACCAACTGCATCAGAACAGCCCTGGAACTGCCACTTTGCAGCTGGGTTGCAGTTGAAATGCTGTCCGTCTGTGCTGGCCCTTAGAGCTGATACCTGTTAAACGGCCCAACTGTTTTTCATTATAACTAGCTAAGAACAGAAACAGCATGCAAATCGGGTCGCTCGTTAATGAGCTTCGGTGCCACAGATAAACACACAGCGGCCAAATTTGGAACACCCCTTTTTTGCGTCGGGGTTTAAAGGGGGCTGCAGTGCTGGCTGCATGGCAGTTTTTTTAAATACATACATACATACATACCATCACGCCTGTAATCCCAGAGTGGGGTAGGCAGAGCTACAGAATTACAACTTCAAAAAGTTGTTGACAATTCAGTATCCACAATTTGCACAAATAGGCTAAGATGTTTACCAGCGTATTGTATTAGTGACAGGTTGCAAGCCCATCGCCTAACTGTACTACAAGCCTATATTCCCTTAATCGCCTCTTACGACATCCACGGGAAGACATGGAGTGGCACTATTCTAACCCGGCAACCATACGAGTTTTTTTTTTTTTTTTTTTTTAAATTAAGTATAATATTGATTACCTAGTGGACGCCCGCGACTTTGTACGAGTAAAATTTGTTTCCTGCTACACCCCCTATTGTAATGCCTTAGAGGTGAATTTTCAAAAATCGCTTCTTAGTGCACCCTTAGACCTCATAAGGAACTTACGTGCCAAATTGGGAATCTCGAGACCCAGTGGTTTGGGCTGTGCGTTGATATGATCTGGCAGTTCTGTTTCTTCTTTTATATTTTAAAGTGCAAATTTTAATGACGTCTAATTTTTATTATTGCTGTGAAACGTTTCGACGCACGTCGATACAATAATCCTGGCTTTCGACAACAAACAATATTCCGAATCATGTATCAGGTAGGGAGACAATCATATTAGATGGAATGCCACTCACAGGTGATTACTGTGGATATCTTACATTTCCTAAAGGGTCTAGCAGGCTAAGGAAGGAGAAGTGGCCCCTGTGACGAATATCGGATTTTTATAATGTCATTTGTTGGCTATCTCATAATATAGAAACACCCTAACTTTCAGCCCCCTATCTTGAACCGTCTCCGAGATACAGTCAAAAACGTAATTTTATGGACACATTTTTCAAAGTCGTTTTTCTCCTGAACTATATAAGGTAGAGCAATCAAACCAAATCATAGCTACAAAGGAAGGGTAGGAGTATAACTCTGATTTTTTAAAATATTTAATTCCATGAAAAAATAATGATTAAAATGTCAGATATTTTTTTGACAGCACTTTTCAACAAGTATTTGTAAAGGTACAGCTACGGAAAAAATCACATTAACTGCAAATAGTATTAGCTAGTACCATGCGAAAAATCAATTCAATATAATGGGTGCAACATACTTAAAAAAAATTAAATGTCAAAGAAAGCGTTAAATGAGTCTTTCATTCTCAAGGAGATTTTTCGATCTCCATGTGTTTCTAGTCTCGTTTAAAGAAAGTTCGTGATTGACGCCTAACGAAATCGATTGGAACGATTGTGCGTTTATAAATCGTAATGGTGAGTTTAGGGTCAGCCATTATATGCGCATGTCTATTGAAATGATTATTTGAGGTGTTGAGGCGTGGGTGCGTTTTGCTTTCCATTTTGTATGTGGTAGTTTTATAAAAGTTCATGTTATATCTTGCCAAAGTACGGGTATCTTCCATTTTGCATACATACACACATAAACTCACGCCTTCATTCCCAGAGTGGGGTAGACAGAGCTAAAGAATTACCAACAAGTTTTAAAACTTCTTGATAATTCTGTAACCACATTTTGCACAAGTAGGCTAAGATGTTTCCCAGTGTATTAGTGACAGGTGGCAAGCCCATCGCCTAACAGTACTACAAGCCTTTATTCCCTTAGTCGCCTCTTACGACATCCACGGGAAGACATGGAGTGGCACTATTCTAACCCGGCAACCACACGGGTATTCCATTTTGCATAGTTCTGCATAATTATAATCTACAGTGTAGCGGCAGGATGCTGCCGCGGGTTCTGCATTACCAAACTAAACTAGACTAAACAAAACTAAACTTTAACGTTTTTTTAGTTTTAATTAAATAGTTATATCATCATAAACTGAGTTTGACAACTAAGTGGTTTTCTAAAGAAATTGGATGCGTTATTTATAAGTTATTATTAAAAAAAAACTCCAAACTTTAGCCCTAATTGCACAGTTTCGAACTATTATTGCTTCACTAGCCAGCCATTAAGACCCTTACCTGAAAATAAGTTTTATCTATTAAGAAAAATAACTTACCAAAATATATGTCATTGACTGTCTATTGTTTAATAACGCAATCAGTTAGCAAATACGGACATTACTAAGGTATTCAAGGCAGCCTATTCACGGTTTTTCAATTGTTAACTCAGTTGGTTAGAGCGGTAAGAGCGCTAAATATTTAGTTACTTTACGCCATCCATTGAAGAATATTTTGTATTTTATTATTTACTAGCTATAATTCCCGTGCCCATTTCGTTAGGAAAATATTTTTTTTGGGTCAATAAGCCAATGACACTCACAATAAACGTAGGGTTTCTATTGGTAAAATAGTTTTTTAAATCGAATCAGTTAGATCCAGAGATTACCCCTTACAACGTCACTAACTTTACTTCTTTATTATATTAGTATGGATTTACTCGTATATTGTAACGGGTTTTAGCGATTGGTAGGGAAATTGCAAAAGTAGAAGAAACAAAAAAGGGAGATTTTTTGACCTTGGGATTGTATTTTATTTAAATTGTCAATGGTTATGTATGAGTAAAATGCATTTTTTTTTAAGTAAGATAAATTGTAATAGAGTCTCTGATGGCTGATGCAACAGACGCTACGTCATCGGGTGACGTCACTAAAAGATAAAGTATTACCAGGAGCTTATGACTCAGAAGGGTCGCCAAGCTCCAGAAATCAATAACAACAGAATAGTTACGCCCAGTGTATCTAAATCGAAAAAACACCAAAAAGCATGTCGTAGACGTATGGAACAATTTTGTATTTAAATTTTTATGTTAGATGACGATTCTTTGATGATCATGATGACTCTAAGATGATATCTGTATGTCTGTCTTTATCTCAAGAATCAATTAAGACTTCTTAAGTAGTTAATAGTTTCTTTTTATATTTGTAAAAGTATGTGCTTTCATTTAAGACATATTCCAAATGTTTTGCACAGTTATGTCGGTAAGGTACCTTATAAATATTTCTTATTTATTTTATCTTTGATCTTTGTGCGCGGCATTAAATATCAACATGCGATCATTTCAGTTTTGTAAATTTGATAGTCTCTGAGAAAAAGTAAGTGTGATATACAGAAAAACAGATAGACATGGCAAAACTGTCACTAGTAAGGGTTTGTTGTAACAATAAGGGTTTTTAGTTATAATTCGGATTCTATAAACCTTTATAGTTTCTAGCAACCTTAAAAAGGTGAACACAGAAGGATTAAATAATAATATTGAGATCTGAGTTCGTGCTTCCTCAACCTGTGCTAGAATCAGCTGAAAGTGTAAATCATGGCTATCGTTGGAACAAAGGGGTAATATCCTGTCTCTGGCACCAACTGAGCGAGGCGGATCCAGGAGTGGTTTTTGTTTACTACCAAAAGGTACTATTAACTGGAAAAAAACATTAAAAGCGACACGCTTACATAGAAGTCCCTTGTCAGACCAACGGATATGTGATCTGGCGCAGCCTCATTCGATTTTTTCGTAAATATTTACCCATTTATTTTTATAATGGCAAAACATTGATGGGCTAGCTAAGTTAAATATAAAACACTACCGTAATCGTTTTTGGTGCAATATTCAACCTTTTTCATTTATTTGGATCCATTGTATGTCATAAGCTGTAGGGTACTTTAGTGGATGCCTCGAGCGGGCTGAAAAGGAAACTATAGGTTGCTCCGTTCCCTCAAATCAATATGCGACGTGCAATGATAAACAATGCACCCCCTGTTTGATCTGCGTCCCTAGTACATCCAAACATTTACGCGTGCGTTGCCTGGGCCCCTCTCTACCTTTCTATCAGAAATCCTTCCGTCCAGAATTATACCGTTAACATAATATAGTTTTTGTATTTGAATACCTTTTCAGTGTATTTCATGAAGATCTTAAACTTTTTTCATAATAAATAATTAATTAAAGTATCATCACTGAAAAAAAATGGAAAAAGTTGTATGACTTCTCATTAGATATAGTGGCTAATAATTAAATTAAAAAAATGTCTCTTGGATGGATAGTATTGTGCTTCTGTTTTGTACTGTTTTTGTTTATATTATACAATATTCGGATAGTATGATTGTGAGATGGGTGTATGTGAAAAGCCTGTATAGTGTTATTAACTTGATACGAGGCTACAGTAATTTTTAATTTTCGTCACATACATGAAAGGATTTAAAAAAAATACTAATTTTCTCCTTGCTCGGCGCAAGGTTTTATGGTTTTATTAGGTAACTAACAAAAACAAAATGTATTTCTAATAACATATACATGGCGTCCCTCGGCTATGCCACATGGAAGGAAAGTACCTTGAATATTGTAGATGGAACATTTTACTGAAAGTAGTCATTTTTTGAGTTTTAAAAACAATTTAAACTGCATTCATAGTTATTTACATAATTATATGGTTGAACCGCAAATCGAACCCGTTACACGAGAAAAATAATTACCCTGTAGCTTTATCATACCGATCGAAAGGGTTCACCATAAGGATTATTTTTGCTTAATAATAAAATAGTGTCAGAAATAAAAGGAAGTCCTTTTGAGCTAAGCCGCAGTCGGTGAGCCAGCAGTCCATTTTGAAGAAATATATTTTATAAATTTAAAAATTGCTATGTTTTATGAACCGTTGTCTTTAGCGAAGATATAAGATTCAGCAGATTACGGAAATACTGGGTCTTGCAACATGTAAGAAATTATCATTTTCGTCGTTTCCCAAACCTGATAATCATAACGGCTTATTAAACGACGCGGCGTTGGAGGTGTCTGTCGGTGGACGAAAATTGATGAAATAGGCCTAACTGCTAGGCCAGCTTGCACGTTAATCTTAATCCTAGGTTTACCTCACGTTAACAAGTTAAGGTCCGAGTTCACTTATGGCTGAACCCTATATTCAAACCGAGGATAGATAAGGCTTACCTCGGGTTAAAATTTGACATTTGCCCATACAAAATGTGTCAAACATTAATCCGAAGTAAGCCTATCTGTCCGCGGATTGAATATAGGGTTTGGCCGTAAGTGCAGTGACAATTAGAAGGACGGTTAGCGGTTTAACAGTTGTCAGATGCATTGACTAACAGCTGATTAAGACTTAACCGACTGTAAATTTGGTTGGTGAACTCGGCCCTAATTTGTTACAATAGACATAATATGAAATTCTTTTATTATTTAATCCAGAGTTAACCTAGGAATACTTTACGTGCAAGCGGGCCTTTAGTAGTTACATTTTAAATATTCATTCATAATAACAAGTTGTTTCTATTTTAACATAAGATGAGGCAAAAGAACCTACGGCTAAAGTCGTCTAGTAGAGTTTATAAAAAAGCAAGCCATCCTGAATTAAAGAAAAAATATAAATATAATTAAAAAGGAAGTGGTGTCAAGTGGATCTATGTGGTTTCTTGGGTTAAACTTTACGCGTTAATTATTTAGTATGCATTGACTGTGTGTTTTAAGTAGGCCTAGGCCAAAAAAGACTACGAAAGTGTACTAGGGTAACATGAAATGCAAAAGGCTGATCTACTTCCGACAGTATTGATATTCGGGGTTCCCGCCCACCGGTACCGCCCCATTACCGCCTACGTATTTCACCTGTTACTTATTAGTCAGGGAGCTCACAACCAATCCTATGTCTCATCGTTTTATGGCAAAAACCGTATAAAGTACTGATGAAATACGTCGCAGTTATATGATGACTTTTTTCAACTATCTATGTCTATGTTACTACCCAAAAATTGTCTCAAAAAACAATTATGAACTAAAGAAATTCTAAAGTTATTTGGTGCAGTTTTAGATGATTTTGGTAGGTATAATATAAACACTTTAGTCGCCTGTATCTCGGGAACTTTTTTTTTTAATCGTTATATGTATATATATGTATGTTATTTAAGATATTTTTCCGTTTTATTGTACTTATTTTTAGTTTTGATTGTTGGGGGAGGCGGGAACTCTTGTGTCTAACAAAAATAAACACTTTATTTCTTAATATTTCACAAACGGATCCCTTGAAAGTCTTTTCACATCCGCAATATTTATGAAATACCTATCCAATCACACCCCAAACCACGGGTTGACGCGAAATATAAATACATCCCCACGTTACGAAGAGTAGGGAAGGAACACTATTTTTTTTCTATTTTTGTTTATTCCATTTGGTCGGCGTGACTAATATGTATACCTTTATTCATGCCAAATTACAACTTCCTAGAACTAAGAGTCTCTGAGATAAAACAATTTTACCCGTTAAACGACGATGCATTTTTTTTGTCGTTGGCTCCCGTACTATCAGTGTTCGCTTGGTGATATCAAACGTTGAGAAATAAACGGAGTATAGATAAATCATGTTTTCTCACTCTTGCATTTTGTTCAATTTATGGAACGCTTGATGTGGAAGGGTGACGGCTCTCTTACATAACCTTTCTTTTTGATTTCACCCTCGGGTCTCTCCACAATATGTTCTCCTAGTTGAACAGATCGAAAGTGCCAGCTGCGGCGTGCCATTCAAGGTTGGACAAATACAACACAATATGAAGATCTTATTGAAGCAAGCCTTTAGGCACTGTTCCCACCGCCGGCTACAGACTATAAGCTACTAGAACTATAAACTACAAAAGAGTGGGCGAGAGGCGAGAAGCGAGCAAAGTTTTGATAGTTTTGACGCTCAGCTATAAAGCTGAGTACCGCTGAGCTAGTTTTATAGTCGATAGCTTTTATCGCTGCGGTCAACTAGTAAACAGCGGTCCCACCGCCAGATATTGGCGAGCTCGGCGAGCAACTAGTAAAATTATGTACTAGAAACAGTTGACAATTGGCGGGAGGCTAGTAAAAATTCTATGGAATTATAGCTTACTCGCCGGGTGTTAGGAGAGTGTCCTCGCCGGCAGTGTGAACAGCGAGCGATGAACTATAAATATATATCTCTCTCTTTTGTTTACACGGATGCGATTATCTTTTGTTCGTTTCTTGGGCTAGAAAAAAGTCGATAGTTCATTTCTCACTCGTCGGCGGTGAGACCAGTGCCTAATTGGTGGAAAAAATCAAATCGCATATGACAGTAATGGCGGACTAGTTGAATTGAAAACAATACTATCGAATCCTTGTTGAATCTTTACCCAAATTGTGTGTTTCTAACATAAATGCTTTATTGAACTCTTGCCAATATTTTTATTTCCAACGTATATTTACAATATTGACTCAAATAATGCAGTGAAATGGATCGCCGTCATATTGCAGTGGTCGAGAATTTTAGTTTTAGGATGGGAGGAAAATTGTTCCCAATTTCATCGAAATCCGTTCAACCGTTGCTACGTGGACAAGTAACCTAAGACATAAACTTTCTTAATTATTATATCCACTATATTATATACATATAATGTAAAGTTTTTTACCGTTTACTACCATTTGGTATCCGCTATCCGATTTATATTAAGAAAAACTTCTATAACGTGGAGTTCAAATTCATGATTCATGAAACATCCCGCCTTCTCTAAGTTTTGACTTTACATCGCCAATTCGTGAACCTTGTTAGCGTCCCATTCGATCCTCTCGATTGTAGCGAGCTTGTTGTCTGGTCAACCTTATGCTGTGGTAATACGGTTGATAATGAAATACATACACAGCAATTCAGATCGACTCCATCCATTTATGCGCTCCTGGTGCTCGCAATATAATGTTGGGCGCCTCGACGGGGAGACCGAGTCATACTTTTTTGTGCAAGCGAGTGTTTTTTTTTGTTTTATAACTAACTGTACAGTCAAGGGCATAATTATACAGTGTGTCTCTGACCTTGGGGCTTTAATTTCAACGATCGATTCTACTCGCTAAACTTAACTACTTTTGTTCTGCAACATGAAAAAATAACTTAAATTTAGATAACTAATTGATGTTAAAGTCTAATTGTAAAATCAGTGTATTACATACTGGCCATGTAATCACTATCTCATGGTACGGGGGCGACATTACCTTGGTACGAGGGCTAAAGGAAAATGGAGAATTGGATCGCGTACATTGAAAATTTGATTTAACTTGTATGATAAAAAATAAATTTAAACTGAACATATTTTTAACAACTTACAGAACAAAAGAAGTTTAGTTTCAGGAGTAGAATTGATCTATGGATTTAAAGCCCCAAGGTCAGAGGCACCCTGTATATAGTAATATAAATATATAAACGTTCCTAAGACGTCAAAAATATCTATATATTCTTGATGCCACTTGAAATACTTCATATATTTACATATATTTGACGCGATGGCTCTATAGAGATATTAATTGCCCTTGACTGTTGCTGACTTGCGTTGCAATGCCGAGTACATTCCACGTAATGTAAAATGTGAGCCAGAAACCCTTGCGGGCGTCATCAGAACACCGAATTTAATGGTTTCGGATTGCATAGAGGACAAACATATAGATATTGATTTTTATTTCTATTACATTTAAGAGAACTTTCTTTTTTAATAATAATAATGAACCTTCATGATTTTTTGATAAGCCAAACGCAAGATAATCGCGGACCAATATACAACATACAAACATACAGGTCAAACTGGAACCTGCTTTTTTTTCAAGTTGGTTAAAAATGAGAAATGTTTTAATGTTAGTGTATTTTCAAATCAAAAACAGTATATTATATAGCTAGTTTAGTTTAGTTTAGTTTATTTATTCATCAATTTAATATTACAATATAAATTGCATTGCATGTCAAAAAATACGAAATTACATTGAGATTGTCAAAACATAAATAGTAATAATCAAAAAATACAAGAATTAATTAAATGAAAGCAACAACAATTAAATATCAAATAATGGTCACTCGTCCGATGTCAATACATATAATGATTAATAAATTTCAACACAATAATAAATTTACAAGTCAAGCTCCATATATTCATTCACGGAGTATAATGGATTATCCAATAAAAGCAGTCGATTAAAAACAAAATTTAACGTTATAATATAATTTATTAAGCAGAAAAACCTTCGTAGCAGTCTCGTAGGCCGTAGATTGGCGTAGCACTTGTTACATCGGTTCACATAAAGGGGCTTAATTCAATGTTGCTATATGAAACAAACATCAATTAAAACTTAATCTGTACATGCACCCCTTAATTTAACAAATGTTCGTTTATGAAAACCGTAAAACACATGATTTTAACTAGGTATTTGTACCGCCACGCTTGCGAAATTATGACAAAAATGTGAAGAGTTTTTAATTGATTTATGAATGAAAAGTGCCATAGAATTAAACTTTGATTAGACAACAAGCATCACAAATAATTAAGAAACCTATTCTCGGTCCGAATTCGTTAAAATATTAAATAAAATATCCTTATAAAGTAACTGACGTAAGCATTGGAACATACTAGGAAAACATAAAGTAATTCCTACTTCACAGAGCTACCCTTTGTCGTCCGGTTGCATATTGCGTAAACTGGCTGCCTGTATAACTTTGTAATGTACGTAGTTGCTAACAGATGGCATAATTCTACAAAATACATTGACATACGCACCATTCTAACCAGTAGTGTTGCTGCTGCAAATTATTTTATTACGACGACAAACATTTACGTTATTTGAGTTTTTCATGTAATTTTTTATACAAACTTTAATCATAAGTCATAATAAGCAACATTAAAAACATCCGAACTTGAATAGGAAAACGAGTGTTTATAATCTCCTAGTCGAGTATGCAGTCTTGGTACTATTTCTGCACTGGAGTTTTGAACTCGACAATTCTCTTTTAGCGACACCAGCGACATCTAGCAATAGGTAGATAGAAAACAGTGCCTTCAGCGTCAGTGAACGCAATCAAATAATTATGATTGATTGTGTATGTACATAGATGGCTTTAATACATAAAATTACTTTGAGACCATTTTGGTACATAGGAAACAAAGCTGTGATGTATGACTCTAATTGTTCTGCATTTGCCAATTTCGTTACTCTATCATCCTAGTGTGAGGTGATTAAAGATTTTTTGCCAGTTTTATTAACCATTGAAAATGAACTTATTCTGTAATACAATGTCGTAGGATTAAGGACTTATCTAATTTGTGTCTAATCCTAATCTAATCTAATGTCTAATCCTATCTGGTGTACCAGGAAAAATAAAAACATTAAGTAAGGTATATGTCATACTAGTGCAGAAGAGTTAAAAAAAACAGTCAAGAAAAGGTGCGACATACGTACTGGGGTTCCGTACGTCCCGAGTACCACTCTTTGCTAGTATTAATTCAGTGGTTTTTTTAAGGTTTGCTGTAAACGATGTAACAAAAATTAAAAAAAATATGTCACCGTAATTTTATTTGTATGGTCACTTACCCGTTTCTTTTATTTTAATTCGTATTAGTGAAAAAAAAAAAACCGCACGAGATATTTACTAACAATGTGTTAGGATATTCGCCGATAAAACACATTCTAAAATAAAATAAAACACCAGCTAAGTAAAAAAAATAGAATTTTTAAATTTAGAATGAACAGAACAATTTTATTAATGAGGCAAGAGAAGTTTTAGAACATGCACCGTTCAACTCGGCCTCGGCCAAGGCCAGGGTTGAAAGACCGTCTCGGTGCAAAAGGTACTAGGATTGCATATTTCAGCATGATTTATGTTCGGCATTCACACATAGATAACAAGTTGCACACCTATGCGATTAACTTAGTAACGAGCGAATAGACGTCCAATGTGTGCACTTGCATATTAAGGCTGTGTCACAAGTGAGGAAGGTAATATTTTCTTTTGATAAAATATTTTTTTCTGGTTCTTGCAGTATTCAGTACGCATTAGTAATTAAAAATCATAAACCTAGCTTCAGAATACTGGGTGCTGTATTTAGAGGTCAATAGTCAACTTGTACACTCAAGGAAATTGATTCGTAGACCATTTTGAATTATGTCAAAGTGACACTCTAAATAAAATCATAGAAGTCTCTTACGTTTTGATTGAATACGTCTCTATGACATAGTCCAAAATGGTCTACGAATCAATTTCCTTGACTGTACACATAGACGATGAACAAACGTCTCGCATCGATTTCCCTAAAATGTGTTAGAAATGAAAAGAGATCCGTTCTAAAAGCTAGACTATTGGCAAGAAACAGGTGGGGGATGAAAAACAATTTTAAATTCCTTTAATGTCCCACTGCAGCACTGCTGGGAAAAGTCCTCCCTCCCTTCCTTCAACGTTGTTTTGTCGTGGGCAGTGTCCCACCAGTCTTGATTGAAAGCACGCACGTCTCACTAGAGTCGCCTTGGTCTGCCGCACTTACACTTATTTGGTACTTACGCACTTGAGCCCACGATGTGACAGACATCTCCCACCCATTCATATTTGGGCTAAATAGGCTAAATCTGGTATTTTGATTTTGGGGAGTAGTATTCTGGTCTGTTAATTTGGCTCCCAAAATGCTTCGCTCCATGGCTTTGTGTCATGGTTTCATAAATCAAAAACTACGTCTGTGCTCCATAGGTGACGATCAAAAGAATATTAATGTGTTTACGCTTCAGGAACGTAGGAAGATTTCCCTTCACGTATTCTTTTACCAACCATTAGCTCTTTGTCCTCTTGTCAAGCCTGAAAGAAGACTTTTTTGCCTAAGTATAATTATCTCATGGCCATATTCCATTTCTACAACAGTTTTTGAAATTTACAAAAAAAAAGACAATTCAGCACGTGGGTAAAAGCCTTACAAAGTTGCCGTAGATATTCTACCCTATACTGCCGTGTAACGAGTATTGACTTTACCTAGCACTTTCACGTTGGACAGTTTAAAATAGTGTCATCCCGCTTCGATAAATAGGTTTCCGTTGATCTGTTGTCTCTCTTTTGTGATTGCAAGTGCAATACGGAGAGTGTGTGTGTTTGTGCATTAGAAATTTCACTTTTGATTTCAATGGAGAGGTCTTTCAAATTTATGCTTGTCTAGTACTTTGTGTATCAAAGCGCATAATTGGCCATAAACTCGTGCAACCCGAGTTATTTTTTAAATCAATTTGTTCGTAAATGTAATTCTTTAATACCTCGCTTTGCTTGTGTATTAATTTCACCAATCTATGTTAGCCACTTAACGGACGATTAGTGCGTTAACAGCTGTAAAAAGTATAAACTATCAGTCGATTAACATTGTAAACGTGCTGACACGACAATAATTATTTAAATTATAATCAATGATTATCCATAAACCTTCGGTTTACTTTGGATAGATCCATCGATAGAGAACGACTTCTTTGGCGTTACTATTGCATACGTATACAGACCCAACATCTGATTAGAAAATGTCCTTTCATTCGAATAAGTGAGAAATCAGCAACTGCATAACAATGAAATGTTATAAGCGATTTGCAGATCACAGGGTCAAGAGATGCGGGTGTGAGGTAAGGTTACTGTGTGCATTTAGGGGCTCTGACTAGTGGGCGACCTAGGCTCGACTGCGCATGTGCTCTTTCCTTCGTCGTGTGCCATGAGCATTCAGGTGCTCTGACTAGTGTGCGACTTGAGCTAGACTGCGCATGCGTTCTTTCTTTCATCGTGTGCCATGAGCATTTAAGAGCTCTTACTAGTGTGATTCACCTATACTTACCTCTCTTAAAATATGCACTCCTAGTACTAATATCCGGTTTGCCGGAAGGCCTGTTGAAGTGGACATTACTTGATCAATGTCGGGTTAGTTATAAATAAGTACTTATAGGGTTAAATTTTGCATAAGTATTAACATTTGCACGGAATTAATATCTAATAGCGGTGCCTTATTTGACAAATATTTAGAAACATGCTTTTCTTTTTTTTATTAAATGTATGAAGGTGCAAGTATTTTGCAAATATTTCCAAACAAAATTAATAAATAGTTATATTATATCAACCCCAGTCTCAGAAGATATAACATGGTATTTTACTTCAATCTAGGTACAAATAAATACTACTTATGTTGGCTGCAGTTTTTGTAATAATTTAAATTTTTATTGATTATAATTCGGCAAAACAAGTTATGACCGACAGCTCCTCCCGACAGAGGATCAAGGTGGACGGGCAGGTAATACGTTACGTCGACGAGTACATCTATCTGGGCCAGCTAGTCTCTTTCAGTAACAGGCAAGACGTGGAAATACAAAGACGTGTCGATAACGCCTGGAAGAGCTACCTGGTCCATGAAACAACTGATTAAGGGACACCTTCCGCTTTCACTCAAACGCAAACTCGTTGACGTATGTATTTTGCCCGTTTTAACCTACGGTGCTCAGTCGTGGTCTTTAACCGAAAATCAAAAGTCCAAACTAAAGGTTTGTCAAAGAGCGATGGAGCGTAGCATTTTAGGGGTAAAAATAACGGACCGAGTGCGAAACACCACCCTGCGCTCCAAGACAGGGATAGCCGATGTTGGGAGAAAGACTGCCCAGCTAAAGTGGGCCTGGGCCGGGCATGTTTGTCGCATGCACCCACAAAGGTGGGCCAATGCAGCAACTTGGTGGGTCCCCCAAGACGGCTACAGACGGCGAGGCAGACCCAAGCGGAGATGGCGGGATGACTTGGACGTTTTTCTATAGGATTGGCCGAAGATTGCCACAGAGAAAGAGGTGTGGAAATCAAGGGAGGAGGCCTTTGCCTAGCAGTGGGACACAATATTGGGCTAATTAATAATAAAAAATAATTCAGCCGATGTTTTAAACATAATTCATTTACAGCTTATCCACGCTTACACGAAAAATCAAAAAAGTTACTTTCTTGTAACCGACTTAACAAAATACCTCAAATTCAATAACTACTCGGTATTTGCTCTGAAAGTTTATAAAAATACACTATGAAAAAAAGTCTCCAAACAGTAAAAATCTTGAGAAGTTTAATTTTGATAGCTAATTTGGCTCTGGCGTGTGATAATGATTAAACACTCTGCTATAATTGTAGGATACAAACCATATGATTTTTTGTCGATGTTTTTTCAAGGCCTTTCTTAACTTGCACGAGGCACACGCGGAGCAAAGAAATGCCTACTCAATACCAGGATAGCATAACTTCCGAAGATAATGTTTGAAGTATGCCATACGAGAACCAGTAATACAACGAGTGATGAAAGTTCCATACCAGTCCTGCTTTCCTTTGAACATTTGCAATGGGGTTAAAAGAGCGTAGTGATAATTAAACTGTTTCTTATGTAAACGTTCATTTTATTTTAGGCGATAACAAAAGTGAGGAGTCTAAACGCCCCGTGACCTTCACCTGCCTGTGTCGAGAGCAAACTCTAATGCTGTCCTACTGGCATTCATAAATTGAAATCGATAATTAGAAACGATGTTAATTTGTAAATGTATATTTAGTTTTAAATGTGTCAACATGTATAATAAATACTGTCACTCTTGAATATGGATACCTTAAATGATTATTATGCAAGTGGCCTTAAAATTGAAATATATTAGTTACAAAATATCTAGCATTAAACACGTTCTGTTTTGTTTTTGCTTTTCCAAACTTCAGATCACTCTTTCAGATCTCTGGATAGCACTATTAGAAAGTGATTACTTTTTTCCGAAACTAAATTATGAATATTAAATATTGATTCGTTGAATATTATTTTGTAGTTACCACGGGGTAAAACTAAAAAGGTCATATCCGGCTGTGTGACTAACCAGTCCAAAATCGTCAGCTGACACACACTTGTAAGATCTCGTTCTTGTTTAAAAGCGATCTATATTTCTCTGGGTCGAGTATGCACTCCTGATAACTTTTCCTCCGAACTGTTGGAATCCAAATCCCCTTTAACTCGTATTAAGTTGCTTAACTAAACATTGCAATTTTTAAATCCCCGTCGCAAAATTAGGGGTGTATATGAATTCCACGTTTGCATGTGTACAATTATTTGTCTGTCTGTAGAATTGTAGCTACCAAACGAAAAGACCGTTTGAATGAACATTAATTTGCGGTGTATTTGTATTGTGAACTAATGAAAGAAGAATGGATGAAAGGTGTTCAATTATTGCATCTTGAGATTCGTGAGGTGTAAGGATGCACGAGCTCCAGGAATGCGTTTTTCTCGAGGACGCAAATTATACTGTCGACTGAGTTAAACATTCATAATTTTTTTCAACTGAGAGTAATGTGAACAAAAGTTTTAGTGTCACGACATTACTTTTATTTAATTATTCGTCATAAAAAAATGATAGGAGTATTTTTGCATGACTATGTTTTACATAAGTTTTATAAAGTCAGAGTTCTGTCTTAATAGCTTCTGCCACAGTCTACTTGTAATACTCGTAATAATAAATGTTCCACGATTTCCATTTTATTTATATACTTATCGCTTTACTGCGAATTACCTACGAATTTAACATATTATCTATCCAGTATTGAGATACGGACCCCTTTTTTTTAACAGGAAAGCTAATAAATCAGAAAAATATCAATTCAGTTAATTAAGAAGTTAACGAAGTTTTATAGTTATGCTGCATAATAGTTTTAACTAACATTTTAAGCCTGCAAAATGCATTATTTCTTAAAGCAAATGTTGTTAGTAAAATTTATTATTCAAATAAAAAAAAGATTTGTTCACAATTAGTCCAGATTCAATTATTTATATAAAAATTGCATTGCAGTTTAATGCAAAAAACTGAATGATAATAAAAATTGTGAGCATAAATATTTAAACAGATATACAATTAAATACGAATTGAATAAGTGAAGTTACATTACTTTGCAATTAACATTTTCTTTATATACATTTTAAGGAGACGGGCACAACCAGACTGCAAGCAGAGTCACCTAATCCCAAGTGAGAAAACGATCCTGGCTGCAGGTTCATTTTAAGGTAAGCAACATGTAGATTTGTCAATATTAAACGTACGTAGAGAGTTACGCGGTGCGTGCTATAAGCCGTAGGGAGATCACTCCTGTAAAGACTATCCTTGCGCAGCAAGATCGGGACAGTCGGCTCGTAGCTAAAGGTACAGTCACCTTCAATATACGATTTATATCAAGCATGAAAACATCTAACAAATCTTATTTACTGAAGGCATAAGCTCGTGTCTAATACTTCAGAGCTCAAATAATTGTGCATTATTTTATTATTGCTAGGACTTTAATTGCGGTTTGAATTATTCCGAATATTAATACATTTACTAATTTATATTTTACGAGCACTCTTTTAAAATTGGTACTAGTTAAATATATTGAAAAACAATCGGATATTTTAAAAAGGTAACGTATCCGTTTTTTTAACATTGATATGTTTTAGGTATAAACAGGAAGGAGTAAAACATAGAAGGAACCTATTTAAAAAACATAACGAATACTTTAGTAGCAGTGGCAATAAGCACAATTTGTGAATCGTCATCTTCATTCATAAGTTTTATATGATAACGCACGCTACAGTAACTCGCTAGTATGAGCTCCCGACAAAACGACGTACATCCAACCTCTACGAGCGCCCCGCGCGAACTGAGCGCGAAGGATCGTCGGAGCGTAATTTAGTCATGTAGGATGTAGGTCAAATATTATTTTAATACTACTTAATGTGTTCTACACATTTTATGAAGCTATTGGTGTTTTACTTAGTTTTAAGTTAACTGAATAGGTAAAAACTTTTTGATACAAATTAAGATGTGCCCATTAGTCACATCAAGTCATTATCGAATATTTTTTAGACCTTTTATATCTGTGATTGAAATAAATCTTAAATAGCGGGCTAGAATAGAATAGGTTCCATTGAATGATATCAGTTTTCGACTACCACCATTTCATTTAAAAGAATGGCTGTTAAAGAGCTTTTTAAACTCAAAAATATTGAAAAGGCACCTATCAGGAGAATAATAGTTTTAGTACTTTCACTTTAATTATTTGTATCGGTCGCACAAAGCTAGCAAAGTTAATCATCGTATACGTAAATACGTTACCTTTTTAAAGTTACGAGTATGAAACTTACGATGTTTTCAATAAATTGACAATCAAGTTATCTTTTGACAGAGATAAAGAGGTAACAAAGTTAATTAAATAAATTAATGTAAAGCCGGATTACGATGTTAAATGTCATTTAAAATGAATGTTAAACATTTCAAATGTGTCAGATTTAAATTTAAAGTTACCGTGTCTACCCGCAGTTTGATCGGGAGAGAGTTTAACACTTCACCTATAACAATAACCAATAAACCGATGCAATACTACATTCCAAAAATAACCGGGCCTTGATAGACATAAAATATACCAGGACTTTATGATGTTACAGGGAGTCAAAAGCTGTGGTCTGTGGCGACTGCAAAAATATACATAGCATACTAACATCTGTCGTGTTCATTCATACACAAGCACAATTGTTGACAGGATACTACATAGAAACATTTCATGCTACGAATCACTACTACTAACAAGTGAGTTGGGGGCGTAGGCGTCACGGCGCCGTACGTCGAGCTACATCTTCTGTGTCATGGGCTCCTAGTAGACCGGTATCGTAATATTTCAGGTTTGTGAGCGAGTGACCTCTAACCAACGATAGAGCACTTAATTATTTAATCTCTTTTACTCGGAAATATTTGTTACTAGTTATAACTAAAGACAAAAAGCACAAGACCGGTCTGAGTGGAGAGCCTTGGGGGAGGCCTATGTCCAGCAGTGGACGTCTTTCGGCTGACATGATGATGATGATAACTAAAGAGACAAAATAAAAATAAAACCATTGGTCAAACAGTTACTCGTTTTAACTAGACCGTGGAGGAATCTGAGTAAAACAACTCATTTGCTCAATGGCCTACGACCGCGCCAGGCGTGGCCAGCAGAAGAGGGTTAGCGCCGAAACGTAAAACGTTGTTTTGTCAGTGTTTATTTACCGGGCCCGATACATAATTACACATACTATACGATGATTAATGCTGACTTTAAATTTTTTTGAGTACTATCTTCTTTGTATGGAACGTAGGAGGCGCTTGAATTGATCGTCATTCGGAAACGATCCGAAAATGATCCTATTCATTTTCAATTACGATACCGTTTAGAATGCGTCATATTCCCTCCTAAGCGTATTAGTAGGGGATTCCAATAGGAGACTACCAACAAAGAAAGTTGATTTTGAATTTTTAGTTAAATATATACCAGACTGAAAAATTATGAGCCAAGCCATTCGCCATAAATTACTTGCCATATTAAATTTAATATAAAATACTTTTTATCGAATAAACAACTGGGTGAAAACGTCATGAAATCGTCACTTGTTGCCCCCCTTTTAAGGATTTTTATTAATCTACTGCCAAACAATGCTAAAATAAATACTTCTTAAAAAAATCAATCTCATATTTGCTCTATTGTTTTTTTTATTTGTTTGAAACCGATCACTTGATAAACCGGGTGTACGTAATAATAAAGTTGCGTGCTTGTAAAACGATAGCAGGCTGTTTGAAGGGTTTTTCAAAGGTTTGTTATGAATGAAAAGTTCTTTGAAATTAAGTTTTAATGGGACATAAAACATTGCAGATTAATTAGAAATTTATTGGAGCTTGAAAACATTAGATTTTTTTTATGAGTTTTGTGTTCTGAAGAAATTTACGTAAGCAATGAAACGTACTAGGAAGTCATGAACGAACAGGTAGGATTTTGTTGTCTTTCAGGTACATAGATGACACGTATACACATCCCGAAACTCTTCACGTTCATGCAGCCCTAGTAGCATTCATCACCGAGCGATGACGTGTTCGGTGGGATGGGAATATTGCTGAGGGCAACGTCGCGTCGCTGCGGTCTCGTTCAGACCGGCTGCGACTAGCGAACTTTCCGTTTACGGGGACGCGGGGCGAGGAGCGGCCCACACACGCAGCGGCATACTCTCAAACTCAAATACACCCCCTTGCAAAGAAAGGCACGATACGTTTGCACCTTTTCCGTTGTCGGCCGAAGTATGAACGGGCTTCGTCGTCATCGACGCCCAAACATACTTCGGCGACAACGGATTAGGTGGAAACGTTCCGTGAGGGTGGTCATAGGAACCCCTCAATGGTTTTGGGTGGCCAAAGGAACCACTAAATGACTTTAAATAATTAATCTGGGGGCACGGCAGTGCCCCCGCCAAGTCGAGCAAAAAAGCGGCACGGCCGTACCATCCTTTTCTCGAAGCAGTTCAGGCCATTTTCGACCCCCCTATAACTTCGTTGTGAATAGATCTAGAAGCCTGCATTTTTAGTAACGAGATAGGCATTGTATAAACACGGTATATTTCAAATTTCATCAAATTTGAACCAGTAGTTGAAGAATTATAACTAGTCAAAGTTTCTTAATTTTGTCACTCGCTCACTGACCGATCACCAAAACTCTAAGGCACTTCTAGCAGACATAGAAGCTTCAAATTTAGAATACATTTAGTGCTTAGTGTAGAAATCAAGAGAAAACTTAAATATTTTGCAATTTCGTTCCAGTTTCCTAGATACACCAACAGCATAACTAACTATGTAACCCCATAAAAATGTATAGGATTACAAAGTTACATTTGCAGATAATCGTTTATGATGAAAAGAAAACCTTTTTACAAGACGGCTTATTTCGGCCCCAAAGAAGTGTGTGTGTGTGTGTGTGTGTGTGTGTGTGTGTGTGTGTGTGTGTGTGTGTGTGTGTGTGTGAGAGAGAGAGTGTGTGTGTGCGTGTGCGTGCGTGCGTGCGCGTGTGTGTGTGCGAGTGTGATCGCGTGTGTGTGTACGTGTGCGTGAGTATTCGCGCGCGTGCGCGAGTGTGTGTATTTGACAGTGATGTACTTACGTGAGGCTACAAAGTTGCGTATTATATGACCTCTAGCAGTTTCCCGTTTCAAGATAGATAAGATAAGACCATTTACTTAGACATCTTTCATATGCAATATAGGTATATAGATTTATAGTACCTGCATACTAAATTTCATGAAAATCGTAGGAGCCGTTTCCGAGATTCAGATTATGTATATATATATATATATACAAGAATTGCTCGTTTAATATATAAATATATATTACAATAAAGAACACGGCGCGGCTACGTACGTGCGTATATGTATAGCCTATGCTATAACTATACACAAAAGTCAGGGCCTCAGTTTAAATAATGCACTGATGGACATCGGTTCTGCAGTATTCACATCCGGTCAAGCTTACGTGGCACTTTCGAGAGTTACAAGTCTGGGCGGCTTACATCTAATTAATGTTGACTTCGGAAGTATTAAAGCGCAGGAATCCTCAATTTGTGAATACAATAGACTAAGAAGCATTTATCGTCCAGACTTGTCAAAAATTGTAAGATCAAAGCCTCCGAGAAAAACCCATAGAGACAGGGAGTGGGCATTGAGAAAAACTGTAGCTGAAGCTCAAGAAATTGTACCTGAAAAGAAAAAGAGGAAGACTACCTGCAAAAATAAAAAAGCTCATAAAACAGAGAGTGGACTTTAAGAAGTAGAAGGTACTAGACCAGAAAAAAATAGAACTATCTACAAAAAGAAATGAGATCCCATCAAAAACATAACTTGTAAAAAAACCAAGTCTCGCAACTCAGTTCTTCTACCGTAAAAAGTTGTGAGATCCATGTATTACCAAGTCGGTTAATTTATTCAGTCCCTACTTAACCCATTCACCGCCATGCTATACTCGTAGCGCTATGCCGTAGTCCATAGCAGCTTAAACTCCGTATGTAGCGAAAAACATTCATAGCGCTCTGACGCATACGTGTTGTGATTGGCGCTGAATGGGTTAAGGGTCCTTCTGTCTTAAGTTATTACGTAATTTACTAACCTAACAACATCTTATAGTGACTATATCAATATTAAAAATCTATCATGTTTTAAATAAATAGATTGACTTGGCAATCGCACTAAACAATCTAATTTAATATAATATGTAATATTTGTGAGAAACAATGTGTTTTCAAGCGATTGCCAAGTCAATCTATTTATTTAAAACATGATAGATTTTAAATATTGATATAGTCACTATAAGATGTTGTTAGGTTAGTAAATTACGTAATAACTTAAGACAGAAGGACCCTTAACCCATTCAGCGCCAATCACAACACGTATGCGTCAGAGCGCTATGAATGTTTTTCGCTACATACGGAGTTTAAGCTGCTATGGACTACGGCATAGCGCTACGAGTATAGCATGGCGGTGAATGGGTTAAGTAGGGACTGAATAAATTAACCGACTTGGTAATACATGGATCTCACAACTTTTTACGGTAGAAGAACTGAGTTGCGAGACTTGGTTTTTTTACAAGTTATGTTTTTGATGGGATTAGTTATTTATACAAGTAAACTCGGCACCTATAAAGCATTTTTTTTTAAACTGCATATTACTGAAAATAAATACTGATGCTACTTACTGTAGCTGTATAAAAATTAAAAATTAATTCGGAATTATTCACTTTCATTTATGCCAATAAACACGCTGATAATTTTTCATGATAAATTCAACTTATTCATGAACGTCTCAATTTAAAAAAATGATTTTTAAAACTAGCTTACACACACATACATACACAGACACAAACATACACACACACCCACTAAGTTCGCTGAAGTAATTTCAAACACCTTTTCAAGTCCCGCTGCATTTTCCGCACCGTATGTTTCTTCAACCGCATAACTCTGATGGAAAAATTATGACTCCTACCACAGCTATAACATTTTGTTTATTTATGCATTCCTGGAACACAAAGCCAATGAAAAATTTAAATACGCCTCTAGAATACTGTATTTGCATTTCACTCAGAGCATTCGCCTCGGCTGCGAGTACGGTAATAATATGAGTAGACTTTAATATATTTATTAAAACATATGCATTATTTGTACTTATCGTCTACTTGTCGGTTTTGACAAAAATCGCGTAATCTTTCCCTACTTAACCATCCTAACTGTTAATAAGACATTCAAATAATACAGTGTCCTTCTACCTACGAGGGGAGGTCCAAAAGTTCGCGGAATGGAGGGCTAAATAATTAAATAAAAAGACGTTACTATTTTTCCTTTTCAATATAATCTCCCTTAAGGTTAATACATTTGTTAGATCGTGATATTAATTTTTCTAAACCCACATAAAAATAATTTTCTTCTTTGCTGTCAAAATGAGCCAAAATTGCGTCCTTTACTTCATCATCGGTGTGAAATTTTCTTCCCCGCAACTCTTTCTTCAAATTTGGGAATAAATAATAATCACTGGGGGCCAGGTTCGGGCTGTAGGGGGGATGAACCAATTCTTCGAAGCCACATTTGTTCAGGGCAGCCATCGCAATACGACTCTTGTGAACTGGAGCATTATCCTGAAGTAACAGCACACCCTTAGCCAGCTTTCCTCGCCTTTTTTCTTTGATAGCTTCCCGCAACTGCTCCAGTAGCCTAGAGTAGTACTCTCCAGTAATTTTGACATCTTTGCTTTTGTAATCGATCATCAAAATTCCTTGGCAGTCCCAGAAAATCGTAGCCATCAACTTTCCGGCCGATTCTGACACCTTAAATTTCTTAGGTGGGGGGGTACCCTTCTTGTGCCATTGCATCGACTCCTGTTTAGAGTCAGGTTCAAAATGATGAACCCAAGTTTCATCTCCAGTAACAATCCGCTTCAAAATCGACGTACTTTCTTCTCCACACCGTTCTAAAAAACTGCTACACGCGTCGATTCGCTGCTGTCGCTGATGCGGCGTAAGCATTCTCGGCACCCATCTTGCACTCACTTTAATCATGCCGAGGTGTTCATGTAGAATCCGCAAAATAGTGGTTTCAGATACTCCAACTAATGCAGGAATCTGTTTCTTCTTCAGGCGAGCATCTTCTAATACTAATTTTTCAACTTTTCCGTCGGTATCTGATGTGGTGACCTCGACAGGCCGTCCTGGGCGAGGGTCGTCTTCAATGGACTCTCTGCCAATTTTAAAAAGACCGTGCCATTTGTAAATCATTGTTTTTCCAGGGCAATGATCACAGTAAACTACTGACATCTCACTCATGATGGTCTGAGGAGTTTTTCCTTGCTTAGTCAGGAACTTGATGATGGCTCGATACTCAATTTGCTCCATACTTCCAGGATTTTTCCAGATTGACTTGCGTGCTCGACGATATTTTGTAAAGTAATGAGCTCTTCAGGCTGAAAGTTGGTATATATACTCTTAATGAGTTGGCCATTAGTACTATACTAAAAAATATAGTCATCCCCACCCCCATCCCCTCCATTCCGCGAACTTTTGGACCTCCCCTCGTAGCACACTCGTAGTTGAACCATTTAATATATGTTTCTTTATGAACCTGTGGGCAAAGCAAGACAAAAAAACAAATTTTTGAAAACGGAGCGCACCCACGCATCAACACAACAAATAAACCATTGGTAACATTAATTTGTAATCAAATCATCTATCTAATACAAATTGACTCTTTTAACGTATTGATCAATGCATGCGTTAGAACAAGACAGCGATTGGTTCCACGTGAACTAAGAATCAATTTTTCTGCACCCTAGATTAAGTGCATGCTGCATTTGACCTCTTAGCATTACATTAAGTCCTGGTATCTGCTAGATACAAATGGCACGCATTTTAAATGTGTCTTAACGTTGAAAAATAAAAAAGCTAGTGAGCACTTAACTATAAGCTAGCGTTATGACTGTATGACTCAGTTTTTCCGTAGAGCCGTTTCGACATATAGTGAAGTCACCAGGAGCGCATAAGTTGCAGTCGGTTTGAATAACAGGGAAAATATTGAAATATCAACCATATTACCAATGACATAAGGTTAACCAGCCAACAAGTTTGTTACTAACAACAAAATCGAGGGGGATGGAAGCAAACTAAGGGAGCGTGTCCATTGAGCGCATTAGAGTGAATATTCGAGTAGTTGTGTGGACGTTAGGCCGAGCATTCCATAGCTTACACATCACTGGATGTTTGCGCCAAATGCTCAGTCATTACACGCGAATGTTCTTGGTGGGGACGCTTCTTAAAGGATACAAATCGACGATGGAAAAGCAAAACTTAGTTAAGATAGTGATTTAAGTATCTCGTTTTACGATAATAAATAAAATTGAGACTTTTAAAATCATGTATTGTATATATTTTTTCAATCTTTTTTTTGTACGGTCACCCTTAAACATAAGGAGCCGCACACTTTTGTACCTTGTCGCTTAAATATCTCTAAGCGATTAGTGCCGCAGTTCAAACATGGCGTTAAAGTGAAAAAACATCAAACTATGCAGTCTACTGTCGAATTTTACCAACTACTTAACAGACGATTAGAGTGTTCAATGTATGAACTAACAGTCAATTAACATTGGTAAACATTTAGAATAGAATAGAATAGAAAATATTAAACGTATGATGCAATTGATACTCCTGCAGAGGCATGTCTAACTTTACCACGCCCACCAAACCGGAAACTGGTCTGTCGTCCGGTCGTGAAGCAGAAAGACTTCCTTCCGATTAGTTCCGAGCTCTACCAGGAGTGCATAGGTCAATACAATATTAACTGATAGACGAGGCAAGATACATACGATAAGTATCTGGTTCTAGTTTAACCCCCGAAGCTATAAGCGGGGTGTAATAAGTTTAACGGCTATGTATGTGTGTCTGTGACACCACACTGCTTTTAAAAACAAACTTAAGTGTTGTACTTCACTTGACTCCCTGTACGAAAACACGACACTAAAATACTTCGGATACGTTAGAATTAGCAACTAAAATACGAGCTGTTTGGAATTATCTGTTTTTTTTATGATGAACTTGCTTGCATAAACTGAAAACCAGTAAAAATATGCAACTATAACTAAAATGTTACAATAAAATTTAGGAAACTTAAGGTTAAAAACAACCAAAGTTAGTTTTAGAGTCACATGTTTATTTTAAACAAGCCCATTAACTTGTTGGTCATTAAATGCCCTTTTACATTCCATAATATCTTTTTCCTACTCCTGTACTTTTATCTGTCATTTATATAGTCACGAACACTAATATAAGAATATAGATAATATGCCCGCAGAACATTCCGTAGAAAAGTCTATCTAGTCTATTCCCCTTAACAGCACTTGTGCTTTTTTGAGCCAAAACGATATGCCTAGCTGCCAAAGCTTACACCTAGGTTAATTTGACCAATCAAAATACTTCACCAAATTAAACCACCAATCACAATACACATTGACTGCCAATCGGAACGTTAGGTTCTTTTTGGTATGTAAACTCTTTAAAAAAAACATTTTATTTGGTATCAACCAACCAGA
Organism: Acleris emargana; assembly: GCA_927399475.2. Taxonomy (NCBI): domain Eukaryota; kingdom Metazoa; phylum Arthropoda; class Insecta; order Lepidoptera; family Tortricidae; genus Acleris; species Acleris emargana. The sequence goes on along the minus strand of OV656835.1, from coordinate 9,645,632 downwards.
ACGCAGCTATATTAAAATCGACCAATCAGGTAAAAGAATTCATTTCTCAAATCATTAGGTGTTTTTTAGTCCCTATTTCACAAGCACATCAATTTAAAAACAATGTTTCTCGCTCGTTTGTTGTTCTGTGCTTCGTTCGTTCGTATTCTAACCTAGGTATATTAATTTAATTTTGCATTTTATTTGAAACCTAGTCGTAGAAAAAGTATTGTATGCAACGGTGTATAACTAAGTCAAAAAATACTCGTGGCGTCTTGCTTTACGATGTTCGCCTGCGGCTCACATCGTAACCACACCACTCGTCTTTTTTGACCTCTCTTATACAACTGTTGCATAAACTACTATAAAATGCTTTATTAATTAGCATAAAAAAAATGTTTTTAAAGGATAGATTAAACTATTTATATTATATTTGGTCCTCCAGATCTCAGTTGAATTTCAAGTATATTGCTCATTTTAAAATTCATGCAGAATGTGTACCAATCAGACAAAGAAGAAAACGATGCTATTAACAGTATTATTCTTAAAACTGTGTTATATCATTTTCGTCTAAATAGTACTAAAAACTGATTGTGGTCATATTCCCAATGAAATAAAAATGTAAACGAAACTTGAACTTTCTGTGAACATTGCACTCTGCACACTTTTGTGGCCCTAGTAGCATTTGGCCGTTGTGCCTCAACGCCGCAACCTTGGTGGGCCTCATTCTTGCCTCATTCCATCCATACACAGGTTATAATGACGTGATATTCTTATGATATATGCCAATCGTAGTTTGATAATTTAAAAGCGGTTATTTTAAAGAAAACGTCTAGGTTGGCGGCGGGAACGTATCTTAATATTTAAAGTTCAAAATACATAATATGTCACATTATACTCATAATAATATAATAATATTAATAATATATAATGGTTTTATTTTTGAACTTGTAAACTTTTCAGAATTCATTAAAAGGTAGGTAGTTGCCATTAGGTAAAATTTATTTTGTAACAATCCCGAAAACTGTGTCAGACAAAACAGCATAATACAATTTTGACGTATTATTTATTGTAAATTTTATATAGTTTAGGTACCCATCTACGGCGTAGCGCTACTAGTTCGTAGCTAAGACATAAATAAAACCTTTCCTTAAAGGTGTTTGCGTATAACTTCTTTTAAACAATTCTAACGTTCATAATATATTTAAAAGATAATTGGCGTTTTTGAGGTTCCGGAGCCAAAATGGCGAACACGGCCCTTATAGTTCGTCATTGTCCGTCCGTCCGTATGTCACAGGCGGTTTACTCAAAAACGAATAGACGAAATTGATGCAATTCGGAGTATAGGTTGTCTTGTCGATGCCGCTACTTAGTTTAGTGGTTAAATAACAAAAATAAATATTTCTGGGGCACTTCATACACAAAACAGAAAATATATTTTTTCTGAACAAATCGTGCGTGGCACATATTTTGACTGTTCTTTTTGTAACACTATAACATTCCTAAGCAATTTTTTTTATTAAGTGAATATTATCTGAAATAACTTCTTCGAAAGTTGCATTAACTGTGTCCCCCCACCATCCGCCTTTATCTAATATCTCTATGTCCAAAAAAAAAATGTTGGAGATCACAAAGGTACCGCATACAGATTTACCGGTTTGAGTTATTGCCAAAAAACTGAGCTTCTCAACAAAATGACGTAAGTGCCATGAAGAGACCCTCTTTTGCTTTGCACTTTTTGAGTTTGTAGTTACGGCTTCCGAACCATATACTGATAATGGTTCGATATGTTCTTGCCCGTTTTTTAACTTTAAGACTTTGTGTGGTTAGGTCAAATTAATTTTGAACGAGCTCCGGTTACGATTATGATCTTTGTAGTACATACACTAGCCTGATCAAATTGAGCCAAATATGGGCAAATAGGGGAAATAATTCGTGTAGTTTTGAAAATTGGTACATTTATACCTTGCGGTATCCAGATGAACATACTAAAAGTCCTCATGGGTAGGGGGTGTGCTGAGGGTGTAGGGGGGGGGTTGAAGGTACCTTTTTTCAGATTTTTGCTCATATCTCTAATACCTGTACGAATAGCATTATGATTACTTCTGACAAAAGTTTTTACATAAAATTTCCTACAAATTTGGTTATATTTATTTTTGCTGCACGATCAGTATTTTAGGAGCTACAGGATGTTTAAGTTAACACGGAGCTAAAATATAGACGATTTAAGAAGTAAAAACGAAATAAGTGTTAAAGTGTTTATTAAAAATAGAAAAAGCAAATCAGTTTCTCTTAATTATGTCACTCATCATCTTCTAAATCGACATCTTCGTCTTCTTCATCGATGATATCTACAGGTACACCGTTTGTACATGAACCCATGCAGCCGAAGCATACTCGACTGCATGAAATACCGGCTTTTCGACATCCGCATTTTCCAGTGCAACCACTTTTGCAGCGACAAAAAATTGAAGTCAGCACGGTGTCAGGAGCTGGAGGATCAGTGGTAGTAATTGGTTCGAGGGTTCCATCAGCTCCTCGCTTCCAACCCCACATTTCAGGAGGCATTTCGTTACCCAGCCACTCTTGTACTTGGTGGAATACTCGTAATGCGTGATATTTTGCTGACCCTTTAGTAGGGGGGAGAGAGGAGAGATCAGCTTTGGACTTGGTGCTGGATTTAACAAAAAGCGAGTATCTGTGGCTGTTAAGATCAAGCTGAGTAGTGGGCGCACGATATATCGTCAAAAACATCGTTTCTCCTGATTTTGTTATGGCTTCCGATGTTGATGTTGGGTCATAGAAAATGGCTGATATATCCTTGATTATTGGTTTTTTCTCAAACAACTTTACAATTTTGCCTATCCTGTAAATTGCTGAGGTTGTGTCGCAGCCGCTAAAACTATGTAGGAAAATAACAGCACAACAAAAGGAGAGTTTTTGTGACGAAAATATCTTGGTTTCCACTTTTCCTTTTCCTGGCTTGACAAAAAATATTTGTTTCTCTGGTGGTGATAGAGTCATTAGAAGAACTACTAAATCCACATCTTCCTCAACAAAAGCAACTACGGGATGGTTTGCTGCTTTCTCAATGGCAGTTCTTATAATTATACAGTCAGCATCTCTAGGAGCCACTCGTGTTTCGATTCCCTCATCATGATAACTCGATAATCACGTGCTTTTATGTCGGTCGGTCGGTTGGCAGATGACTAAGCTGGCTTATTCTAAACTAAAAATGAAAGTGATGATGGACAATGACGAAAAAATTACGCCGTTTTCTTAAATCCTCTATTTTTATCTCTCTGTTAAAACTTACACACCATGTAGCTCCTAAAGTATTGGTCATAGAGCAAAAATAAATATGACCAAATTTGTAGCAAATTTTATGTAGAAACTTTTGTCAGCAGTAATCATAATGCTATTCGTACAGGTATTAGAGATACGAGCAAAAATCTGAAAAAAGGTACCTTCAACCCCCCCTACACCCTCAGCACACCCCCTACACATGAGGACTTTTATTATGTTCATCTGGATACTGCAAGGTATAAATGTACCAATTTTCAAAACTACACGAATTATTTCCCCTATTTTAATTAATTTTCTTGAGCTACACGGAACAAACTGAGTTTAATTTATAACCTGAATAAATTTAAAAAAAAACTACGGAATTAGTAAAACATCACATAAACTCACGCCTTTATTCCCAGAGTGGGGTAGGCAGAGCTACAGAATTACCAACAACTCTAAAAATTGATTGATAATTCTGTAACCACATTTTGCACAATTAGGCTAAGATGTTTACCAGCATATTAGTGACAGGTTGCAAGTCCATCGCCTAACACAATAAACAAAATATCATTAAGTAATTATTTCTGACTTTGGAGTGAAAATAACTAAATTATGTTATTTCAAATAATTAATTTAAATTATTTAAAGCTTATAATTAATTACGTTCATACGTCCAAAGCCTGTCTAAGTGCAGTGTTCCACCAATAATTAAACGAACGGTTAGTGGTTTATTTGGAATGTATTGACAAACAGCTGATTAAGACTTTACCGTCTGTTAAATTGGTGTGTGAAGTCGGCCTTAAGTAGGACAGTTGCATAACTATTGTACATAAGGGCTCAATTAAAAAATCGTTAGCCATCCTTAATTGTTTCCTTTGTGCAGCAAATATAGGAAATATTATCATATGATTGTGCATAAATTTCGTTACACAAATGAAAAACAAAAGAAGAAAGTTAACGTTATCTCAATGAACTCCTTAACTACGTACAATAATTTCAATTCACCCAAGTTTGGCCTAAGTCAACACCAAAGCGCACGTGGGTTGGTTGCTACGCAACGCACACGTGGTATCCACGTGATACAACAACATTGCCTGGACGCACTAGGGCCACATAACATCGAAAACGGTGCATTGTTTACAGGTTGCACCAGAAGTGAGAGTAACATTATTGATTTGCGGGAACAGTGCAATCGAGTTTCTCTTTCCAGCATGCGAGGTACTTTAAGTCCCTCCCCCATTATAACTATCGTAGAAATTGCGTAACACCCATATTCTAGTTTCACTGTAATTTGAGTAGGTCACCATCTCTTCGTTTTCATGAGATCCTAGTAGATTCGGGGTCATTGTTTCCATTTCAGGTTAGTTTCGTAACGCGAAAACGTTTCCTATCCGATTTCTCTATTCTACTCAATCCAGTAAAACTATATTGCTTTGGAAATATTATTGTAATGTTTTAACTCGGCTTTTTTACGTGACAGTAATAGCAACGGAGTTAAAAACTATACTATACCAAGTGAATAGCTTTATTGTTTTACCCCGTAGAATCAAAACCCTTTAATATAAAATACCGTACTAAATATACTTAATGTACAAAATCCGACAAGAAGTTCAAGTCGGAATTGCCCACCGAGGGTATGTCAATTCAAAATTTGGACCGCCGCTCCTTGCATAAACACCTTGTTTTTTTTGGGATTTAAATTAAAATGTATAGTTTTCAGACTTTTCCCTGTACTGGTACTAATATAAGGCGACTGACTTCACACATCACTTTCACTGACGACGTTGACCACGCACATCACTGCGTCCATGGTGAAACTGTAAGCACAACGATTGCAAGATATCCGAAAGTCTTACAAATACATTTGTAGAAATGCATCATTGCGTATTGTTGCAGATTGTGCGCTGAAACTATGCGCGTATTGCCATAATGCCAGACAACTCTCTCTTTAACAGATTTTCAAATCAATTATATTAGGAAAACATAATTAAAACTTGCTTACTTTGGTGCATTTAAATTATGTTATACTCGTTATGATTATGAGCAAAACTATGTGCATGACGTGTAAACAAGATGAAACACCATTAATACATACATACATACATAAACTCACGCCTTCATTCCCAGAGTGGGATAGGCAGAGCTAAAAAATTACCAACAAGTATTTAAACACCATTAATGTTATGTTAAAATATTTTAAACAACTTATAACAAAGTAAGTTAAGTACGTTTAGGATAGTCCGACAAAAGTGAAATTACAACAAAAAAAGGCGATACTTAATTTCTGTAATGATAGAACATTTAACTTCAGTTATGCATTTTTACTGAGGATAACGCTTTTACAACCTAAGCTAAGCACCGAGTGACTCAGGACCGCCGTGACGTCACACAAAGTGACTACGAGCTACCAGGACTTTAGAACAGATGCAGTGTCCTACGCACCAGTATTGCATCCACCCATTAATCGGGTGAGACAGCCAGGTTTATTGCGAAAACGTATTAATCAGAAAGGGATGACAGCATTTCTAACTAGTCGACGCAAAAACGCTCAACTGAAATCAATAGTCAATGCTCAGCATACAGCAATGTAGCCGAGCCGTGCCGAGCCGTGTTATACAGCAATGTAGCGTTGCGAATGTCTATGGGTCACAGTTTCCACTTACCATCAGGTGGCCTGTGTGCTCGATTGCCTTCCTATGATATACAAAAAAAAAAGTATTTAAGAACGCGTTTAATTGTTTAAAAAATCACAAAATTATGCGAGAACCTGAGAACTTTCAGTCTCCAAAACACGTGTTGAATATTTCTTACTTGTCATAAAACAAGAATACTGTTATTTTCTCCCGTGGACTGGCCCTGTTGGACGTCGTCTGTACGCTAGTTAGAAAGAAAGCTTGATTTTTGAACTTTGTATAAGTACTTTCTTACTTTCTTATATTTAGGTTATCTTTTATTAAGTTTTAAGATTGCTTTACCCTAATAGGGTCCATGTTTAGCAATATTTACTCTGTAAGACCTCTGTAAATGTGATCTAAATATCAGCTCATTTAACGGGAAATTTGAAACTCATTCACAAGGTTTAAACTAAACAAATACAGGCACATGCACCAAACACCCTGTATACAATTTAATGTGTGAAGGGTATTTTAATTACAAAAAAAGTCGCTTGTAAGTATTCGGTGTCCTCGTCGAGGCACCCAACATTTAGTGCGGGCGGCACCAGGAGCGCATAGATGCATCGAGTTGATCTGAATGTCTGTGTATTTATTTAAATATCAACTTTATCACCGCTGCAAAAGGTTGACCAGCCAACATGTTTGCTACAAATTCTCGTAGAGAGAATCGAAGGCGACGCTAACAAGGTTCAAAAATCGGTGGAGGAAAAGTTAAATTTTCACCGATTTGTACCGCTATACCAAAAAAAAAACAAAAAAAAACTCGACTAGTTTTAAAACCTACTGAATTAACTTTTCTATTTAACTTCTGATTTGTTAGATCATTTTCACAAAAGCATTTTTTTCATAGTAGCAAATTTTCACATCGCGTTTTTTCATAGTACTTAGCGAATTTTCAAATCGCGTTTTTTCATAGTAGCGAATTTTCACATAGCGATCATTCATGGTCGCAAACTTAATTATTCGACCTTCTTCATGTAGCGATATTTCATAAAGCGTTTTATAATGTTCGCGTTCATTTTTTTCCCATATTTTTAACAGTAGATTATTTTATCAGACGCTAATTTATCTAATCCTTCTTTTTTCGAAACTCGACTTTTTACACGATGATGTTTTATTATTAGCGTTGTTTTATGAAGGTCACTTTTCATCACATTAAAATAATAATGTAATTCAATAACAATGGCGATTCTTCATTCACGTTTTATTATTTAGGCTTCTTTGTAAACGTGTTTGATACCAATGAGATGAGTCATTTTTGGTTTAAAAAAACTACCGCTGATTGAAATCAGATTAATCGTTAAAAGCTGTGAATTTGCTCACAAAGTGGCACTGCTTTGTCAAGTAACAAAATTAAAAAAGTGAAATCTCCGCTAGCCATGATTTTGACGTTATGGTTTTGAATCGAACAGAATGGTCATTGGTAAGAAGCAACGTAGGAAGGTAACAAATAAAAATAAAACAGCTCTTATATTTAATTTACCACTAATTTAATTATTTTCCTCGGTTAATAAAGTTGACCATACCATTTTTGACTATTCATAGTTTTTACCCATCACTTGCTCTCCGCATAGATAGCTATATGCTAACAATAAATGCTTAAATTGTGTTTCTAATTGTCATTATAATTTTGACAAAAGATTGCATCGAAGGGGGCCTAGGCAACCACATTCCCGAAAGACTCCAACAGTGTACTAGAGCAACATGAAATGCAGAAGGCTGATTTATTCACGACGGTATTGATTTGCAGGCTGCCGCGCACCACCGGTACCTCCCCATTACGACCCTCGTTTTCCACCTGTTGCTTATTAGTCAGGGAGCTCATGAACATAACCATGTTCCATATTTTTACGGCCAAAACCGTAAAAAATCTCAACTTAAGTTGATTCTGAACCCGATAAGGTGGGAAGTACCTATAAAAACGTCACGGTTTTACGGGGACCTATTTCTCCTATGTCGCAAAAAAATGTCTGTAAAATAATAAAAATATATACATAGATTTTTTCAAATTAAAACAAAAAGTTTATTTAAATAGCGCGTACCATATACCGTCTCACGTACATATACCTAAAATTAAAAAAAATACAAATAGGTAGGGCTCCAAAGTTGTTACTACAAACAAATTAGACCTCCCGACAAACTTAACTTTGCCGTTGGAAAACTGTTATCCCCATACATCGACATAGGTCACGGTCAGTTTACCAACACGGTAAATAAGTTATCGGTAGGTATAAACATTTAAACCGTAACTCAAGAACCACTGAAGTCTTCTTAGTAGTGATATTTTTTCTATTGAATTAATTATATTTTGTGCTTCCAATTCAAACATTTTTTTTTTTAAATATTCACTTTGTTGGCGAGACTAATGTGTATATTTACGCCAAATTACAGCTTTCTAGTACTAAAAGTCTCTGAGCTAGGCTGCGGACAGACAGACAGACGGACATGGCGAAACTATAAGTGTTCCTAGTTTTACTACGGAACCCTAAAAAAACATAAAACAAGTCTGTAACAACTGGTTTTGGGAAATTGTATCTTTGTTATTTAGATCTATGAATCACATTCCGAAAATCAGACAGATTGCTATAAAACTAAATGGTAATTTCTTGACATATTTCAGAATGCGGTTAAGACCAACATGACACGATGCCGTATAAAGAAGAGACAAAAAAATTAGTCGTGGGCTCCCGTACTATCAGTTTTTGCTTGGTGATATGAAACTTCGTAACATAAACGGAATATTGACAAATCATGTTTTCTCACTCTTACACATTGTTCATTTTATAAACTGTTTGATGTGCAAGGGTGACCACTCTCATTCATCACCTTTCTTTTCAATTTAACCCTCCGGTCTCACCACATCATTATTATGTTCTCCTGGTTGAACAGATCGAAAGTAGCAGCTGCAGTGGGCCATTCAAGGGTGGACGACACACATGAAGATCTGCGTCACTATTTTTGGCGGTAAAATCCAAATCGTATTTGACAGAAGAGACAGACGAGTTCAAAAGAATATAATAATTCATAAAACATCAATACGATTTGGGATTCTCTTGGGGTTTTTGACAATATGGATAGTAATGATGTATGCAGTAAATTAACATTCAAAGAAGAATTCAAGTTTAAGGACGTCTCGCCTATGGAAGGATTGCTCCAAGAAAATCCCATCTGATCTTCGTAAAGTTCTACCAGAGTACATTGCTTCACGGAGGCTAGAGGATCACCGTACAACGTTGCCTTATGATTTTTTTTATATGTATATGTAAAATATAAACTTGACATTGGCAGAAATGGTTGCTCGATATTGCGACCGGCTGCCATTAAATAAATAAATACTACGATTCGGCTTTGACCTTCTTGAATAAAGGCGCAGCGTTTATTTTCTATGTATACATATAACGATTTTTAGGTTATGTAGGCTCAGAGGTCCGATACTTTTGTCCCTCTGCTATTCGCTTTCGTTAGACATTATATGTACATATTTCAAAAATCAGCTGCTTTATACATTTTGGTCGAGTACGTATTTAACTTCTGTAGGAAACAGTTGTTTTGTTCCCATAGTGTAAGTTGTTCATAATTCGTGGGTCAGAACTCAGAGGTGATCATTTGTGCTACGACTTTGATTTCACCCAGTATTTCATATGATGCTACAATCCCATCCATCAGTACATTTAAATTTAAATTTCGAGTCCAGTGGTGTATTTTCAAAGTTTATTATTTTTATCTACGTTTTGTCTTAATATCGTCCATTTGTGATCCTTGTTAGCGGCCCCCTCGATCCTCTCAATTGTAACGAACTTGTTGTCTGGTTAACCTTATGCTGTGGTAATTCGGTTGATATTGAAATAACTACGCAGCAATTCAGATCGACTCCATGCATCTATGCGCTCCTGGTGCCCGCACTAAATGTTAGGCGCCTCGACACTGAGACCGAGTCACCTTTGGCACAATAGAGATATTTTTATTTTCTCAAACCTGCTCGGAAAAAACGGTATTCCGATTGAAAGACAAGGACGGAAAGAGCCTCATTTTACTCCTAGGAGTAAAAAAACTATATAAAAACACTTTCCGTCCATGTCCATATATTTTTTTAAAATGCTGTCAATTTGCATACAAAATCAAAAGGACCCAGACAAAAATTCCAAACAGCCAAGGTAACTGCTCGCTTTTTTAGCACAGTGCGTGTGTTTCTTTTTGAATTTGCATTCCAATGTCTATGGTTAGTATTTAAAAACAATTGACAGTCGGTAACATTCGTTCATTCTGCATAATATAATTGTGAAACCGAATATTAAACTATTTGTTGTGTGAAATACTTACTATAAAAAATGAGCTCAAGCGACGAAAGCGACGAAATAGGTACCACACCGCCTATATTAAAATCTGAAGCTGCCTCGGTTAGGCAAAACCTGCTTCCCGCTAAATCTAAGTAAAAGTATAACTGAACTTATGACCAATTTATGCTGTGGAGGGCAAACAAAAATGAAAATTAAATTACTTGCTTTTTAGAAATGTATTTGTATTATTTCCTCACATGTTTGAGAAAAGCATTATGTATGCCTCGGCGGAAACGAGGATTTCCTGACTCGTATTTTAGCAGGCCTCGCTGTTGCTCGGCCTGCTAACCACCTCGTCAGGAAAACCCTTACTTTCCCCGCCTAGGCAACAATGTACTATTAATAACTAGAGAATACGCGCGACTTTAAGCGTAGAATTTAGTTTCACGAGGAGTTTTGTTTTAGTCAAGAATATTCTAGAAAAGCTTTTTCACACCACATGTTTGAAATTGCCGAATAATATATAATTTACAGTATTATGTTCAAAGATTAACGGAATAATGCATAATTAAGTGTTATGCAGCCAATCGGTTTCAGAGAAAAGTTAAATGAGGCAGTTTCCTAAAAATATGCTCACAAATATTAACATACTGCACAAAATAAGTTGTTTTTAACTTATTGTTTTTCTATGTCCTATTATTAAGAACAAAAAATCAGTAGACAACTAAAAGTGCATATTAAAATTAAAGCTAATTTACATTGCGGGGCGTTTTTTCAACTTTATTTTGGTACAACGTTTGGTTGCCGGGGTAGAATAGTGCCACTCCATGTCTTCCCGTGGATGTCGTAAGAGGCGACTAAGGGAATAAGGGCTTGTAGTACTGTTAGGCGATGGGCTTGCAACCTGTCACTAATACGCTGTTAAACACCTTAGCCTAATTATGCAAAATGTGGTTACAGAATTATCAACAAGGTTTTAGAGTTGCTGGTACTTCTGTAGCTCTGCCTATCCCACTTTGGGAATGAAGGCGTGAGTTTATGTATGTATGTATGTAAAGTATTAAATTAAGGTTTATGAGAATCCAAATAAATAAAAGAGATAAACAAAAGGTCTAGTGAAGGAAATCCATAGAAATAGTGCAAAATAATATCAAAAGCTCGGTTTTTCTCAAACAAGCTCCAAAACAACGGTTTTTCGATTGAAACACAATGACGAAAAGTGCCTCATTTTACTCCTAGGAGTGAAAAAACCGTATGAAAATACTTTCCGTCCATGTCCATATTGTATTCTTAAAACTGCTCTCTATTGCGTATAAAATCGAATGGACCATGAACAAAAATCCCGTACACCCAACTTGTTGGTTGGGGCCATGTGGTGCGGTGGCTGGCTCTACGGTGCTGGCGGCTCGGCTTGTTTTGGAACTATCTTAACTTATACACGTAGTTTTCAAACAAACATTCTCCCCGAATTTGTCAGAAGTTTTTAAAAATACTTATAATCATGTATTTGTATCATTTCTTCGCATTGTTTGAGGAAAGCATTATATATGCTGTGGTGGAAACGAAGATGTTCTGACTCGTATTTTAGCAGCTATTTTTAATCTAACCTTACCTGACCTGACCACCTCGTAAGGAAATCCATTACTTTCCGCGCCTATGCAACAATGTACTAATACTTTCTTTACTTGACATTCACTCACGCAACGATTAGATAAAATAGACTGAAGTTTACCATGAATGCCCCTGACCATATTTTGTTTTTTTTCGTCTAAGTGTTACTTTCGTCTTAGTGTAATTGGTTGATATCAATTTGTAGCTTATTTTGTGCTGAATCGATTGACATACGCATCAAGGGAATTTTATGCATTGATTATGAAGGGCTTAGAACATAAAATCAAATCATGACGTAGTGGCAGCTCCAGCTGCCGTGTCGGGTGGCCATGCTATTTTTGGGTGACAACTATTAGCTGCCGTTTGGGGACGCCTGCATTTGTTGACTAAGATTTAAAATATTCTAAGATATTTGTATGTTTAAAGTAGCTATTGTGTTAATCCAGGGAGTAACAAATTACTACACGAACAAACTTTTGCATTTATTTTATTAGTAGAATATAAACAATTTAATAAACAGGGTAAATATTCGGCGTTTTAACCGCCGTAATTATTGTCTTCGCATATTATTTAAGACAAAATTATTAATTTTCTCGTTATTTTAATTGGAAGGGATACTACAACCTGGTCTGCTGCTTTTGACATCAAAAGTTGTTAAAAGTTAAATCATTATTTTCGTTAATATATTGAAGACGGCAGTTGAAACGCCCGAATATTCACCCGAAAACGTACTGCACTCCAACGCCATCTTTCGCCGGGAAAACTCAACTTTTACCCTTGTGTTGACCCATAATATGTTGGAAGCTTGAAAGTTCGCATTCCGGCCACCAACGACCCCGTTGCTTATATTTAGTGCAGACTAGTTTATAGAGATGGCGTTAAAGAACATATTTTCTGTGACTATCGTTACTCTCCGTATGAACTCTGCGTTTTCATGTCAGCCTGGTATATCTGCGGGAAAAGTCTTTCGGCGGCTGCTTTTTGCGGATCAAGTTTGGGTGAGCGGGTCAGATATTTTTGCGCCCGATGTTAAATACCTAATATATTATTGCTGGTGACTGTACAAAACTAGATTAAGATGATAAATAACGAAATGATTTTTTTGTTTTAATTCCACTAAAATACATACATACATACATTAAATCACGCCTGTTTCCCAGAGGGGTAGGCAGAGACCACTTCTTTCCACTTGCTACGATCCTGACAAATTTCCTTCGCTTCTTCAACATTCATACATCGAGTCATGCACGCACGTCGGTTTCGTCTTGGTGTAAAGGATGGCTTTGCGTATTTTGTTTTTGATTTTAAATTGCCAGCGTAAGACCATCATTTTATTTCCATTTTTTAACTTAACAGAAAGATTAAAACTATTTTCGCCCGTGAGAGTTATTCATTTAATTAGCAACATTATAAAGATATTGTAAAATAAGGTAGTAAGGCGCGGCTCAGTGAATTATAGTCATTTTTATATATGCCAAATAATGCTTGATTGTTTTATGTAATTTATTTTACTGCATCAATCTCGCGTTAAGCCATTTTTTTTTTTTTTTTTTTTTTTATATCAAAGGAAGGCAAACGAGCACACAGGCCACCTGATGGTAAGTGGAAACTGTGACCCATAGACATTCGCATTCACAAGACCGCAATCCTAAGACTGCAAATGCGTTGCCAACCCTGAGGACGAAGATGGAATGCCTCTATGCTAGTAATTTCACCGGCTGTCTTATCACCAAACCGGAACACAACAATGCGAAGACTGCTGCTTGGCGGTAGGTTAATGGGTTAATGGGTTTGGGTTAATGGTTAATGGATGGATGGTTTGGTTAATGGTTAATGGTTAATGGATGGTATGCATTTGCAACTTTAAAAGATGGCGGACGTGTAATTTGTTTTAGACTTTAATTTTTGGGTAATTAGGTGATCAAAGTTCTTTTCTGATAGTGATTTGTACTTTTTATGCCTTTGTGTCGCACAGTGATTGAAGACTTGGACTTATTTCGTGTATCTGGCATCTTTCTTCTCGTTTCAAGTGGACTCGCAGTGGTGCAGAGGTTAAAACTATCTTGACCTCTGACCTACAAATCACCGTACAACGTTGCCCCCAATCTTCCTAGAGAAGATTGGATTGTGTTTTATTGCTATATTGATTTATACTCATATAAACCTTGACACTGGCGAAATCACTTCACGTGGAAACGCCATAATATCCCTGCGGTAGTAGCGGTTCAAGTCGCCGCGGGGGCAAAAAAAAAAAAAAAAAACTCGCGTTAAAAATTTAGGTAAATTCTACTGTATGTAACAAGATTTAAAAAAAACGCATCCTCTGTATAATGAAAATTTAAATCAGAGTCGTAGCAGCACGTGGTTGTAGCTCGTAGCACTATGGAATACGGAGCGCTTGTTAAAAGATGCTTTTAATCATTTGTAAGCTACAGATGGTAATTGAAGGTACTAATGAGAGGAAAAAGCAAAGTAATCAAGGATTATTGTAACAATAAAAATCGCCTAGCGATCACGAGGTCAACAACGCCTATGCGCTTTGATAGTAGTTTTACTCTGCCCGTAAGTCGGGCGCAGGCAGAAACTACGTATGCAAAGCTATAACTATGTATCTTTCTTCCCTCGTACTCACTATGGTATGCGGCTTTTATTGTTATAAACACGGTAGGTAAGAACATCAAGTCAGTAGCTATAAACATAGGTATAAGTTACGTCAGCGTTTTTATTTCATTACTACCTCTCTACTATTAGGTTAGGCTTTTTTGACGTCTACAATAAAAATGACAACTACAAGCAATTTTTAAATCTATAAAAATCTGATCTAGGTTTTATTTTAAATTAAATTAAAATAATATAAAACTTATATACCCCCTTACTTATAAACGTGGAATAAGCTTGGAATAGTTTATGCCATGCTTTGTCACTTTCTGTCAGATGCAAATGTCACAATTACAGATAAGGACAAAGCATGGCATAAACTATTCCAAACTTATTCCACGTTTATAAGTAAGGGGGTTAAATTCTACCTGAAATGATCACGTCGTGTATCGCTAGGAACGTTCCGTTTTTCCGGGTTAGTGTTTGGTTTAAGTAATTTATTATCTACGTCAATGACTTGCAATTTCCCACTTCTAGCACGTTCTCAGGTACAGTCAACGCCGTAGAGAACATAAAAGCTGTCATCGCTCGTGTTGCATATTGGTCGGAGAGAAATTGTCTGGTTCTGAATCCCAAAAAGTCTAAATATTTCGTATTTGGATCAAAACATCAAACCCGTTGAACTTTAGATAGCCTGGTGACCGGGGATTTTATTATCATGGTCACTTATATAAAGAGTGAAGGAAGCAAATAACCTTGGCCTACTCAAAGGCAGCAAGCTGCGCTTTGAAAGCCACGTAGCTAAAGTTGTGAGTAATTGCTTTTATTGCATTAAAATGCAGGTTCTTTAACATGTTCGTGATTTGATTACCACAGTTGATATGCGTGTACACCTGCGTAAATGATATGATTATGTAGATCAAACTATTTTGATGTCGTTTAATAAAGGTCGTTTTCTCGGTCGCTCCATGATGCTTATACAACGAGTCCAGAACCCTAGAGTTCCTGCCCACTCCACTCCTCTCTCCATATTTGAACGCCGCTAACCTGCTAAACACGGCGGAGGCGCATGCCCCTGCCGAATCTTATCTTCGGTGTGGTTCAACACACGACACGTCGTTCCTCTTTTAAAAGATCCAGTGGTTCAGTAATGTATGCAGGTTTAAATTATTTATTTATTTATTATTTAATAAGTACAATATCACAAGTAATTTTGCCGCTGCACCGAACCGCGGCCTTTCGCAATAGTTTCAAGTTCGCGGCGTCTTAGTGTTGGAATGATCTCCCCCCTCCCGCCCAAGAAGCGCTTCAATAAGGGGCAATTTTAAAAAAAGCGCTTCATTAGCAAGTGCTATTTTTTGACGCTTCAATAATCATTATTTCCCCAATTTGCACTTTGTTCTTAAATTATAGTTTATTTTTTTTGTGTTTCTTTTGTTTTTTGTTAATTTTGCCAAATTGTCGATACTGTTTTCTGGCTAAGTACGTATTTCTATTTTAAATTTGTTTATGTAAGGTGTTTGCATGTGGTTACTGTATTAATTTTGCATTATATATGAGTATTAGTTTAATAGTGTATCTTTTTGTATTACCTTATTGATTCATTTGGGTGAATTGCAAAAATATTGTACGTAGTTAAGAAGTTAATTGAGATAACGTTAGCTTTCTTACATAGTTTTTCCTTTGTGTAACGAAAATAATCCAAATGACTATTATGACTAATCTTTGTTATCTTAAGGAAAAAAAAAGGATTGTTAAGTATTTTTAATTAAGTCCTTAAATATGTACCATATTTTTGCAATTAACCCAAGTACCGTCCGTCTGTCACACTCGGAGCTTAAGTCACACTCACATCTCAAATTTTGCTATTTTCTTGTTTTGCATTGTTTTGCACACTTGTCTTATGTGCGTAGTGAATAAATACATTATTATTTTCTTTCTTTTCTATAATATTAATATACATATACGTTAGAGGGGTTTTTTGAACTGAAAAGCTCTTTCTTAATAGCAAACAAAACTGTAGCTTACCGTCGCGCTAGGGTCAGTGAGGCTGAATTGGGTATACTTGTCTCAGTCGACATCAAACGTGCTCGAGTCGGAAATGACGAATCGGGTATAGTGAGCTCTATTCGAAACTTAATTTTGTACCTCACTCTCGGTCGCACGTGCGTTGAATCGACCCATACTCACTGAACATAGTGAACATGTCTGTCCTGCGCAAATGCCGGGCGGGAACTGAACGCCGCGGGGCGTGGGGCTGTAAATGGTGAAACGAAAAGCACCCTACACCGTGAATAGGATCCGCATTTTTGTCCACTCCAATGTAAATAGCATTGTGGTTGGAACAGCTAGAATGCTATATTTTGCGTTTGTTTTGCCAACTCGAGTTCAAATCTCGGCCGGGTTCTTTTTTTTTTTTTTTTAATTAATTAAACAACAAGTTTTAAAATAAAAAAAAGTCAGTAGTTCGTTTTGTTATGAAGTTTATAGGCGTATAAATCTACTTTATTACTATTAAAAAAAAGTGCGAGAACACAGTACTTTTATATTATTGTTATATTAGTAATTTAGGGGGATTAAAATATTTTCAGGTAATAAGTGATTTTTAGTAGGAACTTACATCTTACATTCAAGTTTTGTAACAAGTTAAATTTTTTTATAAAAATATTCGTCAAGACCGTTTAATTACGTAATCAAATCATGTACGACAAAAGGAAAAATATAAATTGATTCTGTTGGTCTCTTTCTTTCATTCCTGCCGTGGCAAATCAAGAAAAGGACAAAATATAGCAGTATTCTCAATAATGCTGCAAACTTAATTTTCATTAAAAGTGGCGCTTCTACCGAGGATTCAACATGGCTCAGTACTGGAGAGCAACACTTCTGCGTTTGTCCACCCGCACTGATAAACTTGTACTCTGGGCACATGCGCTGTCGGCTGCCGGCGTCGCCGTCACGAGACTCACGAGGTATCGATTCAAGTTTTCCATAACCTCATACATCGTTTTCCGATCGTGTTTTCTGCACCAAGAACTATAAATAACCTTCTAATTTTAGACATTTGAAGCAAAACAAGTGCGAATCTAAATATTTACATACTCCTTTGTTCTTTAAACAGCGTTATTAGAATTTGCAAAAACCTCCTTACAATTATGATACCCTAGTACTTTTTTCCCTGATGTCTTTCTTCATTCGCCATAGCGCAGCGCGCCTGCGTGGTACACGTCTTGTGAATGAAGTCAAACTTTGCGAGGCTATTTAAGCATTATAAGTTGAATTTAACATCCACTTAACAGACGATTAGAGTTTTAACAGGTGTCAAAACGTTTGAAGTAACAATCGATTAAAATTGACATAATATTAACTTTTAACATCGTTTGGTGAGATTGGTACTAAGGGCCCGTTGTTCACCAGTAGTTAAACATATAAAAACGAATGAAATGTTAAATTCCATGTTAAAAAATAATGGTAACATAATTGATAAGATTTAAACCAATTTCATAAAATTTTTGGTTCGACTATTCGATTTTTGAACTTAACATTACTCTGTTCAGTTAACCACGTCGAAAAACGGGCCCGAGTTCCTTAAAATTATGTCGCATGTTTGCGTTTATGTTTGTGAAACAAAGACAATGGATTTAACTTACTGGATTGAAATCACTAAAATTTATGGAAGCACTTCACGCGGCGTTAAGTTTTTGTGTATTTGGTTATTTTGACATCAGTCATCACAATAATTATGTAGACGGCTTAATTATCAAAACAGTTACAAATATAGTTAAAATCAATAACTCGTTATAACCGCATCATAATCAGTTGTTTGATTTGCATTTTAAGGGCTGAATATACAATAACTCGCATAGCTACATTGATATTAGTTCTGAATATACACTACAAAATGTGTGCCCATGAGAAAAATCATTGGGGGTCAGGTTGTTTTAAATTTATAAAGTAGTAGTCAGTTTAGTTGGGACCTTTTCGTAGCTACATTCATTTTATATTTTTTTATCTGTTCTTTTTTATATATGTCACGAATAAATGTTTTTCTTTCTTTCTTTTTTAAATAAATTTAGTTTTTCTTGCCAGTGTATGTAACCTCGGTAACCTACCTAAGTAAGTTCAAGCGCAATCCCGGGTCCAGTGGTGTATTTTCAATGTTTAATTTTTAATATAGGCTTGTAGTACTGTTAGACGATGGGCTTGCAACCTGTCACTAATACACTGGTAAACATCTTAGCCTGATTTTGCAAAATGTGGTTACAGAATTATCAACAAGTTATTAGAGTTGTTGGTAATTCTGTAGCTCTGCCTACCCCACTCTGGGAATGAAGGCGTGAGTTTATGTATGTGTATGTATGTATTGTTTTCAACTCGGCCGCCATTACTTTAGATTGTTTGGTTAACCTTTTGCTGTGGTAATACGGTTGATATTGAAATAACAACGCAGCAATTCAGATCGACTCCAAGCATCTATGCGCTCCTGGTGCCCGCTCTAAATGTTGGGCGCCTCGACGCTGAGACCGAGTCACCTTTGGCGCAAGGGAGGTATTTTCATTTATTAACTACAGGACGCCCGCAACTTGCGTAGAATTTAGTTTCACGAGGAGTTTAGTTTTAGTCAAAAATATTGTTTTTAGAGTTGTTGGTTATTCTGTAGCTCTGCCTACCCCACTCTGGGAATGAAGGCGTGAAGGTATGTATGTTCATTGTAAAAAAAGCTTTTTCACACCAAATTGCCCAATTATATCATATTAATTGTCTTGCAAAAGGAAACTGTAAACCGTTACAATGTAAAAGAAGTACCTACAGTAGGGACACCGAGTGATGGCACTTGACACATCTGACAATAGTGTTGTGAAACACTCCATTTAGTTAAATACGGTCCACGCTAACGGTACCTCTGAAGACTCTTCTGCCAGTCACACAATCGACTCACGAAAACACTCCATTTAGTTAAATGGAGTGTTTCACAACACTATTTTCAGATGTGTCAAGTGCCATCACTCGGTGTCCCTACTATAGTTCGGAAGTACTTTTCCATTCGATTCAGTGTCTAGCGTGAACCGCGTTAGCGACAAAAAATCCGAAAAACACATATTTTTGAGGTTCCGTACCTTAATAAAAAAACGGAGCCTTTAAAGGATCACTTTGTTGTTTGTCTGTGTGTCTGTCCGTCTGTCTCTCTGTCTGTCCGTCTGTCAAGACCCTCTCCAGAACGCGTGGAGGTATCTAGTTGAAATTAAAACTATATACTCCAAATTACAGCCCCTTAAAGCTGTAATAAAATCAAACTTCTAACTTAACGTTAATAAAGATACGGCAGTTTATGCCGCAAAAAACACACACACACACTCGACATTCCCAAGGGAATTCACATTAATAGGATATTACCGTAATCCTAGAAGTTTTATGGCTAATAATACTGTCCTATACTATTAGTATAGGGCAAAATCTGAAACTATACAATTTTAATGAAATCACAAAAAATCAGGGTCTTTATGCAAGGAACGGCGGTCCAAATACTCCAATTTTTTTATTGAGTTAAGAGGCCGTGCACGATTTTTTGACCGTTTCGCTTATTTTTGTGATTTAACAGTTAAAATACTGCTTTTCTATAAGTTTTAATGCTCAACATTAAAAATATCATTTAAGTTATGATCGAATAAATGAGCTACGAATAAATGAGCCACTTTTTATTTTTGTCGAGTATCAAAATGCGAGATTTAGGTTGTTTTAAAACATTATTTACTGCCAATTCTTTTGAACTTTTAGGATATTTTTTTTAGGTAATGGATTAATTATGAACTAAAGTTTATTTTTATTGTTTTAATTTTATAAACGAGAGTTCTGAGTAGCCGAAATAAAAAATATTTTTTGCCCGTTTTCTATAAAAAATTACCAAGTTTATTTATTTTTTTACTCGAAAAATTTATTTAAAAGTGGTAAAAAGTAATTCATAAATTCTTTAGACGACTTTCACAGCAATACATTGTAATTTTTTTATACCGTTTAGACGTCAAAACGGTTCATGAATATGTGACATTCTAAACCTCTTCCAGCAAAATTCACATAACAGTCGCCATTGTCAGGTCGATTAATCAAAATAAAATAATGAAAACAGAAAAAAAGCTCATACATTCGATAAATTTAGAATTTATCTTTCGTGTTGTGTATTAAAACTTGTAGAAATACAGTATTTCAACTGTAAAATCACGACTGGAAAATCACGTAAATCAGCGATATCGGCAAAATTTCGTGTACGGCCTCTTAACCGTGCCATGTGCGGGACCCTCGGTGGGCGAGTCCAACTCGTACTCCTGCAGTTTTTTTTATGGTTAGGCTTTTACCTTAACGTCACAATAAATTCTTTATCTAAGTAATTTTAAAATCAAAAACCAGACTGCAAAAACATGTCTGTACCCTAATTTATGAAAGTCAAACAAATAAACTTAAAAGAGAAGAACAAAGTCTAATTAAATGACACCTTGATTTATATTGAACGTGCCATAAAATGTTTGTGCTATTGGTACTTGAATGCAAATATAATACAATACTTGAAGCATTTGACGGACAGCGCGAATTACCCACCGTAATTTGATCTTTATCACTATAATAACTTTATTTCTTGAATATTTTTAATTTTTGGCTGGATAAGACTTATTTGGTAGCATTAATAATCCTATAAAAAATGCGGCAAAAAAAATCTGGACAAGAACTTGTGGAAACAAAAAAATCTCATCTTCCTTTAAAAATATAATAATAATAGTGCTTTCATTTAAGATTATTATTATATATTTAAGATATTACTAAAGTAGTTATATCCTGGAATTAATTTGCAATTCATAATTTACGGTTTCTAAACTGACTTTTAAGTTTGAAACATAAAATGCAAAATGGAATGCGTCGTGTTAATGAGACTGAGTACACTCGCCTGGAAGTTGACTGAAAAGCACTCGGGAATGTTCGTTATCCCACTACCATCGTTATAATACCAGTTCCTCTCTGAACTTGGTGTGTTACGGACGCTGGTGGTTGAGATGGAGGTAAATGGGGTTGATACTACCCTTCATTTGGTATTTTTTTTAACGTATTAAACAATGCTCAGACTTATATTATTTGATTGCGTTGCTTTACTCGTTTTTTAATTGACAAACTTTTTGACGCATCCCTTTCATTAAATATTTTGATCACTGTTGAATATTTGCAAGGGCTGCGAAGAGAAGTGCTACAAAGTCCTTAAAAATTACAATAAAATAAATATCAGGGGACAAAAAATATCAGGTCATTCAACTGTTCATATTAAATTTCATACACAAGTTCGAAAAAAGAACGCGTTAAAGGTCTCTTAAAGGCTCCCCCACACAGGCACGTTATTATAGGTCGATAATATCGCATGCGGTATTGCGATAATGCGTCCCGATTCCTTTCACACAGCTGCGTTTTTATCGTCCGATATTTCTTTCTATTTCTAACGTTATTATCGCAGGTGTGTGTACGGTCGTTTGCGTCCTGATACAAAACATTCTAGAACTCATATCGGAATATCGCAGGACGGAGAAACGCAACGTCCTACTTCCATTGCGGCGGTATTATCGCAGTGTAACTACATGACCATCCTAATACAAAATGTACTTAAAACAGATATCGCATCACACTTGCACGTAAACAGTATCTAAACATACAGGTTAACTTGGCCGCAATGCCCCATATAAAACCCTCGACCTTTCTTTATACCATGAAACCCAAGGTCGGTAAGTAATTTTTTTTTAATTTATAGCACAGCACACAGGTCATGCAAGTTCAAGCAAAGAGTTTACACGCAATTGAAAAATTGTCTTAAAATGTTATTTAAAAAAACAGGAATTTCATTGCAATCTCGCTACATGTTACTTAAATACTCAATTAATGTTCTTAATAATCGATTGTAATAGTTTTCTTTATCAAAACGTCGTGTTTTTTTTACACTCCTTCAGGGCTGTATGTATAACTACGTAAGTATTTGCCCTTAACATTTCTAAACGAAACATTTTTATAATCTGTGGAGTCCAGCCATCCGCTTAAAAAAAGTTCAAGTAATTCGTAATAATAGTTGTGCTGACTTGTGTATTTATTTACTCGCAAATGTGATGAAAAACATTGTATGTTTCACGGGCGGTACGGGAATTACGAACCTCGACTCAGAAAGCCTCTACTAGAGCCTCGATCGTAATTCCTTACTTACCGACCTTAATACACAATGTACTAAAAAAGGGTGATTATGACGGTACACTCGATAGGAAAACGATGACAAAAATTCGAAGGGTTTTCAAAGATTTATGAATAAAAAGTGCGATAAAATTAAATTTTAATCAGACATAAGGCGTCACAAATTAATAAGGAACCCATCCACGGTTGAAACTTGTAGAAATATTTAAAAAAAATGCATATAATGCGGCTGACGTAAGCATTGAATCATATTAGGAAAACATGAACCAGCGGCAAGAGATGTTTTAAAGTAACTCCTACTTGAAAAAACTACGCTATCTTGTCCGGTTAGACATTGCAGTAAAATGGCTGCCTAGATTACTTTGTAATGCCCGTATTTGCTAACAGATAGCGTTATACTAAATAATGCATGGACATGCGCACTATTATTACCATTGTCACTGCTACACCTTTTTTTTACGACTCATTTACATTACTAAGTAGTATTTTTATTTTTTCTTTAATTTTTAAGTTATAGAGGGGCGGGCCATTGGGATTTTTTGATACAAAACGTTAATCATAAGCGTGTTACAAACAACAGTAGCGCCACCTGGAGAGTCTATGGAGTTGAACATCAAAACGAGTATTTAAAATCTCCTAATTGTGTATGTATACTCCTGGTAATATTTCTGCCTACGGAATTTTCACTCGAGATTTCTCTTTTAGCGACACAGGCGACATCTAGCAACAAGTATGACAATCCTTCCAGCGGCAAAGAACGCAAAAGAATATTGTGTGCAGATGGCCTTAATACCAACATTCTACATTAATACTTACTTCGGGTAACACAGAGAAAAAAGCCGTGATCTTCCGATTTTTAAATCGCGTTACAGTAAAAATACCAAAACTTGATAACCGTTTTTTTAGATACTACATTTTATAATGAATTAAATAATAAAATAAAATTTATAAATGTTGTCCTATGAATCAAAATATAATTTTGTAGTAAAATTTAATTACAACCGCTTTAATAGAGATGTGCTGTTACTTTGTCAAATCTTCGATTTCAAGCGGTGCTCTTCGCTCGTAACCTTTTTGAAGCTTCATCGTTAGCTTTATTTACAGAAATCATAAGAAATCTATATAGAGCAGTTTCGCTCCATAAAGACTTCCCGGGGACGGCAAGTGCACCAAGTTGATAATAGAGATAAGTTCACCTAGACACAAAATTGGAGTTGATCATATTTTTACAATAAGTCTAATTTGAAAACAGTTCTCAGAAATAGATTTTAATAGACGTTTTGCGTATTTAAAAAAAATATATTATGTATACATATATTTCGGATATTTCAACTTTGTTTGACTTTCGATTTTGGCTTGAAATCCTCCTAGGTTTATCTTACGGGTTCGGCGAAAACAGCTTGAAATAGTATGTTTTATACTATATTTACGAGTAAGTGTTGTAATTTATAAGAAAAGCCATCCCGAATTTAAAATAATCATGTCATTCGTAAAATTCTCTTTAAAATTGACCTATTCTTTAGAATTAGTATGTAAAAACCGTGAGTTATTTTTTTTGGACTATCCCATTCATTATTAAATTTGTATTTGGAAAATTGCATTATTCCCGAGAGAGAAACAATCGTTTAAATTGATGTACAAATTTTAGGAGGATGTATTTAGTCGTATTTTTTTGATGTTTTTTAATTATAATTATGTTTGAAACATAAATGTTTTAAATATTATCAGTTTATATCCTTATTCTTTTGTTACAGTTAAAATTTTAAACGTAGTAAACGCGTTTGCGTTGTAAACGCAATGCCAAAAAAAATTAGGTAAATAGGCCTACAAAAAATATTCATTATGCATTAAAACTACGTTTTGACATTTGAGAGAAAAGGTCAGCATTTCTTTTATGAAAAGAAAACATGTAAAAAACACATGTTCAGAAGTAGGTAGGCTTAGATGGTATTAGGTTATTATTAATTATTATCAGTGTTACATTTTTGACGTGATATTTTGATGAAAAATCACTTTCTCTTTGCATACACAGTTTACCAACGAAGAAACTAGATTGCATCGTAGGGGGCCTAGGCAACCACATTCCCGAAAGACTCCAACAGTGTACTAGAGCAACATGAAATGCAGAAGGCTGATTTATTCACGACGGTATTGATTTGCAGGCTGCCGCGCACCACCGGTACCTCCCCATTACGACCCTCGTTTTCCACCTGTTGCTTATTAGTCAGGAAGCTCATGATCATAACGATGTTCCATCTTTTTACGGCCAAAACTGTAAGGAATCTCAACTCAAGTTGATTTTGAACCCGATAAGGTGGTCAGTCCGTTTAAAAAATGTCGCGGTTTTACGGGGACCTATTTATCCGATGTCGAATAAAAATATGTCTGTACAATAATAAAAAATATAAGTACATAGACTTTTTCATATTATAACAAAAAGTTTATTTAAACATTCTGCGCATACATATACCTACAATTTAAAAAAATACAGATAAAATTCGGGCAAGAAAGTGCATGTGCATGCATGGCTCCGAAGCCGTTACTACAAACAAATTAGACCTCCGGACAAACTTAGCCTTGCCGTTGGAAAACTATTATCCCCATACATCAACATAGGTAACGATCAGTTTACCAACACCGTAAATAAGTTTCCGGTAGGTATAAACATTTAAACCGTAACTCAAGAACCACTGAAGTCTACTTAGTAGTAATAGTTTTCCTATTAAAAAAAATATATTTTGTGCTTCCTTTTAAAACAAAAATAAAGATTTTAATTTATCACTTTGTTGGCGTGACTAGTATGTATATTTACGCTCAATTACAACTTTCTAGTACTAAGAGATTCTGAGCTAGGCTGCGGACAGACAGACAGACGGACATGGCGAAACTATAGGGGTTCCTAGTTTGACTACGTAACCCTAAAACAAGTCAAAAATCAGACAGATTGCTATAAAACTAAATGGGAATTTCTTGACATAATTTAAAAATGCCGTTAGCACCAACATGACACGATGCCGTAAAGAGATGAGACGAAAAAATTAGTCGTGGGCTCCCGTACTATCAGTTTTTGCTTGGTGATATCAAACGTCGTAACATAAACGGAATATTGACAAATCATGTTTTCTCACTCTTACACATTGTTCATTTTATAAACTGTTTGATGTGCAAGGGTGACCACTCTCATTCGTCACCTTTCTTTTCGATTTAACCCTCCGGTCTCACCACTACATTATTATGTTCTCCTGGTTGAACAGATCGGAAGTAGCAGCTGCGGTGGGCCATTCAAGGGTGGACAAAGTACAACGACATGAAGATTTGCGCCACTGTTTTTGGCGGTAAAATTCAAATCATATTTGACAGTAGTGACAGACGAGTTAAAAACAATATCATACTTCATAACAATACGATTTGGATTTTAACGTCTAGAATAGAGGCGCTTTTCTATGT
This sequence comes from Acleris emargana, assembly GCA_927399475.2. Classification (NCBI taxonomy): domain Eukaryota; kingdom Metazoa; phylum Arthropoda; class Insecta; order Lepidoptera; family Tortricidae; genus Acleris; species Acleris emargana. The sequence goes on along the minus strand of OV656835.1, from coordinate 9,619,552 downwards.
ATACATAATTATAAAGATTTTAAGGTTGTGTAGGCTCAGATGTCCGATACTTTTTGTCCAACTGCTATTCGCTTTCGTTACACATTATATGTACCTAATTAAAAAATCAGCTGCTTCATACATTTTGGTCGAGTACGTATTTAACTTTTGTGGGAAACTGCTAATTTTTTCCATACTGAAAGTTGTTCATAATTCGTGGGTCAGAGGTGTTCAATTTAAACTTCGAGTCCAGTTGTGTATGGTCAATGTTTATTGTTTTCAACTCGGCCGCCTTACTTTCAAATAAATGAGAGCTTTCAAAACGGTGACAGTACAATGACAGTTCACATACAAATGGTTTTTACTCGTGCCATGTTGAATGAGACACTGGTTGTTATGATACCGACCCTTTTAATTATATTTGGAGTACGACAGTGATGTAATGTATTATTTATAGAATTCATTTATGGGACGCGCAGACCAGTGATTATATGTCACAAAAAATTAGTTGTTCAACTTATACAGTATTCTGTTGAATATTTACGATAATAATCTTCTGGAAATTAGTAAAGATATTACAGAAATAAGAAAAAAAACGTGTACTAAAAATTAAAAATCAGGTTCAAGACAATGTACTCGTATTGTTTTATAATGGTATATTCTACCGTTTGGTATCCTCTGTCCGATTTATATTTAGAACAACTCCTATAACGTACGGTCCAAATCATCAAAACATCCTACCTTATCTACGTTTTGCCCTAACATCGTCCATTTGTGATCCTTGTTAGCGGCCCCTTCCATCCTTTCGATTGTAGCGAACTTGTTGTCTGGTTAACCTTATGCTGTGGTAATACGGTTGATATTGAAATAACTACGCAGCAACTCAGATCGACTCCATGCATCTATGCGCTCCTGGTGCCCGCGCTAAATGTTGGGCGCCTCGACGCTGAGACCGAGTCACCTTTGGCGCAAGGGACGTATTTTTATTTACTAACTACAGGACACTCGCGACTTTATGCGTGGAATTTAGTTTCACGAGGAGTTTCGTTTTATTCAAAAATATCGTAAAAAAAGCTTCCACACCACATGTTTGAAAATTCACAATTATATTTTATTAATTGTCTTGCAAAAAAAGGTGAAATAAGTTAAATATTCTCCTTTGTCATAAAGCTGTTTTCATCTTGAGCGAGCTTGAATCCCTCGATGAACCCAAAGCTCCGTTTTAATTCTCTCGCTTTGCTCAGGAATTGATTCGTAGTACCCTCACTACGCTCGGGACTTAAATCTAGTGTCCGTCATTTGCTCATGATTCAATGTCACGCCCGTGACATAAAACAGTGCTTTTTCCAATCGGTGTATAATCTACTATTTAATGAATCAAGAGAGTTTGCAAATCATTAGGATTATTTAAAACTTGATTTTGCTGCAAACTATTTTTTAATACATATTGTACATATTATAACATTTTTTTTGTCAAATGAATACAGCCAGATTGATAACGGTTCATTAGTGTATCCTCATAACTAATTCACAGGATACGCTCCAATACAGCATTTAACGCTGAGTCTCTCCTAACCCTAGAAACATTAATACACACGGTTTAATAAAAAAAAAATAGGAAACAACATTTATTTTGATTTCGCAAGTAGGCAATATCAAACGGGCTAATTTTGGAAAATTGCGTGCCGAAACTCAAGAGTCAAAAAACGAAAAAGGAACTGTAAACCGTTACACAAAGTAATAGGAGTAGTTCCGACGTACTTTTCCATACGATTTAGTTTCTAGCGTTTGCCTGTCGTCGTTTCGAGTTCTTGGGTTCTCAAAAAACAGACTAAAATTCCTAAAAACACATATTTTTAGAGTCCCCTATCTCAAAAAGAAAAAAACGGAGCCTTTATAGGATCACGTTGTTGTTTCTCTGTATGTCCGCCCGTCTGTCTGTCTGTCTGTCTAGACCCTTAATCTCCAGAACGCGTGAAGGTATCAAGTTGAAATTAAAACCATAAACACCAATTTACAGTCCCTTGAAGCTGTGAAAAAATCAAACTTTCAACTTAACGTAAAAAAAAGATACTGCCGTTTATGCCGCAAAAAACACACACACACACACATAAAACACTCTCAAGTGAATCAAAATGAATAAGATATTACCGTTTACCTAGAACTATGAGATATATACATAGCATACTTACATCTCCCGTGTACAGTCAACAGCATAAATAAGTGATCATTTATGTACCTTGTCGCTTTCAATCGTTTCACTATTTTGTATAGCATTTCAAACATAACGTTAAAGTGACAAGGTACATAAATGATCACTTATTTATGCTGTTGACTGTACATTCATACACAAGCACAATTGTTGACAGGATACTTACTACATAGAAACATTTCATGCTACGAATTACTACTACTAACAAGCGAGTTGGGGGCGTAGGCGTCACGGCGCCGTACGTCGAGCTGCATCTTCTGTGTCATGGGCTCCTAGTAGACCGGTATCGTAATATTTCAGGTTTGTGAGCGGCCGATCTCTGGCCTTAACGACGACAGCATTTAGTTATTTTTTCTACTCTCGTAACTATAAACCGCTAATATTGATATCGTTAATGGTATCAGAATATCACCTTCTGTGTAACCGAGGCGTTAAAACAACTGTATAATGAGCGTTACCATGGTAATTACAGTTCTATAATAATTATAATAGTATTGTTATTACCATGGCTACGGTCATGCCGGATATCAGTCTGGGTGTTTAGTGAACCGTATAATAAACCGTTAAAAATATGTTAATCCCAATTATAATAACGTAATATTAAAAACGAAAATAATGTTGGGACTAATTTATGTGTTAATAATAAAACATATCAAGTTACTACTTTTTTGAATCAAATCGGAGAAATACTGGAAAAGGGCCGAATCTTAAGTACCCGAAACCGACGTGCGTGCATGACTCGATGTATGAATGTTGAAGAAGCGAAAGAAATTTGTCAAGATCGTAGCAAGTGGAAAGAAGTGGTCTCTGCCTACCCCTCTGGGAAACAGGCGTGATTAAATGTATGTATGTATGTAAATAACTAATATCCATCGATTTGTTATTTGGTTATCATGGGTACGTTCAATATGGATATCAACAAAATGGCGTTTCGTTTGGCATTCCAACTGTTATGATAAATTGTAAGAGCTGTTCTAATAACTTAGTGTAATTTGCATGAAATAATAATGTTAATATTTAGCAATAAAATTTACAGACGATTTATAACGATTGGAATAAAAATAATGAAAATTACAAGTATGTAATTTGTTAGCAAAAAAAAAGAATGCAAGAAATGTTTATGATACTTTATTTATGTCATAATAATTTTAATCTCGTAGAAAAAATTATGTATGCAACTGAACATAATTGGCTCTTAAAGTACTAGTGCCTGTAATTAGAGCGCGAGCTTGCGAGCAGCTCTCGTATCTTAAGCAGTTGCATTATGTACCAGTTACATAAATAACTATTATCACTTTCGTTGGGAAATATTTGTTACTAGTTATTATAAATATTATTGCGCAAATATTTGTTTCTGAGTCATGGATGTTTTCCCTGTAGTATTTATATCGTTGCCTAGTACCCATAATACAAGCCTAGTTTGGGACTAGTACAATTTGTGTGTCACTCTCCCCTGATATTTATTTATTTATTTTATTTATTACTAAAGAGACGAAATAAATAAAAAAACTATTTGTCAAACATTTACTCGTTATAACTAGTCCGTGGAGTAATCTGAGTAAAACAACTCATTCGCTCAATGGCGTACGACCGCGCCAGGCGTGGCCAGCCGACGAGGGTTAGCGCCGAAACGTAAAAGTACTTCTACTCGTTTTATCAGTGTTACATCACCGGGGCCCGACACTTTACTGCAATACTATACGATAATTAACGCTGACCTTAAACTATTTTGAGCGCTTGAAGTGATCGTCACTCGGAAACGATTCGGAAATGGTCCTATACATTTATAATCGTGATACCGTTTAGACTGCGTCCTTTCGGCAGTAAGATCATATTCCCTCCTTAGGGTAATAGTAGGGGAACTGAATAGGAGACGACCTTTACCCAGCTGTTTATTTGGTAAAATATTAGATTGTTCAACAAGGGACTAAAACAAGCCATAATGACACTAGATATTTCGGCACCCAAGCAACAAAGGGCGGCTATAGTTCGAGTGGCATAATGATAGTTTAGTATTGCGTTAAACACTCTACTTTTCACTTTGAATACGAGGAAATAGAACGACGTTCAGCGCCGGATTAGCCACGTAGCAAGAGCAGGAAATGCTACGGGCCCTGCGCTTTGAATGGCCCCGCGCACCCACGTCTAGCCTCCAACACGATAGTCTGGTCGACATTCTTCTGGTTTGGTACTTACATAAGTATGCGTGTACTCATATTATCCATCAGGATTGATGATAGGATGAAAAATCCAGTCGATATTCTACAGCAGAATCACCTTCAACAAACCTTCACGCAAAATAGGCGTATATCTAAGCCGTACAACCGTACCGTGAAAATTATTGATGTATAAAAAAAAAAAAAACAATAATCAACTCTAAAGCAACAAATTACAAAAATATTTCCCCATACTAATATGATAAATGCGAAAGTGTGTCTGTCTATCTGTCAGTCTGTTACCTCTTCACGCTTAAACCCCTGAACCGATTTGGGTGAAATTTGATGCAAATAGGAAACATAGGAAAGTTTATTTTCCAAAATTTATTCCCATTAGGAGGTGAAATGGGGGGTTGATATTTGTATGGAGAAACTTAAACCGCTGAGCCGATTTAGATGAAATTTGGTATCGGGATTTTTATATGTACCTACTTCCGAGGAGGGGCATGCGATAATGTTTATCCCGAATATCATCTCCTTACTGGTGAGTGATAGGTGGAGGGAGGGGGGCTAAATAATTTATTTATGGTCTACTTTTTCCGATTTACTTTCGTGAAATTTAGCATAGAGATAGTTAGTGGCCAATGGAAGATGATGAATCCAGATGATGATTAAGATGAATCTTTATCCAGGATATCATCATTCCTTATAAAATCACAATAGGTCTAGAGATATTTTAAATCCATAATGCCGTTTTAATACCTTATAGGAAGTTTTTTAGATGGAATCAACATTTTAAATATGTACCCCCTTATTCATAAATGTCCATCAAACCTACGAGGGTAATATTTATTCAAGCTGGTTACTACTACACAGAAGAGGATTTTTACTTATGTTTTTTACCCTATACTTTCGTTAAAGTGCGATTTTATTGTCAACTTTTCGATTCCTAAAATGATCATTGATGAGCATTCGCAATTACAATAAATAAGGCACAAGGACAAACACTGAAACTTGCAGGTGTACAATTAAAAATAATCTTCCCAAATTACTAATTCTTCGCAGACGAAGTCGCGGGCAAAGGCTAGTATTGAATATGTGCTTTAAAATGTGTAAGTACCTATATTTGAATTTTAATAATTTATTGCGTACAAAAGTCCAAAGCCTTCTTCGGAAAGCCTAAGAGCCCGTTGTTGGATCAATGGCTATAGGATCAACTGATTGTTAAAAATCGAAAAAAGAATCGAACATTTTACACATTTTCTTGAGATTTAACCATTGCTTACGATTTGAACAATTAGTTAGTTTAACTACTGATCAAACCATAGGCCTTAAGTGTGGTCTAAGTCTAAAGCGCACGTGGGTTGGTTGCTACGCAACGCACACGTGGCATCCACGTGATACAACAACATTGCCAGGGCGCACTAGGGACGCATAACGTCAAGAACGATGCATTGTTTACAGGTTGCACCAGAGCTGGGAGTATCATTATTGATTTGCGGGAACAGTGCCATCGAGTTTCTCTTTTCAGCATGCGAGGTACTTCAAGTCCCTCCCACATATAACTATCGTAGAAATTGCGTTTTACTAATATTCTAGCGTACCCGTGATTTTAGTAGTTCACTACCTATTCGTTTTCATGAGACCCTAGTAGATTTGGGGTCATCGTTTCCGTTTTAGGTTAGTTTCGTCAAGCGAAATCGTTTCCTCTATACCAATTCCACTATTTTACTCGATCCAGTAAAACTTTATTGGTGTGGAAATATTATTGTAATGTTTTAATTCGGATTATTTACGTGAAAGTAATAGCAGCAAAGTTCTTATAATACCATGCCAAGTGAAAAACTTTATTGTGTTACCTAGTAGAATCAAAACAGTGTGATATAAAAAAACGACAAAGTTTTAATATCGCCTATTTTGCCTATTACATATTGGTTTCATTAAACATTAAAAACCAGGGAGTCCCTTTAGCCAAAACAATAAATACTAAAAATCTGGAAATATCTTACATCATCATCATCATCATCATGTCAGCCGAAAGACGTCCACTGCTGGACATAGGCCTCCCCCAATATCTTACATGAAAGCACATAATAACTAATTTAATAGGAAAAATATCACGACTACACTTGAAGGGATCCTGAGATAAAGATGACTAAAGTGTTTATACCTTATAACTCTTAAAAGATAATTAGTTCGTACTCGCTACTTTCTGATAAAGTTTTGTGGAGTGATGCCTCCGGTACCCTGCAATAAACAACGTGATCTAACAGCTAGAACACATACATATATACATACATAAACTCACGCCTTCGTTCCCAGAGAGGGGTATGCAGAGCCACTGAATTACGGACAAACTCTAAAAGCTTGTTGATAATTCTGTAACCACATTTTCCACAATTAGGCTAAGATGTTAACCAGCGTATTAGTGACAGGTTGCAAGCCCATCGCTTAACAGTACTACAAGCTTTTATTCCCTTAATCGCCTCTTACGACATCTATCAGCTAAAACACTTTAGTTCTATTTTTGAGCAGCTGGGTATAAAGAAACTGATTAATCGTTTTAGTCGTGTACATAATTATAAAGCTGATTCGTAGCACTAATGAAGCTCGTAGGGTGATGTAGGAATTAACTTAAACTAAAATGTGACTACGTCTCTATTAAACTATTGTTTATTGTTTGTTTCGTAACATTAATCACGTGCACTGGCTGATATGATAAGCCGCTTGCTTGAAAAACGATGGTAGGCTGTCCGAAGGGCTTTTCTTGATTTATGTTATGACTTAAAAGTTATTTCAAATTAAGTTTTGGTCCGACATGATTTATTGCTGATTCGAAAATATCAATTCAAGCGTAAAAAAACGTTTTCTTTTTTTCTTAAGTTTAGTTAGGAAGAATGTCACGTAAGCAATGAAACATACTGGGAAATAAGAGTCGTAGCAGTACGTGGTCGTAGCTCGTATATGATAGGCGAAAAACATAAGTAAAAGACCTCTTGCATGTAGTTGTGTACAAAACTAGTGTAGAATTAACGACAAATTTCAAATATAGAATGTCAAACGGTCTATATAGATAGGTTACAACTACATGCAAGAGGTAATTTTTCTAAGAATTTCACCTATGGCAGAACATGGTCGTAGCTCGTTGCAGTTATTGATTCATAGCTCTTGTTACAAGTTGCTTTGAATATTTTCTGGCCAATATAATGATAGCTACTGTAATACAAAATTCAAAATTCAATATTCAAATATATCAATAAAAAAGGGAACTGTCCGGCGAGAAACATCACAATGTGTTCTCATTTCTTAAGTGTCTTGTGCACAAGAACCAATAAAAAAAAAATACTAACAAAAAAGGATACATTAGGTAAACTTAAATGTCTACATCATTGGCTTAAAGGCATTTAACAATAAGCGCTGCTCAGTGCTCACATATTAGATATATTTCTACTCGAAATGCTTAAAATTAACCACAATTTCAGTAATAGCTCATACTAGTTACTTAAAAGCGTCTTTATCATCTACGAAGTCATTTATAGTATAATATGCCTTACCCAGCAAGCAGCGCTTAATGCGAGACTTAAATTTAGTGAATGGCGTATTGACAATATCGGTAGGTATAAGGTTATAACCTATAAAATAAACCTTATTGTATTGTACATTGTATGCAATGTCTCATTTGATTTTAATTATTCAAATTGAAAAGCAAATGGTTCGATAGAACAGCGACCTGATGTTACCTGGCGCCGAGTGCGCACGGCTATATACAATCCCCAATCCTGGTAGCTATTACATGGTGGAGTAAGCGGGGGTTCCGCTAATTTATATCGCAAGCTAGCGAGTGCTCGAACACGAGAGACGAGGATAAGCCTAGCGTAAGGCAGATCCTAAGGAAGAAAGAGTATGCTCTACCAGCAAAAATGAGTGAATGAAGATCAAGGAGGATGAGTCGACGACGCAGTAGTGCCTCGTGCCTCATCGTTTTCTTTTCATGACCCACCCCGGAAATGAAAGTTACGTACCAGTTGCGATTATAATTAAAAATAATAACGCAATGACCTTTTATAAATTTATTATATTTCATCGTCGTTAGCGCTATTTGTATACATATGAACGAAATGGAAGATTCGGGAGTCTACGCCATGTTCAACATCGACGCTTGTTCTATCCACTTCACTGCATCGGGAAAAAAAATGGGACTAAAGTTGCACTATTTTAATTTAGACCCATAGCACGGGTCAGTAATATTTCAGCACCGCTCTACGTCGCGGCAAGACGAAGCCCAGCCAGCAGCAGGTTCAAGTTCGGCAGCGTTCGTTGAAGATGGATCCATGCTTAAGAAGTAAACCACGACGCAATCACGCAAGGATGACTACCAGGAGACACCGCCAGGAAATGTTAGGCGTGATAGGTTTTATAATCCGGGATTGTTAGGATTTTTTTTTTCTATTACGAATAATTTATCTTGTAGCATTTCTATTTTTGATGAACAAATATTTTCTACTTAGATTGAAATACGACGTATTTCATTTATTGTGTCATAGTATGACGTGACGTTGAATATGACATGACTTAAATATTTAATGGCATTTAGCGTTACATTACCAATATCTATGGTGTAAACGAAGTCAAAATAGCTTTTTGTTTTTTTCGTTAGCTTAGCTGTGGGCTGTCAGAAAATTCGTGACTTTTGCGTGTCAATCATTGGAAATGTTTTGTAAACAATATAAATAATGTTGAAAGGCATATTTATACAATGATTTAATTTGTTATTCATCCAGGATGTGTTGTCGCGAGAAGTTAGTGAGCAGGATTAGGAATAGGAGAAGTATTGGTTTATGGAATGTTAGTATGAACGACCTGACCGGGTTTTTTTTTTATGAAAGTGTAAATTGGGTGTTAACTGTAAATGAAAACCCTAAATATTACATAGTAATTCAGGGGAAAGTTGCATTGTCTTTCATCATTTACAACGACAAACGGTTTACACAGGGTTAGTTAGGATTTTTATAGTGTAGGTGTGCCCATATGAGTTCATAGTAAACTCGGGTTATAACAATGGTTTGATGCCTTGTTCACTTATAGCTGTACGAATCGTTGGGGATTATGTTTTATATGTATAGGGTCGTTGGACGTTAGGATCGAAGGCTTTACGAATGATAAATGGTTAAGCAGACATGAAGGAAATATGGATGAGTAACTTAGTTAAATGTATTGGGAATATTATTCCTTGCTCTATTGGAAAAAGTGTGAAAAGTAATAAAGTTGTTATTTGGTGTATGAGTTACAATTGTCCTAATAAAGTTGTTATTTGGTGTATGAGTTACAATTGTCCTTGCTAGGTAATGCAAATAACAGATGTGATAATAGTTTGTTTTCTGTTATAGGAAGTTGTGGACAAGCATGAACAACCATGGAAAGAGTGATGGCAAAAGAACATGATGTGGTCATATCTCTATGGGTCCAGGGTGCCTGGGGTTGTGAGATTTCCTTTAAGCCTGTAAGGTTGGAAGAAACTTGTTTGGTTTCACCTCACATATCCCATGGCGCACGGGTACCTTCATGGCAGATGTGGCATGCATTCCATGTTAAGGCGTGATAGTTGTGATAGTCGGATGCTTGTTCATGCTTATTATTTGCAGGTTTTATGGACTGTCTGTAACTTGTTTTATTGTGTGATTTTCTTATATTTCATGAACGATGCTGAGCTGAGAAGTCAGAAGTCTGCGCAATCTAAGATTGCGCCAGGCAATTCGATGATGCTGCGATCACCTGATGGATGATCAGGAAGAAATGCAGTTCATCACCATTCAGCGAAGACGATGTGTCCATATCTCAGGCCGAGATATGTGACAGTCGCGACTGAAGCAAATTTATTTGAATGACATGTTAATTTTTTTTTAATAAGTATTAACAAAAATAAAATTAGGTAGGAATAATAAAGATTGATTTACAAGTACTTGAGTCCGAGAGTGACGTGACAAAGGTCAAATCGCAGACGGATGAAAGTGGACACAAGTCCAAAATTTACAACATTAGCTTCAGCGGAAAATTCTGAGAGTGACTTGACTGATACATGTCAAATCACCCAGGCCCGCATTTTCTTAGTTTCCTTGAGTAACATTGAGAATGTAAGGCAACCCCGCATCTTCAATGCAGGGATTGTCATAAATTGGTTTGTAGGGTTAGGCAGGTAGGTAGCTATTTTGTGCCAGCCGCCCCATTTTTTTTGCAGGTTTTTCATGGAGCTGAAGCTCGCTGTGAGATCACCTTTAAATAATTAATAAGTAAATAAATATAAATAAATAAATAAATCTCACGGCAAGCTACTCTTCATTAAGAGCTGGAAATTGTCCTATTATTTTTCCCTGCATAGGTAGGAAGTAGGGATAGGTAGGATTCATTCCTTGTTCCCAGAGGGACGAGGGATGTAATACAATAAGGTTATAACCTATAAAATAAACCTTATTGTATTGTACATTTTAATTATTCAAATTGAAAAGCAAATGGTTCGATAGAACAGCGACTGTTTATTTTGTATAATTTTTGGGAGTCGCATGTTACCTGGCGCCGAGTGCGCACGGCTATATACAACCCCCAATCCTGGTAGCTATTACACTACCAACAATTCATGCAAGAAGAAGCTAGTTTTGGTTTAGTTTTCATAAAAAAATATAAACAAGTTTAAATTTTAGCTGAAATACCAATTATGAAAAGGCGAGGATCAAAAAATAACGTCATCTATCGCTAGAAACTGTAGAAAGTTCTCCGGAATTTAAGAGGTAAAATTTTATTAAGATCGGTTAATCACAATCAAAGTGGTTTTCGCATTTATTCTTAATTAAAAAAAAGAGAGCTTTTTGTATATTTGTAAGGCTAAGATGCCCATCTCGATACGCGTCAAAAATGACGGACTTGTATTTTATGACGAAGTATATTTTAATCTTATTATTTTTTATTAATTAACTTGCCTTTCCCTTAATAGCTAAATGTGTTTAACTTGGCCGCTTTATAGTTGAATATCGAAAATTGCTAAATTTAGCATAAATAAACAACCTTCTTCTTTTATGAAGCCCTAGTACCATTCTCGTATCAACAGCTTTGCATTGGAGCTTTCCCACTTCGCTAACGCATGCGATTTAGAAGCGCTGTGGGCCAAGTCGCCCTTTATACACGCTAAAGTACGGACGTTCACAGCCAGGCCAGGGTCCGTACTGCACTGAGTGTAAAGAGCGACTGAGTCTACACGGCTTCGTATTCGCATGCGCAAACGAAGATTAATAGCATCTCTTGGGTTTCATAAAGTCTTAGTACTCCGTCGTAGCGGGAACCATCGAGAAAACCTTTGCAACACGTTGTTGGCTCCAGCAAATTATCACCCTCTGGAACTTGGTACGGTACGGACGCTTGCGGTCGAGCTAAAAGTATAAATAGAGAGACCACTGCTATTTATAAGAAAGAGAAAAGTCTCCATCTTTCAGTTTAACTTGAACTGAGTTTAAGCAGACTGAATTGATGTCCCCGCAATGCAGGTTTTTCAGATCCTTCTCCAACGATAAAGCACTTTTCTGAATATGGATGTTGGCTTGCGTTAGTAGCTTGTTCAAGTTGAGTTTTAGTCATTTCGTTATTTGTTATGTTTAGCTCTTAATAATGTTTCACTCGTCTTTAGTATTATAACATTCTGCAACGCCCGTTTAAGCGTAATTATGAGAATATGGCGTACCTAATCTACATTAATGAAACCGGGCAAGAGCATGTTGGACCATGCTCAGTGTAGTAGGGTTCCGATGCCGTTACTACAAACAAATTAGACCTCGCGACTAACTTAACTTTGCCAATGGAAAACTGACGGTGTTAGGCCTTTGTTGACGCTCGGCGGAGCGTGCAGCGTGGCAAGCGAGCGTGAGATAGAACGTCGTGCTACTGGCAGTGGGAATCGGTCACCATCATCATGGCAACGACGTCAGACAATATATTTGATTTAAAAATATCGATTCAAGCGTAGCCTAATTTTTTTTTAAGTTTTCTTAGGAAGAAACTAACGTAAGCAATGAAACATACTTTAAAATAATGATCCAACAAAAGTAATACAAAGGTATGACGGGCTGAAAATAAAACTGGGGTGCACTATTCCTATTAATCAATATAAAACGAATTAACAATGTACCTCCATGTTATCCGTAACTGGTGAATCCTGGAATTTACGCATGCTCCCGAATTGATAGCCTTAAAACATACCAAAAACGATACAAGGTTATCAGTCACAAAAAAAATGGTTTAAAAATACCATCTGCATGTTTAAACACGGTTGTATATCTCAAAGAAATTACGAAACTTTTGTAATCGTTTGATTTTTTGAATTTCTCATAACCTGGATACAAAACCAAAAAGAGATATACAGATCGAAAGTGAGTGGAAGGGTCGGAAGGGGCCGCCCTAGGCGTACTTTTTTGAACCAAATCGGAGAAATACTGGAAAAGGGCCGAATCTTAAGTACCCGAAACCGACGTGCGTGCATGACTCGATGTATGAATGTTGAAGAAGCGAAAGAAATTTGTCAAGATCGTAGCAAGTGGAAAGAAGTGGTTTCTGCCTACCCCTCTGGGAAACGGCCGTGATTGAATGTATGTATGGATACAAAACCTAGATTATGAACTATCATTTTCGTTGCCTAAGAGTATAAAACCAGTTTTATATTAATTTGGGGATGATATTTAAAACAATAAGATAAGGATTCCTTGAATTTGTGGAAAAAAAGTATGGATGGTCCGGTCCCTTCAGTAACCAAAATCCTGTAACATTCACGGAAAAAACACGGGCATCTCCATATTTGTAGTACGTATGATTTTTTATCTTCTCGGTCCTTCTGCTACTGATTTTTAGAACACGGGTCATACATATTGGCTGTAGCAATTACTTTTGGACCGCCACCTACAAAGAAATACATCTACTTTTGGACCTTACAACAATGCAATAGGGCTCTCTTTACAGTCGACAGAACTCGCGCCGTTCAGCCCCCATCGGCAAAGGACAAGGATAAAACGGTACAAATTGTACTAGGACGTCATATTCAGCAAGAGTTTACATTGGCCTAGACACACATCGATAACCAGTTGCACACTTATACTTTAAACAAAAACACTAGCACACAGACGACGTCCGACAGGGACCAGTCCACGGGAGAAAATTACAGTATTCCTGATTTACGACAAGTGAGAAATAGGTATGCAACACGTGTTTTGAAGACGGGTAGTGGGGTTCTAAGGTCCTTCAGCATTTTTTGATTTTTCAAATTCTAATGCGTTCTTAAATACGTGGGGTGCACTCAAAGACATCAATTAATACTTGATTTAATTTGCTGTTGTCACAGCAATAGAATAAGACAACCCGTCACTAAACAATTATTCAATTTTATTGACATCTCTGAGTGTGGCAATTAGCCTTAAAACTAGATTTAAGACAGCTAGCTTTATAGACATTGACATAACCCAAATGAAATTTAGCAGTTATCTAGTTATATTTTAACACATAAACATGTTGATTAATGCTTTAGTTATGTTACCAGCGAGACATAAACTTTAACAAATGATTTTATATAAAACATTGAAATAAGATGCGTATTTCTTTAAGATCTTAGTTTTACCAATATTAGGCTGTGTAGATAGAGCAAAAGCTCGTTCGAGTAAACCAGTTGATTATGTACCTTTTAGTACTGGACAAATAGTACTTGTGTTTTCTCGTGACTCGTGACCGAATCTGCATTTGAAATTGAGCACTTGTGCCACCGCCACATTGCCGTATCACACGGCGCGTAGCTATTCTATGCCGAGTATTGATTATTTATATAAATTTAGCGCTGTGGCGTTGACCTGTAATATCTGCTGTCGCTTTCTGATTAATACGTTTCTGCAATAAACCAGGCTGTCTCACCTGGTTAAAGGGCGGATGCAATACAGGTGCGTTAAACACTGCATCTGTTATAAACTCCTGGTACTTGAGCTCATCGTAGTCACTTTGTGTTTCGACACGGTGTTTCTGAATCACACACGGTTCTTAGCTTAGGTTGTAAAAGCGTTCTTCAGTAAAAATGCATAAGTGAAGTTTAACGTTTTATGATTGATTACAGGAAATAATCAACGCATTTCACTGTTGTATTTTTATTTTTTCGAAATATCCTAAACGTACTACTTACTGATGGTGCGTTCCTATATTCAAAAGCGTTGGTAGAATTGTGACGTCGCGTTAAAATTTGACACATTTTGTACGTAGCAAATGTCATAACGCTACTGCCCGTAAGGAAAACGATTCTTTTCTTGAATATAGGAACCGGCCATTAACCGTTAGCCGTGTGGTTGCCGGGATAGAATAGTGCCAATCCATGTCATCCCGTGGATGTCGTAAGAGGCGACTAAGGGAATAAAGGCTTGTAGTACTAATTAGGCGATGGGCTTGCAACCTGTCACTAATACGCTGGTAAACATCTTAGCCTTTTTGTGCAGAATGTGGTAACAGAATTATCAACAAGTTTTTAAAGTTGTAGGTAATTCTGTAGCTCTGCCTACCCCACTCTGGGATTACAGGCGTGAAGGTATGTATGTATGTATGTACTACTAAGTTTGTTATAAGTTGTTTAAGATATTTCGATTTAATGATGTTTCTATTTTTTTAAACCGGTTTGCACATAGTTTCGCTCATAATCGATATTACATAATTTTAATACACCAATTCGAAACAAAGTAATTTTTAATGATCTTTTCCTTATGTTTTATCCATGGTGTTTGATTTAATAATCTTTTAAAGAGAGTTTTTGAGTCTGAAATTTTGGTAATAGGCGCATAGTTTCAGCGAACAATCTGCAACAATCCACAAGCATTTTCTACGAACTTATTTATAAGACTTTTGCATATCTTGCAATCGATTTGCAATTCTTGTGCTTACAGTTTCATCATGGACATATTGATGTGCGTTGTCAACATCAACCAAGAAACTTCACTCTCAATTTTAATAGAAAGCTGTTTGTAAGTCATGTTTGCCTAGTACTAATTTTGCAAAATAACTCACCTCTTTACCGAGTTGCAAAATCGGAGGCACATTTTGCGCTCGGATTAAACAAGAAGGGATTACCAAAAGTACTCGTAATAAAAACTTCTACAAGTTCTACGTTTTTTTACGCAGAGATCTTGGGAAAAGCTCAATTTAACTAAAACCTGATATTTAAATACAGTTTGATCATGAAAACACTTTGATTTTAGATCGTTTTTAGAAAAGATACATCACGCGTAAAAAAAAAGAGATCCAACAGTGAACTGTTCAAAAATACTGTATTTAAATGATTTATCATTGCTAAAGTATTATTATACTACCTAATATAAGAAAAATGCAAAAAAAATATGCAATTCAATTCACTTCATCCTTTGTTCGCATCTCGCAGACATAAAAATATGATCGTAATGGTGAATATATTCAACTTTTTTGATTAGTTGATTAGAGTAATTATTATTATCATCACTGTTGCATTCTTAATGATAAGACAATTATAGTCAGGTGTACTAAATTAATTTAATTTAAGAGGTTTGATGTCACTGCTGGACAAAGGCCTCCCTCTCTTCTTTCCACGTAGCCCCATCTTGAGCAGTCTCCCACCAGTGTCGATTGAAGGCATCCAGCTCATCTCGCCAACGTTGTCTTACCAGGTTTACTTACCCGTGATTATTGGCAGTCTCAATATGACCCGACTTATTTATAATTACGTCACAATTTGGTCACAATGAACACACGGTGTCTCTATTCAATACGAAAATGACTTTGAATCAGACATAATATATTATACATTATCAGTATCGTTAATCGTTGCAAGTCATTGTAGAAGTTACTCTCGGTAACTTAGCGAAATCATAATGTGATATTTTTTTTGTTTTTCGTCTAGCTTCTGCACGAGACTTTATCTGCGTAGATTTTGATTATTGACAAGATGAAGGTCAAAAAAAAAAATTGGCATGAAAAGTAGCTTATTTGTTAATCTAGGGTATGATCTATATTAATACCAAAATTCATCTTTATCTGTACAGCCGTTGTAGAGTGAAGGAGTAACAATCTAACACACACAAACTTACGCATTAATAATAATATTATTAGGATTATTGGGAACTCTCAATCGTGTGCATCTTTCATCGAAATCGTTAAATGTCAAATTAGTGTATCAATCAAAACTATTATGATGTAGCCATGTGCGTTATTGTATATTTAGCCTTTATATTGCAAGTCAAACAACTGATAACGATGCGGTTACAAAAAGTTATTGCTTTTGGTTTTATTTGTAAATATTTTGATAACTATGTCGTTTACATTATTATTGTGATGTAAACTTATCCAAATACACGAATACTTAACGCCACGCGACGTTCTTTCATAAGTATTAGTGTTTTCAATCCATTAAGTTAAATCAATTATCTCATATTATGTTTAGTTTCATAAACATAAGCGCAAACATGAAACATAATTATAAGTAACTCGGGCCCGTTTTTCGACGTTGTTAACTGAACAGAGTAATGTTAAGTTCTGAAATCGTATAGTAGAACCAAAAATTTTAAACAATTGGTTCAGATTTTCAAATCTTATCTTTACGTTACAATTTTTAAAAATGGAAGTAAACATTTCATTAGCACTTATATGTTTAACTGCCGCACTCAGAGACGACAATTAAATTTAATCCTGGATTAATTTTCTGCGGCCACTTTCTTTGCTTTAGCAATAGAATAAGACAACACGTCACTAAACAAGCATTAAATTAAATTGACGTATCTGAGTGCGGCAGTAACTACTGGTCAACAACGGGCCCTTAGTACCAATCTCACCAAACGATGTCAAAAGTTAATATTGGGGTCCGTTCATTTGACCGAAATACGTTTGGCCGAATGAGTCGTTTGGCAACTGTTTCATTTCCCAACCCGCATATATTTCTGTAACTGTGAATATTTCAGGATTTATTTTTGTACCATTGTGTAGACTATAGGTTAGGTTAGGTTAGCTATTTTTAAAAAAATCTGAAATATTTACAGTTACAGAAATATAAGCGGGTTAGGAAATGAAACAGTTGCCAAACGACTCATTCGGCCAAACGTATTTCGGTGAAACATTAGTGAACCGTTAATATTATATTAATTTCAATCGTTTGTTCGTTCAAACATTGAAGGCTGAAGCCAGACGAGCGTATTTTTTGAGTTGTGAGTCGCGTAATTTCTGCTCCTCCATTCAGTTTCATAGTAGTAGTAGAGTATGATGAATGGAGGAGCAGAAATTACGCGACTCACAACTCAAAAAATACGCTCGTCTGGCTTCAGCCTTAACAGCTGTTACTATAATCAGTGGGTTAATTTAAGTGGTTGTTAAATTCGACTATAGTATTGGTTCAATAGCCTAGCAAAGTTTGATTTCATTCACATGTGCACGACGCAGGCGCGCTGCCCTAGGGTGAATGAAGACATCAGTGAAAAAAGTACTAGGGTATCATAATTCCAAGGAGGTTTTTGCAAATTCAAAAAACGTTGTATGTATGTAAATATTTAGACTTGTACTTGTATTGCTTAAAATGTCTAAAATTAGTAGGTTATTTATAGTTCTTGGTGCAGAAAACACGGTCGCAAAACGATGTATGAGGTTATGGAAAACTTTAATCGATACCTCGTGAGTCTCGTGACGGCGACGCCGGCAGCCGACAGCGCATGTGCCCGGAGTACAAGTTTATCAGTGCGGGTGGGCAAACGCGCTACTTTTAATGAAAATTATGTTTGCAGCATTATTGAGAATACTGCTATATTCTGCCCTTTTCTTGATTTGCCAAGGCAGGAATGAAAGAAAGAGACCAACAGAACCAATTTATATTTTTCCTGTTGTCGTACATGATTTGATTACGTAATTAAACGGTCTTGACGAATATTTTTATAAAAAAATGTAACTTGTTACAAAACTTGAATGTAAGAAGTTCCTACTAAAAATCACTTTTTGCCTGAAAATATTTTAATAATCCTATATTACTAATATAACAATAATATAAAAGTACTGTTTTTTCGAACTTTTATTAACTAGTAATTCAATAGATGTATACGCCTATAAACTTAATAATAAAACGGAATATTACCTTTTTATATATTTAAAAACTTGTTGTCTAATTACTAAAGAAAAAAAAAACAATGAAATAAAATAAAAATATTTTTTCCCGGCCGAGATTTGAACTCGAGTTGGCATAACAAACGCAAAATATAGCATTCTAGCTGTCCCAGCCACAATGCTATGTTCATTGGAGTGGACGAAAATGCGGAACCTATTCACGGTGGGGGATGCATTTCTACTAATAATTTACAGCCCCACGCCCCGCGGCGTTCAGTTCCCGCCCGGCATTTGCGCAGGACAGACATGTTAAGTAAGTATGGGTCGATTCAACGCACGTGCGACCGAGTGTGAGATACAAAATTAAAATAAAGTTTTGAATAGAGCTAAGTATAACCGACCCGAGCCAGTTTGATGTCGAATAGAGGCGAGTATACCCGATTCAGCCTCACATACCCTAGCGCGACGGTAAACTATTCAGCTTTGTTTGCTGTTAAGGAAGAGCGCAAAATGCGCTTAAATATTTTCACTTAAAAAAAACCTTCTAACGCATATTATAGAAATGAAAGAAAAGAATAATGTATTTATCCACTATGCACATAAGACACACAGAACAATATAAAACCAGACAATAGCAAAAAAATATGGTGCGTGTGACTTACACCTGCAGCGCTGATTGTCAGCTAGCTCCGAGTGTGACAGATGGACGGTATGCTAAATTAACAAATTACGTACTGCAAAAAGTTACACTATTAAACTAATACTTTTAGTTTATGCAAAATAAACACAGAAACTACATGCAAAAATGCCTTAAATAAACATATTTTAAAAAGAAATACGTACTTGGCCAGTAGACAGCATCGATAATTTGGCACAATTAACAAGAAACAAAAGAAATACAAAGAAAACTAAACTATCATTTAAGGACAAAGTGCTGGTTGGTAAAATATGATTTTCGAAGCGTCAACAAATAGCCTTAGCTCACGTTTAAAGGTGCACTTGATAATTAAGTGCTCCTTTTATGGGAGGGGGGAGATCATTGCAACACTACTCGTAAGACGCCGCGAACTTAAACCATCCCGAAACGCCGCGGTTCGGTGCAGCGGCATTTTCACCCTTGCTTTAAACCTCCGTATATTACTGAACCACTGGATCTTTTTCAAGAGGTACGACGGGGTCACGTGTTGCACCACACCGAAGATAAGAGTCGGCAGGTGCATGCGCCTCTGCCATGTTTAGCAGGTTAGCGGCGTTCAAATATGGAGTGATGTGAATATAGGGTTTTGGACTCATATTAGCCTCTTGGAGCGACCAAATAAACGACCTTTCATAAATGACATCGTAATAGTTTAATTTAAATAATTATAAGTCACACAGGTGGACACGCATATCAACTGAGGTAATCACAATAGTACATTGTGTATTAAGGTCGGTAAGTAAGGAATTACGATCGAGGCTCTAGTAGAAGCCCGAAGTCGAAGACTGAGGGCTTTCTGAGTCGAGGTTCGTAATTCCCGTACCGCCCGTGAAACATACAATGTTTTTCATCACATTTGCGAACAAATAAATACACGAGTCAGCACAACTATTATTACGAATTACTTGAACTTTTTTAAGCGGATGGCGGGCGGACTCCACAGATTATACAAATGTTTCGTTCAGAAACGTTAAGGGCAAAAACTTACGTATACAGCCCTGAAGGATTGTAAAAAAAACGACGTTTTGATACAGAAAACTATTAAAATCGATTATTAAGAACATTAATTGAGTATTTAAGAAACATGTAGCGAGATTGCAATGAAATTCCTGTTTAAATAACATTTTAAGACAATTTTTCAATTGCGTGTAAACTCTTTGCTTGAACTTGCATCACCTGTGTGCTGTGCCATAAATTAAAAAAAAAATACTTACCGACCTTGGGTTTCATGGTAAAAAGAAAGGTCGAGGGTTTTATATGGGGCATTGTGGCCAAGTTAACCTGTATGTTTAGACACTGTTTACGTGCAAGTGTGATGAAAATATTATAAAGAACCTTGAAGCGACGTCGTGACCGCTAGGCGAATTTAATTATTACCTTAGCTTGTTTAATGTGCTATTTCCGCTCATTACATTAGTAGCTTACAAATTATTCAAAGCATCTTTTAACAAGCGCTCCGTATTCCATAGTGCTACGAGCTACGACCACGTGCTGCTACGACTCTGATTAAAAAAATAATAATACAGAGGATGCGTTTATTTCATCTTGTTATAAATATCTAGTAGAATTAACCAAAAATTTTTACGAGAGGATGATGCAGTAAAAAACATAAAATAATAAAGCATAATTTGTCATTTATTTTTTCTAATTCTCTAAGACGCGCCCCCCACCCCCTTATTTCACAACCTTTATTATATTGCTAATTAAACGAATAATCCACGAATGCAAATAGTTTTCATCTTTATCTAAAGTTAGATTATGGAAATGGAATATGCACTTTACTCTGGCAATTTCAAACGAAATACGCAGAGCAAAAATTAATCTAGACCAAGATCTAGACTGATCTAGGCTGTCAACTTAGAACAAAGATTGAGAAGTCTATTGGATTGCTAAATACGAGACTACATAATAAAAGCTCAGTTTATAAGCACATAACATAACCATAGTACTCACTATGGTACCATATTCGTATCTACTTCAAAATGTGAGGCAAAATAGCAAAGAAATGCTGGTATGAAATATTTTTTTTATCAATTCCACTAAAACAACGTCGTTTAACTTAAGAAAACTTATAATAAAATTTTGAGCGCAAAATTAAAACCCATTCGCTATTTTGCCTCACTGAAGCGATCCGCAAAAAGCACCCGCAGAAAGAATTTTCCCGCAGTTATACCAGGCTAACATGAAAACGCAGAGTTCAGACGGAGCGTAATGTTAGTCGCACGAAATATGTTCTTTAACGCCATCTGTATAAAGAAGTCTGCACTATTTAGGCCCCGTTGGTGGCCGGAATTCGAACTTTCAAGCTTTCTACTTAGGTTCAACGCGAGGGCAAGAGTTGAGTTTTCCCGGCGAAAGATGGCGTTGAAGTGCTGGTTACGTTGTAAAATAAAATTCTACTATTAAAATTAATGAACAAAATTGTGCATGTGTTAGTTTAAATTATATTATTAAATTGAGATAGCTTATATTTAATCCACTGTTTTTTTTGTATAGAATATGACATAGAGAAACAGAAAACTAAAAAACAATATACTTTTGTGCAGTACTTTTATATTTCTGAGCACATTTTTGGGAAACTGCCTCATTTAAGTTTTCTCTGAAAC
This sequence comes from Acleris emargana, assembly GCA_927399475.2. Taxonomy (NCBI): domain Eukaryota; kingdom Metazoa; phylum Arthropoda; class Insecta; order Lepidoptera; family Tortricidae; genus Acleris; species Acleris emargana. The sequence goes on along the minus strand of OV656835.1, from coordinate 9,597,793 downwards.
CAATTAAATATGCATTATTCCGTTAAAATTTTAACATAATAGAGTAAGTAATATTTTTACCTTTTAATTATATTTTAAATGTACAGTTTAATGTTGGAAAACTATAAGAGTAAGTTGATACAGCGTGGCAAAGCAAATCAAGTCGTTCGCGCGGCCGGTGTCGTAAAAACCCTCGCTCGGGCGACAACGTTTCTTTAGAGCGCGTGGCGTGGGACACCAGGTTTTAATGACACTGGCAAAAAATACACCTTTAGGTAAACAGTACACATCAAAATCCCTTGCCTAAATAAACATAGTTCTTTAGAAGTTGCTAGCGGCTATTCTGCTCCGCAACGATGGTATTATCCAAAGTGGACTCACACGGTACGCTTTTAAAATCCGGGAAATGTAGTTTTGTTTTTTTAGCAAAGAACATTTTGTTTCAAGAGCGATAAGGATGACCACATTTTTCTCGTGTCAGCCGTTTTCATACTCCGTCTATTGTTTTTATAAGTGTGAGTGCTAATATAAATGTCGTCATTTTAAAGAGCAATTGCGCATGTCCACCAACCCTAACAAGTCCGAGAGAGCTGAGGCCTCTTCTCGCCGCTGTTATCCTGGTGAGTCGGCACTGAGTTTTTGCCAAACGCAACGTCGCACACGGGGGCTTTTTGACGTCAGGTTCATATTTGTTATTTTTATTTAATAATATAAGACGGTTTTTTTTTAATTTTCTTACAAAGCCATTTTATAAGTCACTTTCTTTCATTCTTCAAATCACCATTCCAAACCCTTTTTCTAATACTTACAAAAATAATTTCATTTTGTTTTTACTAAAGACATATTACTATGCGGGCAAGCAATTTATGCAACTAATTATACCAAATTGTAAGTTAGCTTCTGTAGTTCTAGAAAATAACTGCTGTGACATACAGACAGACACACAGACAGACAGACACCATAATTGTTAATTTTTTACCATTTTGGTACGGAACCTCAAAAAAGGAGGAAAAGAAAATTGAAGTACGGGACCTGGTTTGAATTAATTTTATAGTTTAGCCATAATGGAAAACAAATAAATTCTTGAAACAATAAAAAAATGGTCTAAATGGAATTAATTTTGACTTTTGCCATTCAGTTTTTACTAATAGAACCACGATGAATATTTGTATCCATACAAACGTAAGCGGGAAGGGTGCTAACATGCAACTGCTGTGCCCCCACTCCCCGCGCCCCCCACGGCCCCCGCGGGCGGCTGACGCGGCACTACGTCACTGGGCAACGTTACTCAACGATACCAGGAGCTCATGACGCAGAAGGTTCAGCTTACTCCTGCAGCAATGACAACAGAATAGCTACGCCCAGTCGTTCTAATTCGGACAATTTCATGTTTGAGACAAGCTTTTGCTGCCAACTTTACTTTAGTCCACTCAGACATCATTCTGCTTGTCACGACGAAACTAACCAGCTGCAACTCGGCGGTTTCATATAAAGTACAGCAAAGATCACGTCACCGCCTTCCGACTCCATCATCAGATCAATTCGAAGGTGACGATGATACCATAATATTGCATTGTAGGGGCAGACTTGTGGTCACACCAGATTGTCACACCACTGCTATTCGCTTTGGTCGGAAATTCGACAGAAATCATTTTTATTCCGCAAAAGTAGGTAGGTTAGGTTCGTTAGGTATCTTTAGATGCCCGAAGGGCAAACCGCTCATAAATAGGAGCCCTGCCTCAGGCAGGGCTCCGTCGAATCGTAGTGGTGTGACAACCTGGTGTGACCACGAGTCTGCACCCTGCATTGTCATTGGGTTTACACATGTACTTTTTCCAACATTCAGACCATTCCATTGACGGGAACAAGTTCAAAATTGACTTTCCAGAATTGACTACCACAAACAATAAAATAGGGCGTTAAATAAATATAGATGGGCATAACACCAAAAGATTTACAATATGGATGGTAAAGTATTGTGAAGCATCAAAGATATTGAAAATTATGTTTCAACGTATAAATAGTCCAACTTTTCAAGGTAAAGATAGTTACAAGCGTAGAGCTTAGTTTGGGACTATCCCTCGATATTTAAGTCATTTATTAATTTGTACTCCACATCCTACTAATATTATAAATATGAAAGTTTGTGTGTATGTTAATTTTCATCTCTGCCGGGCGTTTTCCCCTCTAGGGTGGAAAGTATTTTTTTTAATAGTTACGATTGGCCATAGAGTCTAAAATAATTGAGCTACGTCATATTAAAATCATTCATATTATTATATCTAAATTCGACTATACGTTAAACGACGTATTTATTACGATCTATAGGTTCATATTAAAATCATTTTACGACTGGTCTCTTTTTATCCCAATTACAAAAAAAACAACATTTAAAATTATTCCTCTTATATTCTGCTGCCCGCCATAATGCCATGATAGCATAGCATGACAATTTTTTTTTCATGGTTCGGCATTGTCATCTTGAAAATACACATACTGCCAACATTAGAAAAAATAATCGAGTTGGTCACGACCAAGGAGAAATACAACGCAACACGGAGGATACAACACGGAGATTGAACGCCGAACATCCGTTCGAAACAAGAAATTTGATATTTATTACGTCACGAATATATTCCATCTCTTTCTTTAGTTAGGGTAAGAATGAGGTGGAAGTCATTTGTGAAATATGAAAGAAAGAGATGGAATATTTAAATACGTAATAAAGGTAAAACTTTTTCGTTCGGCGCGGCGTTCGACCTCCTGGCTGGCTCTTTTGGTCGTGACCTCGATTAAACTTTTCATATGTTGGCAGTATGAGTTTTTTAAACTTTTTTCTGAATATAGAAAAAAAGTTTGCAATAGAAAAAGCGGGAAACAAGATTAAATATATTTTCCTCACAGTCGAAATGAAAAGTAAAGTGTCTAACTCGGGTGAAATTGCCTCACTTCGTTCGAGCGCCAGAAATATCTCGGGTGAAATGGGTCACTTTCCACCCTTGGTTATCAATGTACTATTGTTACTCCTTCACTCTGCAATGGCTGGTTGAATTCGAATGAAAGTTAAGTTAACATATCGTCACGCCTGTAATCCCAGAGTGGGGTAGGCAGAGCTACAGAATTACATACAACTTTAAAAAGTTGTTGATAAATCAGTAACCACTTTTTGCAAAATTAAGATAAGATGTTTACCAGCGTATTAATGACAGGTTGCAAGCCCATCGCCTAACAGTACTGCAAGCCTATATTCCCTTAGTCGCCTCTTACGACATCCACGGGAAGACATGGAGTGGCACTATTCTAACCCGGTAACCACACGGGCAAGTTAAGTTAAATATAGCTATACCCTGGATGGCTACTTTTCACCCCTAAAAAAATAAGTTTCCGAGGGAATATCGATAGTAGATATCTTCGCTGATTGAGTCGCAGACAGAAGCTATAATATTATTAATGTGAAAGTAACTTGGTCTGTTTGTTACACTTTCACGGCTTAACCGCTGAACCAATTATTTTAAAATTTTGTATAAACTTGAGCCCCGACAAAGGATATAGAGAACTTTATCCCCGGAAAATTGGACAGCAGATTATTTGATTAGGATCCACTGTGTGACGTAAACTGTAGGATGCCTAGTTATACGAGTACGTTAGTGGGTCTAGCGGGCTGAAAGAAAAAGTAGGTTGCACTGCTCCCTCAAATCAACATGTAACTATATAAAATGCACCGCCTCCAGGGCATGCGTCCTGAGTGAATCTTGGCATGCACGCGTGCCACGCGCGTTGCCCGGTAACCGGTAAATAGTGCTTTCAACTAATAATTTTGTTTGTAGCCCGTGTATCTAAGTTAATTAATTTCCTGTATTAATTTGACTTTTAATTATAATTAAATTAATAATTATAAATCATACAAATAACAAGTATATATAATAATGACAGACTTAGAAGCTTTTTGACCTCTCTTGCGTGCAAAAGTGAAACTTTGAGTCTTTTGGGTCAAAAAAACATATTCTTTTTAATTTACTTGGAAACGTATCTTGTAGAGGATTAGTCGTTAAACTGTACTAAAATCCTTCCGAAATAACAAGGATTAATTTTACAATTTACGCAGTAAAGAACTACAATACAAGCTACCAAATAAAAACAAAAAAAAAGTGCGCTTATAAAGTAAGACGTATTTCGTACCAGGTGTTGATAAATGCGTTTGCCACAACACATTTTACTCCTTTAAAACCAATAACCCTTTCAGTTTACCGGGTCTAAAGTTTAAATCATGTTTGGATTTATAATGCAAGTCTAAACACGAAACATACATTCTATACAAGGAGCATCTTGTTAACTATTACCTTCTCTTCTAACTCACACACTCGAAGGCTATCACGCTACCACTTTCACTACTGCACAGCAAATGCACTTCCTGCTGTCTATGCAATCCTGGTGCTCAGACGTCTACTGCGGCAGTATTTTAACCCCGAGCAGGAAAAGGTTACTTCATGGGCTACGTGAGCGCTGCGCCTCTTTTCCAGTCAAATTGAAATCGTATTTGAAATATGGTTAATGGTATTGTTTTAAAGTCGGCCACCATTGCCGTCAAGTAAATAGGAGCTATGCTAAGACGATATGGTTTTTACATACATACATACATACATTCACGCCTGCAATCCCAGTGTGGGGTAGGCAGAGCTACAGAATTACCAACAACTTTAAAAACTTGTTGTTAATTCTGTAACATTTTGCACAAATAGGCTAATGGTATGGTTTTTATTGTCTTAAATAGGCCCTGTTATCGTATTCTAAACGTTTTGACAGCTCTTATTGCGGCTGAGTTAAAAACAGTACCAAAACAGGTCAAATACAATTTGGATTTCACCTTCTGCAAAAGAGACGCAGGGCCTTTTGAAATTTAATTTAGTATATTTTATACAAAGAAACGATATCAAACCCCGACCAAGTTTAACGGCGGGCTCGTTTTACGAAGTTACTTAAAGAAGCGTCTGTAGAGGTACAAAGAATTCAATCGAATATATATTTCTCGCTTCGTAACGGTTAAAACCAAATAAAATAAGCCACTTATCAGTTAGACATGATTTGCTACCAGTAAAATAGCTTTAAAATCTGTTTTTTTTTTTTTTTATATCATAGGAAGGCAAACGAGCACACAGGCCACCTGATGGTAAGTGGAAACTGTGACCCATAGACATTCGCATTCACAAGACCGCAATCCTAAGACTGCAAATGCGTTGCCAACCCTGAGGACGAAGATGGAATGCCTCTATGCTAGTAATTTCACCGGCTGTCTTATCCCCAAACCGGAACACAACAATGCGAACACTGCTGCTTGGCGGTAGGTTAATGGATAAGATAGTGGTACCAACCCGGACGGACCCTGCACAAGGACCTCCCACAAGTTTTATAAACCATTGCTGAAAAAACTGTATCAGGAAAACTAACATTCATAGGTGATATTATTCCTTTTTATTGTAACAGTATATTACTCTAACCCCCTTACTAATAAACGTTGAGTAACGGTTATATAGCTATACAATGTTTTGTCCTTATCTGTCATTGTGACATTTGAATTTGACAGATAAGGACAAAACATTGTATAGCTATATAACCGTTACTCAACGTTTATTAGTAAGGGGGTTAGTATATAAAAATATACACAGATTGTGCTTAGTGTTTGATAAAGTTAATAATTAATGTAAAATTAACGCCAATTTCATGTAGCAAGAATAGAAACGTAGGTAAAAAAACAAACAATTACAAACATATAATACTACAATTTTTACATAAATAATATCCTAGCGACCTAAATACGATGAATATATTGTAATGCAATTAACAATAAATTATAATTGTTTATTCAATGAAAAATTACATCGAAATTCATTCGATATTGTTGATTTTATAGGCTAAACAGTTAACGCTTACAGTTATTCCATGTTTTTTCCACGTAGCCGCTCAACGTCACTTAAAACCCGCCGCAGATTTTACCCGCATCAGTACCAGGGTAACATAAGTTAGAGAGAGCAGCGAGGGAACTTTGATAGAATTGTACGGAGTATACGTAGTGTATTCACACAGAGCGCTGCTGGTTGTGTCACTCACACGAAAAAAACTGTTTGTATGTGTAGATCGTTTCATAAAAACTGTCGTTTTTAAACGAAGTTTGAAATTCCTGCCAATTTATTTTACCACATAACAATCTTCCACGAACAAAAATCTAACTAATCATTGTGAAAATCGCAAGTTGCGATTTGTGACGTGAGAGCGACTTTGTTAATAAATAATAGAAGATAAGAAAATGACAGCGTTCGAACAACAATGTCGCTAGGAAAGCACGTGTCATGATTGTTTTTATCTGTCATTGCGACATTTGCATTTGACAGAAAGTAAAAAAGCATTATATTAACGAAATAAAGTTAATTGTGCAATAATGAATAAATGATTATGATAAGTGAATTTAAATTAAAACACTGTTTTTATATATTTAAGGGCTATACGTATAAAACCGCGTCATATTTCGATATAGGTAGGATGTGTGCCCATGAGAAAAATCAAGCTGTATTAATTTTTTTTTGTTTCACAGTACATTTACGCCCAAACCCTATATTCAATCCGCGGATAGATAGGCTTACTTCGGATTAAAATTTGACACATTTTGTATGGGCAAATGTCAAATTTTAACCTGAAGTAAGCCTTATCTATCCTCGGTTTGAATATAGGGTTCGGCCTTTAAAATACTTATAATTTTACTGTGAGTTAGCTGCTTTCTTTGGTAAAGGGTAACGTGATTCAAAGCCGCCGTTTTGATCCGCGGGGCCGTTTTCATAAATTTACGAGAGGCAAAACCTGCCGTAGGGATAATATTTTTCAGTCGAGAATCGAGTATTGCGGATACGTAAACATACGGTATGCTCGCTGAGAACGATCTGAAAGCTTTATAAAACAGTGACTTACGAAACTTTCACGTTGTAAATATGTTTTAATAAGGAGTCCTAGGCAACTGTGACAAAAAAAAACATATTTTATGGCTTAACTTAAAACAATTATCGTCAAAATTTCTATTTTCTCGTTTTAGCATTGTAGGTCAAAGCGTCATGAAAATTTCAGTAAATAAAATAATGTCAGGGGACAGTTTCACAGACATTGACCTCGTCTTAAACTACACTCTAGATTTGTAAGTTACGTGGGTTCTAGACATCGATATATTATTTTGTACATAAATACAGAAATAAATACTTAAACGCATAGAAAACATCCAAGACTCTTCGTGCAGGGTCCGTCCGGGTTTGTACCACCATCGTATCCATTAACCTACCGTCAGGGATAAGACAGCCGGGGAAATGACTAGCATAGAGGCATTCCATCTTAGTCCTCAGGGTGAATTACCATCAGGTGACCTGTGTGCTCGTTTGCCTTCCAATGCTATAAAAAAAAAAAAAATGCCCTGACCGAGGATTGAACCTAGGATTGCTAGCTTTGTAGGCAGAGTCACTACCAACTAATAAATCATCTTTGAATAAGATAATGTAAAATCTATTTATTATAGTAATTTACATCAAGGTATAGGGTATTTAAAGTTTTAGTATTTTAATTTTAATTGCTGTTGTGTAAATAAAATGTTTACTATAAATTTAACTTCTTTCTTCTCATCTGGTTTTCCACAAAAGTCATGAAAAATTTGGCATAGATTAACTGTCTCTGAGGCAAATACTCAAGAGTAAAATAATCATCATCAATATCATCATCATCAGTTATATAATTACAATAACAACAAAAAGCAAGCTTTAAACTTTAAATCGTTATAAATCCTTAATGATCGAACAAAATGAAAAATGATAAATGATGATGTTTGATGTTCAGATGTTTTTAAAAACCTGTTCAATGAGACGCAACTTGTCATATTTAGTCGATTTAAGTTTTTTCATATTTACAATATGGCGTCTAGTTGCCACACTATTAACTTTTAATTACTGTCATATCTTTAATGATAGTGGGGACTCACAAGATTCAGACAAATTGATTGACATAACATAACAATTATCAAAATTGGGCCACGAGTTTAGTTTCTCGAAAGCCACAAACGAACAAACATTAATTACACATATAGGCTCATAAACACAATACTCTCCTCTTTTATTTCGGCAGCCGGGAAAAAATCTCTCGCTTGCATAAAGTATGAATCGGTCGCCTCGTAGGCATCAAACATTTGGTGCGGGCACCAGGAGCGCATAGATGCATGGAGTCGATCTGAATTGCTGCGTATTTATTTCAAAATCAACCTTATCACCTCTGCAAACGGTTGACCAGCGAACATGTTTGCTACAAATTCTCGTAGAGAGAATCGAAGGCGACGCTAACAAGGTTCACAAACCGGTGGAAGAAAAGCCAAACTTAAACAGACTTGTACCGCTGTACCATAATATCAGCAAATTATCAAAAAATCTTTTCTTAAATAGATACGTTAATCAAATTTAATAAGCAGTTTTCTTTATTCGTTAATAGATAGAGTGAAAAATAGCGTGTGTCACGCCCTTTTGAAAACATTACTTATTATGTTATTTGTTACTAGCTAGTGCCTGCAATTGCGTCCGCGTATATCGTTTATGGCTAATACCCCGGGAACTGTCTAATTTTGCAGTGAAAGCTAAATTAAGCTATCTTCATTCAATATTTTTTAACAACCAGTTCTGTGGATTAGCCTTACTTTTACATTCATTATATTAGTATGGATACAGGGCAGGCTACAAAGTACTTATTTGGCCCGATGGCGACGGAGTAGTATTACAACCAGAAAGACCAAACTCGTAAATTAGGAACCTGAAAAGTGGGGATGAAAATCAACACATCTTACTTAAGGTCTAGTTCTATGGAACTTGCTAACTATGTAAACAAACCGCCATATTGAAATTGTCTCTGAATGATGAATTTACTAGTGATTGGCAATACTCCTTTACTTATGACTAGTGATGGGCGGCTTGTAAGTTTCAAAAGTGAAACTTTCACTTAAATTTCTGCAATATTCTGAAAGTTTCATAAGTGAAACTTTCACCTCAAATTTCATGTATTATTCTGAAAGTTACCAAAGTGAAATCGTTTAATTTCTGAAAATTACTTAAGTTTTGTAAAGCAACGTAAGTAACGGATTTTTTTCAGGAAATTTAAATGAAATTTATTTGTGTCAGAATCATTTTCATCTAATTATGTAACTTTCAGAAGTTGTAATTTTCGTAGTTAAGGAAAGTTTTGTAATGTTTCAGAAATCGCCCATCACTACTTATGACAAACCATATCGAATAATAAAATACCGAAAGTAAAAAAACAAGTAGTTCAAATTCAAATTCAAATTCAAATGTTTTTATTTGCATAAAACAAGGGTACAAAAAGGTGTAAAACAATTATAATATAGTTCAATTCCTTGTTTTACCATAATATGGCGTACAAATATTTCTAGATTAAGTTATTACGTTATTAGGTACATAGGTGTAGTTTAAAATAATTATAAGTTTAATTCAATGTCAACTAAAAATAACAAAGATTAAAAAAAATAAAAAAAATGCGATTATATTCTCTTAGGTGTAATTCTTGTGTCATACATAACATAATACTCAATGTTATTTATCGGGACATGCCGACTATATACCTATTTATTAAGATTCAAATGAATAATAAAAATAAAACCTAAATATCACTTAATAATCAATTAAAACATTTGTCATTCATTCATTTTACATTTTATAAAATAATCTTCCACAGAATAAAAACACTCATCTAATAGGAACTTATACAATAATCGATAAAATTTACTATTGACAAGATTTGTCCAAGTCATGGGTAAGGCGTTATAGATTTTGATCGCCATTTGGAAGCAGTTTTTTCTATTAAGCTGTAATTTACATTTAGGAACTACCAAAGCCTTATGAGTGACCGTACGTTTTCCCTTATTATTTTTTGTTCCAAAGTACTCCCTGTTGTTTCTAACAAACTGGCACACCTCCAAAATGTACAGACTCGGAACTGTAAGAAGCTTATGCTTCTTAAAGAATGGCCTACACGAATCTGTCCACTTCAGGCCCCATATTGCTCTAATACACTTGTTACTTATTTGTAATTTGATTCATCACGATCTGAAGAAAAATCGGTACTTTAAGATGATATATCACCAGTATTTATTATAAAAGGTGCCGTTATATCATCTGTGAGTGTGATCAGCGTGAGTTGGGTAATGTGTAGGGGCCTTAATATATCGCCAACTTTAGCCACAACACTACCCATCATAGACAATTGTAGAATTTAAAAGAAACAAAAACGTCATTCCATCAGGTCCTAATAACCTAACTTATGAAACCATTTATGTCGGGTTCCTATATTCAATCCGAGGATAGATAAGGCTTACCTCGGGTTAAAATTTGACATTTGCCCATACAAAATGTGTCAAATTTTAATCCGAAGTAAGCCTATCTGTCCGCGGATTGAATATAGGAACCGGACGTTAAACTTTTAATGAAATATCCAAGATAGAGTTATATATTTGGTGATTTTGTATTTTACAGTAACGACCGTTTCAATTGTGTATGTTTTCAATGGTGTTTGATGAGGTGGTGTGAAAATTCAAGGAGAAACAGTGACAAAACAAAGTTTAGGCTTTTGTTTACATAGTTAGCAAGTTCCATAGAAATACACTACATAGTGTAGTACAGACGAGTACATAAAATATGTATACACTTTAGTAACTTGTCACTCTTATCGCTGTGACAATTTATATGGGCGTTTTCACTAAAAAGTGTACCCAATTAAGGACTGAAATTAAGGAACTTTAACTTTGTCAGTTTTGTGACGAAAATTAGCTATATACTGACGGCCGCAATGTATGGCTAATTTTCGTCACAAAACTGACAAAGTTAAAGTTCCTTAATTTCAGTCCTTAATTGGGTACACTTTTTAGTGAAAACGCCCATATATGGCAGTTTTATCATCATGATTAAATAGACAAGGTACTAAAGTGCATAAATATTTATGAACTCGACTGTAAATAAGATGTTTATTCACCGTTAATTTTATTCAACGTCCACAGCAATGAATACTAGCTGCAAAAATATTCCGAACGTCATATTTATTTTGGAATGCACTCGTTAGCCTCTCTCTCAACTACGGTTAAAAGTACTTTTCAACGTCAGCGGGTTAAGTAGATTTTTGCACGTGGGTTTAAACTCACAGAGAGGGCCTTTTCGAGCTACCTCTTTTGAGGCTCGAAGAGTCCTAATTTAAAAAGATCTTCTTTGAACATGAAATATCCCTACTATACTATACTGTATGTGTGTATATGTGAAAGTGTGTATATTTGTCCGTCTTTCACGCTTCAACCACTAAACGGAGATAATACTTGGCACACATATTGTTTAGGTCCCGGAATAGGACATAGGTTACTTTTTATCCCAGAAATTTGGTCAGTTCCCGAGGGAACAGCGGTAAACCATTTCGGTTGAGACCTAGTAAGTACTTATATGTATAATAAATAATAATAATAAAGATTAAAGATATAAGAGTACCTACCATAAAAAGCTCTACAGCTAGTTACATAATCTGTTTTAGAAATACATAAAAATTACCTTTCTTTAAGCAAATTGTGCCTACATACTTGGGCTATACAGGCAAGACGGTTCAGATAGTAAAATTCAATATGTTTGGGTTCAACAAACTCCCATTGACTAAACTAGATAGACCTTCTCTTCCCTATCCCAGACCCCTCGGAGCTCGCCCGCGGGACTATTCATTAATACACAATAGTTGGCACATTTTTTTTTATATATTTTTTATTTGGTGGTGACTCACACTCATACCAAACCAACTCACAACGTAATTAGTATTTCGCATTAATTTAAAACATAACCTATCACATACTTAAAGTAATTTAAGTACTAAAAGTTTACTTATACGTGCTACTGAGCCAGTAAGTAGGAGCTCTGGCATGAGCCTTCTGATGATGCGAATCTTTTTATAGTAACCTTTTCTAATAAAAATCATGATAAGGGCCAATTTTTACCTTATTGCCTTCGGAATATTAACCTCCTAAGACCCACCATACAACGATATTTGTCAATGGAATATGAACTTATTGGAAATGACATAAAGTCAATTTAATCATACATACATACTACCTTCACGCCTGTAATCCCAGAGTGGGGTAGGCAGAGCTACAGAATTACATGCAACTTTAAAAACTTGTTGATAATTCTGTAACCATATTTTGCACAAATAGGCTAAGATGTTTACCAGCGTATTAGTGACAGGTTGCAAGCCCATCGCCTAACAGTACTACAAGCCTTTATTCCCTTAGTCGCCTCTTACGACATCCACGGGATGACATGGAGTGGCACTATTCTAACCCGGCAACCACACGGGAAATAAAAAGCAATAAAAAGGAAAAATAAATTCTACTTTAGTTTCGTTGCCCTAGATTTTTATTTCAATGGCCCTATTATGTACTACATTTTCGTACATGGCGCCTCAGGAGATTATACATTGTTTATAACTCGGCCACCATAGCTGTTAAATAAGTAAGAGGCATTACAACTTGGACGTACGATAACGGGTCGATAGCAACATAGTTTTACCCTGTACAATAATGGCTCTGAACCTATCCGTAACACGTTACTGAGATCGAAAGTTAAAGTACGTGTGACGAGTATGGCAAGCTGAAGAGACCAACTGCATTTCTGAAATGCAGCCTACAACGAGGCGTGCCGTGCAATCAACAGTATGTAAAACTGAAAGACATACCGTTATCTCTTTCCACTGAAGGCTTTTATGACTTTACTGGTTGAAATGGGTGCGGATGCAATTTCAGAGTGATCTGAATTACTACCTCGACAGTTCTGGATCCCTAGTCTACGTAGTTCCGCTGTTGCACTGTGTCACGGCACTGTGCAACGACTGAAATGCAGAAATGCAGCCAAAGTAAGCGAATGTTGCTCATTGAGTAAAGAGGTTGCATTTTACGAACGCTAAGAATACAAGGTAAGGGTTTCATTAGAGTTGTACTTTTTTATTTATGAAGTTTAATTTTTTTTGTAATAAGATTAATATTTAATTTCAAAGGGTTAACACAATGCAGTATATATCGCGGTATTCACGGTGTGACGGCGAATGCTGCCATGTCGTGTATCCATTAAAAGAACTTAAAATTATCTAAGCACATTTTTTTACAAATAATATTTTTAATTTTTAATTTAAAAGATTTGCACATTGTCATTTTTAGAGACGAAGATCGAAGAAACGAAACCCTTTTTACTTTTTTGTCTGTCAGTCTATCCTACGGTAAATATCCGTCTTCTCAAGATAAAGGTTAAACCATCTGGCTGAATTTCGAAAATATATATTTATTCGATAGTCCACAAAAGACATACACATAATTAAATACACCCCCTTGCTTGCAAAGATAAATGGGCACTTAGAAAGAAAGAAATTACTGTGTACGTAGAAAATATATAATTATAATGATTAAAATAAATACTATAAGTATAAAAAAACATTTAGTTACAGTTTATTTCAACTACTTGAAAAAAAAAAATGTGCCCGTTTTCTTTGCAAAGGACTTCATTTGTTTAAAATAAGACGGGTATCGCTAATCGAACAGTTTTTTTTTGAGATTTATCGGCTTACGATACCTACTTTATGTGGAAATGATGTCATTTCAAGCTGTGTGCAGTATGAATGCAGCATCGATCGCCGACGCACACTAGCGGGAGCTTCACCTCGCGCTAATTATGTCGTGGCGATCCATCGCCTTATTAGTTGAGTATGCACTCCTGGTAGCATTGGCTGCAACTGGCCGGATACCGAATCCCGTTAAACTTGTATGCTTGAAGCTAGAGACCCGGCGCAAATTTCATTCTAACTCCAATAAACCATATTGTTGTGTATAATATACAACAAAACATTATTATTTACACATTATGTTATGTTCAAGTATTATTTTTAACTCAGCCGCCATTTACTGCAACGTAAATAGCAGCTTTCATAGCATTGACAATACGATAACTTTTTAAAAGCCAGTAAAATAACTTTGGTTTATATAATACCTGGGATAACTCGGGGCAAGTTCTAGGGATTTGATATCGATAAAAAAGATGTCAATATAATTAAATTAATACATGTGCACATTGCACATTCTCGATTACTGTAAAGAGGTTCGATGTCTGATGATGATCTGATATCGAGCCTCTTAAGATAATAAAAGTATGCGGATGTCATTTCAATCAAAATGACAATATACTGTCAGTACCAATCATATTCGTACGTTTAGCAGTTTAAAGTAGATATTTTCAAGTAGACGGCAATCATTAATACCGACGAATATGGAAAAAATATTGATTGTATATTGTGAAAACTGTAGTAAAATAAACAAATAAATATACGTGTTAATTTGTTTATTTTTTATCTAAAAATGAGGAGAAAATAAGTAATATTTATTTATGTCAAATAAAATTTAGATGTTGGCAGTAACATCGATATATTTTATATCGATTAAATATCTTGCTACATCACTTTCGTACAGATGCCCCGAGTTATCCCAGGTATGTTTATTTGCTAACAATGTGCGTTAATTCATCGCAGGATAGTTATTGTTAGTATTACTTGAGTCACTAGTTGGCCGTTTTCGCATAATAATGTTATCGCACAGGCTTACGCGCTTAGTGGATCTTTTGTCCCTTTTTCGTCTAATGCTGAACATAGGCCTCCCTCTTCTTTGATTTTCAGGGAGAACGATCTAATGCGTCCTGCATCCACCGACATCATGCATGGCTACCTGGTAGAAAATCAACAAATAAAATTAAGGCCTCCTCAATTCGCTTTTAATTTTAATAAATATCCATATCGTTAAGAAATTCGAGAATCAAATCATTTTTACAATGACAACATGCAGTTTTAAGTTTTTTATACAAATGCGATTAGTGTAACACGATTCATAAAGGATTGGCGCAAAATTGTGTTTCCTATTTTGCAACTCGGTACACAACACGGCGAACTGTTTGCAATGATAGTACAGTACTAGGCAAACATAGCTCTCAAAGAGCTTTCCGTTGAAAGTAAGAGTGATGTTAGAACACTTAGAACGTAGCAGCAGACTTGACTCCCACGATTACGTGACGCAAGTTAGATCTCAACAAGGCCTATGTTTTAACTGTATGCATACAATCTAAAGTCCAATAAATTTATTATGGCTTTATGCAGATTGTAAGATGAAACTGCTCATTTGATATTACAGGTAAATAAACGGAGAAAATTTCAGAAGTTCATTTTGCTTTATTGCAGTTTATTACTTAATGTTGGGTTAACATTAGGTAAGCGACCAAAAGGTATTACATAACCTGAATTATTTTTTGATGTCAAGAATGAAGATGAAGATGATGATGAAGATGTTTTGTTGGTGGGAGGACCTTGTGCAGGGTCCGTCCGGGTTGGTATCACCATCTTATCCATTAACCTACCGCCAAGCAGCAGTGTTCGCATTGTTGTGTTCCGGTTTGGGGATAAGACAGCCGGTGAAATGACTAGCTTAGAGGCATTCCATCTTAGTCCTCAGGGTTGGCAACGCATATGCAGTCTTGTGAATGCGAATGTCTATGGGTCACAGTTTCCACTTACCATCAAGTGGCCTGTGTTCTCGTTTGCTTTCCCACGAAAGAAAAAAAAAAAAAACTGGCTAGGCTGCATTTAGGACTGATGGTTTGTTTTTTGAATTTCCATCGCGCTGTACGAGAATGTTTCACGTAAGTACCAAAAACAATAAATTTAAATACTCGTAATTAAGTAACATTGACGTCGCTTGATGTTTTGATCTTATTATTATTGAAGGGCATTGAGTTATCATATGCTTGGGACTTTTGGATGCTCGCTATGGTTTTAGATTCCACGGAGTCGCCATTATGTTAAAATATTATTTTTCGAAGTCAAAGTCAAAGTGTAAAAATAAAACATGTTAGATTTACGCTGTTATATCGATCGGTAATAACCACGTTATTATGACTGCAATTAATTTTATCATAAATTTATTAGTTAAAATATAGAAAAAATAATAGTGATCCATTCTTAGTACCATTTTAATGATGAACATGAAATAGTAATAGATGATGATTATGATGCACAGATTCAAAAAGCCTGATTTGAAACTGATTCATCAAAAATTTAGAAGTGGCGACTAATATTAGATTGAAAAAGGCATTTTTGTTATTGTTACTTAGAGTATTTGTTTTAGTTTATTTTGTTTACTAGCAACAGAGTATTTTATTATTGGTAATTATATACATACAAGTTGTATGTACTTATCCACTTTGACTTTGACTTCTAAAAAAATATTTTAATATAATGGCGACTCCGTGGATTCTAGAACCATAGCGAGCATCCAAAAGTCCCAAGCCTAGACTTATCAATTAGGATATAATTGATGATACCGGACTCGAATTTGAAAACAGCGTTTGGATTTGATTGGGTACAAGCTAAAAATATTTTTTAATCTCTGACAAAGAAAAAGCCAAGTTGGAGATTCCTTTCACCTGCCTCCAGAAACCTTAAATATTTTTTCTTCGATACCCAAAAACAACTCCTTACATTTAAAAAAAAACGGGAAATACCAAAAGCATTTTTGCTATTGATTAATTATTAGAGTTTGATTTTTCGAGCTACGAATATTTAAAACTGTTTTATTTGCTTAAATATTCCGCAAAACGTTTACCAAGAACATATAATAAATTAAACGTACTGAAGCTTTAAAACTCGTTAATTTTTAGCCAAAACATGCATCTTCTAATGTTTTAGTATTAACAGGATATAATGACGGTAGCTGTAGTATGCCTAGTTTTAGTACGAAGGTTTGTCTAGCAGGCTAAAAAAGAAACTATTTGGTCTCGCTCCTTCAGATCAATATGCAACGTTTGCAACTTTACTGTAAGCATTGCACAACCTCCGCGTTATGCACCTCTAGTGAATCCTGGAGTTTACGCGTGCCACGTGGTTTAGCAGCCAATGTGATCCTAAAAACCAATAAGAGAAATGTTTTAATTTTATTGTATTTCTCAACAGTTAAATAGCAACGAAATATTTGATTTCGGTAGAAAAAAGCCTCCGTAGCAGTCCCATAGCGCGTAGATTGGCGTAGCACTTAAAACATTGGTCTGCGTGTAGGGGCTTGATTCAATCTTGCAATATAAAACACATATCTATTAAATTTTTACTTGTACACACCCCTTATTCAAATGATTTACGTTTATTTAAAAGCGTAAATCACTAGAATAAATTGGTATTTGTTACGGCACGCTTGAGAATTAGTCTGACAACAATGAGAAGGGTTTTTCAATGATTTATGAATTAAAAGTGCCATATCATTTAATTTTTATTAGACATGAAGATTCACAAATAAATCAGAAACCCATTCTATGTTCAATTTTGTCAAAATATTTACATAAAATATGCTTGTATAGCGACTGACGTAAGCATTGAAATAAACTAGGAAAATATGAGCCAGGAGGAGTTGTATTGAAGTTACTCCTACTTAACAGAGCTTCTCAATCTTGTCCAACCGGACAACCGGAAATTGCCTAAACTCGCTGCCTGGATTATATTTGTAATGTTTGTATTTGCTAACAGATGGCGTTATACTCAACAATGCATGGACGTGCGCACCATTAATACCATTGTAGCTGCTGTTTTTTTTATTACGACAGCAAAACATTTACGTAATTTACGACAGGTAGAATAGTCGTAGATTTGTTCTTACGAAGGGTTTCGTAAGAACAAATCTACGACTCATGCAGCATTTGATTTAATTAACGTAGTTCTAAGCGCTTTAGAAGATAAGGACATGGTTGCTGGCTTGTTTTTGGACCTTAGTAAGGCTTTTGATTTTGTATACCATTCAATTCTCCTCACAAAACTGGAAAAGTACGGGATAAGGGGGCCAGCGTATAAATGGTTTGAAAGTTACCTAACGGAAAGAGAGCAGATTACTCGAGTTACATCATCTTCTATCGTAGAT
This sequence comes from Acleris emargana, assembly GCA_927399475.2. NCBI lineage: Eukaryota > Metazoa > Arthropoda > Insecta > Lepidoptera > Tortricidae > Acleris > Acleris emargana. Next base: position 9,579,780 of record OV656835.1, on the reverse strand, counting down.
AACTCTACAGTGGTGGCTGATTCTACACCGCGAGTTAATCCTACTGGGGTTCCACAAGGAAGTATCTTGGGTCCACTTTTGTTCCTTTTATATGTAAACGACCTACCTACCTGCATCAAGCATCGCTGCGTTCTATTCGCTGACGACACAACCGTTATGATAAGGGCAAAAGGTAAAAAAGAATTGGTCAAAAACATCTTTAGCGCTTTAGAGGATATATCAACTTGGCTTACGAAAAACTGTCTTTATATGAATGCTTCAAAAACCAAAATAATACACTTTGTAACCCGCAATGGCAACAAAACAAAATTAGATATGAAATACAATAACGAAACAATAGAACAAGTATCACAAACGCTGTTTTTGGGCTTTATTATTGATGACTTCTTGAACTGGAAACAACAAGTAGAACTTGTTTCTACCACAATTAACAAGTTCGTTTATGCACTCAAGAAACTGAAATCTATCACCTCCGAAAAAGTGGCATTACTTGTTTATCACAGCTATATATGCTCCAAAATCCATTACGGAATTGTTCTTTGGGGAAATGCAACAAATGTACAACGAGTGCTATTGTCTCAAAAGAAGTGTATTAGAGCAATATGGGGCCTGAAGTGGACAGATTCGTGTAGGCCATTCTTTAAGAAGCATAAGCTTCTTACAGTTCCGAGTCTGTACATTTTGGAGGTGTGCCAGTTTGTTAGAAACAACAGGGAGTACTTTGGAACAAAAAATAATAAGGGAAAACGTACGGTCACTCATAAGGCTCTGGTAATTCCTAAATGTAAATTACAGCTTAATAGAAAAAACTGCTTCCAAATGGCGATCAAAATCTATAACGCTTTACCCATGACTTGGACAAATCTTGTCAATAATAAATTTTATCGATTATTGTATAAGTTCCTATTAGATGAGTGTTTTTATTCTGTGGAAGATTATTTTATAAAATGTGAAATGAATGAATGACAAATGTTTTAATTGATTATTAAGTGATATTTAGGTTTTATTTTTATTATTCATTTGAATCTTAATAAATAGGTATATAGTCGGCATGTCCCGATAAATAACATTGAGTATTATGTTATGTATGACACAAGAATTAGACCTAAGATAATATAATCACATTTTTTTTTTTTTTTTATCTTTGTTATTTTCAGTTGACATTGAATTAAACTTATAATTATTTTAAGCTACACTTATGTACCTAATAACGTAATAACTTAATCTAGAAATATTTGTACGCCATATTATGGTAAAACAAGGAATTGAACTATATTATAATTGTTTTACACCTTTTTGTACCCTTGTTTATGTAAATAAAAACATTTGAATTTGAATTTGAATTTGACATATATGTATATATACGATAGTTAAAGTTATAGAAAGTCCATTGGGAAAACTTTTAATACCTACAAAACTTTGATCATAAGCAATATAAACGTTATCTAGAGTTAAATATCAAATCGAATATTTAAAATCTCATAGTTGAGTATGAAGTTTTTGTACTTTTTCTTCTCGGGGAGTTTTACTCGAGATTTTTATGTTAGTGACACATGGAACATCTTGCAACAAGTAGATAAAAGTGCCCTCAGTGAGTAAAATAATGTTATACTTTGTTGAAAACCTGAGCCCAGTTGTTCAATAAAAAATATCGCTTTGCCTAGAGTAAACAATTTAATTCCATATTTTTATTACATTTACGTATTAAAATGTAAGAGAAAATAGTTATTTATGTAATTGATACCTAATAAAGCGTCTTAAGGTGTGAATGTCGAGGTTAGGGCTTGAGTTTGCCAGCGCTCTATGAAAGGCACGTGTACCTTAAGAGCTAGTTTTGTACCGTTGCATTCATACGTTTATATACAAATTTTCTGTTTTTCTGCTAACAAATTACGTGTCCGCAAAGTCGTTTTAATTATTTCGATTGGCATTTCGAAACGTTCATTATAGTAATGTTTTCACGCCTCGGTTGTGCTATATAGCTGTACTGTTTTCTGATACCGTTAATGATATCAATATAACCGGTTGTACGCGAGTAGGAAAGATAATTAAGAAGGCCGAAGCCACCCCATCCCAACGGCTGCGTGTCGAGAAAGTACTAGGGCGACATGAAATGCAGGAGGCTGATTTAATAACGATAGTATTGATTTGCAGGCTACCACCCACCGATTTCGCTCCCCATTACGCTCACGTATTTCACTTGTTGCTTATTTATTAGTCAAGCAGCTCACGACCAAATAAATGTTTCGTCGTTTTATGGCCAAAACTGTATAAAGTTATTAGATTTGTTGATTCTGAACCCGATATAATAATTTAAAAATGTAAGTACATAGATTTGGTCATATTATTAAAAAACGTTTATTTTCAGAAGTTCGGGCCGGTAATCTAGGTAGAAGTTAATCTGTTATAGTATTGTTATGAGGTTAGCAACCATTACTGTCAAGTAAATAAAAGCTAACAAAACAGTGACAACACGTTAACAGCTCAAAAATTATATTAAAGTTGTACATTGTTGAATAGAGGCCCTGCACGTAGCCTGTGGCTTAAACACATGTCATTTACAAAAATAACGAATAACCAGTCATTCTTTACTGGTTTTAGGAAACAGCAGTATCGCTATCTAAGATCTATATTTGAACTACATTCCAAAAATCAAACGGATTGCTGTATTAAACCAATTGGCATTTTTTGTCATTATTTGAAAATGCGACAAAAACAGACGCGCCGCGAAAATTTTCTGAAATTTGCATTTTCGTATTCAAAATACCTTTGTCAATATTTTACAATTCTTGCAATAAAAAGATAAGGTAAAAATTTAGTCGTGGGCTCCCATACTATCAGTTTTTGCTTGGTGATATCAAACTTTCAAATAGAAACGCAGTATTGATAAATCATGTTTTCTCACTCTTTCACGTTGTTTATTCTATGGGCTGTTTGATGTGCTAGGGTGACCGCTCTTATACATCACTTTTCGTTTCGATTTCACCCCCTATTTTCACCACAATTATGTTCTCCTAGTTGAACGGATCGGAAGTGGCAGCTGTGGCGTTGCCATTCAAGGTAGAAACAAGGAACAATGACATGAAAATCTGCGCCTAGTCAATTTTTTAGGTGGTAAAATCCAAATCGTATTGGACAGTAATGGCGGGCGGATAAGTTAAAAACTATACTATAACGGGTAAAATACAATTTGGATTTAACCACTTAGAATCGTGGTGGTGGTGATTATGATACTGACCCTTTGAATTAATTCTGAAGTACGAAAGTGATATATTAATAAGGTACAATCTATAGTATTGGTTTATTTGACGCGCAGATCAGTCCATATTCAGGACACCCATATTCAGGTCTCTAGGTGAAGAATATAAGCTTCACAATATTGGGTTGAATCTTCATCCAAATTGTGATTTTCATTCAATAGTAGTTTAATTAGCTTTTAGCAGTATTTTTCAACGTATATTTTACGATAATAGCACAGATAATACAGTAAAATGGATCGCCATCATAAGTAAAACAGAGGTGTAGAATTTAATTTTAGGGTAGGGGGAATTCATTACAAACAACCTGGGCTATGGAACTACTAGCTTTTGCTCGCGACTTCGACCACGTAGATATCGATTTTCATTATTCCCTCTGAATTGTCCAAAATGAAAAGTATCCAAAGTTGGTTATACATACAGGGTAACAGCTATTACTTCAATCAATTTTTTTTTTTGTTTTGTGTTTATTTCTGTAATTCTTGCGTAAATAAAACATATCAATTCTAAGATATGCAGTAAACTAACATGAAGATGTACGTCGATCTGGCGGCAGCGGCTGCCCCGGCAAGGTTTTATGCGCGGTCAGCTGCCCAGTCTTGCTATGTACTAGGAGTGCATAAAGGAACCGGGAGCATTACAAAACTGATATTGTGTAGCCTTTTGTCCCCTTGGATTACCACGAAATTTAACAGATGTGATATATCTAAGATCTCAAGCGTAATGTTGTTATTGCATTGTTGGTTTCGTAGTTAGAGTTGATTTAAATCTGACGGTTTCTTATATTATCACGTATTATTATATTGTGCAAATTGTGGTTACAGAGTTATTAACCAGATTTAAGAGTTGTTGGTGATTCTGTAGTTCTGCCTACCCTTCTCTGGGAATGAAGGCGTGAAGATTTGTATGTATTTGCATGCCGTTTGTCAACAGCTGAAAAGGTGGAATAACTTTTAATCTAACATCATTTACTTACCCTTTTTTTGCAAATAAATAATTATGAATTATGAATTATGTTATAACATATTAAATGTGTAATAAAATTTCATTTTTTTTTAAATATTCATATAGTATCGTGTAATAAAAAGTACAAATCGAGTTCAAAACAATCTTTTGTTTTAAATGTTTTACTACCGTTTGGTATCCGCTGTCCGATTCATATTAAGAAAAACTCATGTAACGTACGGTCAAGATTTATCAAACATCCGGCCTTATCTACGTTTTGCCTTAACATCGTCCATTTGTGATCCTCGTTAGCGGCCCCTCGATCCTCTCAATTGTAGCGAACTAGTTATCTGGTTAACCTTATGCTGTGGTAATACGGTTGATATTGAAATAAACACGCAGCAATTCAGATCGACTTCATGCATCTATGCGCTCCTGGTGCCCGCGCTATGTGTTGGGCGCCTCGACGTCGAGACCGAGTCATACTTTGGTGCAAGATGGCGTTTTTTTTAATTGATAACTTAGAGGACACCAGCAACTTCACGCGCAAATAATGTTACTTATCATCATGTATATATTTTTTATTACGCCAATTTCACATTTAAATAATATTAATATCGCCTATGACACTCTACTGGTTAATTAAATCTATTCACGAATAACTTATTAAAATCGGTTAAACCGTTTAGTAATTACACGCGGATATTGAGTTGGATATAATAATACAAGTTTAACACAAATAATACTTCAATTAGATTTACACAGAGTCATTCACTCTCAGACATATGACTCTAACAAAAATTAGCGCTTTAAAGCATAATATTTTATGAACGGATACTTAAATCGAAAAATTGTTCCCACAAACTCGTAATATTTTTGAAAGACCTACCCTAATAACATACCACACTATGAGGTAGACGAGAAATAAAAATATATCTCCACGTTACGTGTAGGTGACGTACACTAAAAAAATATTTTTTTCTCAAACATGCTCGGAAAAAACGGTTTTCCGATTGAAACACAAGGACGGAAAGAGCCTCATTTTACTCCTAGGAGTAAAAAAACCATATGAAAACACTTTCCGTCCATGTCCATATATTTCTTAAAAATGCTGTCAATTTGCATACAAAATCAAAAGGACCAAGACAAAAATTCCAAACAGCCAAGGTAACTGCTCGCTTTTTTAGCGCAGTGCGTATGTTTCTTTTTGAATTTGCATTCCAATGTCTATGGTTAGTATTTAAAAACAATTGACAGTCGGTAACATTCGTTCATTCTGCATAATATAATTGTGAAACCGAATATTAAACTATTTGTTGTGTGAAATATTAACCTACTATAAAAAATGAGCTCAAGCGACGAAAGCGACGAAATAGGTACCACACCGCCTATATTAAATTAAATTACTTGCTTTTTAGAAATGTATTTGTATTATTTCCTCACATGTTTGAGAAAAGCATTATGTATGCCTCGGCGGAAACGAGGTTTTCCTGACTCGTATTTTAGCAGGCCTCGCTGTTGCTCGGCCTGCTAACCACCTCGTCAGGAAAACCCTTACTTTCCGCGCCTAGGCAACAATGTACTATTTCAAGTTTTTATTTTCTCACGTCGTTAGCGTAACTAATATGTAATATTCATGCCAAATTACAGCTTTCTAGTACTAAGAGTCTCTGAGTTACGCTGCGGACGGACGAATGGACGGACGGACGTACATGGCGAAACTATAAATGTTCCAAGTTTGACTACGGAACCCTAAAAACCATATGAATATTAGTGCTAACTCTATAATTAATAGACCCCGGTATCGGAGGTGCAAAATGGTAGCTGTCAAGTTCTTAGGGATGGGTAATCATATTTTTGATGTTGATATCGATACACGATTTTTCTATACATTAGGTTGTACACAGTTATTTTTTTTTGATCTATGATAATCATTGATCGTAAAAATATAAAGTGTACACATATTTATGAACTCGACTGTACAACAAAATATATATCTATGGTTGCTATTACTTTTCTTATGTTTCGAGTTGCAGAGCAGTGCATAAACACTCTTGTGATAAACCTTTTCAATAGAGATTAATACTGGCCACTTATACTGATAATAAATTATTTACGTCAATAGATAATCATTGTCACTTTACAACAATTTCTTCGATTAAATAGCTGTTTACGAGTTTATTCGTCTAAAATCATTTATACCATAGAAAATGGAGTCACTTCTTGCAGAACACCCTGAACTCCAAAAAACGAATGAAAAAATTTACTGCACAGTGTGCAGTGTACACATCATTTCCAGATCTTGGAATATTAAAAAGCACATGGAGTCGAAATGCCATCAAGAGAAAATCATCAACGCGTGTCCTAGTCACATTGATTATTTAATAAAGGACATTCCAATACTTGTAAACCAGGACGATAAAGTATATTGTATATCTTGCAACTCCGTTTTGACTCCAACAAAATTTTGTATTGAGAGGCATTTGAAAACCTTTACTCACAGAAAAACAAATGAAGATCAATTTAACTTTAACCGAGATCTGGTAAAGTTTTTCATCAGTTGTAACATACCTTGGACCAAATTGGAAAACCCAAACTTCAGAAGTTTCATGGACAATTGTCTCAATAAAAAATATGGCGATGTTACATTACCGAGAGAATCAACTTTACGCAAAAATTACTTGCCTATAGTATTTAATGAGAAAAAAGATGCTATAAAAGAAGAACTGTCCAACGAATATATATATTTGAGCATTGATGAGACTACAGATTCAATGGGTAAAAAAGTGGCTAATGTGATAGTTGGAGCTTTAACAAATTATTTATCTAAGCCCCACATCTTTGCTTCACGAAAATTAGACTCAACTAACAATATCACGATTAGTAATCTAGTAAATGAGGTGCTTCGCGAGTTATGGGGCCATAATTACGAACAAAACTGTGATAAATTGTTATTTTTCGTGACTGATGCGGGGTCATACATGGTAACATCGGGTAAAAATTTAAAGAAAAGCTACCCAAATATGACTCATTTGACATGTGTAGCTCATGGCCTAAACAGGGTAGCTGAAGCCGTGAGACAAGCTTATCCGAAGGTAAATAGTTTAATAAATTTTGTTAAAAAAGTTTTTAAAAAAGCCCCTAAAAGAATAGACATGTTTAAACTAGAATATCCTAATACTCCTCTTCCTCCTGAACCTATCATCACGAGATGGGGCACGTGGATAGAAGCTGTCAGCTATTATAAAGATCATTTCCATAAGGTTAAGAATATTATTTCTAAATTGAAATCCTCTGAAGCTGCTGCTATAGCCAAAGCACAAAGATTGTTCTCTGATGCAAATCTGATAAACGAAATCAATTTCATCGATAAAAATTTTAGAATTTTATCGATCTCAATAACAAAGCTAGAAGATCCAAACCTTTGTTTAAAAGAATCCTTAGATGTAATACTCGAGGTAACAAAAAAACTTTCCTTATTACGTTTGCATCCAATCGGAAAACTTATTTATTTAAAAATGCGGAATGTATTGCAAAAAAATCCTGGGTTCACAACTATACAAATTTTACAAAGTTTGTTGGATGGCAAAAGTGTTGAAATTACTGATGATGTAAATAAGAATACAGTACAGAATTACGCCAAATGTAATTTCTTGCCCATTACTTCTGTCGAAGTAGAAAAGTCATTTTCTTTCTTAAAGTGGATTTTCAACTACAGAAGAAGAAGTCTAACACCCGTTAACTTAGAACAAATTTTAGTAATATATTACGAGACATATATCTCTAATGATAAATATGACTAATTGTAAGATATTATAATTGTTGTGTATATTTATTGTAACTACACTAGTTTACTGCAAAGAATCTGATCATTCATCAAGAACATGGTATGACCTTTGGTGAATATAAAAGAGTTTATATTTTGTTTTAAATTTATTTATGAATGCTTTATGCTAAGAAGATAACTAAAACTTCTTAATGATGAAAGATTTTTTTTTGTAAATAATAAAAATGTTCAATACATGTTGGTTTTGTAATTTTATAGTCCTACTTTATAGAATTATCGCTATTATTATGATTTAATAAAATATCGACATATAACTGTGTTTATCGACATGAAGTTAATATTTCAAAACAATGTTTACCCTTCCCTAGTAATGGCTCGAAATTGACAGCTACCATTTTGCTCCTCCGATACCGGGGTCTAATAATTAATTAATTACCCACATTGACCGCGACTGTCCATACTTTAAACAGTTCAGATGATGATAATTCGCCAGCGGCAGCGTCAACAAAGTGTTGGATGGTGCTGCTCGGTAGTTTTTGCTACGGACGAAGTACTAGGACCTAATGAAACCCACGAGCTGCTGTTATACTTCGTTTGCGCATGCGGATACAAAGCCGTGTTGACCCAGTTACACTTTACACTCTGTGCAGTACGGACGCTAGCGATCGAGTCGGAAGCATATGGAGTTGATACATTACTTTATTTGGATAATCTTTCGCCGTTGTTAATTGAGCTGAAACTTTGCATAGGTATTAAATACACCGGATTATTGTCTGGTTGCAGTATTGCACTAGGTTTTTATTAGTTGACAAACACTTCGACGCATCAACGCACAAAATATGTAATTTCTTATCATTATCTAATAAATGACGTAAATACATAAGTACTGTATGCAAAGTAGCTCATATTTGGCAAGCATTGCCAAATGAAATGTTACCATGATCTTAACAAAGTAAAAACCAAATTAATTGTATTCAACTCTATATAATTCCATCACCACCGCGAGCGTCTGTACTCCACCATGTGTAAACGGCAACTGAGTCCATTCAATGCGGAAACGAAGTGGCAACAGCTCGAATGCAGTGCTTTTGATACGAACGTGTACTAGGGATTCATGAAATCCAGAAGGTCGCTTGCTCTTGCTAACTTTAACCTAATGCATCTGCGGTTCTAAAATGGTTGTATGTCATACTCATATGGCGACGGATGCCTTATCTACATATTGTCACGTGATAAACTCAGCCGTATTAGGCCCCCTGTGGGCCTAGTATAGCTGCATATATATCGCGTCTCAAATATGGATTAAGCATCCATCACTCTCGTATTTATTTGCGTGTCAGCAGGTGACTGATGCCGTATCCAATCTTTGTCACGCGATTAACGCACCCACTTTAGGGTCTCTGGTCCAGGTTTTAGGGTCTCTTTTCTACTCGGTAAAACCATACTGCCTTCGTCAAGGTTTCATAATAACTTATAATATAATCTTGAAATAAAAAGGAGCTTGCTTGAAATTTGTACAATGTGGATTGACCGTTAACATAAAATAAAGGTAACCATTTATTTATTTTTATTTATACATTTCTTACTGAAAACTGAAAAACAAACCTGTATAAGATAGCTTTGTTGTCCGTCAGTCCGTCGTCAATCCGTCAAGACACATTTTTCACCACTACAACTCATCGATGAGCCCTTTCAAATCAACGCCATATTTTAGCAAATACCGACAATATAAAGCTTATGAGGCTATCAGCCAGTGTACGCCTTGTGTGGGCTCGCCACAAGAACTTTGTTCACAAGAGTAACTTTATTATAACTTGTGTTGGTTTATGATTTCCTAGAACGTTTTACTGCTTACGTAAGTTTCTTTTAACAACTATTTTAATTTTTTTAGCTAGCATCGATTCCGTAATAATTTGCAGTGATTTATGTCTGACTAAAACTTATTTTTAAAGAACTTTTAATTCATAAAACGTTAAAAAACCTTTCGCTCTGCCTATAATCGCTTTTTAAGCGTGCGGCTTATCAATGCCCAGTTTAAAATCGAGTGATTTTTGGTTTTAAACTAACAAAAATGTGGTTTAATATTTTATACGTAATATATTAAATTATTAAACGGTGGCAACTAGATTTAATGATGAAATTCCTAAAAGTGGAGCAACGAGTAACCAGTGCTACGAACGTAAACGTACACCAATCTACAAGTTTCGGGACTGCTGCGATTTAGGGTTTACATATACAAGTAAATCAATTTCGACAAGGTTTTATTTAACCTACAATGTATGTCTGTATGTATGTATGTACGGGTCAAATTTTGCAAGTTAAATTTGACTTTGTTAAGGAGTTTTGAATTTGGTGTTCAAGATGTAAATAAAAATATTTAAATGAATTATTTCAAAATCCACTAGGAAGGTCGAACTGAAGAGAACTTGATTTTATCGATTTAACGTTTTTGAGATAACAGTGGGGCATTGAAGCTCCTCTTTGTGATGGATAATAACCTGTTTATATACGGTGTTTTTGTAAAACAAACACCAAAACAAAGAGCTTATAAAAGTTCTCACATACTATAAGATCAAGCAAATGTAACCTTAATTCAAATTTCACAGATACTGGCATCTTTCTAATTTTTTGATTAAAAAATGTGTTTATTTTTATGTGGTAAATTTATTTACTAATATGCTATATCTAACATTCAATGTTTAACTACATAGAACATAAAAATATTGTAACAAATTTCATCATCTGTTTTAGAACTGCTTCATGTAGGTGCTCACTTCAAAAGTTATGCTCTCCTGGTATTTAGTAGGCCTTTATTTGCTCCGCGCGTGGCCTTGTACTTTGAAAACAAACTTTATTTCCATTGTATCAAGTTAAAAGATCATTTTATTCAAGGCCTTTCTTATTATTTAATTAAATTTGATGCCATTGTGTTTCAAGACGCGAAAAAAATTTGTATTCTTTGACTTTCATGTCTGTTGGATACTTTTTCGTTTAATTCGTGAAAGGCCTTGAAAATTGATTTTACGATCGGGTTCAAACTGTCTTTCTCTCGATCTTCCACTTGACATACTATGGCGTTTTCTTTACTGGGTATAACCATATTTGCATTTTGTTTTAAACTCAGCCGTTACTATTTGTTTGTCACTGATTTAAAAAAAAATCGTCTTTAAAGAGAATCGGACTGCCGTCATTATTGTTGTAATTTTTTGTTGCTTTTCTGCTGTAACGAAAGTAGGATTGTGAAAAGTTTTATATGCTTTTGTGATATGTGTGTAGATATAATAGAATAGTGTATGTAACGGTACATAATTAGGCCTTATAACACTCGTGTGATCATATGAAATTTGCTTGACTCGTATATTAGGGTCTCTCATCAGTTGTGTAAACTATTATTTCAATAATTATAAAAGTATAATGCACTTTGTACACTGATCCGTACCCTACGTTTTTTACGTTTTGTATCCATATTGGTTTGCAGAGATGTTGGTTTGTTAAGGCCCTGTTGTTTGATCAGAAGTTAACTCAACTAATAATTAAAATTCGAAAAAAGAATCGAAAATTTGACACATTTCCTTGAGATATTTACCCATTAGTTATGATTTGTAATTAGTTACTTTAAGTACTGATCAAACAACAGGCCCTTAGTGTCGGTTTTCAATCGAAACCTGACATATACAGTGTGTGACATCCATAAGAACATTATATTTTACGTAAAGATAGCTTTAAGTGTTGTTAGCCGTTTAAAGAAGGAGTTAAGTTATTAGCTAAATTACATTTAGTGTAATTCATTTTTATAGGGGACAACGAGCAGCAATGTATAACATTAAGTCTAAGTTAATGGCAAGTTAATTGAGGGATAATTGAGTTATGTCTGATACATTGCATGGCAAATTAGTTAGTATGAAAAAAAAAAGTACAACTTATGTTAACAAAACACTTGTTTTTATGATAATTAGGATGCATATTAACTGTTGTCAAAATATATGTTCGTATGGATGTCACACACTGTATATGTATACATGATTACTAGGAGCGCATGACAAAGAAAAAACCACACCGGAAACTCCTATATATAGCACGTTTATAGCGACACAAGCCCTAGGATGCCTAGTTTTACGTAGATATGACGTAGGCGGGTCTAGCGGGCTGAAAGTGAAACTGGGTTGCACCGTTCCTAGAAATCAATATAATACTAGAAACAATGAACCACCCTCCACGTTATGCATTCCTAGTGACTCGTGGCACTCACGCGTGCCACATGCTTGTGGCAATTTTATAACATAAAAAATATCCTGACGTTTAAAACATGGTTGTCTAGCTCAATGATATTAGCCGTTGTACTTGTTTAAAGGAAAAAGTTGTGGGTTTAAATAAATGGGACCCGAATTTATTTCAATTTTGGAATCCAAACAACATTCAGAGCAATACACTGTGGTTCAGCGTGTATGGAGAGAGTGTCATAAGTCGATTTGTCCAAAACTTCCAACATTATTGGGAAGAAATGCATATATTGTTGTTAATTATGAATTTATTTGATAAAATAAAGGACTTACAATTAATTTAATGTGTATATATTATTGAATAATAATAAAATAAAACAATTAAAAACGTTTCAAAATGCACTATATTTCAATACCGTATAATTAACACTTATAAATAGTAAGTAACATGTTTTCACTTAAAAATATAATAAACAATACCTTAATACTATTTAATTTAAAAAAAAAACTTATATTGAACGCAAACATATTTACTAAGTTTTTTTGTTATGTGCAATTCATGCAGTAGAATGAACCGCACGTAAAGAGTTGTTATCTTAAAAATACTGTAATTAAACTATCTAACACTCATTAGTGAAACTTTAATGAGCTTAGCAATACCTAATGTAATAAACTAATGACAGATTTAGATAAAACACTTTTTTTTTTCCTAGGAAGCTTTCTAAGACCCGTAACTAGTGGGTCAGAATTTAATAAAAGTCGATTTAAAAGATCGGTATTCGTCGCAACACGTGACATTTTTCTAGTATTGTTGAGCCGAAACGCTTTTATATTTTTATTTGTAGCTTCGGCAGCTTCTTCTGATAGTTCTCCTATGGATACCATCATGTGATCGAACTGATCGATTACTTCAGACCCATGAATCAGAACTTTGTGAATGGACGCTGGCAAATTGTACCACGGATATTCCTCAACAAGCTGTCGAGCCGTGTCTAAAGCAAACGATTTAAATCTCTCAGAATTAATTTTGTAACCGGAATTGAGACAGTTAAGAATTGTACCACACCTATCAATAAGCTCTTGCTTAATTCCTGTTATTTCGGCAGAAATGGCAGAGTTAGCAAAAAACCTACGTGCTGTATTCCCATCATTCGAGTTGCCACTTCCTCCGCTACGCGGCTTGTCCACTATCAGACCTAATTTATTTTTAAAAGCATTTTGTATCGTCTTCTTTCTCTCTGCCATTTTTTCCTTTTCTTCATTTAATCGAACTTGCCATTTTTTTACCTCGAGCCGATATGACACGTGCACAAAATATTCAAAAAATCTTATCCATGAATGGAGAGGAGATAATCCAAACTCCAGCGTAGCGGTATCAATTTCTTTGGTCAAACACATGTCTATCTGATTCATCTCTTTGGGTGTAGCCTTGCACAAATAACACCTGCTAGCAGATGCCGTGTCACTTAACGCACTACAAATTTTGCCGTCTACCATTGTCAATTGCAATTGATGATGAACTTGTAATTCATCGCCGCCCGGCAACATACACGTCGATGGTACTAAATTATTAATTTTCTCTTTAAAATAATCTTCTTCGTTCTTAGATAATTGTTTTGTCTCTTTTGCAAATTGGAAGCGAATAGGGCGACAGTACCTAGTTGATGATGGGCGAGGATTCTTCCATAATATTGTTTCTTCTCCTGTTGTTGCAACTATGGACACGAGACGCAAGGGCACATATGATGTCACGAATAAACTTCCATCTTCTAAAGTTGGGTCATCGGAAAAGCACTGCTTATACTCACTGTGTCCGGTACTACCGTCAAAACCCCACTTACCAACTAACATAACATCACCTAAGGTCTCGGGATCGATACTTGATAACAGTATATTTTGAGAATCCAGTATTCTTTTAACCGTGTGGTCCAACAAATTTTGTAACTCTACTTCGGCACTTTTTTCAGTAATAGTTAATTTTTCAGGGTAACACTGTTTCTTGGCTTCTAAAACCTTATGATACGAAGGCAAAACTGGATATTGTTTACTATTAATGAACTCTTTAATTAAAAGGTATTGGTGTTTTGTTAATTTTGCTTCTGTGATCAGCGATAGGATCTCACTTGGATTCACTTCACATTTATGACTATCATTTGGCCCACTACTCGAGGTTGACGAAGTATTTATCAAAGCATTGACGGCCGAGTTATCAATTTTTGAGAGGTCCACTAATCTCCTTCGCTGAGTTCGTTTACTGCAAGACTCAAAATCTTTCTTCGGTCGACCGAGATTTGATGTCATTTCTTGACCAGTAAACTGATTTTCTCTCGCAGATACCGACTCATTCTTTGCTATATCTATAGTTTCAAGGACATTTAACCATTTTTCATGTTTTCTGACTAGTTCATATTTATTCCTTGCTGCTTTTTTCCAGTAATCTGCGATCCTTTGGATTATGCAATTAACGCGTTTACTTAGAACTTCGATTTCAACGTTTTCAGCTTCCGGCACCATTTCCAAAACTGTCTCTAGTATAATTCGATATTTTTCTATCTGTGATCCTTTAGCAAGATGCCATAGTTCAAATATGTGCATTCTTGTAAACTGAACTTGCAAAAAAGAACCTGTAAGAAAGAAAACCAAATACATTAGAAATTGACAAATATCGTAGCATCTTCTACGAACAACGTAGAGGACGAATTAATAAAACATCTAGCAAAATCTAGCAGAAGATGACTATTGGCACACTAACTAGACTTTTATACGCTTTTTAAACAATCAAAATTATTAATGGTACAGAATGGCGTCATTGATAAAACTCAATGGTAATACACAAACAATTTAAATATTTTTATAAAATTAGGTGTCTCGTAGCTCTCAAATAAATATAAAATGTATAGTAAAAATAGCTAGTAAAAATATTATTATTAAAACACATACCTTTGTCATTAATTTCCATGATGATTCAATAGAGTTTATCACAAAAAGTTTTTAGAAATCCGTCAACAAACAACTTTCACTTTAATGATCTATTGATAAGACTAATTACGCGGTTTAAGTGTGTTCACTTCGGAGGTCTGAAAAACAATGATCCCGAATGATTACTTCAAAACTATTTATAGTTTTAAGTAGGCTGGTAATTAATGTGTTATCAGAGAAGTACAAATCATAGCTCGGCTATTGTTGATTATTTGGACTTATGACCTATGAGCGGGACCATAGTGCAATATAAGGATTTCTTGAATATGTATGCAAAAATTATGAATAGTCTGATTAATTATCAAAATTCAATAACAATTGGTTACTTGACAGTTGTAACAATTAAATATAAAAAGTGTTGAATATGGTAGTTTACACTAAAAAAATAACTGCACATATTTTTATTTGCAATAAAAAATATGATAAGTACTTTATTTTTGGAAAATAACATCGTCGTTTTTTACCTGTGGCTCCAATGAACCCAAACGCTAGCGGCCATGACTGATTTACGTGTGACGTCACTGCAGCCTAAATACAAAGTTGTCAAACATCTTCGTAGTCAAAATAAACGACTCGAAAGCTTACCATAATTGTATTCGTGAGAAGATGCACTAAATGGAGGCGGGATATTGAAAGGCAGATAGTGCAAATCTGCCAAAAGTGGACAGATGTTAACTTCGAATCTCGACGTGCCAACTGCAACCACTTCTTTCAATGTTGAGGATTTTTAGGAACGTATATAAATAATTTTTCAGGAGTTATGATCGTCGTACTTCTACACATTGGTAGGTACGGCACACGTCTTATAATTAGACATTTTCACAAAATATATTTTTAAAACTTTATCCTTTCGCTTAAGTTGGCTTTATAATAATTCGGTTCGTTGTTTTATGTGTAGTGACGTCACCAACGACGAAAGTCACGTGACCTACCGTTTACGCGCGTATTTCAAATTAATTTAGTTATAAACGTGTTTTTTCTAATAATTAACATTTTTTCTAGAAACAAAATAATGTGAGATGTATAAAATAAGCAAACGCACATTTTAAAATACTTTTCTGAAAACTGTCAAGTAGCCAATTTCGGCAATTAAATGGGCAGCAGGATATTTGTTTTGGGATAAGTTAATAGTCTATATTTTAACTTTCCCTTACAATGCCCAAAAGGTAAGGTATCTTGCCAGGGAATACAGAGACAAGATAATATTTAAAAAAATTACGTGGATAAAAACTTTTTTAAGTTACTTGATTTCCAATTGGTCAGTATTTCTGAACAGTCGGTTTTTTTTGATTAGTCGCCTACAAAGAGATAGAAAAAGATATCCATTTTTGGACCTTCTTACCACACAATAAGGTAAGAAATGAATTTATCTTTGGGCCGTTCAACCCACATCAGCGAAGGACAGGGTCAACTCGGTACAAATTGTACTAGGCCCTCATATTCAGCAAGAGATTACATTTGCCTGAACACACACACACATTGATAGCCAGTCGCACACCTGTGCTATAAAATAAGGAAAAAGCGTATAGACGACGTCCAATACAGCCAGTGTACACGGAAAAAAATAACAGTATTCTTGCTGGATGACAAATAATAGTAGTTTATGCAACAGTTGTATAAGAGAGGTCAAAAAAGACGAGTGGTGTGGTTACGATGTGAGCCGCAGGCGAACATCGTAAAGCAAGACGCCACGAGTATTTTTTGAATTAGTTATACACCGTTGCATACAATACTTTTTCTACGACTAGGTTTCAAATAAAATGCAAAATTAAATTAATATACCTAGGTTAGAATACGAACGAACGAAACACAGAACGACAAACGAGCGAGAAACATTCGAAAACAACAAAATATGTGTCTATGGTTAACTTTGTTTTTAAATTGATGTGCACTTGACAGGTTACATATTTTTAAAAAAAGTTGCACAATCGATTTAACTTGTGAAATAGGGACTAAAAAACACCTAATGATTTGAGAAATGAATTCTTTTACCTGATTGATCGATTTTAATATAGCTGCGTTCTGGTTGGTTGATACCAAATGAAATGTTTTTTTAAAGAGTTAAATTAGTAAAAGAGTTTACATACCAAAAATAACCTAACGTTCCGATTGACAGTCAATGTGTATTGTGATTGGTGGTTTAATTTGGTGAAGTATTTTGATTGGTTAAATTAACCTAGGTGTAAGCTTTGGCAGCTAGGCATATCGTTTTGGCTCAAAAAAGCACAAGTGCTGTTAAGGGGAATAGACTAGATAGACTTTTCTACGGAATTTTCTGCGGACATATTATCTATATTCTTATATTAGTGTTCGTGACTATATAAATGACAGATAAAAGTACAGGAGTAGGAAAAATATATTTAACAGGGTGTTTCAATGTCAGTTAGGCAGGGCTTAGATTTTAAGTCGTAAACTATATTGTCTTTGACCTGTCATCGTATTGTCATTGTTTTGATAGCTCTTATTTACTTAACAGTAATGGCATCCGAGTTCATTGCAATACCATAACAGGACCATAAAAGGCCCTGGTTCTCAGGATCTTTTAGCATTTTGTGATATTTCAATCTTTATCGCACACTTCTAGTACTTAGGGGCACTTGTACAAAATAGATACACCTTCATACTCAATAACAGAAACTAAATTGTATGTAAGAAATACGGTAGATGTATCTTTCCCTGCCAGCAGCCATATAATAAAAACGTCAGCAATCGTTTCCGAAATTAAAGCTGTCTAATGAACTTAAAAAAAAATTATTTCAGTAATTTTTATTTTCATCGAGTTTAAACAACATAGTTTATAAAAAGAATAAACCAGTTGCGTTTTTTTTAAAGGCCGTTAATCTTTTACGATACCAACGGCTAGGCTGTTTAATTAGATAGAGCAAACCACTTGATTGAGTACATTCGAGTACAGGTTTACTTGAATTTGTCTTCTCTCGTGAATCGAATCTACTGTAATGTTGCAATGGAGCACTTGTGCAAACGCGTAGCTATTCTTTATTGCCGTGTATAGACTTTTGGTTTAAATTGAGCGCGGTCACGTTGAACGGATAGAAATGATGCTATCACTCTCCGATTAATGCCGCTTTTCCGCCTTAGACCTGGCTGTCTCACCTGTTATAAGGGGCGGATGCAATATAAGTGCGTTGAACACTGCATCAGTTATAATCTCCTGGTATTCGGACTCATTGTCTTTTTGTGTTTTGTCACGTGGTTACTGTGTCACGAATGTCACGATACGGTGCTAAGCTTTGGGTGAAATTGCGTTATTTTTAGTGAAAATGCTAAGTGTTAGTTGAACGTTCCATGATTAGTGATTGATGCGCGAGTGACAAATGACACGACTAAAAGTTATGAAATTTACGTTTTTTATTTTTAAGTATAGCCGAACATAACGAAAAATTCAAGTCATCTTTTTAAAGCTTGTTTTGATTTTTGCATTGGCGTAAGTCAATTTAAGAAAAAAATACAATTTACTGCTAATTTTAGTTAATTATTCGTGTTTGTGCTACGAGCTCGTAGCGCTACGCCGTAGACAAATGAGACAAAATTAAACCTTTTCATCATACTAATGCTGAAATGTCTCTATTCTGCTAGATAAAACCGTATTATCTTTGACATGTTGTCGTTATAGTCAACGTTACAATATAGGACTTGTATATTTGACAGTTATGGCAGCCTAGTTAATTTCGGCACTCGAGAAAAAAGTAATCGTAGTGGTCTCGTTGGTTGGTTGGTTGAACGAATAATCGGATTTGATGAATGATGTACATCTTGAGATTTTTATAGCATGAACGACGTGTTGTTAGTGCTTGACACAATAAAAACAAACATTGACAATCCTGTACGTACCACTTCAATGTCATAGAGCAATCTTAACTGAAGTATGTAAAATATTAATAAATTGTCAGTTTTGTGGTTTACTTATTATACTTATTTTAAGTTTTATAATTGTTATATGAATTTTATTATGTTATGACTACTTATGATATATGATTGTAATTTTTTTCATTGATGAAACGATTTCGCTTTTTTCTTTATAAGGGGTTTCAATGAGTTTTAGGACATTGTCAATATTTTCTTTATAACTGTATAATGATGTACAATTATTTGCTCTATGACGTTGAAGTGGTGGTTATTGATAACAGGATTGCGTCAAGCACTAACAACACGTCGTTTGTGCTAGGGAAATCCCTAGGTTTACATGACTAACTATAAGCAAATTGCCGGATGTATGTTTGTAGCTTTAAAAAATTTCGAACCTAGAGAGAGCGGAACGTCGGCTGCGTTAAGATTCCACTGTTTGTAACGCCATCTATTAGATTCTCCAAATATTACTCCAGTCTTGTGTACAAATGAGCTGACCTACGAATTTTTCAAGCAAGCTTCCAATAACCTATGCACTCTTAGTAGCTCCTGCGTTGCCGTTTCTTACGTCACAGATAACAGAATACAAGTACAGATACCCAATCTCATAGAGCAAAAGCGTGCCGTCCTAATGTAGACAATTCGGTAGACAATTTTAGTCCCGTAGTTACACCAGTAGATGCCGTATCTGAGCCACCACTGGATGCTGGCAGCCTACCTAATAGTTTTAGTAACGTATCACCAGATGGCATTGACTTCAAGAATGAGACGTCAAGAAAATTGTTGACTTAAAATTAATATGTAATGGCTATAATCCTACCGGTGACATTGTGGTAGCGTTTTATTAATTCATAGGAACATCTGCCCTGATTAATGATGTCCAGGACAAAATAGGAATGTTTTAATGACATGTTTGGGAAGTTTTTTGCTGACAATAAATAAAAGCAATATGTAAAAATAACTGGTTTATTAGGTTTAAAGAATTTATTTTCTCATAAGAATTTTACAATTCACTTACATGAGAATTAAGAATAAGTTAAAAATAGTTTGGTGAGCGTATTTAAGCGTGCGTATTTACATAAAAAGGAAATATCGCCTTCAACTTCAACTTTATCCGAATCCAACGAAACAAAGTTTCATACACTCGGCGTCAAAAAAATCGCACCTTTTGGTATGTTGACTTCAAGCAGCTATAAACCCTATTTAATCTAAGATAAGGTATGAGTGTGGGGCCTCATTTTAAAGGTTATTGAATCCTTTAATTAATAAAAATGTGATAATGATTACTAAGCTTAAAAAAATCGTTTTTCATTAATCGTTTTGCGGGTGGTAGGACCTTGTGCAGGGTCCGTCCGAATCGCTACCACCATCTTATCCATTAACCTACTGCCAAACAGCAATGTTCGCATTGTTGTGTTCCTGTTTGGGGATAAGACAGCCGGTGAAATGACTAGCATTGAGGCATTCCATCTTGTCCTCAGGGTTGGCAACGCATTTGCAGTTTTAGGATTGCATTGCAGTCTTGTGAATGCGAATGTCTATGTGTCACAGTTTCCACTTACCATCAGGTGGCCTGTGTGCTCGTTTGTCTTATCTATGCCATAAACAAAAAAAAAAAAAAACGCCAAAATTACACAATCTAAAAACATAACAAAATTAAAAAATACAGTAAAACAAATTCTTAAAACTTAACTTAAAACCTAGTGTTACCTCCCCTAGCCCTAATTACAGCCTCCATGCGATCCTTCATTGACCTCACCAACGTCACGATGCGTTCTTGAGGAATGTCACTCCACTCCTCGACGACGGCGTCCCGAAGCTGTTCAAGGGTGGCAGGGGCAGTATCACGAGACCGCACCCGGCGTTTCAGATCATCCCAAAGGTGCTCTATGAGGTTCAGGTCAGGACTTCTCGCTGGCCACTGCATCACGGGGATCCCAACCTGATCCAGGTAGTCCCGAACAATCAACGCCGTATGAGAGCGGGCGTTGTCGTGCATGAATGTGAATTCAGGCCCGACAAAACCAGCATACGGGACCACGTGGTCCTCCAGGATCTCTGTGATGTACCGATGAGCAGTCAGGGACCCCTGGCCACGTCCACCTCCAGAGCGGGACACGCACACAAGGTCGGTTTTGCCCGATTTTAAAGTTTATTAACTGTGCTTTCAAATGATACTAATATTGGTAGGGTACAATAAATAAGTTAAGAGCTTTATTCGCTTGAAGTCAAAATTTCAAAAGGTGCGATTTTTTTGACGCCGACTGTAGTTTAAATGTTTGTACACAAACTGTCAGCGCGTTTTGATACTTCAATGGTTAAAGATAGCACGTTGTTCGTTCCGTGTTTGTACTAACATTTTAATACACCGAAACCGCCAAAACAGTATTTTGTAATATTCATTTATATTCGTCAAGACATTATTTTCTCTATTGTTTTTTTGTTTTTAATATTAAAGAAGTATTTTGAGTATTGATTTTACGCATCAAACAAGAATTTGTAAAAACGAAACGCTTGGGGTCTGTGAGTGCATAGTAGTTTCGCGATCCGTGATGGCACCATATTCTAGTGACAGTCAGTACCTGACAGGACAGGTGTAGCAAGCTTGAAAGCTTATAAGTTTTTTATGAGTTAGATGGAGTTAATATAAAATTTATTGCATTTATTAAACTTGTAAAATATACCCTACTTTATGTAGAGAAGGATGTTTTTGATGTAATTAAGGTACATTGAATTTATTAAGGTGCAAAAATCATTCAATCTTCACGATTACTGATTCAAATGTTTCGCTCGATACCTGTGACGCCATCTATGAGTTTATTAAAGTAATAATTATACGTTGTTCGAGTTGGGAGGCCATGCTTACGTGAATGAAAGTTTGTTGACCCTTTTTATTTTGCTAATCTTGCTTAAACATAATGCTATATACAGGGTGATTGGAAGGTAGAGGTAAACCTTTAAGGGGAAGCTAGTACAGACCATTTAGAACCATTTGAGCCATGGTCGTCATAGACGAAGTCTCACAAAAAAAAAAATATTGATCATTATGTGTTTTTAAGAAAATATCCCAAAATAATAACAATCGAAGTTAGGGTATCATCAAAGAGTATTAATTTACTTATTTGGATCAAAAAGTTTTCAATGTTGTTTCAAAATGTTCCCCCTTAATTTGGTTTGTAGGTCCTAATTTCCATATTTGCCTAGATATTCGCGTAAATGATACCTCAAAAGAAAGACGAATAACTACACATGTTTTTAAAAAGGTTTAAATTATTATCACACGCTCTGTTTTTTTTTTAAATGCCGTTAAAGCAAAGGGTTTCTTAAACTTTAGAAATGTTTCGGGTATTCAAATGTCTGTAAAACAAAATTCTGATGACAAAGATACTTGAAACCTATTTTGTTAGAATGCTTACACATTATTCTAATGAAATTAAGTAAAAAATTATCAGTTTTTTGTTTAAATTAGCCACTATTAGCAATTAATTGTGAAATTTTGGGATATTTTCTTAAAAACACATAATGAACAATAAAAAAAAAATTGTGAGACTTCGTCTATGACAACCATGGCTCAAATGGTTCTAAATGGTCTGTACTAGCTTCCCCTTAAAGGTTTACCTCTACCTTCCAATCACCCTGTATAACTTCCAACAGACAGATATATGTCTGTTGGAAGTTTTGCTTAATAAATATCGGTTTTTAAATTTATGTTGTTAGGGTATGAGATCTTTTTCAATATTCAAGTTTTAGACCTCTGGCGACTACGGGATCTATCTTGAATTGTAAAAGCAATAATTTGTCATTATTTATTAAGTTATGGTAAAAGCTGTCACACTGTATAGGTGAAAAACTTACGTAAATGACCTCTTGGTGTAGTGTATAGCACACCTGTATAGGCATACCATTTGACAGTGTACATAACTTAAAAAAATTACGTAATTTTCATTTTAGTTTCGTAACTACATGCAAGAGGTGTTTTACTTAAGTTTTTTCCAGGGAATAAATACTTACGAGATTACAAAAAACTTTACATTTTTGCTGTGTGGGTAGATAAAGTGCATTGTGAGCATTTGGTATTATTGCGTGTTACGTATTTCATAAAGCATTGAAGTTTACAATGTAAATTCAAAACTATTTTTGCGCCGAAATATTTTATCTTTAATAATAATTTATGTGAGACTATGAACATGAAAAAATACTCTTTTATCATTCTTATTACTTTTTTATATGAAAAATCAGTAATTTCGTGGTTTCTGTAGATCCACACATACATACATACATGCATACATACATACCTTCACGCCTTTATTCCCAGAGTGGGGTAGGCAGAGCTACAGAATTACTAACAACTCCACTGGAGTTGTTAGATCCACACATATTATCACTAAAAAGTTTAAATTAAGAAACATTGATTGATTAGTATAACATAACGTAACATGAAATATTTCTAAATACCTAAAAGTACCGCCGTAAAACTTTTATTTTATTAAATGCACATAAAAAAATTAAAAGTTTTAGAATTCACAAAACTTTTTAATTCATCAATTTTAATGTCCTACGCGACTGTGCCTTGACACTCCGTGCTTCGTCCGTCTGCTAAAACTAATCTTCTTTTATCCTATGCACTCCTAGTACAACTCGGAACTGATCTGAAGAAAGTCTGCTTCACGGCCGGACGACAGACCGGTATGGTTCGGTGGGCTTGGTAAGTCAGACACGCCTCTGCAGGAGGCCTTATTAAGATAGAATGTTGTATTTAAATAATCGTCAAAATGTATAGAAATAGAGAATGAAATAAATAAAAATAATTATAACTAATTTACAATAATAAACTACATAAAAATAACACAAAAAATAATGTGTGTATCAACCCAGATATGAAAGGAGTTAACATTTAAACTGCCGTTACTTATTTATTTATTGCAAGAAAGTGACAACACGCACTTTAACAAGCTCGTTTCATAATACCACACCTAGTGTATTAAGCCTTTCATTATGCACCACTCGCAGAAACTTCGTATCCTTTAGATATTTTATGCTTCCATCCTCTTTTATTCTCTTGCTAGTAAGAAACTTGTTGGCTGGTCAACCTTTTGCATTAGTAACAAAAATGATATTAAAATAATTACTCTGGAATCTAAATCGACTCCAACTTATACGCTCCTTGTGACTAGACTAGATGTTGGAACGGCTCTACGGAGAAACCGAGTCATAGTGATTGGGTCTCGTGCACTTTGTATCTAGCAGATACCAAGACTTTATGTAACGCTAAGAGGTAAAATGCAGCATGCACTGAATCTAGGGTGCAGAAAAATCAATTTCTACCTCACGTGGAAATCAATCGCCGTCTTTTTACACACATGCATTGGTCAATACGTTAAAAGAGCTCGTTTTTATAAGTAAGACGGTTGCAAATTAATTTAACCATAAAAAGCTAGTGGAACGATAATGCATTTATAATATAATATAATATGCACATGTCTATTGAAGTGATTATTTGAGGTGTTTAGGCGTGGGTGCTTTTTTTTCATTTTTTTTTGTGATGGCTTACTTTGGCCATATTCATAAAAATGATTCAATAACGAATGTGGCAGTAGAAAAATGCAGTGTTATTTAATTGTCTCACAAACAGTTAAATAGGAAAAATTACGCTAATTTGGTCGAAACGCCAATTTTTACGCGAAAGATGACTATTCTAGGCGGTAAAAGCCATAATTAGTCTTTGAACTCTTATACACACTCATAAAATACACGCACACAAACACACAAACCGCTTAAAGTCATGCGTTTAAAGTCGGAAAAATATATTTATCACTTTTAACACAGCACATTTTGTAACAAGAGTGACGAGGATGACGGTATATCAAAGGTTTTCAACTCCACTGAAGTATAATAGTGTGAGTATACCACCCACTCACGTGAAAACGACATTCATATCTAACAAAGCCATATCGTCGGTGAAACTGCAAAACCGCGTAAGTAACATTTTAAATAAGGAGCAAAATGCATCTTTTCATTAAGACAGTAAAGTTTATTTTGCTCTATCATAAATTTGTTAGTTTCGCGGTTTTGCAGTATCACCGACGATATTGAATTATATTAGTTTTACAAATTACATTCATGGCTGTCACAGTTAAGGTTGACTTTAGTGTTATAATCAATATGACTTACGACCTTTGATACTATGTAAAGTGCATCTCTTTGAACGTTATGTCTTCCTGGTAGCGAAAACTGGGAAATCAGCGTCTGAAACAATCTCCCCTAACTAGTTCCCCCAATTTGCTAGCAAGTTGGGAGATACTTGAATGCAACAAACGTAACGTGTTGGCACACGTGACTGTTTCTTATGTGTCCTTACTAGCCTTAGCCCGCGACTTTGTCTGCGTAGAATTAGTAATTTAGGTAGCTTATTTCTATCCAAGCTTATTTTTTATCATTGCTTTCTTTTAAATAATAAAAGAAAATGACGATTTTGATTTTTAATTAATTATCAATAATGCGTACAACCAAATTTAACGAACAGATAAATAAATGATTAGTAACTGCGACATATTATTTAGTTAAAACGTGTTAACGTTTTTGTAAACTACGTTTTTTGATTTCCCGTTCTTTGCCACGTGAAGATTTTGTGGACTTGAGACTCGTGAGCACGCCATAAATAGTTGTCCATGGGATAAACAGTTATTAACTAAATGTACACCTGCATCTTTACTTTCAGTGAATGTCTTTGTGCCTTATTTATTGTCATCGCGAATTCTCATCAATGATCATTTTAGGAATCGAAGTTAACGTCAACGAGGTCATACACAGGCATTGAGTGCCGTCGCTGTCGCAGTCGCCGTGTGTGTCGTCATGTGTGCCGGTGGGCACTGCCCCCTCCCCGCACGCCCCTCTTAATAAACGGAAAGTTCACTAGTCGCGGCGCGACACTCCCCGCGTCGGGCCACCGGTCCCTGAACGAGACCTCAGCGACGTTGCTCTCAGCGATATACCCATTCCACAACCACGTCGACGCTCGGCACCGAATACTACTAGGGGCGCATGAACATGAAGAGTTCCGCTGCGAGTGTTTCTTGTATTTAACACGGAAATACTGTAGTTTTCTTTGTTCACGATCTCTATTTGACATTATTTTTACTCTTCTTGCAATGTTAGACGCGTCAAAGGTAGATTTGTGTTTTTAATTACCTGCATTTACTTTAACGAGAATTGAATTGGTCCTCCATAAGTCGATGGGCAAACAATATATTTTACTGCCTTGAATCTCGGCCCTGTAAGTAGCTTCACCGACTTCGACCCCGTCAGCTCCACGTGGTCATGGCCGAAGATATTAACTTACAAGATTTGACCCGTACATACATTGCAAATTAAATAATAGCCTGTAAAAAAGGTAATCGGTCACGTTTACGTTTCCCATTACTTTCGGTCAGAGTATTTTCGCGAGAGTGGGTTCAAAAAGTTTATAAATAAAAAGTTTGTGTTGTAGTTCAAATAATTCTGACGAGTTGCAAGTGATGGCGATAGTACCAGGAGCGCATGTTTAAGCTTAACTGCGCATGTGCTCTTTTTTATTTGTGTGCCGTGTGCATTGAAGCCCTCTTACTAGTTTGCAAGCACACTAGTAAGAGGTCTTTCATGCACACGGCACACAAATAGAAAAGAGCACATGCGCAGTCCAGTTCTAATATGAACACTAGTAAGAGCTCCTGAAAGGTTAAAGTTTTGAATTTATTTTAAGTGTGTTTAAGGAAACAATTTTATCAAATTTTACATAAAACATGTTGAAAACCACTGGTAGATGGTTTTATTACGCCATCTGTAAGCAAATACGGACATTAACTATTGCAGGCAGTCAGTTCACGTGATGTTGAGCTAGACACGACAGTGTTAATAACTCCTCTTGATCATGTATTCCTAGTACGTTTCATTGCTTACGATAATTTCTGCCAAACAAAAATATTGAAAAAAAAAACGTTTTTTTAGATGCAATAGATTCCTTATTAACTTGCAATGTTTTATGTCTGAGAAAAACTTAATTTCCAAGAACTTTTCATTCATAAATCATTGAAAATCCGACGGAACATTTATTATCGTTTTTCGAACATGACTTAACAAATACTTAGTTTAACCAAGATATTTGGGTTTCATATAAACGAAAAAAATACATTTTAAAAGGTAAGAGGCTTTTAATTAAGTTGTTATTTATTAATGAGTTTTCGGCAGTAGATTATCAAGTAAAAATAATCTCTGAATGAATTTGCTAAATGCGGACTAATAATAACAAGCGCTACGAACGCAGACCTACACAAATGTACGAGTTTCCAGGCTGCTTTGAATTTGCTTTATAAACAAGTACAAGCAATTACTTTGTAAGTTCACCCGAATGCCAAAAATAAGGGTAAAGTTTTTTTTTACAAATGAAATTATATTAGTTATTTTCTTTGCAACTTTTAGGCCTAGCTGTAGCCCTCCACGTGCTTGGTGAATGCCGCAAACGCTGCAGAACGCAACTATTATGTTAGAGTAAGATGAAATCGTCTTATTCCAAGCATACGGAGCGGGCATAAGATGCAACCGCTGGACGCTGCTAACGTTTCTGGTTTCTATCGACCTTAAATATATGAGGTTGACATATGTATAAGCGCATGTCGCGAGTTTCGTCAACTTAAATCAATCGTTTACATTTTGTTAATTTTCTAAAATCGTTACAATAGCATTATGGATCTGGACTAGGCCCTCTGTGAAGACACTGAAGACTGAGCTTGACTGATTTGGTAATCTCATAAGTAATCTATAATATTTTATCATGATATTTTTTTAAATGTTAATATTTACATCTGATTGTTTTTATTTAATGTTGAGGTTATTTCTAGTCTACTTAGGAAGTCAAAAAGGACCGAGTGCTTGACCATTCTACTTTCAAAATTAGTTTTTCACTTCTCAGGCTCTAAAATGACTCATAACTCATGTAACGGTTCAGCGTTACTCTTATAAGATAAATCTACATATTTAAACTTAAAAACTAAAACTATACAATTAATACTAATAAAAACAATATCACACTAAACCTACTTTCAAACTATATTATAATAACGTTTTACTATTAAACTAACTTAAAATAACACACTAAATAAAATAAAAGTAAACTAATTTACAAACAAACTGAATGGAATCAACATATTTACTATTAGATAAAACTAGACACGAATACAAAGGACTATATCACCGCTGCATCTAGCGATAAGGCCCGGCTGCGCCGGCGCCGCGAGCGAGTGACGCGCCCGGCCGACACTACCTTTACGACAGTGACAGCAGAAGGTCAAAATTAAATATTTTATTTTGAGATTCCTCTACTACTTACTTCTGGTGCAGTGATTCAAGTTATTTGTACTCTAAATACAATTAACAAGTTTTAATTTAATTAAGCGCCTGTGGTTCCCCAAATCGGGTGAGTGTTGCGAACATTTTATTACGTAGAATAAGTAAATGTAGCATACTAAGTTACCATTTCATAGTTTGAACATTTATGCTTTTAATCATCATTCATGATCGTTATCAATCATTTTAAATGCATCATTATAACTAACTGTAATAAAATCTGCTTGAATTGTACACTTCCATTAGATTCTAGAAGGTTCACCCTACCCTCAACTTAAAAAGGTAACATGTAAAACTAGCAATTTTACTTCTTTTGTTAAATAAATTATTAATTTCAATATTAACTGTTTACTCATGCTATTTTCTCACATTGTTATTATTTCCTGTCCTTTAAATAGTCTAAAATTCATTGTAATTTCCAATCTTTCTTTCTTACTCTAAAAGTTGATTTTGTTTGTGACTGCCACATCATTGATCACCATTTAGTGCTTGGGGTTCACCTAACCAGCCTTCATAATGCATCTGCATAAAATTTCATACCCAAAAATCCCGATGTCCTAGTCACTAACATGAAATTGGACTTTTCATGAAATGACAAATTTCCGGGAATTTCAGGGACCAAGTCTGGGGTTCAAAGAGGACCCACCTCGACCTATTGCGCATGCTCCCGCGCATTCCCGGCCAATCCCGTGAATCCCGCGATCCGGACCAGTGACCCAGAAAAGTGACACCAGCTGCCTCAAGACCCGTGCAGTGCAGGGAAGTGACCCCTTAAAGGATTTGTTTCGCGCGGATGTATGCCCAGCCAGTAATTTAAGTTACCCGGGCATTTTTTTTTTCTAGTGTACCTATCGTTTTTCACGTGTCTGACAACTTCATTCAATCTTTTTTACATGATTATGTTAAAAACTTTGACTTGTAGCTAAATTACAAGATAAACAATACTCTTACGTTTAAAATGATGCTACTAGAAGTATTCAATAACGTTAAATTTACAGTTTTTTTGTTATTTTTGTTCCCTAAGACCCCCAATTTTTTCCGCGTCCAGGGCTGGTGTTACATTTTCGAACTTCAAATAAACAAGTTTGGAAACTTTTGTCGTACATGAAAACATTTGTTTTTGGGAGTCTAATATGTGAATTTACTAAAAACGCCCTTAATTTGTCTCCTTTAGAGTTAATATTTAACAAAAAACTAGTTTAAATTGTGTCCACCACATTCGACATAAGGGGAATTCCCCCTTTCCGTTACCGTATATTAGGCTTAAGGTATCATTTTTATTACCAAAATATATCTTTATTTTCATCTAGAAACTTTTGTTTTCACGTAGCAGCACAATAATTGTCTTCAAACGGTCAGTAAACGAAAAAATTGTGTGTTGAAGTGTCGTGCTTTGCGTGGTTCAAAATGGGTTCCACCACTCCGTTACCAAGATTTGAAGGTAAAATCTTTATCTTTATGTTGTTGTGATACATTTACCTAAAAAATTGTTTATATCTAAACTCAATTTCACTAAAATATCTTTACAATCAAGATCGAATGCATATTTAATTTGTATTTCAAAGTGCAAAACATTACTTCCGTTACTTCCCCTTTCGTTGCCATGTCGGCAGTCATGTATAAGGGGAATCTAAAAAGTAACGGAATGGAAACATAAAGTTATGATTACACTGAGATCACATTTGAATAAATTATAGTATTTACATAGGTAAATTTATTTGTACCACAAAAGTAACTCATCTTATACGGTTTGCAAAATTATCTTTAGAATAATGCAACGTGTTATTTTTAATCTGCTGCGTAGTTGCAATAACATTAACCGCAGATATCTCAATTAAATTTAAATAATACGACTAAACTACCTACATTTGTTATAGAAATGGCTCCTCTCACAGCTGCCGAAAAACAAAAACGGTATCGGGAAAGGATTAAAAATGACCCTATTAAATATGAAATCCAAAGAAAAAAGGACGTGGCGAGAATAAAAAAAAAAAAAAAGGCAAGAAAAATTGCAACTACCAAACTATCAAACTATCCCGAAAAATGAAGCATCCACCAAAGAATAGGTACCTACCTAATACCATTGCAGTTGCTCATAATTTGTCTCTCAATAATAATCAGTATTGGTCAGGAAAGTCTAAAATGTAACTACTATAAATATGCGATAACCATAACCCTCATTTTGCTTTGGTCAGTCGGTTTAATAAAGCTTTTGTGGATTTGTGATCTTGGTATAACTGCAGCCTTATGATTTCTTTACCATTATTTTCGTTACCGTCCTTTGAAAATAATTAACATTTTATTTTATTATTAAATCCCCAATTGATAAACATTGCAATTTGTGTATTATATGGATAAACTTTTTACTAAAGTATCCACGTATAAATAAATTTGTCGGGTAAACCTCATAACGTCCAACTGGTAAAGAAAATTGTAAGTAGTTTTGGTCGTCTGGTAACGAAATAGTTACAATAATCGTAATTTCTTTCAAATTAGTTCATAATGTTTTAAAAATAAAACTTATTTTCATAACTTACAATATTTTCAAGTAAGTAAAGCATTTGTTTATCCCCATTTTACTTTCTTTCAATTTATATCAATAAATGTATATGGTAACGGAAGGGAAACAAATATGAGTCCGAGCCACTTTGAAATCGCTGTATAAATTTAATTTCCGTATGTTTTACAAAACCATTGCTAAATTAAGATACCTAAGACTACTAAAAATGCTTCAACACCCTTAAAGTTCAACAATTAATAAGTTTGGAAAAAAATCATCACAAATCTGTTGGTACAACTTTGAAAAAAAATGCCCACCCGCGACCTAAAGTCGATTTTTGTAAAATCATAATAAATTAATTAAGTATATTTTATTCCGGCATTTTTAATTCACTACATTATTTTCTACTTGCGACTCTAAACGTCACACTCATAACTAAATTATGTAAGGATTTTTAAAGAAACGTCAGAAAACAGAGATCGACTGAAATTTAAAGCTAGCTGTTCAAAAATCTGAAATATTACGATATCAGTGTACTAGGAGCTCATGACACGCCGACAATTGTAGTAGTGGTAGTTGTAGCCACTACATAGGCACAGTGTAAATATTATGTGTATTTCAAAAGAACGTAGAACACACTCACGTGCACCAGTCTGCGGCAGTCTGCGCGTAGCGCTCGTAGAGAGAGAACGTATGTCCTTTTTTACGAGGTGACCATGAGTTCCTGGCGTACGTATTAACAAAGAAGGGAGATGACTTTCCGGTGCGACTGCTACCTAAAGATTATGCCTTTCTGTAAAATAGTTAAAGCCGTATTGCTTTAACTGTTGAATCATTGACTAGAAATATATTGTAAGAATATTACATATACTTTACATTCCTATCTACAATAATAAGTTAACATTAACGATATTTTATCTGTTAGCCCTAATAATAAAAGTCAAAGAGTAAAAGAAGGGAACCTAAAAAAAACACACTATATATTATTTTTGCATTTTATTTATGACCATTATTTATCATGAGATTATAACCCATTATGTTTTTTTAACTAAATAATTTTATGTTTCAATCCGCTTGAAAAAGTCGACATTCCTTTTTTTTTCGCAGGCACCCCTGAACACGAAGCTGCTCAAGCCGCTGCAGATCAAGGTAACGATCACGGCAGAATCTTGTTAAGCCAATAATTTATGTACTATTATTGGGAGGTAGAAACGGGTCTTGTGTGCCACTTCAACCTTCGCTGATCTTTTTGATTAAAGGTCACCGTAAAGGCCCGTTGCACTAATTTCCAGATGCTTTAGGCAGTGAGGAGTTGATATTGTATCTCTTGTGTATCCATGATATATATATAAAACCCTAGGTTGATGACTCGTACTTCTGTTGCGCATTAGTGGTCCACAAGAACAGAGGATGTGCATTGCTGTCTCGTCTGCTTCCTGACAGAACCTGTATGTTGCGACTAAGGCAATCATTTCGAAATAAACCACATTTTTACTTTACTTATTTTTTTTAAACTTAAATCACTCATCATTTTTAAAAGCGCATGACATAAAAAGTACAGCTCTACGTGTCGTAGCCTATGACTTCCCTACGCCTCTTCCCTATTTTACTCGATCGTTATAAAAAAAGAACAGACGTCAATTACATTTATATTATATTATTATATTTATTGCTATATCAATGAAAGTAAAAGCAGCAACTTTACTAAAGCATTAAATTTAATTGACATATCTGAGTGCTGAAGAGAGTAACATAAGGTACTTTACTTTTAGTCAAATTGACAATTATATTGTTTAAACTCAGGGAAAAGTATAATTTACTGTCATCACAACCATTCTTCTTTTCACATTTATTACGTACCACAGTAAGAATAAAAACAAGATGCCAGAAAATAATTTCATATGTATTAGCAACCGTCACTTTTAGTGATGATATATAATAATAATTATCTTAAACTGCCTTACCAATTCTCATGCTACCTAGTGTCTGTCCGTCTGGAAGCTGAACAGATGCACAGATAGACACATAAACACAAAAACCCCCTCATTTACGTTGTGGGTTGCTTGCAAAACTTTTGGAAGCATCAGAGTTAAACGGGGTTCGCATTCCAGCAAGTTGCAGGAAATGTTACCAGGAGTGCAGAATCAACCAAGATAGGCAATGGATGGCTAAAGCCAGACAGAAGGAGCTCTTGCTAGTGTGCGTCAGCGATCGATGCTGTACTTCATCTGCTCACACTTACGTAATAAATGAACACGCCCTCTTTTAGGGTTGGGGGTTGAAATACGTCCTGTGCAAAGTTTCAACAAGCATCCGAGTCAAACGGGATTCGGATTGTGGCTAGTCGGAGGCATTGTTACTAGGAGTGCATAACCAAGAGAGGCATGGATCGTTAAACGACACGGAGCTATTACTAGTGTGTGTCGGCGATCGATGCTGTTCTTGTACTTCACACAGCTGGATTATGTCCTCATTACATTACCCTATAACGTTATGACAATGTGTGACGGATAAACATTGTTATTATTAGTTAGGGTACAAAAACCAGAAAGTCCTCAACACCCCATGTTCCGGTAAGAAAACATAAATGGAGCAAAGGAAACCGGCGTACAAATTAACAAATCGCCCGGGCGGGTATGAAAAAATAGTATTCACGAGCAGCGCTAACTCGCGTGGACGCGTTCGGCGGATTTTTCATACTATTTTTCGAAGCGCGCACCCGCTCCGCGTGACTTAGTGGAGCCCCTAAAAACTTATTTGGTAACTGCTTTAATTTGGTGTACTGCCTTTTTGCCGAATTAAGTATGTTTCGTCAAATTTCATTTGGCAATCAACTTTTCGCCGAAGTTTTATTTGGCAAATGAATCCTTGGCATAATTTTACATCGTAATTTTTTTATTTCGCTTCATTTTTATATTGCAAAATTTTATTACGTTTAATTTAATGTGGTAAATAATTGTGTTGTCTGAAACAAATATAAATTGGATTCAAAACGAAACTGCTCCCAGAGATAGGTAGGTTAGTGTATTTTTTTTTATGACCCTAAAAACGAAACTGCTCCCAGAGATAGGTAGGTTAGGGTTTTTTTTTTTTATGACCCCAAGAATAAAACTGCTGATGGTAAGTGGACACTGTGACTCATAGACATTCGCATTCACAAGACTGCAATGCAATCCTAAGACTGCAAATGCGTTGCTAACCCTGAGGACTAAGATGGAATGCCTCTATGCTAGTCATTTCACCGGCTGTCTTATCCCCAAACCGGAACACAACAATGCGAACATTGTTGTTTGGCGGTAGGTTAATGGATAAGATGGTGGTAGCGATCCGGACGGACCCTGCACAAGGTCCTATCACCCCGAAAACAATAATTTATCAAATGATTCGTTGGGAAATGATATCAGTGCGAAACGTTGAATTGGGAAATGAAAATTTGACCAAATGAAAATATGGGATACGTAGTTTGGGGAGTTAAGAATTTGCTAAATATTTTACATCGAAACAAGGGTAAACCCTTTAATTTATAGCTAAACTTAACTTATAATTATTGTTTGTTTGAATATAATATGACGTGATATTGTAAAAAAAAATTAATATCCAAATAGGTATTTTGAAAAACTTATGACTTCATTGATATCCAGAGCTCTGGATTGAAATAGGCAGCTAGTGTTGGTTTGCAGTAATTTAGATTTTGGAATAGTGTATTTATCGATTCATTATTATTGCGGTTTTTTCTCTAGTGAGGCCCGAGTTTACCAACCAATTTAACAGATGGTTAAGTCTTAATCAGCTGTTAGTCAATACATTTGACAACATTCTAACCGCTAACCGTCCGTTTAATTGTTGGTAAACACTGCACTTAGACTGTTTGTGTGTCATACTCATTCGGGTAATTATTTATTCGTGACAATACTTTCAAACATTTTTAGTTATCTTAAAATATTATTGCAACCTTTGCACATAAAAAAGGTATTCTTTTCATCAGATTTCCAAAATATCCTAGCCGAGATTCTAGATGGTAAAAACCATATCATGTTTGATCTGTTATCGACTATCGTATTGTCAAAGTTTTGATAGCTCGTATTAACTTGTCGATAACGGCGGCCCAGTAAGGTAATATAAGGTGTCCATTTGCAACGTTAAAAGATGGCGGACGTGTAATTTGTTTTAGACTTTAATTTTTGGGTAATTAGGTGTTCAAAGTTCTTTTCTGATAGTGATTTGTACTTTTTATGCCTTTGTGTCGCACAGTGATTGAAGACTTGGACTTATTTCGTGTATCTGGCATCTTTCTTCTCGTTTCAAGTGGACTCGCAGTGGTGCAGAGGTTAAAACTATCTTGACCTCTGACCTACAAATCACCGTACAACGTTGCCCCCAATCTTCCTAGAGAAGATTGGATTGTGTTTTATTGCTACATTGATTGATACTCATATATACCTTGACACTGGCGAAATCACTTCACGTGGAAACGCCATTATCCTCGCGGTAGTAGCTGTTCAAGTCGCCGCGGGGGCAAAATAAAATAATAAGGTAATATAATAACATGTCAAAGACGATATAATATTTTCATCACACTTGCACGTAAATAGTATCTAAACATACAGGTTAACTTGGCCGCAATGCCCCATATAAAACCCTCGACCTTTCTTTTTACCATGAAACCCAAGGTCGGTAAGTATTTTTTTTTTAATTTATGGCACAGCACACAGGTCCTGCAAGTTCAAGCAAAGAGTTTACACGCAATTGAAAAATTGTCTTAAAATGTTATTTAAACAGGAATTTCATTGCAATCTCGCTACATGTTACTTAAATACTCAATTAATGTTAAATTTTAATAGTTTTCTGTATCAAAACGTCATTTTTATTTTAAACTCCTTCAGGGCTGTATGTATACCTACGTATTTGCCCTTAACTTTTCTGAACGAAACATTTGTATAATCAGTGGAGTCCGCCCGCCATCCGCTTAAAAAAAAATCAAGTAATTCGTTATAATAGTTGTGCTGACTTGTGTATTAAAGCTGTAATTCATAGTTATTTACTCGCAAATGTGATGAAAAACATTGTATGTTTCACGGGCGGTACGGGAATTACGAAACTCGACTCAGAAAGCCCTCAGTCTTCGACTTCGAGCTTCTACTAGAGCCTCGATCGTAATTCCTTACTTACCGACCTTAATACACAATGTACTATTACCGCCTAGAATAGAGACCCATTTTTAAAATATTAGATAAAAGTTAACACTAGGCTAATTTCAATGAAGGGGATTCCAGTATTGATAATTTTTGGCATTTTATAATAATTGTAGAATTTAGGGATGTAATTGATAATTTTCTTATATTCGTTACCAAACTACTTTTTAATTTGTCATACTCATCTCATAGGAATAAGTGCAAGATGGAACCTATTTCGTAAACTATCAAGAAGGATTGAAAACTATTTGCAGTTGTAGTACCAGGAAAGCATAACTCGCAGAGACCTTTCCATTGAAAACGAAAGTGAAGTTCCTGATGCAGTATGTATTTAATGCAACTGTATTGCACACACACTATCACACGGGTGAGAAAGCGCTACAGATCAATCCTGAAAACGCATTTATCGGAAAGGGATGACACTATTTCAAGCATTTCAACGTGAATGCGCTCAGTTAAAGTGTATATGTGTGGTAAATCAGAATCGCTTCCCTCTGTGTTATAAAGTTATATTTTAACCCGTGGCATGATATGTCATATACATATTACATACATATACTCGTATATTGAAATATCGATCTTAGTTCTAACAACTAAATTCCAAATTCAAATAATCCTTAAATACTAACGTAGTATTTAGGAAATTCCATGGGTTTAAAGCTTCTACACAAGCGTGTCACGAAGAAAAAACATATGTAGGTCCACAATCAACCTGTTGTACAGTCTTATTATGTTTTTAAAGATGATCGTAGCTTAATGAAATTAAGATTTTTCGTAACTTGTTGCAGTTTTTTTATAAAAATATTTAAAAAAAACATTTGATAAATATAGTTTAATCTCAACATTATGAACCTGTAATAATATTTAGCTAGCACTTTCGCCACCCAATGAATAAATTGAGTCATTCACCGAGGAAAAGGCTGCCAGCATGTTTAGTGCAATGCCGCAGCGGCTAGATTCTAAAATTTAGTGTTTCAGTTTATTTTAATATTTTTAGTATTTTATTTTTAGTAATTCATTAAATTAGGTATAAAGCTAACAATGTTTCATTTAACCAACATACTTTTCCTCCTACCCTGGATATGTACTAAACTTATTTGAAATTACATGAAAAACTACAAAATATAAATGAATTACAAAAATCAGACAAACCTGTTAAGGTTTACCCATGTTATTTGGTTTAGACAGAACAAAGGCTCATCTATAACCATGTTGATTATGGACCTCTAATATCGAATCCAATACGAAACTCAGTTTTATACAGATAGAAGAATCCCAAATGCGCTTGCTTACGATTTTATTATTCACTAGCAGGAAAAGGGTTTATCTACTTGTAGATCAATTCGTTTTTTTTATTAATTAAGAGTTAAAAATTGTCAGTAATGTTAAGTGTAACAATATTTAATTTATTTTCGTGTGGCTTTACTTTATAATTTAAGATATGTCAGAAGTTTCAATTTATTACTTTTTTTCTGCTTTATTCTGCTACCCCCTAATGTTTAAGTCTGGTTTTCTCTTTGTGAATTAGCAAGTTCAGGTGAGAGGTGCAGGTGTAAAGTGATTAGTAAAATCAACGTGTAGGGCTGTAAGGCCCTGTCTTCGCTGTCAAATTGCCAAGTAGCAGATGTATGAACTTCACACTTGCATTTAACAATGTGTAAACAGGGCCTAAGCAATGTGTAGACGATTTCTTAACATAATCATCGTAAAAGGTTATTAACTTTATCAGCCCTTACCTTAACTTGCTACTTCACAAAATGAAAACCAGCCTTAAATTAGATTAAATTAGGAACCTCTTATTTATAAACGCACAATAAATTAAGCTTAAATGTATTTCAAATTTGCTTTTTCCGTATACTCTCATTGTGACATTTGGATTTTACAGAAAGAGAAAACGTATACTTTGACTTAAATAGGTTTATAGTGGGATTAAAAATAAAGATTCGTCCCGTGTGGTCGCCGGGTTAGAATAGTGCCACTCCATGTCTTCACGTGGATATCGTAAGAGGCGACTAAGGAAATATAGGCTTGTAGTACTGTTAGGCGATGGGCTTGCAACCTGTCACTAATATGCTGGTAAACATCTTAGCCTATTTGTGCAAATTTTGGTTACTAAATTATCAACAACTTTTTAAAGTGGTAATTCCGTAGCTCTGCCTAGCCCACTCTGGGATAACAGGCGTGAAGGTATGTATGTATGTAAAAATAAGGGGGATACTGTCTCAATAGGACTTCTTTGCTAAACAAGTTTGAAAATCGCTGGTTAACCAAATGTCAGGGGTTCTATTGTAATCTGTAAAACCACGCCTGTAATAGCGGCCGAGTAACATAATACGATAGCCATCAAAAAGCAATATCGTCTTACCAAGAAGATAGAGCCCCAGGTCAAAAAAGGCAGTTGGGGATAAATGACATACGCTTTCATCTTCAAATTTATTTTAATACATAAAATGAATCAATACATTATTCAGTATCAAAATTAATACAAATGCAAATAAAACGTGTCACAAAAATACCAAAACAAAGAAATTATAAAATTAATGTTAACCTTCTATGACAACTTCTTCTTCTTCATCGTCTTTCAATGTCGATAAATGCGAGCCACATTACAATAAATAAGCTACTTTGTCTTTAATACCAATTCAAAGCCCCTTTACGATTTTACCTCAACAAGCTCTGGATGTGGCCATTACTGGGAATTTCAAATGGGAAGAACACATTTGGCATCACCAAAAAAATAACTCCGTACTTTCCATAGAAAAGGTTTTTCTTAAATGTACAAACACCTATTTATAAATCTTTATAAGACGTAATGAGTATAAGTTTACAATCCCTGGAGTGTGCTTTTCAAATTTGGAGCCCAAACTATCAAAAAGACAAAACTATAACTATGTAAAAAAAGTGAGAGGAGAAGAGCTTCAAAAATATTTACATCTCTTTGTAACTGAGAATATGAACAATGGAGTAAGGGTTGACAACATAAGAGCAGCGGAGACAGCGCGAGGAAATAACTGAGACCTACAAAATCCTTTTAGACTCTTATATCACGAGACGACACTTTGGGAAAGTTATACGCACTTTAATTAATAGCAAACCCAGATGGCATTTCTTATCTAACCACCTTGTTTAATGTCTGGAAACTCTTGCCTGAGATAGTGATCGTTGCACCCTCAGTAAATTATTTATAAACAAAGAGTGAATGAACAGATTATAATGTAAATTTGAAATTATTATACAGTAATATATCGGCTAATTGTTAACTAATAAATAATGCTGAATAGCTAGTCCGAAATAAATATACTTGCAGCGTGTCTACATTGACTTTAGCTTTTATTAGTTTCTCAAGTCTGGGTAAAAGCCTCGCCCTATTTAGTTCATGCACTCGCCACTCGCTTCAAGAGGCATTCAAGTCATCCCGCCATCTCCTCTTTGGTCTGCCCCTGCTCCGGTGGTAATCTAGCGAGTTGCATTCGGTGACATAAGCTTTCTGTTCAGATTGCATTCGACAAACAAGTCCAACCCAGGCTTGGCTTCCACATACAAATATACCTATACATACCCAAATTATTCAATTTCAAGTTCTTATAGCTGTATAATAACGTAAAAGTGGCATTTAAATTGAGTTATATTAAAAGCAGATTTATAGAGCGCCAGTTACTTTCAATTCAGTAAGATTACACTTTTCTTATAGTTAGTCACTCATATTTTTAGTTGATATACTGGTCACAAGGAATTTATTTGTTATGTAATGTTACTCATTTTTGACGA
This sequence comes from Acleris emargana, assembly GCA_927399475.2. Taxonomy (NCBI): domain Eukaryota; kingdom Metazoa; phylum Arthropoda; class Insecta; order Lepidoptera; family Tortricidae; genus Acleris; species Acleris emargana. Next base: position 9,539,887 of record OV656835.1, on the reverse strand, counting down.
AGTGTCATTACGTGTAAGTAAGATGTCGAAAAAAGCAGTCGTTTAAAGTAAAATAACGCTTCATCAAATTACCTACATAAGGCCTAAAGTTACCTATTTTACTAACTCTATAACATTAGGTAGGTACTCATAGATAGTTATATTCTACATACATGTATAAAATACAAAGCAAATGTTAAGCTACGTGCAGTCTGGATTAGGTTACTACAGCTACTGTAGAGATACTATAAATAGATTCGATAGAACTTTGTTAAGCAACTATCGAGCACGTGTTCCCAAATTAAACGAATTTCGTGTATAAATTGTGTCAATAAAGATAGGTTATCAACAAGGGTAGATATTTACCCGTCGAACGTCACGTCATATACAATGCAAATCTTAGGTCGGAAATAAATTCAAATTATCTTCAAATACTAACGTGGTATGTAGGACACTCGTCGGGTTAATAGTATACGAGTACGTTGTTTGTTTGTAACAATACACCGGGAACGCAAGTTGCTGATATTACATGCGTAATATTATCTAAGAAATGTTTTATGCGCCCCAAGAATGTTTTTTTAAATATTGGTAATAAAATAAACTTCGCATTAAAGTTTGCACTTGAATGGTTTTCACCATCATTTTATGATGCAAACTTATTATAATGATCAAATCAAGGCAATAATCTTGTTGTTTATGATAATCATAATCAAAACACCATTTATGCATCTTAACTTATAGGTTATACAAATAAATATGACGGCTGTGTCAAATCAAATTTTTAAAGCTGTAATGACTCACTTGAGTACCTTTCATTATTAGCAAACCTGTAAACTGAGAATTGAATTAAACTGCGCTTTTCAAGATGAGCCTTGCGCTGAGAAGAAATGCCACAAGAAACTAGAAAGTTAGTCTTTCTTTTATAACCTTTAAGGTCACTTAGAAAACTTTTTACACTAATCTTAACATATAAATAGGTTTCTTCTTCAAAGACCCTGTTAAGAGTTGTTTCGCTGAACTCCGTTGGGTAATTTGCCGCGCGTGTTCTTTTTTGAGTCCAACCTGAAAATTGAAACATGACTGTGATTAAATTAAGTACTTATCTCCGCTAGGCATAGGGATAAAACTTAGCTCGTTACGTATAATAATAACATCCATAAATTGAGATTTTTAATATTTTGAACAAAATTTAAACAATACATTTCTCCTATCGAAAATCGTGCTGTTTTGAAATTGATCAAGTTATTTAAAAGATGATGAACTCGTTCCTTTTTCAAATTTCTGTATGAATATATGAATAATTGTCACTAAGGAACCACTTATTCATCATTGCAACTGACTGCGGTCAGAAACTTGCAAAATTCGATGAATTTACAATTTTCGACCGCTCACTTATTTACCCTGAATTCAATATAAAGGGCACTAATTGAACTCATTTATGATTGATATTCAACGGTGTCATCAGATCCTGACGCTTTGATGCAAACAGTTTAAGATTATCCATGTACAATAAGTAAGAAATGAGTACAGGGGGCTTATTATGCCATAGCTATGGAGCTCAGTTAACGCAGAGACAAAAGGATACGGCTTTGTAACGGCTATAGCTCTGTTCTTTACGCATGCCGTAAAATAAACTGCAAAGCTAGATCTGAGTCGTCATAATACTTATGATAATCCGCCAGGTTAGCCCTGAATCCTTCAGCGAAGTATTGAAGCGATTCAAAGCTTGGCAAAACAATTTACAACTCAGACTGTCACCCTGAAAGATGATTATTTTAATCCTTGTCAAGTTAAGTGAATCAGTGGGGACATCTCGACCATCTGGTTGACGAAGGACTATGACACACTGCTTGATAGACACACCCAATGAAGAATTCAAAGTTGCATTAAATTTATACAACTCCAAGAATCTTTCAAGCCATGAGTAACATCATTAGCCTTCTTAGTCAATCCAAGCAGCAGGAATGGCCACCGTGTTTCGCCTGACTTGCTGGCAACCTTGCTGGGACCAAACGTTACATGCGTAGTGAGCAGAGGCCAAAACGTATTTAAAAAAATTCGTATCAAAATGGATGTACTATCAGCCCAATAGATCCCTGTGTGTGTCACAGAGACGTCATGATTTTAGTCGTAAGAAGTGTAAAACAAATTGTTTTATAACGTCACTGTGACACCGTTCTATGTTGGGTCAGGGTTCTATTGGGCTAAAATTAGAATATAAGTGTCCTGTAATAAGGGGTACAATTTCGCTGATATTTAGTATTGACATAGCGTAAACTGGGAATAGAAAAAGGGTACTTTTTATCCACGAATATCTATAACCGACTTTTACGCGGACGGAGTCGTAGGCAAAAAAAAGTGTTACTCGTGTTATAAATGCGACATCTCCCAAAGGCATTGTGACAAATGAATTCCACTCGAATGAAGATCGCGAGTAAAAGCTAATAATAATATTAATAACGACCCGCCCTCGCTCCGCATCAGTTTAAGAGAGTTTTTTGTATACGAAAAAATGAAGTTATTTTACTTGAAAAAATACATTCACTTCCATTACAAACCATTTTATCACCCAAACCATAAAACCACACCAAAACTATTCCGCTAACCGCATTAAAATCCTCTTTAAAAGATCTAAGCGAACATACAAAGAAACAGACGGCGGGAAACAATTTTGCTTTATACTTAATATGTTGCATTTTTTGTAAGCATTACCTTGCTTGTATATTGCATAAAATGGCTACACAAGCCATCGGAGCGGACACCAGGGAACAGCAAAATCTGGCGCTTCAGCCTTTCGGAGTACGTGAACGGTCGCTTATGTTGAAGACGGCATGGTGGCATCATGATTGCCACAGACTTCGCCTGTTCTTTAAGCTTTAAGGCCCAATTTGACAAGACAGATCGGTGCTGTTGATGTCCTTTTGTCCGATGTTTGCGGCTAACCTGGAATGAGAAAACATTTAAATCAATATCTACTTATAAAAAACACACGAATAAAGAAAGGACCACGTTAATACATTTTTCTTTAAAAAAAAACTTAATTTCTCAAACAATTGACAACAGGATCTTTTTAAAAGGATCATTACTTACTGAGAAAATAAACATTTTATTTATTTATCAAATATAGCAATCAAAATTATTTTTATTCTGACCTTTAGTCCAAAGCGGGCGTACAAAAATATAATATTTTGTCGACAAACCTCTTTAAGCATGCATACATAATTATACATATACATAAACTCACGCCTTCATTCCCAAAATTGGGTAGGCAGAGCATCAGAATTACCAACAACTCTAAAAGCTTGTTGATAATTTTGTAACCACATTTAGCACAATTCGGCTAAGATGTTTATCAGTGTATTAGTGACAGGGTTGTAAGCCCATCAACTAACAGTACTACAAGCCTTTTCCCTTGGTTGTCTCTTACGACATCCACAGCAAGACATGAAGGGGCACCATTCTAACATGGCAACCACAAAGGGGAAGCTTGAATTTTATAAAAACAGCTATTTGAGGTTTTGACTAGGAAAAAAGAGAAGTGTTGTAAATTTAATGTATGTATCTGAGGATGTGTGTCTGTCTTTAATATCGTAGCTTCAAAACGGGTGGACCGCCAGAATGCATTTTTTTTTCTTAATAAGCTGTTTTAAAGATAAAGATAAATATATTATAGGTATATAGAAATGTCAAAAGTCATATATAAATCGTAATTTTAAGTCATTACTTTTACTCCTGCAATTATTTTTCTTGACTTTACATACGGGTTTCAATGTTTCACATCATAGGCTAAGTGACTTTTCACTTGCATAAAATGCTTCGCGAAAACGTGAATGGAATCAAATGAAACGTTTTATTAACACATTCTTCGCTAGCGACCCTATGTCGGATCCGCTGGTTCGTAGCTAATTTTTGCTACATATAGCAGAGAAAAAAGCAAAGCATATTCATAGCATTAGCTGGCGGTGAATATCTCAATGTGAATTTTCTCGAAAAGGAATGCTTTATAAATAAGAAATCTACCACTTCTTTGTCAGATACGTATCAAATTTTATTTTATCGTGAGGTTTTGATTATATTAAAACGTCATAATCTTATATTTTTACAGTAACTGTGGTCCGCTAGTACTTGGTCTGGGCCTCAGTTCAAAACGATAAAAACCATATCGTATTTGAGCTGTTATCGTGTTGGCACAGTGGGTTATTGATTGATACCTTCGAGCTATATAATATTAGGTAGGACCTTAATGAGATTGGTAAATACACAATACAATATTTAGATATTTTTTCTATGAAATACTTATTAAATATGATGTTTACTTACCTTATCTCATACTGCTGTGAGAGCAGGATTTCTTCAAGTTATTAGCACATTTTGCGCACTCTTACATCTTTTAAAATGTTATTAAATAGTTATTCTGATATCTCTATCGACGTATTAGCACTTTGGTACTTTGTAAACTTTTCTGTTACTTATTTTCTTGGATTTAACACCTTGAGGGGCCAACAAGCGTTCCCTTACCAAAACCGTAAATAATTAGTGAACCGTATAATATCAATATTCAAATTCAGACAGAAAACTCATTCTGTCTTTGTCTAACATCAACGTGTTTACGGTTTTACCGGTTCGAATCGAAATTGTACTAGGAGACCATATCCAATAAAGTATTATTCGCTTTTCCAAAAAACTTCAAAATAGACATCACTATAGCACTTATTCATTGATCCATGGCAAGGTGGCTTAGAATCACTCATTACTTTATGAATAGCTCCTTCCTAAGCAGAGAAAAGATCAAATAACACTGAGCTTTCAGGTTATTTTCCAACATGGATGAGCGTCTGTACTAAACAAATCGATAGAGCTTGCAGCGAAGCAGGTTACCATTTGTGCGCATGTCAGAGGACAATTGCACTATAACGCCATCTATTTTCAAATATTGGCATTTTAAAGCAGTCCAAGCTATCAGCCAGAGTCAAGAGTGAGTGTTACTCGAATATAACCACTCTTGTTGCTCATGTTTTCCTAGTACTTTTCATTGCTAACGACAGTGTGTTACGAACAAAATTTTTGAAAATATTTTGAAGTTTTTTCAGCTGCGAAAGGTTCCTAATTAACAAACGTTATGTTTTCATTAACTAAAACTTAATTTCAAAGAACTTTTCATTCATAAATCATTGCAAAACCGTTTGAATAGTCGTCAATGTTCATCGACTTCTCAAACATGGCATAACAAATACGTAGTAATCAACTGACTAAAGATTGTAAATAAACGGAAAATCAATGGAGTATAAAGTGAATAAATATAGTTTAAGTTAACATGTGTTTATTTGTTTTTGTTTGAAAGTAGACTAAATACAATCTTTTCTAACCTGTTGAAAAGATTTGGATTTTACCGCCTAGTTTAGAGGCGTCTACATTCGTATCGTTTCTCGTAACGTGTTTGTTACTTTGGTTCGAATTTAAAGATTGTATTTAGTTGGTTTTTAACTCGGCCACGATTACTGTCGAGACTTTCAAATTGACGACATTAAAAAAAAAAAGCGTTATTGTTTTTTCGCGTTTATTATAGCTGGTTAAAAATTAGACTACCCGTATTTCTTAATTTTTCATTATTTAACTTAAATTCGTCGTTAATAATTTATTAAAGAAATAGTCATTAAAAAGACCGTATATACAAAGTTAGGAATACTGATGTCGTGATCTTAGCCTGATATAAAATTTAAAAAAGTAACTTTAAACAGTAAACAAAACTGACTGTCATGTCGTGTCAATCATTCGCTGCCGTTCGTTCACAAATTTGCTATTTTGCGTAATTTAATTAATTACGTAATTTGTAGACGCCATTAAAATAAAAAAACTATTTTGCGTAGAATTGAAAGGGTGTCGTCAGATTCAAGTAATCCGTCAGACAGATAAACAATGAACATGACAGTTGTATATTTTTTTGAATTCCTTTGGTAATAAATGGACTAAGGGCACTATAAGTGTATTCCTAACATTCACAATCCAACTATTTTTACTGTTTTTCCTAAATATAAAAAAACTGCTGCATAAAAAAATCCAAAGATAGTTTTACTGTAATCAGCAGTGTAAAATCTAGAAACGGTTTTTTATTTTACTACGCCTTAGCACATAATGAATTGTTGTCAATTCTAAAAACGATTGGGTTTTGCCATGTTGAACAGAGGCTGTAAAAACTTTATCGTCTTTGACCTGTTATCGTATTGTCAACGTTTTGATAGCTGTTATTTACTTGACACTTGACAGAAATGGCGGTTAATTATAACAGATTAAATACGATACGGTATTTGGGTCGTTCTTCTTTTTTACCGACAATAAACCGTCGATTTTCTTTTTTTTTAGATTTTTGAACTTTATATAACTATGGTTTCAGTGTTCGATTTCAAAAAAAGTTGCATTTATTCTTTATCAACACTAAATAATGCTTCCTGACCGGCATTAATATTTTTTATTTTTAATATGGTTAACCAGAAACACTGTGACAGAGTGGCCGTTTTCAGCCGAGACCAAGTATTAGATGACAACTCTGTCACGGCATTCTACGGAAAACCATATTATTAAAAAAACGTGGGTTAAAGAAAGAGCACAATTATTTGGTACTCTTACATAAATAAAAGTATGGACGTATATTAAACACGAAAAACATAATTATCCATACTCTAATGAGACGCTTAATAAGATGAGAGACAGTCTATTGTCGGTAAAAAAGAAGAACGACCCATTTACGTCCCAGAAAATAGGCCTAGACGGCTTAGGGCTTGCGGCTTACGGATTTACAAATTGTTTTATTTATTTGACTTTTTTCTTGATTGTACATATTATTTTGTTTTTATTGGTTTCTAAATGGTTACCTACTCTTTTAATTTTTTTTTGTCTGTCTCTTTATTTAAAACACATACAATATCTGCTTTAAATCCATTCCAATTCTCGAAAATCACATATCTGCCAGCCGTACTAAGCAAATATACAGTTTAAGAAATACCACGTCATGTGTTCATACGTTACGTTATTCTGTTTACATCCTTTTCTGATAGTACCTTTTAACAAAATGAGTTACTTAATAATCTAGTGCGATAATGATCTATTTTATAAATAGCGCCGTCAACGCGGTTTCTTTCTCGGTTAACCTATATTTTAGATAAAGATATACTCTCAAATAGGGCATTGCCTTAGTAAAATATTTTTTTATAAGTTTTGCCTTTGTAATGTATCAAAACATTTAATTTTATTTAAATGCACTTTTCATCATCGGATTACCTTAAAATGTTACTTTGTTATTTTTTTGATATTTCACAATATGGTGTCAGAGCTGGTTTAACCCTCTGCAACTGTGGTGACTTTTTTAGAAACATTCTACTAAACGTCTGTCAGACGTCATTTTTGATAAAATATAGAAAAAATACTAATAATTGAATACGTATTGTTTATTTAGTGCATAGCATGATTATTTAATTTTAATGTATGAGCGATTAAATAAAAAAATATGTAATTTACTTAAATAAGGTAAAAATCTCGTATTTTTCATAAAATTTACTTAAAATGGCGCGAGTCGTTAAAAGATGGTACTGAGCGATACAGAGCTATATCACGGTAAACGGCGATTTTAATGGTTGAATAAGAATCAAGTATATTTTATTTCATGAGCAATATTTTCATATGTATGTTGTTAGTCATTATTATGTACCTCCTTGCAAAGAAAATGGGTACTTTGGATTTTTTCAAGTACTTTTAATATTCTTTGATACTAAATGAGATTTACAGCTACAGAATAAAGAAAGTATAATAATGATTTTATATAAATAATATTATTTTAATGCTGTAGCATAAAATATAATTTAGCTACAGTGTGTTCAAAGTACTTGAAATCATAGAAAGTGCCCGTTTTCTTTACAAGGGGGTAAAATTGAAAAAAACTCATTTACTACAACGTAACGTAACCTTAAATGAAAAACAGGTTGCGTAAGCAATGGTTTAATATGACGAATACTCAAAAAAAAAAAAAAAAAAACTGAAACATACTGTGACAACATATACATACATACATTAAATCACGCCTGTTTCCCAGAGGAGTAGGCAGAGACCACTTCTTTCCACTTGCTACGATCTTGACAAATTTATTTCGTTTCTTCAACATTCATACATCGAGTCATGCACGCACGTCGGTTTCGGGTACTTAAGATTCGAAGATTCGTCCCTTTTTCAGTATTTCTCCTATTTGACAAAATAAATTAAAATTGGTTATTTTATTTTTTAATGTTTCAAATAACAATTTATCGATTTACTTAACATGAATTGGTTTAAACGAAACATTTATACGCTTTCATTATTTAAAGCCATGTTTCACCACTCAGCAAGAAGTATTTTTATAACGAGTACAATGCCAATACATTGAATAAAAGTACGGTCAAATACAAAGGATTCCAAGCGTTCAGTTAGTTAACACGATATCGAGCTAGGCACGAGAGGGCAGCTTTGTTAAACTTCTCGTCTTGGTTCATGATTTCCTAGTATGTTTCACTATTAACGATAGTTTGTTTCTAACAAAAATAAGTTGTTTTTTTTTTGTTTTAAATTGCATTAAATTCTGAAATAATATGCGATGATTTATGTTAAAGAAATATTTATTTTCAAAGAACTTTTCATTAATAAATCATTGATTAAGTCTACGCATTGTTACATCGTTTTCGTGTTAGTATTTTTGACGTATCGGGAACGTATACAGGGTTTCTAGTGCACATGACATGACATCTGGATTGGTATTGTTAATAACAACTTCACTCATTGCATAAAATGTGTCCTTACTTTTAGGCACTGGTCCCACCGCGGGCTAAAGACTATAAGCTAGTAGAACTATAAACTACAAAAGAGTGGGCGAGCGGCGAGAAGCGAGTAAAGTTTTGATAGTTTTGACGCTCGGCTATAAAGCTGAGTACCGCTGAGCTAGTTTTATAGTCGATAGCTTTTACCGCTGCGGTCAACTAGTAAACAGCGGTCCAGCGAGCAACTAGTAAAATTATGTACTAGAAACAGTTGACAATCGGCGGGAGGCTAGTAAAAATTCTATGGGATTATCGCTTACTCGCCGGGCGGTGGGAGAGTGTCCTCGCCGGCGGTGTGAACAGCCAGCTATAAACTATAAATATATATCTCTCACTTTTATTTACACAAAAGCGATTATCTTTTGTTCGTTTCTTGAGCTAGAAAATAGCCGATAGCTCATAGCTTACTCGCTCGCGGTGGGACCAGTGCCTTATGCTTTATTCAATATTCTTGATGGTTTTCTGAATCACGGTTTTGATCCCTATGTTCCGTCTATTACGAATAAGTAAATTTTATGTACCTATTTGTGCCATCTTTGTGCACAATCAGGTTTCGTTGCGTTCACTAGCACTGATGGCAATGTATCAACTTGCCGCTAGATGTCACTTGTGTCGCTTAAAATGGAATCTCATGCTAAAACCCCACGACAACAAAATACTACCAGGAGTGCATACTAACTAGGAGAGTTTTAATGTTTAATAACGTTTTAATGTTTATTAGGGTAACAAACGGCACAATATAACTTATAGCTAGAAAATATATTACAAAATCAACCACTTAAGTTACCACAAGTTAAATAAACCGGGTGTTTACTCACACATGCGTTAGCCTTTAACCTCTCTGTGAGTGTTCATTTCACACATGCAAGCGCTAGAATTAGTATAGGTCAGTAGCGACACGTCACTAGACTTTATCAATAATTTTATAGGGTTGCGTCCTGTGGTTGCATCGTAGTAGCCGCCAAGAGGGTTAACGTCTTCACGGTTTTGCATTTTTAATTGTAAGTTTTTGCTCGTATTGCCTTTAATAAATGGTTATTTCGGACGTTGTCACTAGACAGTAAGAAAAAAACCTTGCAAAGTGGTGGGTGGTTATGTAGTATTTTAGACAAACTTTACTTAATAATGTACTAGGCGCAAAAGTGTGGGCTTTATAAATATACTTTGCACGACGAAGGGTTACGCGAATTATTATGCTCGTTGAATAGTTTTTCTAGCATCTAGTATTATTATTTTTAATGTTAATAAATGTTTTTTACACAGAAGCTATAAGTAAATAAGTAGTTAACTAAGGAATGAAAGTGATCAATAACATCCCAAGATATTTATGTAAGCTGCAAGTATAGTGTCAAAAAAATAATCAAGTATAAATAAATAATAAATAAATATCAGGGGACAATGTGACAATGTCACACCAATTGACCTAGTCCCAAAGTAAACTCTAGGCTTGTTTTACGAGAATGGGTACCTACTAGACAACGATATAAATACTTATATAGAGAAATATAAACTTAAATACATAGAAAACATCCATGACTCAGAAACAAATATTCGCGATACTATTTAAAAACGGAATAAAAAAGACCGAGACATAAATATTTTTTTAATGACTGTATAAGGATATAAATTACGTTCTTATGCTGCTATTGAGATATGCAGACATGCTTTTTTTTTAAATACTAGACGTTATTTGCATGTCGTAATATCTTTATTCTACTTATTTATTATTGGTCTAAATTGTGACATATAGTAAGAAAAACGGTCATGGCGGCGGTTATAAGTTCGTAGTTTGACTACGGAACTCTAAAAAGAAGTGTTACTTTACTCAGTGGTGCAACTTGGTAATAACTGTAACGTCATGTTTTACCAAGCAACTGCAATTTTCGCCGTACAGTTCAATAGGCTCGTTAGCTCAGTTGGTTAGAGCGCCGAATGTAAACCATCAACCCCATTCCTTCGGAGACGTCGGTTCGAATCCCTCACGAGTCAAACTTTTTTAAAAGCTATATTTGCAACTTTTTATTTTATCCTAATATTATGTGACTTGAAAATTGTTTTAACAGTTTGATATTAAAATATATAAGTTTTGACTTGGGAATTTGGATTTGTTTAAATCCTTGTTGTTGTTATTGTTTTAAGGTTACGGTGACGAAAAAAAAAAATGCTTATTACCATAACTTGACAGTGTTTATTAAAGTGACGTAGTTAAAACTATAAAACGAAAACACTTCAATTTAAAATAAAGTGAAATTAAATATAAGTTATTACTAGTCTTAGGACTTTTGATAGCATACTGTGGTTCTAGAATCCATGGAGTCGCTATTTTCCAATTATTATAAACATATCACTTTGATTTTGACCCTCAGTAACTGTCACAATAAGTAATACTTATTTCAAAATGCATTCATTCGTTAAATCGCAGTTTATGAGTAAATTAATTTTGGCCAAGAGAGTGATTTTGTTTGGATATATGGATAAATCGAACTAAAAATGAATTTAGTTTATTTTTTAATATGACATATGAAGACCAAAATCAAAGTGGTATGATTATAATAATTAGAAAATAGCGACTCCATGGATTCTAGAACAACGTTATGCCACCAAAAGTCCTAACCTTAGTTATAACAGGTATTACAAGAACACATATTGATAACACAAAGCTTAAAATATTCATGAAAGTTTATTATGTACATTAAATAATGTACACAAATGGTGGCCGAATAAAAAACAATAACACAGCTCCTCTATTCTTGGCGTTAAAATCTAAATCGTATCATGGGTTTTTACCGTATTAAATAGACGCCCAAGGGGCCTAGTATGGCCGCGTTCATCGCGTGACAAAGTTTGGACAAGGCATCCGTCACCTTCTGACACGTTAATAAGTACGAGAGTGACGCATGCTTTGTTCACATTTGGCACGCGATATAGACGCAGCTAGATTCTAGACGGTAAAAACCATATCGTTTTTGTTCTATTATCGTATTGTTAACGTTATGATAGCACTTATTTACTATAGTGTATTTCTATGGAACTTGCTAACTATGTAAACAAAAGACTTAACTTTGTTTTGTCACTGTTTCTCCTTCAATTTTCACAACACCTTATCAAACACCATTGAAACCATAAACTATTAAAACGGTCGTTACTGTAAAATACAAAATCACCAAATATATAAGTCTATCTTGGATATTTCATTAAAAGTTGGTTATGGTTTCATAAGTTAGGTTATTAGGATCTGATCGACTGACGTTTTTGTTTCTTTTAAATTCTACAATTGTCTATGATGGGTAGTGTTGTGGCTAAAGTTGGCGATATATTAGGGCCCCTACACATAACCTAATTTACGCTGATCACACTCACAGATGATATAACGGCACCTTTTGTAATAAATACTGGTGATATATTATCATCTTCAAGCACCGATTTTTCTTCAGATATTAAACAAATTAGAAATAAGTAACTACTGTATTTTACTTTCGGTATTTTATTATTCGATATTTGACATAAGTAAAGGAGTATTGCCCATCACTAGTAAATTCATCATTCAGAGACAATTTCAATATGGCGCTTTGTTTACATAGTTAGCAAGTTCCATGGAATTATAGTCGAGTCCGGAATTAGGCGAACTAACTTGACAGTTCATTGTACACTAATGTTGCCACAGTTTGGCTAGTGCTGTTAATATCGATATTTAAAAAGTCTAGTTTATCATTATTATTGTGTTTGGAATCTAACTAATAATTTGGAAGCCACCTAAAAGGATCACAATGGCCTGTTGTAATGTCAGCATTATTTTTGTATTTTATTTCTAATTTGAGGAGTAAGTATCGTAAATATCCGCTTTAAACAGTACATCCTTCAGATCATATTATATCGTAAAATTTGATGTAGTTTTTCCGTATTTGGCAAGTATGTATGAGTGTGAAAGTTTCGACGACAATTACTTGATAAAATATAAATATAATCAGATGACAAGGTTATATCGACATATTTGTGTCGACATAAACCTATCACTATTTATTTTTTCCTATGTCCGGCAACATTTTCGGCTGTCAAGTTAGTTCGCCTAATTCCGGACTCGACTATAGACTTAAGACAGTAATGGCGGCCAAGTAAAAAGCAAAACCATAAAACGTCAAATACGATTTCCATTTTGCCGCCTAGAGGCGAAACGCTGTTGGGTAAATTGGTCGAATGCAACCTAAATCTGATTATGGCTAATTACAGTTATAACTGTTATAGGTGAGTGAACCTACGGAACTAGCGATCCCGAGTTACATATTTGTGTAATATGGTAAGCGGGAGTTTTCGTTTCTTTTCTTGTATTTCAGTTTGTTTGCTGTCTAAATCCCATTTGCATTCCAGTACAAATCTAGTCATGCATCCGGGTATGAAAACTTGCTTTTAGTTAGGTTTATTACCTACTAAATATTTTTTGTAGCGTTTTGTAATATTTGGGAATTTTCAACCATCACAAACCAACCACCCAAGGTTGGTGCAGGCAGTCTAGATAAGAGCTAACCATGAGCTAGACTATGCATTGAGAAAGTAAGCCTCCAATAACCTATGCTCTCCTGGTATACACTGTCGTGCCGTCGCTTCGCTAATCAATAACCGAGCAGTTGGTTGTTGACCCTGAACCTGACGTATATCGATTACTATTTGACAATAACCCAATCTTCTATATACAGTGTGTATCTGACCTTGGGGCTTTAAATTCAACGATCGATTCTACTCGCTAAACTGAACTACTTTTGTTGTGCAACATGAAAAAATAACTTAAATTAAGAAAACTAATTGATGTTAAAGTCTAATTGTAAAATCAGTGTATTACCTACTGGCCATGTAATCACTATCTCATGGTACGGGGGCTAAAGGAAAATGGAGAATTGGATCGCGTACATTGAAAATTAGATTTAACTTGTATGATAAAAAATAAATTTAAACTGAACATATTTTTAACAGCTTACAGAACAAAAGAAGTTTAGTTTCAGGAGTAGAAATGATCTATGCATTTAAAGCCCCAAGGTCAGAGGCACCCTGTATATAAAAGGCAATGTCCCGGGTGACTCATCATCGCCCAGCCAAAACTACTAATGCTATAAATATGAAACTTGGACAGTACTTTCTTTTTATGATGTAGAGATCCACTAAGAAGCGATTTTTCGGAATTCATCCCCCAAAGGGTGAAAGGGGGTTGCAAAGTTTGTATTGGAAAAAATTTTTTATTGTCCAATTTACTTGAAACTTGGTACAAATGCTCTTCATTGCAAATAATGAGACACGTATTTCAGGGATTACTAAAATTCAACCCCTAAAGAAATGAAAGGGGGTTGCAAAGTTTGTATGGGAAAAAAATGTTTTATGGTCAAATTTACTTGAAACTTGGTAAAAATGCTCTTCAATGCAAATAATGACGCTGTTATTTCAGCGATTATTAAAATTCAACCCCTAGAGGGATGAAAGGGAGTTGCAAAGTTTGTCTAGATAAAATATTTCTATGATCAAATTTACTTGAAACTTGGTAGAAATGCTCTTCAATGCAAATAATGAGACACTTATTTCAGTGATTACTAAAAGTCAACCCCTAGAGGGATGAAAGGGGGCTGCAAAGAATGTATGGGAAAAAAACTCTTATGGTCAAATTTACTTGAAACTTGGTAGAAATGCGCTTTAATGCAAATAATACTTAACGAATATATGTGGTAAAACAGCTCACGCTGCTTTTAAACTCCCGCTCAATCTCACCCAAGTTGAAACCCCTCTATGCAATATCTCTAAACAGAGTGAAATGGCCCAAGTTCTTCGGGAGTGTACACTTATTGTATGGGATGAGAGCAGTATGGCACATAAGAGCGGAGTTGAAGCACTAAGTAGGACCCTTAAAGATATCAGAGGTAATGATGGAGTGATGGGTGGAGTTACTGTGTTGTTGGCTGGGGATTTTCGTCAGACTCATCCTGTAGTCGCTAGAGGAACTCGGGCTGACGAGGTTAAAGCATGTTTAAAATCCTCACATCTGTGGCCCAATATCAAAAAACTCTCCCTTAGGAGAAATATGAGAGTTCATTTAAGGGGCGACGTCTTTGCTGGAGAGTTTTCTGAACTCCTACTCAAAATAGGAAACGGAGATTATCCCGAATCGAATGGAAAAATATGTATCCCTACTCAGCTGGCCACAGTAGTTTCAACAATAACAGAATTAATATCTAAAATTTATCCTGATATTTCTAATTTACAAATGAAGTCGATGGATTGGCTGTGTGAACGCGCTATACTGACTCCCAAGAACAATGTTGCTGCCACCATTAATGATATCCTCCTCAGGTCCTTTGAAGGGTCAGAAATGGAATACAAGTCGGTAGATTCAGTCTTACAAACCGATGAGGCTGTTCACTATCCTGTTGAGTTCCTTAGTAGTGTCAACCCACCTGGTCTCCCTTCTCACAAACTCCTCCTTAAAGTTGGTAGGTACCCCTGTCATGCTATTGCGTAACCTTAACCCCCCTAAGCTTTGCAACGGAACAAGACTGCGAGTAAAAGCACTTCACAAAAATATTATTGAGGCTACTGTATTTACCGGATGTGCTCGGGGTGAATCGGTATTCATACCACGAATACCACTTATACCCTCTGATTACGCATTAGAATTTAAGCGACTGCAATTCCCCCTTAAAGTCTGCTTTGCTATAACCATAAACAAATCTTAGGGTCAGGCATTAAAGGTGGCGGGCATCGACTTAAGGGAGGATTGCTTCTCACACGGGCAGTTTTACGTGGCCTGTTCCAGAGTTAGTTCATGCAGCAGCCTGGTTATTTTAGCGCCCGACAGTACTACCACCAACGTGGTATACAAAGAAGTGCTCAATCAATAGTCGATAGTAGATATCGTTAGATAGTAGAGATCTTCAATAGCCGTGCGAAAAAATATTTGAAACTTGAAAAGAACTGTCCTTTTTTTACGTATAACCAAAATAATGATTCTCCGCGGACGAAGTCGCGGGCGGAAAGCTAGTTTAGTTATATTTCTAAACCTATTTGCAATGAAAATTTACTATTTCCTTATTAATTTTGATTAAACTTATTGAAAATATAATATTGTATTCTTAACTCAGCTTAAATTCGCAGTAAAGCTAGTCAAACTCCGCCATCGGCTAAAATATAAAGCGCATGCGTCACAGAAACTTGTGACCTTTTCGTACAGAGGGCAATTGTAGTGTAGTGAATGAGAGTGTAGTTATTGGGTGCGAGCGTCGGTGCCCTAATGGCATAAGGTAATGTTTTGGGATCGGGATTTTATTATTACGGCCACATTTCACCAAACCTTGAATAAGACTTACTTCGAGATTAGACTTTACAAATTCGGCGTTTAATCTAGGTATTTCCAGTTTGGTGGAATGCAACCTAGTTTAAAAAAAAAAACTGTTTCTATTTCGATAAGCATGTATTCATAATTCATAACTTTAACTTACATACATACACTCACGCCTTAATTCCTTAGTGAGGTAGGCAGAGCAACAGGATAACCAACAACTATTAAAACTTTTTGTTAAAAATAACTTAAGAATGAATTTAAAAAACCGGAGATTAAAGTACTCATTTCATTAATAACTCCTTAAATTTTTCCCTTGTTTGACGAAAATTAACCAATACCAAATTTAATAACCTTGGACTTTCGTAACACAGCGGAAGATAATTAATGTCGTCTCAAAATAGTCCTTATATACATACAATATTTTTGAAATTCAACGTTAAATTGGGATACGATATTTAGAAAACCATTCGAAGGAACCTGACTATTGCTACTTATATGAGTACGTAGTAATACACATACATAAATAAATAAATACAACGAAAAATAATCCTTAAATTGCTTTTCCAAATTTCGAATACCTAAAGGTATTTGTTTTTCTTTTATACGCCATCTACTATTTTTTCGGGCATTACCAACCCGGTTAAACTAGAGCCCGGTCCTTGCCTGGCGCATGATATAAATTCAAGCTGCCAATAACTCATGAGTTCCTGGTAGACACCGTAGTGGAGTTGTTTACGCCAATGTTAAACAAACCAATTTCATTCAACCGTGCATTCAACCCCCAACATAAAAGAGGGGTTTCATTAGAACGTGTGTTCTGTGTATTCTGTATCTGTATATCTGTTTGCCCTTGTGTATGTATATCGGTATATCTGGGTATTTGTGTGGCGTCTGAGGTATCGTAGCTTCCAAATGCATGGACCAATTTATACGCGTTTTTTTTAAAGAAAGCCAATTTAATACGGTTAGTATTTAGTAAGGTATAAAATCGGTATATGCTCTGCCCACCGTTCTGGGAAACAGGAGTGATTTAGGCTGCGTTCCTATATTCAAAACCGATGGTAGAGTTGTGACGGCTCGTTAAAATTTGACACATTTTGTATGAAGCAAATGTCATAACGCTACTGCCCGTAAGGGAAACGATTCGTTTCTTGAATATAATAGGAACCGGGCACTAATGTATAAATGTATCATTTCTACGCGTCGTCGTAGACGCAAGGCACACTGCTCCGTAGACATGACATGTGCGCTACGAATCAATAAAGTTCAGCTGATCATTATACTGATATTATTTATTAGATGAAGTAAACTGACGATTCATTTTGTAATTACGTAAAAAATGGCTATACTCTCTTTAACCACAGTTATCTCACGTTACCTTCACGTTATATTTATTGTGATAAAAGAATACGAAAAATAAAAAACAGATTTTATACACAAAGTAGACCAGGGATACACAAATATACATATAAGTAAATGTTAATACGAAAGTTTGTGTGTTACTTTGTTACTCCTTCAGACTGAAACGGCTGTTGGGCGGGTGAAACCCTCTAGACCACTGTTATATTAACAGCGATCCATTCCTCTGTATTGTCTGTGGTAAGTATTTTTGTTAATGTACGTCGTAATAAAAGTATTGGTACAAAATATTTTTGTTAAATATTAGAATTTACACACAATTTGGGTAAAGATTCAACGTATGATTTTAACTGGATAGAATACATTTCCTGGATCTCGACTGATTTGGGCCTCTATTTAACACGCTAAATAGTACATTGTTGCCTAGGCGCGGAAAGTAAGGGTTTTCCTGACGAGGTGGTTAGCAGGCCGAGCAACAGCGAGGCCTGCTAAAATACGAGTCAGGAAATCCTCGTTCCCGCCGAGGCATACATAATGCTTTTCTCAAACATGTGAGGAAATAATACAAATACATTTCTAAAAAGCAAGTAATTTAATAAACCTAACCTAACCTAACCTAACCGAGGCAGCTTCAGATTTTAATATAGGCGGTGTGGTACCTATTTCGTCGCTTTCGTCGCTTGAGCTCATTTTTTATAGTAGGTTAGTATCTCACAACAAATAGTTTAATATTCGGTTTCACAATTATATTATGCAGAATGAACGAATGTTACCGACTGTCAATTGTTTTTATATACTAACCATAGACATTGGAATGAAAATTCAAAAAGAAACACACGCACTGTGCTAAAAAGCGAGCAGTTACCTTGGCTGTTTGGCATTTTTGTCTTGGTCCTTTTGATTTTGTATGCAAATTGACAGCATTTTTAAGAAATATATGGACATGGACGGAAAGTGTTTTCATATGGTTTTTTTACTCCTAGGAGTAAAATGAGGCTCTTTCCGTCCTTGTGTTTCAATCGGAAAACCGTTTTTTCCGAGCATGTTTGAGAAAAGTAAAAACCATATCGTGTTTGAGCTGTTATCGTATTGTCACCATTTTGATTGCTCTTATTTACTTGATAGTAATGGTGGCTGACGTCATAACAATACCTTAACCATAACACATTTACCGCCTAGAATACCGGCCCGGCTCATCAAATAAACGTTTTTTTTTTATTGTATCTCATCGCTGTCGTATTAAAAACTTCATTAAAAGGGTCGGTATAATTTTGCATACCCTTTCACACTACACCACCTCCAACACCACTGCCACTTCCGATCTGTTCAACCAGGAGAACATACTGCTGAGAGACTAGAGGGTGAAATAGAAAACGAAAGAAAATGAAACAGTCCTTATTATAAACTATGAGCAAGAGTGAGATAACATAATTCATCAATACTCCGTTTATTTTTCGAAGTTTGAAAGCACCATTCAAAACCTGATAGTACGGGAGCCTACGACACAAAAAATTGCCTCCATGTTTTACGGCTAAAGTTATAAAATATCGACAGATTTGGTAATTTTGAATCCATAAATACGAATTCATATAATTTTCGTGATGCGTCTAACCTAAACGCATTTTTAAATATGTAAAAAATATCGATCGGTTATACGCTCGATTTGTATGTTTTTTGGAATAAAGTTGAGTTATACTCGTTGATCTTAGATGGCAAAAATACGATTAAGAAATTCAACCGGGTTGCGATTGAGATCGGATTTTTTTCGTGTGGCAGAATGTTTAAAAATGAATATTATTGAATATGAAAAAATCTATGCACATTTTAAATCTAAGACATATTGTATGTCTGCCTATTTTTTACTATTACTACTGCCCACATTATTTGGTTCTAATTCATCTAATCTTATTTGATACGGTTTTGGCCGTAAAACGATAGAACATGGTTTTGATCATGGGCTCCTTTACTATTAGAGTAACAGGTGGAAATTCGAGGGCGGTAAGGCACTGGTCCCACCGCGAGCGAGTAAGCTATGAGCTATCGGCTATTTTCTAGCTCAAGAAACGAACAAAAGATAATCGCTTTCGTGTAAATAAAAGAGAGAGATATATATTTATAGTTTATAGCTGGCTGTTCACACCGCCGGCGAGGACACTCTCCCACCGCCCGGCGAGTAAGCGATAATCCCATATAATGTTTACTAGCCGCTCGCTGATTGTCAACTGTTTCTAGTACATAATTTTACTAGTTGATAGCCGAGCTCGCTGATAGTTGGCGGTGGGACCACTGTTTACTAGTTGACCGCCGCGATAAAAGCTATCGACTATAAAACTAGCTCAGCGGTACTCGCCGATGCCTGCTTGGCGATCAGACCGATCATTCTACCTTACGACGTGGATGCGAGTGCACGTATTTACAATGAATTTAAAACAATCATATGAACTATCTTTGTTGTCCAGTTCTGATCTTTGTTCTCAGTGATGACGATGATGATGTATTTTATAAAAGCGTGTGTGTAGTGGCAGTGGCAATTTTGAAGAGATGGAAGAAAAAAAGGGATATTTAAAAAAGAATGACAAGAAAAATTTGGATGCAAGAAATTAATTATTTCAGAAAAGAATGCAGTGAGTTCAAACTGTTCTACGAGTTGACAAACGATCAATTTCGTTCATATTTTAGGATGAAAAGAGATGAGTTTGAGTATATACATACATTAATAGAAAATGATAATAAAAAAAAAACACAAATTATAGAGAAGCTATTAGTACAAGAGAGCGTCTCGCCATTACATTAAGGTAAGGGCACTAAGGGTAGGTTTTTTTAAATCAAACGTCATAGTGGAGAAATATAGTTATATTTAGTTATTTAGGTACCAGCACTTGTAGTAACAGCCATTGAATCTTGAGCTGTATTCTTTGGGGCAGGAGTAGTATCTTCTCTTGAGTCAGTTTGCTGCAAACTAGACCTGCTAGGTTCAGGTGAGTAAGTCGAACCGTGTCCAGAAGAATTATATGTCTGATTAGTATAAGGGCGTGATTGGCCTGAGTTGTAATCATAATTGTTTGAGGAATAACCAGAGAACGATAAATTAGCTATATCATCTTCAGCTTCCGTGACAATTTGAAACAGCTTTTTTTTAATAGACCTTTGATAAAACTCTGGCATCTACTTTGTACTTAGGTACATCGAATCAAAAAAACCTTTTAACGGATCGCCAGTAGTAAGTAGTTCTTTGCGTAACTCCTCCCTCTGTGCAGTTCTCTTTTCGCGATTATCATCCATGTCTTTTAATAATTTTAACAATGCTTCTTCATCGTCGTCATTCATTATATCATCCTTTTTATACTAACTTCTGACTATGTATAATCTTCACTAGAGATTGCATCCTCCAAATTTGTCGACAAATCACGCGGTGGTGAAACATTTGTTTCTCTCTCTCTATTTGTCATATATGGAAGTAAAAATTCCATGTGATTCATGTACTTCCATGGCTTTACGTTTTTCGATGCCTGTCCACTTTTTGTTTTATTAATTTTCTTAAGTTTTTCACGGTGCGTGTCTCGCAAACCCTTCCATTTTGTCTTTGCTTGTGTAACTGTAAATTAAAGAAAAAAATTATAACATACATAATCTCATAAACGAATTTTCACGCAATCAACTAATCATTATTTCAGATTTCTGATAACCGGAACATCATATGCTGCTCTGTCAAAAAGCTATAGAATAGGCCGGTCGACGCTTTCTAAAATAATACCAGAAGTATGTGAAAGTATATGGACCAAATTGCAGCCTTTAATAATGAAACTACCAACTGAATCCGAGTGGAAATATATAGCAAATCAATTCGATGAATTGTGGAATTTCAAAAACTGTCTTGGTGCAATTGATGGAAAGCACATAGTAATTTTTGCACCCGATAAATCAGGATTACAGTATTTTAACTACAAACACACATTTTCAATTGTACTATTAGCTGTTGCTGATGCTCATGGAAGATTTATTATGATCGATGTTGGTTCCATGGGCAGGTTTAGTGACGGAGGAATATTCACGGATTGTCATTTCTATAATAAGTTGCAAAACAATGATTTGAGTTTGCCTGCAGATGAACCACTATATGAAGGAGGTTTGCCGCAGCCTTATGTTTTTATTGGTGACTGTGCATTTCCTTTCATGACACATATATTGAAACCTTATCCTGATCATGAAAGGTTGGATAAAGAACAGTTAATATTCAATTATAGACTGAGCCGGGCACGTCGAATGGTAGAAAGTGCGTTTGGAAAATTGGTACATAAATTTCGTATATTTTTAAGACCCATGGATCTCCAAATAAGTTCAGTCAAAAAAGTTGTGAAGGCTGCGTGTGTTCTACATAATTATGTAATAAGCAATAACATTGAACAAGGCCCGTTACAGTTAATTACTTCTGATCACGTGTCAAGTAATAACGTTCAGATAATAGAAGAAAATTCAGCTGATGTCGAAAATGCTTTTTTCGTGAGAGAATACTTTAAGGAATATTTCAATACAATTGGAAGTGTTGTATGGCAGAATAATCGAGTGAAAAATGTATTAGATTCGGACAGAAGAACACACAAACTGGTATAGATACGGCACAATTAACCTTTGTTCTCCGTCTGCCGAAAACGTTTCAAAGGACAATTCATATTAGGGTAATTATCCCAACCACATTTTTTAGCGGCGGACATGATAATTGGGGTACATTTATTGGAAAACTATTTATTTTCTAGAAAATCTTACACAAAGTACCATGTTGAGCCAAAGTTAAAATTGTTAATAACTTATTATGTTTATCGTAAAAAAAAAACAGTCCAAAATCAATTTTGGTGTCGTGTCCAGTACTTGTCGCATACACTGATATACCGTGGTACAAAGTTATTAAGCCTCAACTAGATTGATATTTTAGTTACCTCTATTCCCTATTAGTTAAGGAATTATAAAATATTACAATTATTGCATTTGCAAATAAAAAGAAACTGGGAACAGTGTAAATAAAACTGTCCTTGCGAAATAGTCAATTTTGGTGGTGAATATTAAAATTGATTTTATGATCGAACGAAAAGTGATTAAACAAACAAATATGGCGTCAGTCGTTCGTTCAGTTCCAGCGATAGATTAGATGGTGAAAGATTTATACCGTCTTGCTGCATCTTCCCTCTAAGTACATAAGTATCTAATTTTGGTGGTACGAAATACATTTTTATAATTGTGATAACTTAGATAACTTGTTATTTTGCAAAAAAAACAATTGTGTTTAAATTATTTTGAGTATGTTAATGGTGTTTTTTTAACTATATGAAGTTAAATTTGTATAAAACTAAAATATTCACGTTAAATAAAATAAAAAACTACAAGTTCTAATTTTGGTGATACAATTTTGGTGGCTTTTCCTAAGACACCAAAATTGACCAAATTCCTTGTTCCACCAAAATTATATAAACACCAAACAATAACTATTTATTATATTAAATAAAATACGTTGTTGGTTTTAAAAAATAACAAGAATGATTCCCTAACGATTATTATTTTAACTATCCCGATATGTCATTATTGATCGTGTGTTTTTCTTAGAAAAGTAATTTTGGTGGATAATAGCAATTTTGGTGGTATATAATTAGTAAATCGATATATCTTAAAACGACTTGGTTTAATGAAGGGCCATTTTAACACTGTTTTAATTATGACTAATGACGTCCCTTACACTTAAAATTGTGAACCCTATTGACAAAATAAAAAATACCACCTAAATTAGGATAATTTGACGCTTGTTGAAATTCACCCATTATATTGTTAGCCTGCGTGTGTTTGTTGTGTTAGATAGTATATAAAAAAAACTCACCATTCTGTATTTTTGTTTTCTTCAAAATATCTTTCCAAGCAGCATCTAATCTGTGCCTCCTGTGACAAGTGATACAACTCGAAAAACACGATTTTACAGGAGAGAAAAAAACAAGTTTAAAAAAAATACTGCTTTTAAACGAATACGTTTTTTTGAACATTTCTTTCGATTTTTATAACATGTAATATCACTTTATTAACTGGTTTGACAAAAATAATGATACTAGTTATAGATTTTAAGATATTTGAAGAAACGTCCGAAATGTATCATTTTACATTTCAGATTAATCTATTTAACTCGTGTATGATGATACAACTCGAATTGTATTACTTAACACAAAAAAGTGTAATCAATGAGCTCTGGTGATCACTGATACAACTTTTTTTTTAAAGCTTAATTTTTCTATTATTTCTTGAGTTAGAGGTCTAACCTTTATACACAAGTTGTAGGGAATTGAATAAGTAATCTTTCTGAAAACGAACGGGCGTAATATTAAGGATTTTAGTGAGTTGCATCATTAATCACAAAAAATAATCTTAATTTAAACCGTGACTAATGTTACATATCGAGTTATTGTTAGGTCTGGTAACGAAAAAACTTGTGTCAAATAATACAAGTAATTGATCAAAACAAACGATTGCAATAATGATAATTTTGTTTTTTTAAATATAAGGAATAAAGGAACTAAACATGAAATTAAATCACTGAGGAAACAAATTAACTTATACTCCTTCATTTCAAAGCAAAATTACGATGTTTCAACAATACAGGAGGTAAATTAACCAGTGCATATTGCCATCCAAAACAAAAACTAAATAGGCACCTACACAAAAAAACAAATAACAATTCTCAATCATCAGCATAATCTAATCACCTACAAAACATGAAAATAATGATAACTAAATCTCAGGTAGGTAAGATATGAAGAAAGTTAAATTAAGCTCGCCGTCAGTCGAAGTAGAAAGTACGAATAGGTAGTTAAGTGACATAGCGCATGGTCCACCTGAATTTCATCTTACTGAATTTGATACAATAATTTAAGTCACCACAGAACGGTAGCATTTACTATCCTGCCACTTCACAAAATAAAACGTGTTGGTTGGTAAATAACTATTTCTTTCCGTCGCGAGATTTTTACCGTTTTTATCTTCTGTCATAATATTTTACACAAATAACTAGTTCCCCGTTTGCCGTGTGGTTACCGGGATAGAATAGTGCCACTCCATTTCTTCCCGTGGATGTCGTAAGAGGCGACTAAGGGAACATAGGCTTGTAGTACTGTTAGACGATGGGCTTGCAACCTGTCACTAATACACTGGTAAACATCTTAGCCTGATTTTGCAAAATGTGGTTACAGAATTATCAACAAGTTATTAGAGTTGTTGGTAATTCTGTAGCTCTGCCTACCCCACTCTGGGAATGAAGGCGTGAGTTTATGTATGTATGTATGTAACTAGTTCCATACACATGTAGATCATAATATTGTATCGCAGCCATAAAAGGATATTAACATTAAGTTACCTACAATAGAAATCATGCTTACGCGTCGGTTCAGGCCACAGCGAGCGTGTGCTCCCACCCTCGATGACAGGGTGACCATAGCTATGAAGAAAGAGACCAGACTCATTTTTCGGAACATGAGTTAGCTATGCCATCGTAAACTAGATTTTTTAAACTATGTTATGTTGAAAGCGACCTATTTTAGCACGTCAATTCACTAAATTATACATAAACTTATGTATAAAACCGCCAATAACGAAATGTGCGTTCTATAATGTCGAACGCAGCCAAAGTACTTGATTTAGTCTATTTTTTCCGTTAAAAGATGATACTTTTAATCTGCAGAACACAGCCAATCGTCAATTAGTCGGATTATACAATATTTCTATATAAATACTATAATCTAGTATTTGTAATTAGCATGAGACAACTAGGGTAATAGCATATAGCACTTTTTATAACAATTCAAGAATTCAATTAATGTATGGTAGTGAATCTTGGGAATGGCAGAAGAAGAACGCAAGCCGGAGTAATGCAGTTGAAATTAGAGCTCTAAGAAGTATGTGTGGTGTTAGGATGATAGATAGAGAAAGAAATAGCGAGATCCGAGAACGATGTGGATTGAAAGAAGATGTAGTGACTAAAATCGAAAAGGGTATGCTAAGATGGTTTGGTCATTTAGAAAGGATAGATGAAAGAAGGGTTACGAAAGATATATGGCGAGCGAGAGTGAGTGGATATGTCGGTAGGGGACGTCCTACACGGACTACGGTGATCAGATTCGCGATTTTCTGAATAAGGGCCAAATAAAAAGCACCCGAAACTGACGTACGTGCATGAAGAGATTGATGAATGTAGAGGAAGCGAAAGTTGTATGTTTAGATCGGTGCACCTGGCGTTCCGTAGTCTTTGCCTACCCCATTGGGAGACAGACGTGAAGTTATGTATGTTGTATGTATGTAAGAATTTAATATTGTAATCGGTATAAATTGGCTAAAGAAATTGTCACTTTCGTAAAATTACGATTGAAAGGAGGATAGCAAATATTATTATTAGTTGTATATAAAACATCGAACTACATTGTTTTTTAAAAAACCTACGAATACTCCAGTTAATTTGTTTAAAATGTGCTTAATACACTGCATTATACTTAGTTCTAACAATTAGGGTTTTTATAAGAAAACATACTAGGAAGTAATAAATATATTTTTTACCTAAAAACGGCTGTATCTCGATACCGAATTTTTATTATTGGTCTCTTTTGCGTAACTATTAGAGATAAACCATTTTATTCTCAACCTATAAAAACTCAGTCACAAGGTAATATTAGTAGACCTGACGATTTAAATATTACACTGTATTATGACACGGTTCTATGGTAAGTATCAATAAATTTGTTTAGATATATTTTTAAGATTTGTATGTATATATGTATGTAAACACTTTATTGTACAACAGAAAAACCATTACAATACAATTAATATAAAAATATGTACAATATGTTTATATTTTTCTATATAAGTATTTATATCGTTGTACTAGACAACGATATAAATACTATAACCAAAGTACAAGCCTAGAGCTTAGTTTGGGACTAGGCCAATTTGTGTGAGATTCTCCCCTGATATTTATTTTATTATTTTATAGTAATTGTATCACTATGCACCAAACGTTACAAGTTCTAAATGGTCGTAATATTCTCACATTTTTGATACAACTGACTTATACATTTGCAAAGATTAGGAAATATTTGAAAACATTTGATATAAATCGAGTTGTATCAATTAACACAAACCAAAAGAAGCAAAAACAGGTTTAATTTTTGATCTAACTCAAGTTGTAACTTTCGAAATACGCAAAACTCTGGTGATAAATGATATAACTCAAGTTATATCAAAAGACACAGAAATTTTTAAAGGTATAAGAACCGTGATTTATGATACATTTTGAGATATATCATCTGGCACGAGAAAAAAAAATTCTCATTGTTTTTTGACGTGGTTTAACTAGAGAAATAGCATTAAACACGAAAAATCAGAAAAAAAAGGGTCAATTGTATCATTTTACACGAAAGTATCTTCGAAACTAGAAGGCCTAGGAACACGGGAGCTGGAGCAAACGATGCGTTATTTTTTTTTAAGGTGTTTCATGAAAGAAAACGAAAACTCCTATAACTCGAGTTGTATCACTTGTCACAGGAGGCACAGCTTTTACGTCTAAGCGTTTGTAAGAAGGCAGTTTTGTATCCCAAAGACAAGGATATTGTCTAACACACTCGATAAAAAACTCATCCATATTAACATGAAATACTCGCACGAAGACGGTCACTCAACATTGACAGCTGTTTATATTTTATCACGACAGTAAAATCATAAGTGGACAGGATAAATCAAACTTGAAAGATAAGTAAGCCAATAACGAGTTGGCATCACAAATTTAAAAAAGAGTCCAGTATGTTTAGTCATACACCCCTTCCTCCTACCTAGTGTAATCCCGACCCTTGCCAGGATCATAGAAGATGTTTAGTCATACACATTATGAAAAAAAAGCTGCACTTTTAGATGGTAGCGAGCCGCTTTGCTCGGTGATAGTATAAACATAAGCAAGTGATTTTCTCCGAGGATATCAAGATTTTATTCCTTAGAAGGCCGATTATATTATTATTATCTTGGACTATGTAGTTGGTAATCTATACCGTGACTACTTCACCCGGGGCATAAGCAAGTGCTTATACGAAAACGAAAAAAAATCTATACTTTTTTTAGATCGTCCGATCTTGACGAAACATGTGCCAATTGAAAGAGATTGATTTATTTAACAAAAATTTTGATTCGGATTTTTTTTAACACCTTCGCTGCGGTAACTGTAGTTAACCATACTTTGCAAGTGGTCGATCGACCTAATACCGCAGCGAACGTGTTTATGTGTGTCTATGTAATTTTATATTTTTTTTATTTTATCTACCTGTCTCTGCCGAACTAATAAGGTATTTTTGTAACACTCAATTGTAAATGTATTTTTGATCTCGACTGTATATCGGTCCTATACGATGACTATACGATCGGATAGGTCATTGGCGAATAGGGCCCTCTTAAGTTTTTCACCTTATGCTGGGCCACCCGGCTGAGCTAGTGGAGCGAGTAATCGCCCGTCGCACGCAAACACTCGCTTATAGCTCAGCGTCTAAACTAGTAAAACTATACTCGCTTCTCGCCGCTCGCCCACTAGTTTGTAGTTCATAGTTTCACTCGCTTATAGTTTGTAGCCGGCGGTGGGACCAGTGCCTAATGGGGCGGTACTGCTACTGGTTGGCGGTAGCCTCCAAATCAATACTGTCGTAAATAAACCAGCCTTCTGCATTTCATGTTGCTCTAGTACACCGTTGTAGGTTTTCTTAACACGTGGCCGTTGAGGGGTTGGGGTTGCCACAATCAATGCAATAAAAAGCGAATAATTCAACCCGAGAAATATGTTCATAAGGATCTATTGTCAAAATTATTGCGAAAATTAAAACATACTTATCGTCTAAAGCACAATTTAGCTTAAGTATCTGTATGTGATGGATAAAAACCACGGTATGCCTAGTCAAAAATTGAATAAAAACATTCATAAAAAATTGTGTCTTATTTTTGACATTGGTTCATACCTGAAACCTGTTTCTGAATGTGTGTTAAACTGTGGTCCCCTTTGGAATATTATAAGTCCACTTGACACCACGTCCGCCTCCACTAACTCTTCTTATTGTTTCTCTAAAATAGATAGTGAGAGAATTGCTATTTTTCCTAAATGTGAATTATGTAGTTGCTATAATTATAAACTTAATGACTTTGTATCTGAAACAATATTTTTTTTGCATCATGACATGATATAAATACTGTTCGTAAGTTACCAACGAAGCATATCATCATACCTGTTCAAACTACTGTCGTCAATCAACAAAATATTTTTGAAAACCACAACACAGAGGCATTCCATCTTCGGCCTCAGGGTTGGCAACGCATTTGCAGTCTTAGGATTGCGGTCTTGTGAATGCGAATGTCTATGGGTCACAGTTTCCACTTACCATCAGGTGGCCTGTGTGCTCGTTTGCCTTCCTATGATATAAAAAAAAAAAAAAAAAAACATTTAAAAAAATATTACATGAAAATTGATGTGGTGTATAAAAATTATAACCCTAAGTTAATTAAATTTATCAACTCTACTCTTACGCGGAAACACATTTAAAATAACAAGCAGAAGAATAAAAGTATTATAAAAATATTTTATTATATTTGAAAAAGGTTTGTACCAAAAAAATCTTACAAATCTTTTTAGTCGCTTAAATTACTTAAAGGCCTTTGAAAAACATAAAATTACGATTTTATTATCCGAAAATGTTGTACCGAATTAAACAAACTTACAGCAGCAACACTGGATATACTGTTGCGCATGTCCATGCATTTTTTAGTATAACGCCATCTGTTAGCACATACGGACATTACAAAGTATTCTAGGTAGCAAGTTTACGCAAAATCCAACCGAACAAGATAGCGTAGCTCTGTCAAGCAGGAGTAACTTCAATACAACACCGCCTCGGTTCATGTTTTCCTAGTATGTTTCAATGCTTACGTCAGTCGTTTCACAAGCAATTTTTTTTTATATTTTGTTAAATTTTAACTAGGAATGGGGTCCTTAATGGGTTGCGATGCTTGTTTTTTAATCGAAATTAAGTTTTTTCGCACTTTTCATTCATAAATCATTGAAAAACGTCATAAAAGAAGACGAAAATTATCTCCAAAACGACTGAACCTAAAATTGTGAAAAAACAACGAATTGTATTTTCATAGCTTGTATGAACAATATGAGCAATATGTTGTATTGATTACAAGATAACTTATAAAAAAATCTTTAAAAAAAAATACATAGAAAATTCGTAACTACGGCAAATTCTGACATTAATACAAGACATGTCAGGCAACGAACTTGTCCACGTTGTGTCTTTCTTTCTAGATAAATAGATGGTAGCTTTGTCAATAAAAGTAATACGAGTAATAATTCTTGCTGTGGAATCATGTTTTCCTAGTATATTTCATTTCTTGCGTCAAAGGCTTCCTAACAAAAAGCGTGTTTTTTTTTAATTTCTAAGGCGTAAACTGATTTTGAATTAACCGTTGAGGTATTTTATTGTAACTTAAACTGAATTTGAAATAACTTTTTATTCATAAATCATTAAAAAAAAAGTCGAATAGTTACCGTAGTTTTATAAACATGACAACAAAATAACGGTTTTATTTAATTAAACGATAAATTTAGAAATTGTATGAGGTATTTTTTAGTTGAAAACATCAATTTAATAAAATGCCAAAAAGCGAGGACCAATGTAACAAGTACCACAAATGTAAATCTACGCGACTTTATGAACGCGCTATGAAGCTGCCACGCTACGGTGCTATTTATACAAATCAAGTTTAATAGATTTAATTGGTTGATTATGAAAGTGGGCAATATTTTTCGGTTGTTTAACAATTTAGAACTTTAAACACAGCTCCAACCAAGCTCATAATGCAAAGATTGGCTAACAATGCAACGTGGTAAACGTTTTTAATTAACAGACATTGTTATAAGGAAACTGTGGTAGGTTATTGACGTATTAAATTCCTAGTGCAGCATACACTTTTCAAACAAAAATAATGTAACTTTAAAAACCCATAGAGTAATAAAGACAACATCTTTCTTAAGACTGCGCCGAGCGTACGCCGGATGTACAGTGGCGCCCTCAGTACTATTATTGAGATTTCTAATAAACTAAAGTATTTTCTTTAATTCGGACGGTGCATTTTTGTACTACAAATGAAAACACAACTTAAAGGATAAATCACATAGTTTAATAACAATTGACCTTCGAGTTATCAACTTAACGGAAAAAAGTGGCCACCTTTTCGCGTTAAGCTGACTACTCAAAGGGTAACTGTTATCAAAGTTTGTTACGTATCTCATAAATTGTGTTTTTACTAGCGCTACAAAAAAGCATCACCCAATTCCATGTAAACTCTTTAGTTTATCAGAAAACACAATAATAGTATTGAGGGCGCCACTGGACGCTCGACGTTTGCTCGGTGCAGTCTTAAAAGTTGTCTTACCGGAAAAATGCGAATGTGCTAAAACTGACATGGTGTCAATTATGAATCATGACATACATGTATCAATGTAATTGAAATCCACTTATATGGCTATTTTAACAATGTTTCAGTTGGTAATTTTAAATTTCTAAATGTTTTATAATTGTTTCTCACTTTGTAGCAAATTGTCCTTTGGATCTTAGTTCATTAGTTAGGTTATATACTTGGAATCTATCACGCAAGTGCTGAGCGCAGGTTTGGGTGGTACGCAACGCGATGTTATTGACGTTATTTGGCCAAAACGCCAGGAGTCACTAGGATCTCATAAACGGAGAGCGTTGCATTGCTCATAGTTGCATATTGATTTGAGGGAGTGGTGCAACTACTTTCACTTTTAGCGTGCAAGTCCCTCCTCCATATAACTAGACATTCAAGGGCTTGCGTCAGTAAATCAGTCGACCAAATTTAACCCTTAAATTGGCAAAAATAAAAAAAGTCGTGAATTCAAACCCTATTTAATTTGAAATCAGCATAAAAAATATAGTAACCAAAAAATACAAAAAGTGAACATTATGGTATGTGCATTATTAGATACGTTGCCAATTTAAGGGTTAAAAGGCAGCATGCGTATATGGAATTCATACTCTGAAACTGACTTTGTCTTTTGAACGGCAAATTTGGAGGAGGGACTTGCAGGCTTAATAGAGAAAGTAGGTTCACCGTTTCTGATATCTTCTATATATATAAAAGGCAATGTCCCGGGTGACTCATCATCGCCCAGCCAAAACTACTAATGCTATAAATATGAAACTTGGACAGTACTTTCTTTTTATGATGTAGAGATCCACTAAGAAGCGATTTTTCGGAATTCATCCCCCAAAGGGTGAAAGGAGGTTGCAAAGTTTGTATTGGAAAAAATATTTTTATTGTCCAATTTACTTAAAACTTGGTACAAATGCTCTTCATTGCAAATAATGAGACACGTATTTCAGGGATTACTAAAATTCAACCCCTAAAGAAATGAAAGGGGGTTGCAAAGTTTGTATGGGAAAAAAATGTTTTAAGGTCAAATTTACTTGAAACTTGGTAAAAATGCTCTTCAATGCAAATAATGACGCTGTTATTTCAGCGATTAATAAAATTCAACCCCTAGAGGGATGAAAGGGAGTTGCAAAGTTTGTCTAGATAAAATATTTCTATCATCAAATTTACTTGAAACTTGGTAGAAATGCTCTTCAATGCAAATAATGAGACACTTGTTTCAGTGATTACTAAAAGTCAACCCCTAGAGGGATGAAAGGGGGCTGCAAAGAATGTATGGGAAAAAAACTCTTATGGTCAAATTTACTTGAAACTTGGTAGAAATGCGCTTTAATGCAAATAATACTTAACGAATATATGTGGTAAAACAGCTCACGCTGCTTTTAAACTCCCGCTCAATCTCACCCAAGTTGAAACCCCTCTATGCAATATCTCTAAACAGAGTGAAATGGCCCAAGTTCTTCGGGAGTGTACACTTATTGTATGGGATGAGAGCAGTATGGCACATAAGAGCGGAGTTGAAGCACTAAGTAGGACCCTTAAAGATATCAGAGGTAATGATGGAGTGATGGGTGGAGTTACTGTGTTGTTGGCTGGGGATTTTCGTCAGACTCATCCTGTAGTCGCTAGAGGGACTCGGGCTGACGAGGTTAAAGCATGTTTAAAATCCTCACATCTGTGGCCCAATATCAAAAAACTCTCCCTTAGGAGAAATATGAGAGTTCATTTAAGGGGCGACGTCTTTGCTGGAGAGTTTTCTGAACTCCTACTCAAAATAGGAAACGGAGATTATCCCGAATCGAACGGAAAAATATGTATCCCTACTCAGCTGGCCACAGTAGTTTCAAAAATAACAGAATTAATATCTAAAATTTATCCTGATATTTCTAATTTACAAATGAAGTCGATGGATTGGCTGTGTGAACGCGCTATACTGACTCCCAAGAACAATGTTGCTGCCACCATTAATGATATCCTCCTCAGGTCCTTTGAAGGGTCAGAAATGGAATACAAGTCGGTAGATTCAGTCTTACAAACCGATGAGGCTGTTCACTATCCTGTTGAGTTCCTTAATAGTGTCAACCCACCTGGTCTCCCTTCTCACAAACTCCTCCTTAAAGTTGGTACCCCTGTCATGCTATTGCGTAACCTTAACCCCCCTAAGCTTTGCAACGGAACAAGACTGCGAGTAAAAGCACTTCACAAAAATATTATTGAGGCTACTGTATTTACCGGATGTGCTCGGGGTGAATCGGTATTCATACCACGAATACCACTTATACCCTCTGATTACGCATTAGAATTTAAGCGACTGCAATTCCCCCTTAAAGTCTGTTTTGCTATAACCATAAACAAATCTCAGGGTCAGTCATTAAAGGTGGCGGGCATCGACTTAAGGGAGGATTGCTTCTCACACGGGCAGTTTTACGTGGCCTGTTCCAGAGTTAGTTCATGCAGCAGCCTGGTTATTTTAGCGCCCGACAGTACTACCACCAACGTGGTATACAAAGAAGTGCTCAATCAATAGTCGATAGTAGATATCGTTAGATAGTAGTGATCTTCAATAGCCGTGCGAAAAAATATTTGAAACTTGAAAAGAACTGTCCTTTTTTTACGTATAACCAAAATAATGATTCTCCGCGGACGAAGTCGCGGGCGGAAAGCTAGTTAATGAATAAATAAGTAAATGGTAGTTATTTCATTTTGAGACAAGCTTTTGTTGCCGACTGTATTCTTTATGCTAAGTTATTGTCTGCTTAAATCAAGACTGCGAAACTAATGAGTGAGTGGGTAAAAGTTAAGATTAGAGGAGATCCTGTCGCTACCTTTAAAGTCCATCGTCGGATCAGCTCTTTGATACCATATTATTGCAAACTAATCGCTTTTACATAATATGTGGTCCAAATTGCAGCCAATAAACAGGAACTGGTTTTAAGTTGTTTCGCAAAAAAGTGAAAAACTTACTAAATAGTAAATAATAAGCCAGACTTACTAGGGCCGAGATTCTATGTGGTAAAATAGTAGTTTATGAAATTGTTGCATAAAGAGGGGTATTAAAACACGAGTGCGTGTTTAAGAACCGAGCCGCTAGGCGAGGTTTTTAATAGTATCACACGAGTGTTTTAATACCTAGTTATGTGCAGTTTCATACACTACTTTATCTACTCTCATACATTGCGATTCAACCTACTAAATAAAAGATCAAAGTTAATAAAGTAACTACAGCAAAACGTATTCAATGAATGGCGCCAAAACCTAGCACATCACCGCGCATGCGTTAAAGCGGGCGCTGTCACAGACAAGTAAAAATTGGATTGAAAACTTTTTGTAATGCTGTAAAAATGACGCGAACCGCATGTGCGTTCCATTATAAAAAAATAATTGATATGGAACCTCGTTGGTGACATTGACTTCTTGGATAAACTTGTATCGTAATGGTAAAAAAATTACTTTATAACATTATTTTGTTAGAGAAATAATGTTATAAAGTGTTTTTTTTTTTTTCGGTATTGTGTTTATAAAGTTTGCCAATATAAATTTGTTTTGAAGTTTATAATTCGAACTTTACGATATGAGAGTAGATAAACCATATTATAATCGTATTATCAACGTTTTGATAGCTTTTATTGACTTGACAGTAATGGTTGCTGAAATAAAAACAACACTAAAACCAGGTCAAAGACGATTTGGATTTTGTTCCATGGCATAGAGGTGCTGAAAAAATGTATTATAAGGTGAAAGTTTTTGATAATACTTTACTCCTAAAGAAAATATGAAAGTCACAGGTTTCAAGTGGTTGTCACGTGATACTTGTGACAAACAGACACACAGATATTCAGATGCGTATCTGAGTCTGTCTGTAGCATCTTAACTCTTAAACGGATCAAGCAATTAAGATACATTTTTTAATAAATGTGATTTGACCGGACCTATTCTTAGCTAGGTTTTCTGTAAATAGGTTAAGTATTGCAAATATATTATCAGCTCTGAGAATTAGGGACACCATCATTGTTATACTGAGACTTATCAGTTGTTGTCGTAGGTACCCATGCCTTTGTCACACAGCCTTGGTATCTACTTTTTGGTTTATCTGCCAGATGAACACACTCGTCGATATACCCCAGACCGGCCGTGACCAAGTCTCGACGAGTGTGTAAAGCAGGCATAAATTGACCACGTGGTTTTACTCTTTGTACGCATGCGAATAAACCACGTGGCGATTGGCGTAGCGAGGGTACTAGGATTTCATGAGTGTTAGGAATTGAAAGTTGAAAAGTATGCTTAATAATTCTTACTTGTAGAAACTTTAAACAACCATTGATACGCTTTTTACCCGACTGCGTCAGAAGGAGGGTTATGTTTTTCAAGCGTATGTATGTATGTATGTATGTATGTATGTATGTATGTATGTATGTATGTCTATTTCTGGGCACGCTCTGCAGCCTAAACGGCTTGACCGATTTTAACATACTAGGTGTCATTCGATTCGTGTTAATTGCCGAAGTGACATAGGGTATATAATATTTCAAAATGGCGTCTGCAAAAACAAAGAGGGGGTTTTAAAAAAAAAAAAATTGTTTATTATAGCAATATGGGTCTCAAATGAAAGCTAGTAAATAGCCTATTCCAAATATATATACATTATAATACTTTGATGCTACCATTTAGACAGGGAAATCAAAAAGGACGTTAATTGTTAAGTAATAAATATTTCTTGTTGAGCTGTAAACGCCTACAATATAAACCATTAAGAAAGTAGTGTAATAATTAATAATTCACGAATACCTACCACATACTTGATTAATGCGCATTGATGTTATAGTATAAATTGCTGGCTAATACCTACCTAATGCGCCATCCTGCCTACGCATGGACAGTTTATTTAAGTAAAGATACACGGAATAGGTAACCTAAATGTAGGTGCTTAGTCTAGTACCCAGGTACACGTATGACGTACTGACCGTTGAGGAACTAAATTGTTAGATATTAAGAGAAGTTTAGTTGATTTATACCTACTTACTTCAATTTCTCGGCCTAAGTAGGTATCTACAATCTGTTCGATCGGCCTCCATCTAACCAAATGAACTAATCTTACGTTACTACTGGGGATCGATTTTTGAATGCACGATGCTTCTTTTGCTAAAAGGAGAGTTCCGCTTGTAATTTGTTACTTCTAGCTTCGTGACATTAAAAAATCGAGCTCCAGAGCTCATTTAACGTTTGGTTATATTAATAAAACCACTATTTTATTAATAAAAACTAAAAAATGTGAAATAAACTAAATTATTTAAATAAAAACAAAAAACCCGACTGCAGTAAAAAAAACAACTGTAAAGCGAGAAACAAGCTATATAATCGATAGGTAAATACTTATAATGTACCATGCAATGATTTTTTGTTTGATACCTCGTTAACAAGTAATGCAATTTATACCAATATACATACAACTTGAATAGTGGAAAAGGTATTGCAGGCGGGGACAAGCAATGAATTATAAAATGTACTTAAGTATTTTCTTGAAACAAAAAACATTTGGATTAATAGCTTGTCCCCGCCTGGAAAACCTTTTCCACTATTCA
This sequence comes from Acleris emargana, assembly GCA_927399475.2. Lineage (NCBI taxonomy): Eukaryota > Metazoa > Arthropoda > Insecta > Lepidoptera > Tortricidae > Acleris > Acleris emargana. Next base: position 9,503,315 of record OV656835.1, on the reverse strand, counting down.
AGTTGTATGTATATTGGTATAAATTGCATTACTTGTTAACGAGGTATCAAACAAAAAATCATTGCATGGTACATTATAAGTATTTACCTATCGATTATATAGCTTGTTTCTCGCTTTACAGTTGTTTTTTTTACTGCAGTCAGGTTTTTTGTTTTTATTTAAATAATTTAGTTTTTAACTGGTAGGTATAACAATTTAAAATTTAAATGGCGTTTAGTTTAAAACAGGTCACCAAGAAACATAATACCAATATAATATCGAAATGCTCTTAAAACCACTAATTGGGTCTGCACTTCTCTCACTCGCTCCTTTATGTGAGTCTAACTTGATTTTACCCAAATACAAAATTATTTAATTTATTTCAAAGTTAATAAAGTATTTAGTCAGGTACCCATTTTACACATCAAATAATTTTTCGTGATAGCAAACTACTCTTAACTAAGCGATCGCGTAGATTTTATCTGATCTGCATCGTGTTGGTCCCTTTTGTTCGATCGAGGCATGATGGAGGCCAAATACTCCTCAGCATACTGAATTTGCGGGATAGCCTACCAGGACGACAGAATCAAGAACACGGTTTCGTGTTCACTCGTTACTTGGTAATGCACATGCGCAATGGCTTTAGAAAGATTGCTGTGTGAGTTTTAGGCAATCTACTGAGTGACACCTTTGATATTGATAACTTTAAAGTTTTAGTCTGGTATATATAGTCTTATATTATAAACTAATTGCACTCTTTCTTTATTCGAATGATCTTCCAACGCAATTGGGTCAAATAATTGTAGGTCTTATCAGCTTCCTTATCACTCACACACTGAAAAAAGCGTACTGCCATGCATAAGTGTGTGTAAGTGATACGTGGGCGTGGCTTGAACACACATAGGCATGCTAGGATGAACATATCCTTCCCGCAAATTGATAATTTGCCGCTGATGTTAACTGTTTGTATTTTATGTGACCCTAGTAATTCACAGCATTGATAGAACATTCGGTTCGAAAAATGTTTAAACATTGAAAAACCATTTTTTCACTCTCAACTTTTTATTTAATTGTTCCTTCATTTTATAGACGCATTAGGCCTTTTTGTTAGTTATGAATAGGGAATACAAGCTCGCGAAATTACGGTGAAGAAGCCGAGATCTCGCAAGATTAGACAAATCGATCTCGCGGGTTTAAAAACACGTGTACCATGGTCCTGAAAAATCACGTTAATCTCGCGAGATCTCTATAAATTTTTGACTGAGATTATTTTTGTTAAATCTGTGGTCCTAGTGAAAAAGGGTACAAGTCGAGTTAACTCGGAATAAAAAAGGGTATATACATGAACGGACAGTACTGGACTTAAACCCTTTTTCACTTGGCCTTCAGAAGACTTATACCCTTTTTCACTAGGACCACAGAAATGCGGAAGTGGATACTCCCTAATTATGTCTTTCCGTGGATGTCGCAAGAGGCGATAAAATAAAGGCTTGTAGTAGTACTGAGGCGATGACGATGGGCGTGCAACCCGTCACTAATACGCTGGTAAACATCTTAGCCTATAATTGTGCAAAATGTAGTTAGTGAATTATTAACAAGTTTCTATTAAATAGTTGTAGGTAATTCTGTAGCTCTGCCTCCTCTTCACTGGGATTACTTGCGTGAAAGTATATACAATATATGTGTGTAGTATTAATTGCAACATATATTTTTATATCTTACTACAACGATTGATTTGAGAAGCCTATTTCACGAATTGGTTTCAAAATTTTCATAAATTGTCAAAAACTGGTGAATTCCGATTGGTGACGTTTACATTTTCCTTACTTTTTATGCACCCATAACTATAAGCAAAAGTAACTTTTACAAGAAAAAAGTTTATTTCAAACAGCAAAGAAGTTTTAAAGAATTTCGGCAAGGAATCAGTACTAGGAGTACATATTCACTAAGATACGTGACGTGACTGAACATCGGCGACGCGCACTAGGAAGAGCTCGTGAATGCACACGACACACAAAGAAAGAAAATGCACATGCGCAGTCAAGCTCAAGTGCACACAGTAGTAAGAGCTCCTGAATGCACAGTGCATACACCTCGTGACCGCGCGACATTCACATCGCTTATGCATTTGTTCTGTGGGTGCTGATTTAACATTGATTTAAATAAAAGGTCACGACCGCTCGCACAAGTCAAGTTAGCCACTAGAGACTTATATCAATTATTAACCACCGACAAAAAAAAAGGTAGTTATAAATCAAACGTGTGTATTTTGTCTATGAGAGTGACGTATTTACAGGAATAAAATTTTGGAAATAGGTGTTTACTTGGAAGTCTAACTAAGCGATTCCTTAATAGTGCGCCAACGTTTATTGAGACGGTGCACGATGGCCGTTTATTGAGACGTAGGTACGCGGCTTGTTTAGTATTTCCGAGTTGCGAGTCTCTAATAAGTTCTGGCTCGGTAAACGGTCGTTGACGTTTGGCCCAGGTTTTTGCGAGTGTTGAGTTTCAGAAATTGTAAAGGTATAATATAAATCTACGTACAGAAATAAGTATTGTGTTGGGCGGAAGCAGACACCATTTGAGTTATATTATTATTAACTACTATTACTTCCTTAAATTTTGAAATTTTTGTGTATACGCTGCAATCTTTTCACGTACAGTCAACAGCATAAATAAGTGATCATTTATGTACCTTGTCACTTTAACGTTATGTTTGAAATGCTATACAAAATAGTGAAACGATTGAAAGCGACAAGGTACATAAATGATCACTTATTTATGCTGTTGACTGTACCATAACACGTAAGCATAGCTTCATTTAATGAAGGATTTTCCGGAATTTCAAATGCATACGAAGTGCAGTCCAAAATGTTCAAATATATTTTAATTTCCATAACGATGCAATTATGGTACTCAAGGGACACGGGCCAACGTATTTTTTAAGGCTTCTGCGCAAGTGAATACAAAATATAAGGGGCATTTCGTTTACTCGAGGGTCACTGGGGCGCAGTATTTTCAGTATTTTCTGCGTCTGTGCAAGTGAGAGTAAAATTATTAGTAAGTAAGTGTACTCGTTTACACGAGACATGCGGGGTTTTTTTTATTAAAAAAAAATATATCAAAAATAAACAGGGGACAATTATCACACCAATTGACCTTGTCCCAAACTAAGCTCTACGTTTGTACTATGGGTACTAGACAACGATATAAATACTTATATAGAGAAATATATACTTAATTACATAGAAAATATTCATGACTCAAAAACAAATATACGCGCTCATCACTCAAATATCCACCCCTACCGCGATTTGAACCCAGGACCGCTACCTACGTAGGCAGGCTCACTACTAACTAGGCCAACGCATTGTATAAAGCTAGTTCGTCATTGGTTCTTGATTAACAGGTGACTAAAGTCTTTAAACCTATTGAAAATCACCTATGATTAATATAAATAGAAAATTTGTTCATACATACATACATAAACTCACGCCTTCATTATTCCCAGAGTGTCTGGGTATGAAGGCGTGAGTTTTTTGTGTCTGTCGTAGCGGCTTCGAAACGCTGTACATGGTTCGACAGGCTCTTACCCGGTATTTTTAGATTACGCATTACTAAAGAAAAACTGAAACAACGAGTAGGCTAACTGTTCTTCTATAACTGTCATTTTCATAAGGTTTTAAAGACGTGAAATTTGAATGGACCTTGATTATGTAAGTATGCAAAAGGCTATTTTTCGAATAAAAATGAAAAAGCGAGCAGCTTTTTTTGTTTTTTTTTTCTCGGGCCCCTAGTCTATTATGTTTAATAATGATAATTTTCATATTAATCAATACTTCAGCAACATAACGAGTATTTTGTTGATAGTTAGGCTGCGGCTCCACTGAGGCGGAGATGAGCGGAGTGGAGCGGAGCTGTACCAATATTAACCAATAGAATCTAAACTAACGTGCGCAAGGCGCGCTCGACGTGACCGCATGCGCCTTCCATTGGTTAATAGTGGCACAGCTCCGCTCCGCTCGTCTCCGCCTCAGTGGAGCCGCAGCTTTAACGTTGAATCACGTTTTTGCGTTACCATTCTTACTGTGGGATCATTAACCAAAATACACAATAGGTAGATACTTAATTTTTTCGACAAAAGGGAATATAACACTAGATTCACAAAGTAACCTTCTTTACTACAAGCGGGACGGGTATTAGCGTGCGATTGCTGGACCTTCATTCCCCCCAGCTGACGCGGCACTACGTCATCGCGTGACGTTACTCAACGATACCAGGAGCTCATGACACAGAAGGTTCAGCTAACTCCAGAAATCAATAACAACAGAATAGTGACACGCAGTGGTTTAAAACAGGAAAAAGTGAGTCATAAGACCAAAAAATAACATCATGGTTGATGTACTCGTAGTACGTTTTAGTTCTATGAATAATTATCATTGTAAACTGAGTTGAAACGTTATTTTTCACCAAAAAAGGAGGGGGGGGGGGGGGGTTCTAGCAACTCAATTGTAATAGCAAATGGTGGTACTAGTAAAAAAAATTGTGCATTTCGTAAAAATCAATACAATGTAATATTTTCCTCGTTACAAGAGAAAAATGCATATTTGGGTAATCATACGAACAGGTTTTTTTTAATATTTGAAACCGTAGCCGAAACCGGATCGTTTTTTTGAGAATTTGTGTTATTACGGTCGATTTCCTACGTTTTTGTTGTATACAGTGTGTGACATCCATAAGAACATATATTTTACGTGAAGATAGCTTTAAGTGTTGTTAGCCGTTTAAAGAAGGAGTTAAGTGTAATTCATTTTTAAAGGGTACAACGAGCAGCAAAGTATAACATTAAGTCTAAGTTAATTGCAAGTTAATTGAGGGATAATTGAGCTATGTCTGATACATTGCGTGGCAAATTAGTTAGTATGAAAAAAAAAGTACAACTTATGTTAACAAAACACTTGTTTTTATGATAATTAGGATGCATATTAACTGTTGTCAAAATATATGTTCGTATGGATGTCACACACTGTATATGGAATCCTGGGTGCGAGATTTCGCCTCACACTTGAATGGTTTTTTATTTTGGATCCACTGTATTACGCAAGCTATAGGATGCCTACTTATATGTACGTTGGTGGATCGAGCGGGCGAAAGAGAAACCAGTAGGTTGCACCGTTCCCTCATATCAATGATCAACTAAATGCGCGCTAGAACTTTTAACGGGTGCCGCGTGCACTGCTACCTTGATAAGATAACCGAAGAATAAAGTATATTTTCTCAAAAATGACCAGAAAAGTTGACATTACTAACTCCATACTGAGACGCGAAGTACATAGTTTACAGACAGTACCCAAATTAAAAAAAATATCATTGTGATCTAGTTTGTAACTTTTTAAAAAGTGAAAACGGCCATAATAAAATGAGGGCACAAGTCTTATACATCCATATTTTATTCGAAGCGTAACTTTTTTATTTGTGTCTGGAATAGCTTGAGTTTTTTTTCTAAAAAAGCTTGCGTTTCCCGTTATCATAAACATAAAAGCGGTAAAGAGTGATGTTATTTCACGTGAAGTTTCTGTTTATATGCGATCTGTATCTTGCAATTTTTGAGAAAAGCACTATACAGTGTGTCTCTGACCTTGGGGCTTTAAATTCAACGATCGATTCTATTCGCTAAACTGAACTACTTTTGTTCTGCAACATGAAAAAATAACTTAAAATTAGATAACTAATTGATGTTAAAGTCTAATTGTAAAATCAGTGTATTACATACTGGCCATGTAATCACTATCTCATGGTACGGGGGCGACATTACCTTGGTACGGGGGCTAAAGGAAAATGGAGAATTGGATCGCGTACATTGAAAATTAGATTTAACTTGTATGATAAAAAATAAATTTAAACTGAACATATTTTTAACAACTTACAGCACAAAAGAAGTTTAGTTTCAGGAGTAGAAAATGGTCTATGCATTTAAAGCCCCAAGGTCAGAGGCACCCTGTAATATGCCTCGGCAGGAACGGCTATTGCGGGCCTCGTATTTTAAACGGACTCGCAAGCTCGTCCGTTTAAACCAAAACTCGGCCCGCAATTGCCTACTTCACTGCCTAGGCAATAATGTACTATTATTATATTCGTGTTCCTAGTCTTTGTTATTCAAAAAAGTTTTTTTGTTTAACATTTTTTTATTGAAACCGTAGTTATTGGATACCTACTACTTGATAGTTATGGTATAATGCCTCATTAGGTAAAATTTCAACGAGGGAAAAGTGCAGATATGAAGCTTTTTGATTGTATTCATCGTCTTATGCAAGAAAAGTTTTTACACGGCGAAAGTAATGACGAGCAAAGGTAAAACTCTTGGTTCCTAGACTAATGCTTATTTTCTCAATTTACTTGAAATGCTTTATGCTAAGAACAGTTTTAACTGTTCTAACAGTTTAAGGATAGTGTTTTCAAAATAAACTGTTTATCATTTGCAGCGAAGACCCACGATACAAGTTTTTAAATAACATCACATTGGTGTTTTTTTCGCGTTTGGGACCTACGCGATGACTGACAAACAAGTTGATTTCTGAGAATCAGACGCTCAAAAAGATAAACGTATTTGTTATTTATCTACATCATATCATTTATTTAAATATCTATCTTCATTTTGAATTTTCCCCTCCACAATTTTACACAAATTGTCCAATTACTTCCTATAAACAACAGACAAACATTACATTGGAACGAACTGCTTGTGTCTCACGCACACGCTCGTGGGTTGTTAGGTATACAAACAATGTAGTTCTCGTACAAGTAGTAGTATTACTAACAATAATACATTACCCCTTTCAATACAAAGGAACCGATGCACATCCTGCTGTTTATGCAATCCTGGTGCTCAGACGTCTACTGCAACAGTAATTTGACCCCGAGCAGGAAAAGGTGAAAAGGTACACAATAAAACGAGTTCTTCGTTTTGTAGTTAACTAAAGGAATGGTTTTAATAGAATAAAAAACTGTAGACATTTCGACTTGTTAATGTTGTATGAATCAGATATAAAATAAAAGCCGGTTAAAATAAAATGGTTAAAACATAAATGGCCATTAAAATGAGATATGAATTAATACATTTTAATGGCTTTATTGTTCTAACCATTTTATTTTAACGTTCATTAAGTAAGAATAATGTCATCAATGTCATGATTGTAATCAACATTCCTAGTATTATATATCGGTCCGGTATTGAAAATATGCCTTCTTATATTTCTTCCATTCATTCCAAGATTTCAGTGTGTCTTTTCCACTTTTTGCGAGTTAAGGCCACAATGTCATCAAATAATAAAGCTTTTTTAAAATAGCAATAAAGTTGTCTATTTTAGGCCTTCACAAAATAACTTAGGACCTGCCAAATGGTACTTACAAAATTATTATACACTTGCTAAAACATTTTTAACTTATTTAGTCTGTTTTGGTGACGCGGGAAATAGGAGCCTGTTCATCTATAACGTTAATAATGTCTATGAGCTGTTTGGTGCACTTTGGTGTGGTCACTTTAAAGTCATTAAACTGTTGCACCAGTGTTGCACTAATCTTTCAAAAGCGTTAAAACCTAGTAACAAACATGTAGTCTCCAGCAAAAATATAATATCCAACATTGGGCGCAAAAATATCTGACACCCTCTTATCTATGAATTGTTAATATAATTATTGCTGGTCTGTATAGCTACTTATTAGGCCGCTAAAATATATATAAATACAAGCTTCTGTCAGCGACTTCATCAGTGTAGAGTTCGTACATGTGTCATCCCACGGGAACCGTTCATTTTTACGGGATGAAGAGAAGCTATGTTACTAAGAGATAATATAGCATTCTAATAAGAAATAATTTATGAAATCGATCCAGTATTTTAAGAGTTTATTCATTACAAATATACAAAAATACAAATATTTCCTTTTTATAATAGTCTATAGTGTAGAATCATTCATTTCATCCCACATCCACCTACTGTAGGGTAAAGGCTGCTTCATTTTCACGCCACTTTGCACGCTCTCGTGCTAAATGCCATCCTTTTCCAGCCGTCTGCCAAATGTGATCAGACCAACAAGCTGATTGTCTACCCACTGATCTGTAATCTAATCTCGGCCACACTGTTAGCACCCTCGACCACCTGTCATCGTTTCGCCGAGCCAAGTGTCCCGCCCATCTCCAAATCAGTGACGTTATCCTTTTGCCGACATCCGCCACTTAAGTGTAGAATAGTGGTAGGTATATTATGAAGTAGCTTCTGCCTGCAACTATATAGTCGATGTGTTTATCCAGGGTAAAAACTATCTACATTTCAAATTTCATTTCAGTCTGTCTAGCCGTTGCAACTGACCAACATTTACCTTTTTTATATATGTATGGTTGTACGTTAATGAGCATACACCGGAATGACGGGGGCAAAAATGTACCAGTGCTAGTGATTCATTAAATATCGACAAAGTTTATCGACAACTTTTGTCGTGACATGTGGATCTTACATTTCTCGCAAAAGTAAGTCATACTTTATCTTCTATATCAGAATGATCAGCTTTCCATGAAGATATACAATCTTTTTTTTCGAGGCATTTTTAACCTACTTAAAAATCAAAAAGGTTCTCAAGTCGTCGGAATGCTAAAGAATATTGTTGTAATGAATGAATTGGTTATTCAACGTAATTTCAATGGTTGTCAAAAGTTACTTGAGTACAGGGTCACTATGAGATACCAGGTGTTTAAAGTTGCGATAAGTATGAATAAAAGAGGTTTGCACATAATAAAAAGGTCTTCAAACTTAGCCATTACTTATGATAATGATTGATGATTAAAAAGATTAAAAATTGTTTTTTATCGATGTCGATAAACTAAGTCGACATTTAATGAATCACTAGCACAGGTACATTTTTGCTCCCGTCAATCCGGTGTATGTTAATGAGATAATATTCAATATTTAAACAAAACCAAAAGTATTCTAAAGAAAATGTTTACTCAAACTAAAACACTGTCTAAATATTAAAAAATAATAATAAAAAGGTACCCTGTGAATATGTATGTCAATCAATGTTTAAATCGCTATCTACTTTATCCTTAACATTATCTTAGGGCCACTTGCAGCAAAAATTTAAATCTAGATTAATGCTAAAGTTCAGTTTAGCTATGTCAAAATGTATGGAACTGTCAGTGTCAAATATAGATTTAAGCTTAATCTTGATTTAACATTTTCCCTGCAAGTGCCCCTTAGTATTTTATTGAAACATACATTTGACCCGCCAGGGGCAGCGCGGGGTGTTAGGCTGCAGCTCCATCGAGGCGGAGACGAGCGGAGAGGAGCGGAGCAGCTCGCACAGCTGCTGTGCCAATATTAACCAATAAGAAGGTGAATATGGTCACGTCTAGCGCGCCTTGCACACGTTAGTTTATATTCTATTGGTTATTACCGGCACAGCTCCGCTCTTCTCCACTCGTCTCCACCTCAGTGAAGCCGCAGCCTTAAGCAGTGTTGGATACGGTACACTGCATAAGGCAGACGATAGCTTTTGATTGAAGGCCTAGGTAAAATTGACGTGTCACATTTAATTTCCGGCAAATATTGTCCAATATTTTAAGCTTAAGTTTGTATCTCATATTTATTTTTGCAATTTAAACAACCGGTTTAATTTATGCGATGGAATTATTGGAATTATTCAGCCGATGGTCCAGCGCAAAGTAAGCATGCACGTGATAGTTCGAGCGAGGGCCCAACTAGTTAAAGCTCGCTTTCAACCTACGCTGGTCTGACTTGTTTTTGTATAATGAAACCTTATAACTATACTATTTTACAAGATTCTTTCATAAACATTCTATCAGTACTATTAATTTCTCACAGCACTTCCACGAGTATCTTGAAAAAAGGTCGAAGAGTATCGTAGTAGCTATAAGACTTGTTCCTGCAGGGCACGCATAGGCTTTATCGGAGGATCAACACAAGGGAAGTCATGTCCTTATTGCATTGAATTTCTTCTTATAGTGGTTCATTTTCATATTCGACAAAAACGCAACTTAACTTAATACTGCGTTTCATATCTATACAAATTTGATAATGTACTACCAGTTTCTCACTATCTCGAAGCAATATGATAATTCACCGTGTAGCTAAATGCCAATGTACGTTTTTGGTACATTACTCTTGCAAAATCACGGTTTCCTTTGCTAGTTCCATATATCATCACAGGTTGTATGATCTGCATCCGCGGCAAATTCACAACATTCCAACCCGAACATGCCTTGGCAACAAGAGATCCAAACGCATGTGCAACACGTGTATTTAAAACAAAACTTGAATCCCATGCAGAAGTCACACATTTTGGTACGATATTTATTTACAAAACAGACCAGTAAAAATATACATTAAAAATTCCAATACTATTTACATTGACAAAAATGTGACAGTATTTGTTTTTACTCAGCAAAGAGAATATAATCATTTCTAAGACGTTTCTAATCGACACGTCTGACATTGATTTAACCGTGTGACGTGCGTAGAACGTAGAGCGACGTGGCCTCAGGATCACAGGAATGGAATGGAATTAGTACTAGCGTCCGCAAGCACAAAAAATAAGCTACTGTCAGACTTTCTGATTACAAGCATGAAAACATGCTACTATTAAGCATGCGTTTTAGTGGCACGTGCATTGTTGTGTTTGCTTTGAGCAAGCTTATTCAGGAGCATACCTAAAACTAGCATGCTTTTTGCTAACAAATATAAACAGTTCATAAGCAGACTTATATTAAACATACTCATTACACGCTTTTTAGCATTCTATTCTAGAGCATATATAACAGTACCTATACTTTTATTTAGCTTAGCAAAAGAAATAAATATTACGTGATGAGATGACAGAGGTAGAACTACATTTGTTGTGGATGAATTGCGACAAAATGCTTGAATATGTTTTTGTTGAAAGGTAATAAGCGACCTACGTAAAAGAAAAAAAAACAGATTTTTTGGTTGCGTCATTTAATTATAAAAATAAAAACAGTTTAATAAATTTGGGACGGATTAAGATGGACACTTACCCTCAGTCCGCAACGTATTGAAAAAAAAGTGAAATGTATGCTATTGACGGCTAATTTGTCATAAACAATAGGCTTAATGGATCAATGTCCTTAACCTTTCTGTCGTGGGCCATTTGCAACGTTAAAAGATGGCGGACGTGTAATTTGTTTTAGACTTTAATTTTTGGGTAATTAGGTGTTCAAAGTTCTTTTCTGATAGTGATTTGTACTTTTTATGCCTTAGTGTCGCACAGTGATTGAAGACTTGGACTTATTTCGTGTATCTGGCATCTTTCTTCTAGTTTCAAGTGGACTCGCAGTGGTGCAGAGGTTAAAACTATCTTGACCTCTGACCTACAAATCACCGTACAACGTTGCCCCCAATCTTCCTAGAGAAGATTGGATTGTGTTTTATACTCATATAAACCTTGACACTGGCGAAATCACTTCACGTGGAAGCCATATCCCTGCGGTAGTAGCTGTTCAAGTAGCCGCGGGGGCAAAAAAAAAAAAAAAAAAAAAAAACCTTTCTGTCAGGGATAACAGAAAAAATAAATTATCATAAACAAACATAAACTGTTTCCACTTAGTCTTACCATCAGGTGGCCTGTGTGCTCGATTGCCTTCCTATGCAATAAAATAAATAAATAAAGAATAAATAAATAATAAATAAACTTAGGCACTACTGTGAAAATGGAAGTTCAAAGTTACGTTCGCTCCACCCCTTTTTCTCGATTTAGTTTTGAATGACGAGTGACATGGTTGAAGCTTACGTTACTTCAAGCTTAGATTTTTAAAGTAGGGCCACTGACCTTGTGATTTTGCACCCTGGTAGCTGTCAATGACACATTTTGTCACTTATTTTTTCAATACATGACAGACTAAGGTTAGTGTCCGTCGTAATCCGTCCCAAATTTAATAAACTGTTTTTATATTTTATAATTATATGTTGGAATCAAAAATCTGACATTGTTTTCATTTAATAAGGACGCGTATTACCTACCAATGAAAACATATCCAAGCATTTTGGCGAAGTTCATCCATACCCGACGCGCTGAGCGCACGTGGGTTGGTTGCTACGCAACGCACGTGGTATTGATCAACAAAAATGCCACGGTTCACTAGGGACGCATAACATGGAAAACGGTGCATTGTTTATAGATTGCATCTGAGCTGAGAGTTGCATATTTATCTGCTGGAACGATGCAACCAAATTTCTCTTTTCACCATGCAAGGTAATTCAAGTGCCTCCCCGATATAACTATCGTAGAGCTTGAGTGAGTGTGAGTGAGTTATACCAATACTCTAGTTTAACTCTGATTTCAGTAGTTCACTAAAACTTCTTTGTCAATCTACTAGGAAGATTTCAATTGTTTTTTTTTAGGCATTGCGTTTGCTTCAAAACAATTTCCTATACTAATCGAAAAACCGTATTGCATTGACAATGTTTTGTTAGTTCTTATATATTTGTCAGATATCGCGGCCACGTTAAAAAATAAAAGGCAGCGCACTTGTCATCTACGTCCTTTTTCACATTTAATATAACTATTAGATGCTTAAAAACCCTCAATATAGGTGTCACTTCTTTCAGAACTAATATTTATCTCTGAAACGACCCAACTAATTTTCATAAAACCTGCCTAAAAACCCACCGCTAGCTAGCTTTCGAATAAACACAACCAAATCCATATCGATTCACCCATTTAAGAACTACAGTGCCACAGACAGACACACAGACACATAGACACAGCGGTCAAACTTCTAACACCCCTCTTTTTGATTTAGCGTTTAACAAAGATAACGTCATGTCAAAATCTTAAGTATGATTTTACTTAGTGTAATAGAGTCCATTTGCCTGCCCGATAAGAAGGCAATTCTGTGGGCCTAGTATAGTTTTGTTTATCGCGTGACAAAATGTGGATAAAGCACCCATTACTCTGTGCTGTTTAGGAGTAAGATCTCGATGGTGCGTCGCCATGTTTGACACTCTTGTTTTAGGACGTTTGTGGAGTGACTGGGTCATGCATGAAGCATGGTATGCCATGAGCGTAATAGTTTTCCATCTGGCTTTGGCTCCACGTGACCCTAGGAACGTCTTAAGGGAGAGTTTCTTATTAAGTAGCCTGTATTTTGATAATTAAACGAGTATTTGTGAACCATTTAGAATAGCCTTTTGAATATCCTTGCCCAATTATGCTCACCACACCTTTGTTTGACCATTTTTACTCATGACGCTCCCTTTACCCAAAGATTGGGAGGAGATAACTTATGCAAACAAATATAACTAGTTAAAGTTTTTGTTGCATCTCTTTTATTAGGTGTGTCAAATTTTCGTAAAAGATGTAAGATCAATATTTGGCAATAGAGTGGGCAACTGAAGAAAAAAACACAAGAATCATACCTTTGGCCTATGCGATGTTAAATAAAATCCATCATGGCGGATTTCACATGCATAAAATGACAAGCAATTTATTTAGTCAGCAACAAATGAAAGGTTTTAAATCTTGAAAAAAAAACATTTATTTTAACATACACAAAAAGCATAACAGGCGACGTAATATTCATTGATTAATTTTGTACCCGGACGTTTAACCTCGGTATATATATACCTAAAGGTTTAACTTTATCTTGACCACAAATCAACGTGGTAAACCATATTGCCTTTGACATCCAATAAAATACCATAAGGTATTGCTTTTTAAAGCTATCGTAATGTTGACAATACAGAAGCGTCCTCGCTGAGAGCATTCGTGTGTAATAAGTATTAAGTGAAAGCATTCCAACGCTCGGCGTAACGTTCCGGCTTAACGTTAACGCACACCAATAAAATGTTCACGCGAATGGTCTCAGTGAGGACGCTCCTCAAGTTAACATTCCAAAGACAACTGATTGCCCTTTGTTGAAAGTGTCTACTCGGAAAGTCTCGTAAAGATTCGGAAACAACAGCCGTTAAATCACCAGGGTTGTATATGCAACAGGAAGTGCATTGTGCATTTAGGCACAGCTACTACATTTTAATTCAATAGCCGATGAGTTAGTGCAGTGTTCACCAACAATTAAACGGTGGTTAGCGGTTTAACGGTTGTCAAGTGTATTGACTAACAGCTGATTAAGACTTAACCTTCTGTTAAATTGGTTGGTGAACTCGGCCCTTAGTGTGTGGAAAAATACGGCACGTTGGTTCTCTAAATTATTGAATCAATTTATTTTTTATTTTTTTTATTGCACAAGAGCTAGCTCGTGACTTTATCCGCATAGAAGACATTCCAGTATCACTGTTCCTTTCTGGAAATATAAATTTGTGTCTAGCTGTTCTGAAATGATGTGCATCGTCAGTTTCCGTTGAAGTCTAACTAATCATCTTATACTTTTTCTGAAGCAACTTTCTCACCGGCGTAATGCGCATGTGCTAAAACTTGTGTCGATACTCGGTGATTATTGTTAAAGTTTTTCCTCTGGTTTATCAACTAAATAAATTAAAAGACGTTGTTTGTTTTTGACCCCCTTGAGTTGCGTTGTTTCCCTTGAAGCGAATAAACGAATGTCCTTTTAAAATGATTTTATTTTTTTCAGGTTATTATTACGACACATGTGCTAAAACGCACGTGGTTTGGTTGCCAGGCAACCAGGTATGGACGCCGTACGACGAAAAATGCCGGTATCACTAGAGACGCGTGACACGGAGAGCACTGCATTCAGACTTCCACATCGATTTGAGGGAACGGTGCAACCATAGACTTATGCTACAGCCGATTTTCTCTTTCCAGCATGCACGGTACCTTAAACCCCCCCCCCTTAAACTCCCCCGTATAACTATTCTAGAGAGGCACCCCAGTTGCTAGCTACACGCTAACTCTTCCTTGTCATGAGAGCCTAGTAGATTTCGTTCATTTCACGTTCCGTTCAGCGAAAACGTTATCTTACGCCCGGTTCCTATATTCAAGAAACGAAACGTTTTCCTTACGGGCAGTAGCGTTATGACATTTGCTACGTACAAAATGTGTCAAATTTTAACGAGACGTCACAACTGTACCAACGTTTTGAATATAGGAACGCACCCATTCATTAGCCATTTTAAACTTTGTCTCTCTAAGCGACATAATAGTTATAGTATTTTTTTTTAATTCAGCCGCGATCCGCGCCATCCAATTTTTACTTGTCTGTGACAGCGCCCGCTTTAAAGCATGCGCGGTGATGTGCTAGGTTTTGGCGCCATTCATTGAATACGTTTTGCAGTAGTTACTTTATTAACTTTGATCTTTAGTAGGTTGAATCGCAACGTATGAGAGTAGATAAAGTAGTGTATGAAACTGCACATAACTAGGTACCAAAACACTCGTGTGTAACTATTAAAAACCTCGCCTAGCGGCTCGGATCTTAAACACACACTTGTGTTTTCATACCCCTGTTTATGCAACAATTTCATAAACTACTATTATTACGTTGACAGTACGACCCAAAAACATACCTATCACAAGGAATTAGATTTATTTAGCCCCAGTAAGAATAGAACCCCTGTTTTAAAAACGCCTTTTTTAAAGACGTCAAAAAGGAGGAGATTCTCAATCGAATGTGATTTATTGTACATTTCCGTCAATTTATGACAGAGTTTAAATATTTTTTTTGTTTATTAGATTATTCGCCTGAGGTGATTCTATAGTCACAAATGATACTCATTATGACAAAAATAAATAAATAACACATAACTATATTACCCATACTAGCTTCTACTAGCGACTGCGTCCGCGTAGAATTCGTATTCGTAGAATCGTATTTTTGACATCTCACGGGAACCGTTCAACTTTTCGGGATATAATCCGACTATGTTACTAAAAGATAATGTAGCATTCTAACGGTGGAAGAATTTATGTTATGATAAATCAAAGTTAAGTTGTTACATTATATTTATCATCTAGAGCGATATTATCATTTAAACTGTATTTTAAAATAAACTGTAATACAACGTGTATGAGCTTGAAATAAAACTAAGAATGATTTTGAGTTGATACCGTCTTGATCTAGTAGTGCGATTTCGTTTTACTGAAACGTTGCATGTCCTCCTTAAAATCGAAACTTCAAGTAATAAAAATCTTAAAATACCTTAAATGAAAGTACATACAGGGTGAACTCTAAATGGTAATACAAATGATCACTTCTGTGTTCTACCCACGAATATGAACCACTTTCACTATGGGTACAACTCTAAAATCACGAAAAAAAAAACCAGCTGTCTCATAGAAAATTTCAATAGGTACTAGGCCAAAATGTATGAAGCAGCTGTTTTTTTTTTCGTGATTTCAAAGTTGTACCCATAGTGAAAGTTGTTCATATTAGTGGGTAGAACACAGAAGTGATCATTTTGTATTACCATTTCGAGTTCATCCTGTATATCAAACTTATTATTATAAAATATATCAATTTCATGAAAAGATTCACCAAAAAGACATCTTCATAAGTCTAATTTTGATTATTGATATGAACAAGGTCAATTAAAAAAAAATTGGCATGAAAAGTAGCTTATTTGTTATTCTAGAGTATGATCCATTCATTCCAAAATTCCTCTTTATCCGTACAGCCGCTGTAGAGTGAAGGAGTAACAAACTAACACACATGAACTTTTGCATTGATAATAATATTAGTAGGATTATTGGGAACTCTCAATCGTGTGCATCTTTTATCGAAAACATTAAATGTCATATTAGTGTGTCATTCAGAACTATTATGATGTAGCCATGTGAGTTATTGTATATTTTGCCCTTATATTACAAGTCAAACACATGATAACGATGCGGTTATAAAAAGTTATTGCTCTTGGTTTTATTTGTAAATATTTTGATAACTATGACGTCTACATTATTATGATGTCAACTTATCCAAATACACGAATACTATACGCCACGTGACGTTCTTACATAAGTAAAAGTGTTTTCAATCCATTAAAAAAACATAATTTTAAGCAACTCGGGCCCGTTTTTCGACGTGGTTAACTGAACAGAGTAATGTTAAGTTCGAAAATCGAATAGTCGAACCAAAAATGTAATACAATTAGTTCAGATTTTTTAATCTTATCAATATTGTTACGATTTTTAACATGGAATTTAACAATTCATTCGTTATTATATTTTTAACTACTGGTCAACAACGGGCCAATCTCACCAAACGATAGTAAAAGTTAATATTATATCAATTTAAATCGACTGTTCGTTCAAACATTTTGACAGCTGTTAATACTGTAATCGTCTGTTAAGTGGTTGTTAAGTTCGACTTATGGTATGTATTGGTTTAATAGCCTCGCAAAGTTTGATTTCATTCACATGTATGTGCACGACGCAGGCGCGCTGCCCTAGGATGAATGAAGACATCAGTGAAAAAAGTACTAGGGTATCATAATTCCAAGGAGGTTTTCGCAAATTCAAATTACGCTGTTTAAAGAACAAAGGAGTACGTAAATATTTAAATTTGAACTTGTATTGCTTCAAATGTCTAAAACTAGTAGGTTATTTATAGTTCTTGGTACAGAAAACACGATCGGAAAACGATGTATGAGGTTATGGAAAACTTTAATCGATACCTCGTGAGCCTCGTGACGGCGACGCCGGCAGCCGACAGCGCATGTGCCCGGAGTACAAGTTTATCAGTGCGGGTGGACAAACGCAGAAGTGTTGCTCTCCGGTACTGAACCATGTTGTATCCTCGATAGAAGCGCCACTTTTAATGAAAATTAAGTTTGCAGCATTATTGAGAATACTGCTATATTCTGCCCTTTTCTTGATTTGCCAAGGCAGGCATGAAAGAAAGAGACCAACAGAACCAATTTATATTTTTCCGTTTGTCGTACATGATTACGTAATTAAATGGTTTTGACGAATAATTTTATACAAAACTAGCTGACCCGGCAAACGTTGTTTTGCGCCATGTATGTAATATTTTGGGGTGAACCACCCTTATCACTTAGGGGTATGAAAAAAAGATAGTAGCCGATTCTCAGATCTACTGAATATGCATATAAAATTTCATAAGAATCGGTCAAGCCGTTTCGGAGGAGTACGGTAACTAACATTGTGACATGGAAATTTTATATATTAAAGATGTAACTTCTTACAAAACTTGAATGTAAGATAAAAGTTACTACTAAAAAACTTACTGCCTGAAAATATTTTTAGTCTCCTACATTTATTTAAAGTTAAATTACTAATTTATAAATAATGTAAGAATACTGTTTTCACGCAATTTTTTGAAAGTAATTAAGTAGATGTATAAACTAAATAACAAAAAGAACTTCTGACTTTTTTACGTATTAAAATACTTGTTGACTAATTACAACAAAAAAAAAACAACGAATTAAAATTAAAAATATTTTTTCCCGTCCGAGATTTGAACTCAAGTTGGCTACACAAAAGCAAAATATAGCATTCTAGCTGTTCCAGCCACAATGCTATGTACGTTGGAGTGGACGAAAATGAGGATCCTATTCACCGTGGAGGGAGCATTTCTTCTAACCATTTACGGCCCCACGCCCCGCGGCGTTCAGTTCCCGCCCGGCATTTGCGCAGGACAGACATGTTCAGTGAGTATGGGTCGATTCAACGCACGTAAGACCGAGTGTGAGGTTCGAAATTCAAATTAAGTTTTGAATAGAGCTTAGTATACCCGACCCTTTTTTCCCTTTAGACATATTAACGGTCGGCTTGTTGGACCATTAAGACAGAAGATTATTACCGATAGATTATTTTATTAGAAGCATTTTGTACCATTACAAAAAACATAATTATCAGAGCCGATTTCTGGGTTCTTTTGGCCCTACTCTGACCAAACCTACCTACTACGTATTACAAAGTAATTACTACAGGAATTATTTATTACTTAATTTTAAATTTAGGTTTATTTTTAAACAACTGAAACTAGAGTGAGTATCTATAAATGTAGTATTTTTATTTTAAATTATTCGTTTTATTGCGCGTTTTTATACTATTATCTATTATGTTCCTATAAAAAAACACCTTTGTGACGTACAGATTTTTCTTAGTTTTTATTTGTTATTTTGTGTAATC
This sequence comes from Acleris emargana, assembly GCA_927399475.2. Classification (NCBI taxonomy): domain Eukaryota; kingdom Metazoa; phylum Arthropoda; class Insecta; order Lepidoptera; family Tortricidae; genus Acleris; species Acleris emargana. The sequence continues at coordinate 9,484,241 of OV656835.1, read as the reverse complement.
GTTTATCCTGGGGTATGCTGATTTTAATCGCGCTTAGTGTAGATTTTGCTTCTGCTAGCAGGGGAAGGGTGCGAATGACTTACCCATAAATAGCTTTTTGTTGGGAACGCTGCTGGTGAGCTAAACCTGTCGATGTATCTTTCTGGAATGGTGATGCGTGGACCGCCCACCACCATGCTAACTCTCGAGCCGCCTTTTATTATTTGGCCTGTAAAAAGGTAAGTTCCAAATTTAAAAACAATACGTAATTTAAAAATAACCACATATTCGAAAAGTTTCTAGGGTCTATTAAAATGGCAACCAAGCAGGCAGCATTGGTCACCCATTCCATTTAATTTAGAGCCCACTTGAAAAGAAAAAAAAGATGAGAATATTTAGTGATCTACATAACAGTTAAAATAAATCAAACAAAAAAACATAGATACATGACATGCCATTTGCGATACCATGTCAATATTATAAAAGAAACACAAAAAGTAACACACAAATAGTTCCCCAATGAAAACATTTTCTTAAGTTTATGTACCAAAGTACCGTAAAACTACACAACTATGCACACAACCTGCAACAATAGTCCAATTTTCCTCATAAAATTATTCTAAAATATGATGCCTTACTGCCATTATTGCTGGGTATATGTACTGTTTGGCCTAAAATCAATTGCTCTAAACTCTAGCTATAGCTAAAACTACCATATTTTTAGAATAATGTGATAAGATAAATTGGATTATTGTGGAAGGCAAACGAGCACACAGGCCACCTGATGGTAAGTGGAAACTGTGACCCATAGACATTCGCATTCACAAGACTGCAAATGCGTTGCCAACCCTGAGGACTAAGATGGAATGCCTCTATGCTAGTCATTTCACCGGCTGTCTTATCCCCAAACCGGAACACAACAATGTGAACACTGCTGTTTGGCGGTAGGTTAATGGATAAGATGGTGGTACCAACCCGGACGGACCCTGCACAAGGTCCTCCCATAAGTGCGTTTACTTTTTTTCTACGAAATAAACATTATTGGTACACATAAAATGTTATTTTGTTTTTTTTTAAGTGCAGTCGAGAGTTATTGTTGGGTCGCCAGTAGTGTTAGCAAAATAACTACCACTGTACTCAGTTAAACTTTCATTTAACTAACTCAAGCAGAAATGTAATAAAAAAAGACACTCGTTAATATTGAATTTGCACAAAAATTCGTGGTAAAGGTGAGACAAATAAAAAACTTAAAAACACAAAACTAAAAACATTATCTGTGGCTCTTTATTTACTAGACAGTAATAGCGGCTTAGTTAAAAAAAAATACGATAATTTTTCCTTCAAAACCTTTTCATCATTAAGAAAGCTTGTCCTTGTGATTTTCAGATATGCGACATAATTATTATTGTTTTCATAAACAGTAATAATTAGTAGTATTTTTATACTATTCATATAGTATAAAAATAATAATTAAAATGAAAAAATCCTCAGTACCTTAGTGACTTCTTATTTAAGAGCTCATATCTCTTGAACGGACAAGAAACTACCTTATTAGCTTTTTTCAATCAAAACAACACGTCTGTATATTATTGACACGACACAGGATCTTAAGAGATATACATAATAAATAAAATAAATAAATATCAGGGGACAATGACACACCAATTGACCTCGTCCCAAACTAAGCTCTAGGCTTGTACTATGGGTACTAGACAACGATATAAGTACTTATATAGAGAAATAAATACTTAAGTACATAGAAAACATCCATGACTCAGGTACAAATATTCGCGCTCATCACACTATTATCTGCCCTTACCGGGATTTGAACCCAGGTCCGCTAGTTTGTAGGCAGGGTTACTACCAACTAGGCCAGCGCGTCGTCTAATAATATACATATTATTTAAGTACCGGTGGGTAACTATTCATTTTGGCCTCTATTCTAGGCAGTAACAACTATATTATTGTCTTTTGATTGTATTTTCAACGTTTTGATAGCTCTTATTTATAAACAAATACCATAACACGTCAAAGACAATATGATGTTTACCGCCTACAATGAGGCCCTGATCAAATAATATTTGTGGATGTCGCTAACGGAAACCTGCATTGGCAATATTACAATATCAGTCTACTCGGAGCTCATAACAATAAAGATGCAGCGCATCTCCAACAGAATACAGTGACGCAAACCCTTGAATGTGTGGTTGGTGGGCGTGGCGGGTTGAAAGGGACACTAGGTTGCACCTTCCCGCGGACCGATGTGCATGTATGAATTTGTCACCTCTTTTCATGTTATGCGACTCTGGTGAAACGGCATTTACGCGTGTGCGTGTTGGTATGCATGTGAAATAGTCAGAGCATACAGTAGCAGCGGGTGTCAGTGTGTGTTTGACATTATTTTCTCACGAAAACTCTCGCGAACTTTATCCAGACTAGTCATCTGTCAGAAATTATCCATTTTTTTGTAATTTACTTTCTATATTTACGTTTTTGGTGGGATTCTTTTTATTAAGATCTCGTTCTTACCTACTGCTGGGCAAAGAGTATATCGTTTGCGCTACATATATCGGTTCTACCTTATATACTTAAAAATAAACTAGTAATTTGCCCGAAAATACATAATTAAAAGTTGTAATAATCTCAAAAACTTACACATACTTACCAAGTTTCAGATCAACAATAAATACTGCAGTTGTTGTGAAATAAACATATAAATAACCGTATAACAAGCCCTCATTCTAATCGTAAGCTCAGCGCAAAAAGGCCATTCTTAACAAAAATAAAAGTTAAGAAAAAAATCGATGACACTTTGTCATTAGTATAATACATTTATCGGGAAACGAAGCTTGCCCGTTGAAGGTTATGAAAAAAGAAAATCGGTTTACAACTACACACCTCTCACATCTGTGGATGTGGAAAGGTCATCCACAATGTGAAAAGGAATCGACTGACAAACATGAAAAAAAGGACATTTGCTATAGAAAAATATCAGAGGAGGGATTCAGCAATAGTTGTTAAATATTACATTTATATTATATTATCTTTCAAAAAGTGCTTTTTTTGTAGCGTTTCGAAGTAAAACTACAAAAAAACCCCTATAGATTCGCCATTTGCGTCTGTTCCTGTTCGCGATCTAACTCAGAAAGTTTCAATATGACAAAACCGCTATTTGGCAATACAGAATATTTGTAAGAGGAAACGATTGCCATCACATCTATCCTCATTATTTACTTTTATTTAACGCATAGAACCAACTAGAACAACTAAGCGATGACATTAAAGCTCTGTCTAGCGAAATCATTCGAAATAACCATTCCATATTTATCATTTTATACAAAACCTTATTATTGAAAATACAAAACCAAGAAGGCGTCAACCCTATTGGCAACAACTAATGCCCGGTTCCTATATTCAAGAAACGAATCGTTTTCCTTACGGGCAGTAGCGATATGACATTTGCTACGTACAAAATGTGTAAAATTTTAGCGAGACGTCACAATTCTACCAACGGTTTTGAATATAGGAACGCACCACTAGTTGGTATGCACTCCTGGTAATATTTCTTGACCGGGTTTTTAGCTTGGGATTCCACTCTAAGCGACACAAGTGACATCTAGCGGCAAGTAGATTCAGTTCCGTCAGTGCCAGTAAACGTAACAAAATCTGATTGTGTGTGAGTTTACACACGGTTTATTCAACTCTCCTAGTTAGTATGCACTCCTGGTAATATTTTCACCATCGGGATTTTTAACTTGGGATTCCACACTAAGCGACACAAGTGACATCTGGCGGCAAGTAGATTCAGTTCCATCAGTGCCAGTGAACGTAACAAAAACGGATTGTGCACAGAGATGGCACAAATACATAAAATTAAGTTATCCATTATAGACGCGAGGCGGCGCAATAGCTACACAGATATTTTCATCTCACTAGCTCGGAAAGCATGAAAAGAGCGTACTCTCATTTGAAAGGCCGGCAACGCACCTGTGACTCCTCTGGTGCTGCAGGTGTCTATGGGTGACGGTAATCGCTTTCCATCAGGCGATCCGTCTGCTCGTTTGCCTCCTATACCATAAAAAAAGCCCTTTTTGTTTGTTTGATATCTATTGAGAAAATCGCTTTTTATCCACAAGTGAAGAAAGACTTTTGACATTTGAAGGCAGCTTAAGTGATATTTGACAGCTAACCAAACGTAAAACCTTACAAGTGCTGAATTTTTAACATCACAATTAATGAATTGCATCGAGTAAAAAACACTAAATACAGTCTTACTACTTTATTTTAATTCATAAATATCAGCATTCAAAATTAACCTTCATTCTTGTTTTAAAAACGGATTAAATGTTCTGACAGTCCAAATAAGTCGATGTGCAAACAAAACGCATCCGAAATAATAAAAAAAAAACTTACGTCAAAATTTTTCTTTTAAGCCGTAAACGTTAAATATTCGCATGTTTTTCTAGTTTGTTTTGTTATTAAAAATGAGTGATTCGAGTGATAAAGACGTATTAACACCTGTGGAATTACAGGAAACCGTACACAATGCGGAACTGAGCTTACAGTACAAACCCTTTTCTTAGTTTCCTCGCTGTAGTGAGGTGAAAAGTTTTGTGTTATACATGGGTGAAAAGTTATTTTACGTCTCGTGTCTTGAAACACTTGCTACACTCAGGATTCTATTTTTGAACTCATCATAAAATCCTTTCTCTAGCTCGTGTTTCAAATGAACACTCGCAGGTAAAATAACACTTTCCCCACTTGTATAACAAATAACTATTGTTTTTGACTTTACCCAGTATGACCTGTAGTTAAGGACACCAAAAAGGGACCTAGTTTTAAGGTTTCTAATTCATGATGAAACTTAAGAGTTAGGCTCGTGTCGGCATAGTGATAATTTCCCCTTTCTATGATCAAAGTAAAATGAAAAAGAGGAATTAGAAGACCTAGGCTCACTAACTTTAGTCAAATGACACAAAAAGGTTATGTCATAATATCATGTCGTATCAGCGGGCCTATTATAAAATGTCATAGAAATAAGACCCAGATGCCGGATTAATAACTAAAAATACAGTTCATTTGTTGAAGGTCACCAATTGATATAACTGCGATCTGTGCCTACTGTGACAAGACACTGCCGCTCCGTGCTTGTTTGTCTACAAGCGACGAAGTAACTTCAAATAAAAAAAACAATTTTACTTAAAGTATACTTTTAATCTTTTTTTTACAAATCGTGCTGAAAGCTGGGTTTGATTGTAATTTGTTAAACACGAAAAAAATGTTATAAGTATAAATGTGCCTCCCAAAGATCGGACTGATATTATATACTAAATAATAAGCAAAACATTATACTGGGGCCCTAATTATTCTAATAAGTAAAACAATATTGCTTTTCACATTTATTGCAAAGTCAAAGTAATAATTCTTATTTAATTAACAGTAATGGCCGCTGAGTTAAATTCAATCCGATAACAATCATGTCATAAGCATATTTTTTTTACCAAATAGGATAGAGCCTCTATAAAGTAAACATTCATGTTTGCAGAGTTAAACATTTTGGTTATTTATTACACTTGCTTTGCTGCGTCTTCATAAGAATGTTGTATACATTTCCGCACATGCAAAGAAACCTGACGTAACTAAACATTGTTGGTATTGTTGATCGAATTAAATCATTAATAATAAACTAAATCAAAATACATGAGATTTTCAAATAAAAACAAATCAAAAATTGAATTAAAATAGGCTCACACAAAATCATATTCATGTCAGTCTGGATACGCGCTCACGGAAGCGCATGCTATAGCAGTCGTGTCTCGTACCGGCTATAGTATGCGCGTCATAAAAACAGGGGTCCAATGTGTTACCATTTTGTTTTTTTCGGCGTTTTGATAGATCATTTAAATTATTTTACAATATTAGCAGCCGAATTAAAAACAATACCAATATACGTCACAGGCAGTATGGTTTTCCAAGTAAAATAGAAACCCAGTCTTATTGAGATCATTTTTTTTTTCTATTAGTTGATTGCTTCTCCATTATATCCAAATGACATCAAATGTTACTTCCACGCAAGATCAAGGTCTTAATATTATTAAAGTTTTAAATAAATATTGACATGGCACATTTTTTACGAGTACTTAATATTCTTAAACTTATTTTATAAGATTTTTCTTACTTATTATACATTAAATTACTAAACGCCTTTTTATAAAAATATTATTATACAGAGAAAATAGTGTTATTGTTTGTTTGTATGTTGGAATATTAATCAAGGATAATGTAGTTTCCTATTTTTGAAACAACGCTTGAAACAGGTACGGCAGTTCCAGAGTTTACCACCATCATACAAATAAACACACAAATTATAAAACTAGTCACAGTTTGCGATATAATTAAAAAATATACTGCAGTGATTGAATGATAAATAATATACATATAAGAAAATTAATTCGCTTCCCGCCGTCTGTCATTTTTTATTTTAGCTTACTTATATATCTTTTAAACTACGCATAGGACTTTAATGTTCGTCAGTAAATAGGATGATTAAAAAAAAAGGTTATTCTGGATTAAATATGTTCGGGTGTTACAGAAAACACAATAACTACGGGTATTTTAAACCTAACACTGATTATTACTTAAATCTAAACTTACTTTTATTTTTTATTGTATGGCAAGGCAAACGAGCGCACAGGCCACCTAATGGTAAGTGGAAACTGTGACTCATAGACATTCGCATTCACAAGACTGCAAATGCGTTGCCAACCCTGAGGACTAAGATGGAATGCCTCTATGCTAGTCATTTCACCGGCTGTCTTATCCCCGAACCGGAACACAACAATGCGAACGGTTTGTTAATGGATAAGATGGTGGTACCAACCCGGACGGACCCTGCACAAGGTCCTCCCACCAGTAAAATGGATAACATTGATAATGGGGCCAATTCAGAGTAAATAAATAAGTGTGCTTTGATTTTAAAGATTATTTAAATACATTTAAAGACGAAAATAAACAGTTTTTTTTTTCAATAAGAAGATAATGATCTGAATTCACCCCAGTATTATTTTAAATAGTACATTGCAATAATTAACTCGCTATGCATACAAAAGACTACTTGCTCAGCAAAAATTAACGCTCATTAAAACCATTTATCTAAAGTGGATTGGTAATGATTACAAAAATATTTAATTCTAAGTTAATTAACGTAATCAAAGCCTATAACTACATTTTTTAAACATGTTTCATGATTTAACTTTTTCGAATATGTGACGTCTACGTTTTTAAAGAGCATAGATCTTTTAATATTTTGAATTTTATACCGTCACGCCTTCATCCCAAAGTGGGGTAGGCAGAGCTACATAATTAGGTACCAACAACCCTAACAACTAATTGTTATTTATACAGGGTGAAATAGGGGTCGTGGAGCAAGGAAGACGCATTTAACTTACTTTCACCTAAGGATCACGATAGGTTAGGACTAACAGTTATTAAAGTTAGTTATTTAAGTCAGTACAGCAAATAATAAAAAAAACTGGGATGATTTGAGATCATGGTCACCCTTCTGTTTCCCAAGAAAACTTATGTCAAGTGCATGTACTTAACAATCATCGCAGTAAGTATGTAAAGAGGTTGTTATGACGATACTGATAGACAGATAAGAAAAATTCCTTTGTTTGTTGTTTGTTTTCAAAGAGGTTGTAATTGGAAAAGTAGGGTGACCACGCATTTTAGTTAGTTAACGTTTTATTAATTAAAATAAGTAAATACCGAACCATCTTTGTTTCAATTAAGATATATACAGGTAACATCGCAATCGTTTACTGAGTCAGAAAAAAATGGTTGGGATCACGACCCCTATTTCACCCTGTATTACCACATTTTGCAGAAACAGGGTCTAGTTAACGCACTCGCAATTGTAATCGTTTCCATTTTGAAAATCGTAGGCTTGTCTGCATACAAAATGAAAACAATTGCTCCACTTTGAAGCTGGTTGCAATTGCGAGTGCGTTAGACAATAGCTCCTCAGGCTACTAAATAAGTATATAAGTCACAAGTTGCAAGCCCCTTGCCTTACAATACTACAAGCCTTTAATCCTTCCACGCCTAAGCCTTCCACGGGAAGACATGGAGTAGCAGTATTCTAACACAGCAACCACACGTTCTTACTTCTAACTTATGATCAAAAGGAAGTAAATGAAGTCTAGAAACATAGCGTAGTTGACCACTACTGAGATTATAATGTATTAATAACAGACATTGGAAAAAACTCTTTTTTTTGTTTTATTTGAAAACCACTTCGAGAAAAACGGATTACTTCCACGAATCAATCACTGCCATATTACTAACGTAACATTTTAACATTATTCAATTTGTTGCAAATGAATAAAACATGAATAAATTTAGAAATAACTTTCATTTGACCTTAAAGCGGTCTCAAGAACATTTTTTGGTTTTAATAATATCTTATAACTCTAACAAGTAAAATTCTGAAAGTTAGTAGAAACTTTAGTTTGACAAAACGACGACGTTAACTTAACAATGGTTGAATTATTAATACTATACTCGTACAAATCAAAATAATGCAATTCGTATTATGTAAAATTAAAATTAGTAGGTACGTAAGTTGTCAAAGATGTTCAGGGATAATAAATATTTTTACATTATTTAGATATTTTTCCATCTGCTACTTACGTGCATTGCCTGATTATCGTTAAATAGATATTTTCGATGTGTGTTTAATAACTGGACTCATGTAAAATATGCAACAAACCGAAATCTGTTCACTGCTTGTTCGATCTGGCGATGCCGCATTTTTGCAGGTATCTGGAAAAAACAAGATTTTTCTTTTATAATATTTCTTTACCCGGCTTGTCCTGGCTTTCATTCTCAAATACTCAATTTATCTTCGTTTTTCTATCTTTTTCGAAGGTGGAATTAGGATTACGGACAAATTAGGTATATCAAACTTAATTTTTGAAGAAAAAAAAATGACCGATAAAAGTAAGATTTTATACATACCTACATCTTCCGAAAAACGATGTCAATTCATTAATAATTACATCTTTCCATGGGTTTATGATTATGCACAGAAACACGCTGCAACTATTTAAATCTCCACGTAAGCCTCTCTCTATATCCACTATTTAAGCCTCATGTTTTGTTAATGCCCGGGGTTAACCAAGACTGGGACCTATTCGTTTATAACTTTCTCTCATACGTAGAGGCACACGGGCAAATCTAACACTTGAATCCACTTTTTTACGTAATCGTTTTCATTGTAATCGACGATTGCTAAGTGATAGTATATGTATCCAATTTCACTGTAATTTTGTTCTTTAAATTACTGTTTTAGTTAGTTCAAAATGTCGTTAAGATGAGCTGTTGCAATAGATATCGACCAAATGGTCATGCAAGGTGCATTTGGCATCTGGATACTTCCCATTGCGCATGCTCGGAATAATTGATTGTGAGGTAACCTCTCTTAGCTGGCAATACATTCAAGTTCGGCGTAATTTACTTAAAAGAATGTTAATTTGTTCAAAACAAAACAATTTGTTGGTACGATTATAAAACTAATATTTAGATACATATCCTTCATCCGTTCTTAACTACATAATAAAATTTGTGCATGTGTGCATCTCATTTTTTATAATATTTTATGCTGGCAATTAATTATATTTCCTATAGCTAGCTGAGCTATAAAGGCAGAGCCCGGCTAGCCCAGACAAAGCTCATGTGCAAGTACTAAGGCATCATAAACCGCAGGGATTTATAACATATGCACCAGTAAAGTCGGTAAAGCAGAATAGGTTTTACCGGCAGATGTCTAGACTTTCTCTAAACAGCTTTGTAATGTTTGTAAACTTCAACAGATGGCGTTATTTAAGTAAATTAATACTGTTATCAACTTCATATTTTCTAATAAGATATTAAATAAGTAAACAATACTTTGGTAGCAATTAGCAAAATAACAATAATGTTATTAACAGTGGCCAGGAAGGTGCCGTAGTTTCATCAATAGTTCGCCAAATCATATCAGTTAATTCATAGAGCATATTTTTAATGTTTCCATTCTTCCTGAATAGTCCTATACTAACCGTTGGTTGTCCGTGGGAGCATACTTCTATGGTTTGAACTCAGGGACAATCGCCGCTTGGTGTCCCATCACTTTACTAAATAAAACTTGTCTAAAGGGCCTCTGCGTGTTGGCTTCGGCTCTATGTACGCCTTCCAAAGGTCCGTGACTCGTTAAGACATCCCGTGATTGGTAAAGACATATTTGTTTCTAATGTTTTTCAATTAAATTATATTCAAGGAAAATTTAAAATAGTATGCTTTTCTTTGTTTAACGAACTTTTTATAAATGTACACTATACTCACGATGTACAATAAATATATTAAAAAAGCAATTGACATTCGATCAGATTTTTAAAGTATTAAAATAATGCGACTTCATACATTTCAAGTCATTAAACTTTCCCTGAATGCACCGTTCCAATCTTCAATCTGACTTATTTTTTGTGTTTGTTGCATAAAAAACAAGGATCGTAGCACCAAAGTGACTATACTCGTAGAGGTTTGGTTATGGCGCACGTTTGAGCACAAGAGTTGCAAAGACAGCGGAGTTGCGTAATTATACATCTACAAAACACAATTTTCACTATAAAATATACAATCTTAACTAAGTAAATCTAATAATAATAGTAATCTTATCTTAGTATGTGTCAGCATTGCGATTTATGGCTTCATGATATAATATACAGGTATTATTCGTCTCACCATTAACACTGTTTTAACACGACATGTTTTTACTAAACTATGTGTGTCTCGTTTCTTTGGTTTACCCTTGAAATATCAACCAACTTTTAATCGAATTTCAGTTCAAAGTCAACGTTTCGCTTATTTTCATTAGATCGAATATTCTTTACATCGTACAATTAGATGATGTATTTTTAAAACACCGATTTTTAATGTGTATAAATATTATTTACTAGATACTTTATGTCACAGACCTTTAATTCATACTTTTTTATCCAATATTTTATGTTATATTGTAAATTATACATGTTTGAAAATCAAGGCTGTTATTTTTATTTTGCACAGGTAATTTTGAGGATATTATTTCGTTTATTTTTTCTGTAAACAACTAGCCTTTTTGAACCTAGATATCTGGCATTGTGAGTGAGTGGTATATTTTGGAATAAAACGAATTGGTTTTGACGCTCGTCGTCGCACCTATTTGTACTCTGTCGCATAACAAACTTCTGTTTACATATCAATGTGTTACAATTCAATCTAGTTTTTAGTAATAGTAATTATTGTACAATTTAAATGATAAACATCATCCAGGAACATACGCTCTTATCAAAGACCTGATTAAAGCGATCATATCTAACATGGTCGATATAGAAAAGATTTATGTGGTAGCCCACCTAAAGCTAAGTAAAAAAAGTACATCGACAAATTGAAATATACATACCTTAGCTATACTTATGTGTTTTTTTAACTTGATCGGGTTTGTATATTATCCTTAAAATATGTAATTCAGTATAAAATTAAATAGCTGTATAATAATGACACAGCGATATTGAGTTGTTCTGTCTCTTAAAAAGTTTATGTAAGTAATGTATTTTTAAGCATTAAAAAATCCTTGTACCGTTGTTCTAATAATTGTTTTAATTTATAATAAATAGTCGATGAAGCCATATTACTACAAGAAATAATATTTATACTAAATATTCTATGAATCGTTTTCGATGAAAAGTTTGTCGAGATTTCAAGGGGCACCCCGTTTCTTTAGGCACTTGTCCCACCGCCGACGATGAGCGATAAACGAGTAGAACGATAAACTAGAAACGAGTGGGCGAGCGACGAGTAGCGAGTGTTAGCTCCAATAGTTTTGTCGCTCCGCGATAGGCGAGTGTTCGAGTGCAATTACAATTCATCATCATCGTCGTCTGAACTAGACAACAATGACAGCTCAAATGCTTTGCTTAAATTCATAGCAAATATCTGCACTGAAATCCACGTCGTAAAATCACCGCTTTGGTATCGCAGCTTGAGTTCTAACTACCAAGTGAGTATCGCCGAGCGAGTATCGCTGAGCTAGTTTTATCTTATCGCTCTTATCGCGGCGACAAACTAGTAGAGCGAGTGTTCTCGCCAGCAGTGTGAACAGCCAGCGATGAACGATTAGTATACGTGTCTCTTTTACTAACACAGAATCCTTATATTTTGTTCGTTTCTTGGGCGAGAAAATCGCCGATAGCTAATCGCTTACTCGCTCTTGGTGGGACAAGTGCCTAACTACCTTTGTACAGTCAACAGCATAAATAAATGATCATTTATGTACCTTGTCACTTTAACGTTGAGTTTGAAATGTTATACAAAATTGTGAAACGATTGAAAGCGGCAAGGTACATAAATGATCACTTATTTATGCTGTTGACTGTACCAGTGAAATATAAAGGAATGCGATAACAAAGGTTTGAGTTATCGTTATAACTGACATTGACCTTATTTCTTAATTTAAATTTCTTAGATGCTAAAATTCTGTACCAGGATCGCATAGAACCGCAAGAACTCATTGCAGTTTACAAGTTTATTTGAGTGGTAATATTTTTATATTATATTTTTTTACTTTTATGATTATACTTTGTGATATTGGTGGTTAACAATCACAAATTAGTGTTAAAAAAGTGTTAGTAACTTATATCACAAAAAATCTTGAAAACTAACTAATACACATAATATAATGTAAAAACTATGTCCTAGACTTGAGCTTAAATAATTGCCTTCCAAAGGTTTTATATTTACGTCAAGCTTCTTACGTCAACCTTGTTACATAAAAAATAATATCATTTTGTAGCATATAATCTCATAACTTTACACTTTATTAAAATTACTATAACGTAGTCGTAAGTACCTGTTTACTTTGCCAAAACAATTTTTATTGAAAGGTAGCAAAGATGACAAGAGTGCGTATAATTGTATAGTTTCATATTAACAGTACGGTTCTGGACAGAACCCAAGTAGTTGGATAAACTATGAAAGCTTTATATAACTTGGTGCTTTTATGCAATTCATAAAAAATCATGTATATTTTTTTAAGAATTGCATAGAAGCACCAAGTTATATAAAGCTTTCGTAGTTTATCTAAGCTACTTGGATTCTGTCCAGAACCGTACGGTTAATATGAAACTAATATAATACATGTTTTTTTATTCAACGACATAGTGACGGCGGCGGTCGGCTATATCTAAAGTGACACTCATGAGATTAAAACAAATTGATTGACATAAAAATCAACTAAATCGCCCCACGCGTTTAGTTTCTAGAGCGCCACAAAGAAACAAACATACATAAATACCTTATAGTATAGGCTGATCAACACAATAATCCTCTTCTTTAGGCAATCGAATAAATCAAAGTTGATGATCCAATTAAAACCTTTTGTTGTCAGGTAAAAGGCTCCTAGGGAGCAATCAAATATTACGTGTGCTACGAAAAAAGCTCTATACCCCTCTACGCGCTATGCTACGGACTGCTACGAAGCTGCTTTTATAATGATGACTTGCTAAACAGTTTTCTTAATTTGACTTTTTACGCGACCAAATTATGTTTTTTGGGTGTATATTATGTTTACGTATGTATGTATCTATGTTTTTTGTGACTTCCTGTGTATGAAAAATGGCGTGAATGATTTTAAAATGAAAATTAGAATGTCATTTACTCATGTCAGATAGCAAGCATATCTGAGCTATAATTAATATTTCGACCAAATAAGAGTTATTTACTACCTACATTTACAGGAAGAATAATAAGCTTTTTAATTTAGTCTTTGCGTTGAAAATTGTTAATTCAGACAAGATTTTTTCAAGAAGTTTCAAGTTCCAATATCCAAAACTGAAAAAAATGTTTTCCTTATGTTTGTAACTTAGGTTGGTATAAATAAGTGTAGCTATGTACTTATCCCAAGATAATTTATGACGGACCAAAAGATTGTGCGATTGATTTAATTGGATCAAGCGACATTTTACTGCATCCAGAGGTTTCAGTATTCAATTATATTATTTCTTGTTAACACCGATAGGATGAGAATAATTAACATTAAGTTTTGTGACTAACATTGCAATAAAATCTAGAAAGTAATTTTTATTTTTCATACCGCCGTAATTTGAAGTATTTTACTGACAATTAACTCGTTTTATTTACAATCTTGTGTACTTATGAATAATCAAATCCACGAGTAAAAAGGCGGCTGTTACTATAAAAAAATGTATTTTTATTTACGATTATCCAGGATTCCGGCTCGAAAATATAACATCACAAAAATTAATTGCATTGCATTGCGGTGCATTTTATTTCTAACAATAACTTATTTGAAATTGAGGAAAGCTCCCTGATGATTGCCAACATTTAAAAATAAAAAAAGGACAAAAAAGCTGGCATTCGAGTTTCCTCGCAGCCATGGTTATGGAAGCGCACAAATTAGCCGAAGCTAAGCTAACGTGTAACCACTACCGCAACGTATTAGAGGTGGCAGCTCCAGTAGAATGCGCCAGCAATGACGTCGCAGCCGCGCGGGCGAGCGCCCGCGTCGCATAACACGGGAGCCTCGCCTGACGGACAACGCGTGACGTCACGATCTATGATCAGATCTAACCAACTCGATATACTAAAGCAATTCTAATCGCACGGCAGTGAAGACACATTAATAATTGCGCCTCCAATGGTTAAAGTAAGGGTTGCCGTATATATATGGAGTATTTTAAAAACTTTGATACCGCGTTGCAGGACATGTGCCTAGTTATGTATGAAAAGTTTAAGAAATGGCGTCAAAGTCATTCGGAATGTATTGTAACAAAGCATTTAAGTGGTTTGGAAAGTAATATTCATTTAACATTGGTAGATTTTTGGAAATAAAGAGAAAAAAACGAGCGCATTGATATGCACGCCATCTGCCAGCATGATGAGCAACTTGTTAGGTTATTGGTCGGCTTCCCGGCTGAAATACGGGAGTCCCTCTGTTCTTAATAAACGCGTTGACGCAATTGGCTGCTTGATACATATATGGGTGAAGCAGGCTGAGGTTTTTATCAGTAGGTAAAACAGTTAAAAACCAAAAACCCAGCTCCTCTGTCCCAGTTCCTTATTTTCATCTCATAGAATGCCGGAGATAACTAAACGTAATCTTTCCCCGTAGATAAGACATACATTGAATGTTGTTATCTCCGCCAGATAATTTATTTCTAACAATGTGATTTATGTCTATATTCATTAGGGTTAAATTGTTGACCCAACAGCCTTTAAAAAACTGCTTAACTTACTGTTTTGATTAACATAAGCATTATTTCGTTAAAATATAAATTTACTAGTAAAAAAATAATCTTAGCTTGCTCTTCAAGTCCATAAGACATACTTAATCAAAATTTTACTTGTACATGCAATTGTTGAAATTACTTAAACGTAAAAGGATTCAGGGGAACCGCGAGAGGGTTTGTTGTGTGACAAAGAGGACGCAAATTTCACTTACCTAGTAGTTTAAAGAAGGCAATTGTCTAGAATTAAAAAAATAATGAAAAGGAAAAAAAAAAATGATTGTGTACCTTAGTGTCTTCAAAATGAGTTGTGATAGGATTTTAAGAAACTTTGTATCAAAACCTGCACCAAAAAATATTGTAAATTTTACTCATTATAAAATTACAGTACCTAGCTCACTTTACCTATATAATTTTATCAACTGGTTAAGTAACAGCTTATTACCATTTTTCCTTGTGACAAATAAGTCCTTATTTCTTATAACTTCGTAAAAGTGGAAAAAAAAAAAAAAAAAAAAAACGTATCTGTCGAAAATTTCATGTTTGGGTCAAGCTTTTGTTGGCAGTACTTTTTTTGTAGTCATTATTTACTGATCAAACAATAGCCAAAAAAATGAGTGTCAACATGGTGGGTCTACGTTGAGTATAGCAGAGAGATTCTATCACCACCTTCTGACTCCATCATCAGATCAGCTCCATGTCATAAAAGTATTTCATCGTCATCTAATTTACACCATTTATGCAAATTATCAGCTTCATCAGAAACCGGGAAGTCAGATTTAACTTGCAAAATTTGACCCGTACATATATACATCCATTGCTAGTTAAATTAAAGCTTGTAAAATTGAGGTGATCTATTTTACTTCAGTGATCACGAAAATGCTATAAATTCTATACTTTATTATTTTTCGTTATAATCTGTTTTTTTTTTAAATAGCGGTCCTCCTACGTGAAGGCACTGGGATCAAAATATTCGTAGATAATCCGGATAACCTATTGTAATATAATTGTAATTTACGGATCGAAATAAACGAAACATGTGAATGAATAGTTTATAAGATTCAATTACAAATGTAAGATAAGAACAAAACTAAATTGCATCTGACTGATAATGTTATGTTTTCTGTCAATCTCATCAAAAAAAAACAATGGCCCGAGTTGCCATTTATACGGTTCATAATTTACTCTTAAGATGTCATCTAAACATACATACTGACATACAAATTAAGTAAAATTATAGAATTATAGATTATTGTGGTTGCCAGGTTAGAATAGTGCCACTCCGTGTCTTCCCGTGGATGTCGTAAGAGGCGACTAAGGGAATATAGGCTTGTGGTACTGTTAGGCGATGGGCTTGCAACCTGTCACTAATATGCTGGTAAACATCTTAGCCTATTTTGTACAAATTGTGGTTACTGAATTATCAACAACTTTTTAAAGTTGTAATGCTGTAGCTCTGCCTAGCCCACTCTGGGATTACAGGCGTGAAGGTATGTATTTATGTATGTATTCTTATTAAAATACTGCCACCGTAGACGTAACATTATAGCATTAACTTTATTAATACTCGTAAACGCGTTTTTTTTCTTGCGCTGTTGTCGAAGAGTGAGAAATGAGTTCAATATTTTTTGTAGTAATGTTTTCTTCCACCGCTTGTTATTTTCAGGGTTTCGTACCCGAAGGGTAAAAACGGGATCCTATTACTAAGACTCCACTGTCTGTCTTTCTGTCTGTCCTGTAACACGTGTATATTACCCGCTATACATTAATATATTAAAATAAAATGAACATTTAATATAATGTAAGAGAGACAACTTTTGTAAAAAATTACTCGAACACCACTTATTAAATATGTCAACATAAACTTATGACCTGTTTTTGTGGTAAAAATCTACTAATTCGTTGAAACACAATCTAAGTGCGGTACTTGAGACAAAGTCCAAGATAATGGTGTTTTTGTCTACATTTTGCCTATTTGTTACGAAGAAATGACACAAACGTTGAGTATTTATCACCCATTTGGCGCTTGCATATTTTTTGTGCTCAAAGTTGCGTGTGAAAAGAATGTATGGCCGGACTTAACGCTGATTGGTAAATTAGGTTGGCGTCATTTGTGAAAAGAAGGGATGATTTGGGATTTAGGAAACATAGTTGTTTTAGACTAGTTAGTTACCCCCGGGACGCGAAACTGAGATATCGTGAGTTTTAACGTGCGCATACGACTAAACCAAGGTCTCACTTTTGTCAATTATTTTAATCTAGATTCAGTGTTTTGATTTTGTGATTAGTGTATGGACATTTAAGTTTAAAGACAATAGGAGTTGTGTATTAGGGGCGAGTGTTCTCTTTTTTTAATATTTGTGTCTTTTAATATTACTTGTAGGGTTAGTATTTTCTCTAACACGTCTTAATAGTTATTAAGGGAAGGTTTTCGTTAGGTATCATTAAATCTCATATAATTAAATATAAAGATAGTAAAAGAGTTAGTACGCGTGAAAGAATTATGTGTAGTGAATAAATTAGATTAGGTAAATATTATATTATTATTATTTTTGCTTGCTTAATTGATTATAAGCTTCATTATTTCAGGCTTTATAAAATAGAGGGAGAAGCAGTTCTATCTCACTTATTATCTTTAATCTGCTTTACCTTTATTTTATTGAGTGTGTCATAACGCTTTATTAAGTTAAGTTCTTGTGTCATATTTGTGACGAGCTAAGGTAAAATAACAAAAAACTATTTTTGTGTGGTAAACTAAACATTCATTTATTGTAAACACTCACAGCAGCACACGTGGGGTCAGCCCAGATAGCGGCTTGAAAGCCGCGCGACTCTGGTGGTCTAATTCCACTGCAAACGCTAGAAATACATATTTTGCCGTCACACTTTATTACCACCATTTAACTTCAAACAACTTGCATTAGCTAACACACTGTTTACGTCACACCTCTACACAGGCACTAGGTACTCACTCAAGACCTGGGTCATTTAGGTGTTTATAATCTTTACTAGTGGTTCTGAGGTACAGACGTTACGACCCGGGCTAAGTGCTTAGTGTGAAGTTTGTCAATATTGTATCCTTTGTTATGGGGTCACTCACAGTAATTGTTATACTCATCTCAATGATATTCAGACTATCTTGAACAAACCCGACAACATTCCTTAGTCGTCGTCACAAATCGCGGCTGCGTAATTCGGATTAGGGACGCGTAGAATCATAGTTTTAAGGGCATAGCATGAGCAAGTAGCGTAACTGCATGAGCGTGCTTAAATATTCATACTATATTTTAGAGTAGTTTTATTAGGGGCGATAGGGATAGTAGGATAGCGAAGCAGGTAGTGTTATTGAGGTCAGACCCCATCCAAAGTGAGGACCGTTTTGATTTTAACTTCTTGTTCAATTAATTTTTACAAATACTTAAAGAAGTAAATTTGAATCTAGGGTCAAAAAGGTTCTCGCTGTAGCCGACCTCGTAATAAGGTAGGGGTTTAGGTAGGGAACATTAAATATATTGTCATCTTTTAATTACTTTATTTTATAATTATATATATACGAGTATATTTGAACAATACAAACTTCGGTACACGGAGGCCCCACGAGCAGGCAGCCAGGGGAATTTTGATACTCCAAATATACTCCCGAGTAAGCAGGTATCTGAGATCTTCGGTGAGTCGTACCCATTTAATAACTTCCGTTTATTGTTTATTATTCGTGATTAACTTGATTGTGGTTTACTGTGTTTATTTATGGTTCCTAGCTTGCTTATCAATTTAAATAGGTTTAGGGTTATCTTATTTCACAATATTATTTTACACAACGTAGAGGGTCCTAATTTAGATAGGTATGTTTATAACTAGACGATCACATATTTTATTTGGCCAATTAATTTAAATACACGACGTAGGATATTTTATCGATTCTATGTAGCCTGGGGGTAAGAGTGTTACAGTCCGTATCTCATGAACCATGATAGTAAGACAATTGAAATTTTCACAAATTATGTGTTTATATGGCCCCTTCAACAATATTATAAATACTAAAAACAGAACAAAATTAATATTAAAAGGGGCTATCGTATAACAAACGTGTGTGAAAACCGTTTTTTGCTCGATATTAATAAAAGCAACATTTTCTCAAGCCATGCTTTACATATTCACAGAATATTGAGTTGTATATTCATTAAATTAAATAACTACATTAAAATAAATTAACTTTTTAAGGGAACTACCATACAACAAACGTGTTTTTTTTAATGGACAATGGGTTGGAGCCCTTCGAAACCTGACAATCAAAAAAATATTTCTTTAATGTTTGTCATTTATGCTATTTAAGTCGATACCTATACCTATAACCTATACACGATACATAACAAGCTCTTTACCTTTCCAATAACATCAAACGCTAACGTAACATCAAATGCCGCGGTAAATACAGAGTAAAGGCAATCGATTTAGGCTTAATTTGAATAAATATGTCGTGGAACAACGTCATTATAGCCAGCTCTTCTAGAATATACGAACCATAAGTCACAAAACATTCAAGAGAATAAATTAAAGCACATGGAATGTTATAATGAAAGGGTTTAACCTGCACATTCCATGTTTCATTTTTAAATTATGTACTTTAGCGTGTGAACCATGCGGAATTTATTGGTAAATAAACTATAACATGCGCGCATAACATAATTATATTATGATTCTGTGGTTATCAAACAAATTGAATTTTAATGACGTTTAAAATTTTGGGTAATGGAGGACTAAGTGAGAGCCGTATTCATTAATCTGACCTTGGCAA
Organism: Acleris emargana; assembly: GCA_927399475.2. NCBI lineage: Eukaryota > Metazoa > Arthropoda > Insecta > Lepidoptera > Tortricidae > Acleris > Acleris emargana. Next base: position 9,464,147 of record OV656835.1, on the reverse strand, counting down.
AGGTTCCCCTCTCGAGACGCGTCGCAAATTACAGACTTGTATGATTTTACAATTACATCGACGTGTCCTGGAGCGGCCGTTTCTGTTAATATCAGGTCTATTAATACGATCACTAGTAAAATTAAATTGAATTAGACGTCATTGTTTTTTGGAGTTGAGGACGCAATATATATAAGTATTCTAATGCCCTTATTAATAAACGTGGAGTAACCGTCGAGTAGCTAAACCATGCTTTGTCCTTATCTGTCATATTCAAATGTCACAATGACAAATAAGGATAAAACATGGTTTAGCTACCCCACAGTTACTCCACGTTTATTAATAAGGGCATATGAGTGTAGTTCGACCTGTTTTAATACGAATATTTTATTAGTTATTCCTTTTAATAGAAAATTTTGTAAATCAGCCTGTACAATCGTGTTAAAACAGTCACTCTCAATCTCCCTTCTGAGATACCAGGGTTTTTTTTCTACTGAGTAAAACCATAATAAAATTAGCCGCCATTATCGTCAAATACATATATAAGAGATATCGACACATTGAAATAACAATAACATGACACTATGGGCATATTATTGACCAGATACATTACGTTACGCTATTAAAGTACGCAAGAACATGCTTAATGAAAGGGATGTATCGATATGGTTGTCAAATAAAAGTTAAGTGGGGTCCCGAAATCAGACAATAACCTGTGACTATAACCTAGTGCATTTTTTAATACGTATACGTAATTTGAGCTCAGTTAACAACCGCGAAAGATTCATCAAATTGAGCGTAGTGTCAACCTCATATCATAATATTATGCTTTCATTTCGACCGCGAGCGTCCGTACTTGGTCTACACGGCTTCAAATTAGCATGCGCCAACGAAGTGTAACAACAGCTCCTGGGTTTCATAAAGTCCTAGTACTCGTCCGTAGCGGAAATAACCGCGGAACACCGGTCGGTGCCGACGAATCGTCGTCCTCAGAACTTGGTACACGGTACAGATACTCGCAGTCGACGTGGAAGTTATATTGCTATTTATTTAATTTTCATATTTTTAAGGACAAGGTGGCACTTCACTTGCCAATTTTTGCCAATAAAATTTTACATCTCTTACATTTATCATCTATACATATAATAAAGTTGTAGTAATCAATAAATCTGAGAACCCAACGCTGCGTAAAATATGGTGTCGTTGCGTAAACAAAAGAAGGGGTCATAGTAACAATTTGGCTCCGTTTCTGACGCACCATTAAGCAGTAGTGCGGTCGCACGGTATAGGACGCAATGAAATATTCGTAAATTAAAAACCAAGTAACTTGCTGCCATTAGATAATAACTAAGTGCATTTTTTGAACGTATGCAAAATTTCAGAATAAAGGGACGTCAGCAAGAGATCAACTAAATAAGGTAGTATGAACTCCATACACTTCAATCTCGACCGCGAGCGTACGGACCGCTCCAAGTTCAGAGAGCAACTGGTATTATTACGATGGACGACACACAATAATACGTGGCCCTGAATACACGCGGCACACAAAGAAAGAAAGAGCACATGCGCAGTGTAGTCTTAGGACGCACACTAGTAAGAGCTCCTGAATTCGTACTACACACGCCTCGTGACCCCGTGATCTGCAAATCGCTAATAACATAACTCATAGCAGTCTTTTATTATGCCTGTCATATATTTGGAATTCTAATCAAATTTCAAATTTTAAAAGCTGCCACCATTCAAAGGGTTTGAATCTCTTTTTACGAAGTATTTTAAAAGTTTTTTTTTTCATGTTGACAAAAAAAAATGTTTTTTTTAAATGGTAGGTATGCATACTTTCTACCAGTTATAGCGAGCGAGGCGAGCAAACAAACGAAGGCTGGTTATCAAACTTTTGTACACTAATACCTTTGGTTCATGATTTCCTAGTACGCTTCAAAGCTTACGTAAATTTCTTCCTAACAATTTTTTTTCAACATTTTTTAGTTTTGTAAGTTGCAATGGACTCTTCTTATGTATTAATATATTCAAATTTAATTTGATTTCGAATCGAATCAATGTGACCCGACCAACACTTGAACATTTTTTAATATTGGTTGTTTTGCTTCAGGGTTCGTAAAATATTCATACCGAATTTGTCGCTTTTATAACTCACTGTTTTTACTAAAAAATAAAATAATAAGTTTTTCCCGTGTGGCCTTTATTATTATTGTTGTTGCCCCATTATTATTAAATCTGCCGTATTCACGAATATTCCAAAAAACTGCCTAATCCCGTTTAACGTCCTTTTAAAAACAGAACCCAAAAAAAATGGTATAAAGAATAGATACGATGGCTTTAATTGAAGGAATGTTTTTTAAATTACTAGCTGTTGTCCGCGACTCTTTATCGCTACTTGCGGTAAAATATACCCTGTGTCCTTTTTCAGGGTTCGTACAATATGTAAAGAATGTTGTTTCCATTTTTTTAATCAATCATGAAAACGGAACGTAAGGACAAAGTTATTATTACAATCATTAGTATGGATTGTGCAACAGAAGTTAAAATCACTAAAAGCGAAGTAACAAGTAACAAGTGCTACGAACGCAGACATTCACCTCTCTATGCGATACTATGAATCAGCTTTATATATTTACAACTTTATTAATTACTTCGTCAATTCGATTTCTATAAATCTATATTTTAGGTCTACAAGTATTATCCTGTTTTATTTGTGACCTGTGTAGAATCGACGTATTTTAAAATGAAATTAGTATTTTGATTGGTCTTAATCCAAGTAATGTCATAAGCAAATTGTATCTTTACTTCTACACTTATATCAGCGATGAAAATAAATTTACTTACCATCAGGTGGCCTGTGTGCTCGTTTGCCGTGTCTATGCCAACAAAAAATAATAAAAAAAATGTCCAGTTGGTAAGCCAAAAATATCTGAGTGTTTGTCAAAAAAAATAATTCAAAATCGTTTTTCTCCCCAGTTATAAAAATGCCGATGTATTTCGTCGCTGTTATAAAACGGAAAACATTTTATAGTCCAAAAGCTGATGGTTCAACAACCTGAAATATTACGACCCCGGTCTACTAGGAGCTCATAACACAGAAGATGCAACTCGACGTGAAGTGGCGTGACGCCTACGCCTCCTACCCGATTATATACTAACGTACTACTTGTTGAGCAAAATGTTACATAGTATTTATCGGTAAACAATTGAGCTTTGTTTTTTTATCAAATTGTTTTAATAAACAACATTTTTATCTTATCCTTGAACTTCTGAATGATTCCCGTAAAACTGGCGTGACATCATTTTATTTCAAAAATGTTACCTCCGTGTCTTTTTTATTTATGTTACTTATTAAAAGATAATTTGCTAATGACATCATAATTTAAAAACCCGGCAAGAGCGCACGGCGCACATCTATCAAAAAAAAACAAAAAGTATGAACGAATTGTCTATTTTCAGTTATTTGAAGCTGCCAAAGATGGACTTTTCAAAGATAATACTCTTGTCACCCGTATCTCAGGAGCCATTAACGTCTAAAAGTACTTTGTCGTGATAGTTTTCTTTCAAAAATTTTTTTAATTACCCGGAGACATTTAACCTGATTTTTATAAATTGAATTGATTTTTAAATAATTTATATATTGTGTTACTAACGGTCACGGCGAAACTATAAGGGTTATGATCAAAGATAAACTGATTGATCTTCAAATGGTTTACTGCAATTTCTTGTATATATTTAAGCTCAATAAAGACTATTTCTATTTCTATTTCTATTTCTATTTCTAAAAATAAGAATGTTATTTTTAATACAATGATGTTTGGAATGATTTTAAAGCTACTTTTATGAATAAAATAGTGGTATTTTTCCGTCAAGAGATGATATATTATTCAGAAATACCGATCCTATTCAAGCCCGCTATTAAAGGTTTCTTTAAATCAACGATAGTATGAGTAATATAGCAGCTTTGTAGGATAAAAAAAAACGTTAACGTGTTGTTTATATTTTTTTTGAAAATTTTCATTTTGTATTGGAAGATAATTTGAAGTCAATGCAACTTATATCTTAGCAAAACATGCAATTGGGCTTAATTTTCAATACTTTATGACTTTTTATTATTGCATGACATATAAATTACGCTCTAACAAGCCCGCGCTCTCAATCCCATCTCAATCAATCCTTGCGTGGCGCTTGTGGAAGGTTGATGTACAATTGTACATTTCGTGTTGTCCGAACTCAGCGCGGGTAAGTTGCGTACCTCGTTATGAATGGAGGAACGATTCGGAAATTGTGTATTGTGCGAGTGCTCTGCTACTTTTTAATAGTTTTGTTTTAAGTCCAAACTTAAAATTCATTACGGCATTAACAATTTTAAACTAAAACATAAAATTTTAACATGACATAAGAAACAAACAGATCATCTAAGAACTTTTATTAATTTTAAATATTTGATAGTTTGTTACAAAAATGTGAAGCTCAAAATTTCTATACAAAATGCAATAACGATTTTGTTCCCTTAAACCTAATCCGACTTTTACGACTTTTGAATATGTTGTAGATATCATGAAAAAAGTCTGTTCGTTTTCCTTTCCCAGAAAATATTTCTAAGTATGAAACATATTTGTAAAACAAAGAACGGAAACATACAGACCTACATACATACATACATACATTCACGCCCTCATTCCCAGAGTGGAGTAGGCAGAGCTTAAAGAATTACCAACAGGTCTTAAAACTTCTTGATAATTCTGTAACCACATTTTGCACAAGTAGGCTAAGATGTTTCCCAGTGTATTAGTGACAGGTTGCAAGCCCATCGCCTAACAGTACTACAAGCCTTTATTCCCTTAGTTGCCTCTTACGACATCCACGGAAAGACATGGAGTGGCACTATTCTAACCCGGCCACCACACGGCAATTATTAATTTTAAATATTTGATAGCTTGTTACAAAAATGTGAAGCTCAAAATTTCGATACAAAATGCGATAACGATTTTGTTCCTTTAAACCTAATCCGACTTTTACGACTTTTGAATATGTTGTAGATATCATGAAAAAATATGTCAGTACGTTTTCTTTTTCAAGAAAATATTTCTAAGTATGAAACATATTTGTAAAACAAAAAACGGAAACATACAGACCTAATTCTTTATAATAACTATATCAAATTCAAAAACTGTGGAATTTGGACTTTATTTAGGGGGTGGGAAACGTTATCGCCCGGAGCTAAATGTGTATGTTTTATTTGACCACTACACGATTTTAGCTGCGCTTCACAATTACTTTTACTACTATGTTTAGTCTCAATTTTGAAATGTGTATTTTTGAAAATATAAAACTGAATTAAAGGAAAAAATTTAAACAAAATAATTCACAATTTGAAGTACGTCGAGGTAGGTACCTACAGTCCAAGAAATTGATTCCTAGACCACTCTGGACTGTGTCAAAGTGACGTAATCAATCAAAACGTAAGAAAATTCTAATGATTTCTTTTACAGTGTCACTTTGACAAAGTCCAAAGCGGTTTAGGAATCAATTTCCTCGACTGCACAGGCACAAACAGCAATTTAATTATCTAAAGGCCATACTAACTTGGCTTACTAATTCGGCCTACCTATCTCATTTACTATTTATAGTAATGGCAGCTGAGTTAAAAACAATACAACAAAATTGACAAAAGCAATATCGTTTTCAATTGAAGCCACTGTGTTTATCGCGTGACAGAGTTTGGATCAGGCATCTGTCACCTTCTTACACGTTAAATAAGTACGAGATTGACGAATGCTTTATCTACATTTGACGCGCGATATAGATAGACGCAGCGATTCTAGACCCGCTGCATCATTTTACTACAGCAGCAAGGGAATTACAGGGTACCAACAAATTATATTAGGTCCTTACCTATGAAATTGGCGTTTTATATGGAGAATTTTATGAAAACGGTGGTTTTCATACATTTAATTTTGCGGATTATTTAGTAACGTCAAATGCAAACCAAGCAAAATTCTGTCAGGAATATTGGACATTTCTAAGCTATATTATACATATCTTAGTTACTTAAAAATAGTTCGCTTCATAAAACTCTGCGTAATTGAAACACTTGAACTTGCAGCACTTAAAAAGAGTTAAGTTCACACTTTAATTTTAAACATTAAGTAAGAAATTGAACCATATTATTTGCATCTAAAACCTTTGTTGCATAGTGTATTAATGAAATTTAAAAATATTTTGAAAGTTAAAATTGAAATAAATAAATTCCGTACGAAATAAAACACGTAGAAAAAACGCCAATTTCATAGGTAAGGACCCAATACCATAATTATAACTCTAGTCAAGTCATATTAAAGCGACCTCTAAATTCAGCGATGCGATATATTATGTAATACGCCTGATCGATTTTTAAAAACCTGTCTTTAATCCGGTTTAACTAGCATACACTCAATCATTCCGCCAGTTCGGGGGATACGATACCACAGATAGACAAAAATATATACTTATACACACGTTAAACATATTCCCGAAACCCTATTTTTGCTTTAGGGGTTAAAAATTAACAAGTGCGAGTTTCTAGAAGCATACGAAGTGAACGGGATTCGGATTTCAACGGTTCGTCGGCAATGGTACCAGGAGTGCATACTGTCTAAGAGACGCATGGCTCGCCAAAGCTAGAACGAGCTCTTACTAGTGTGCGTCAATCGTCGGTGCTGTACTCGTACTTCACACAGCTGGATATGACCTCATTTTCATGTGATGTAACGACAATCGAATAAATAATTTATTTTATTTATATTTATTTTGTATTGCCGCAACCGGTTAGTATCCCCACTTTTCCATGTTTTAAATCTGGTAGCAGAAAATTTATGGATTCAAGGTTACTTGGTAATAAATTTCCTTGCAGTTTAAAAAACAAAATATTGAAATGTTCTTACTTCTATGTATAATATACTAACAAGTATTTTTTTAACAACCATTCCGATATAATTGCAATGAGTTTGCTGTATTAAATAAGTTTTGATCGAGTTATTTAAAATTAATTATTCATGAGTCACTCTGTAAATCTATTTAAATAAATAGCAGAATTAACCCGATCGTGATTAATTAGTCAATTTATGTCGGGTATACGAAATTATATATTTTTATTAAGGGCGAATGTTATTAAATGGTTTTATTCAGTTTCAGTTAATCCATATTCATGACACATTAAAATATAAAACTAAATTTTCGAGTAGCAAAAGCGTCGCTTTTTATCGATTTAACTTTTTCAATGTCAGTGGGACAGCTGCGGACGTTACTCCCGAGGTAGAAGAAGGTCTCGTGCCGTTTAAACTCCCCTCTGTTATAGGTTGTTCATACAATTGTACGTATATACAAAGAAAACAGTTCATTTATGAATACGCTCTTCAAACCATATCCGTCCTTCCTTGTCAATGCAAATTCTCAAGCAAAAGCAGGACAGATGTATGGTAACAAGTTTCATCACCCGTTTTATTGCTGCTTCTTCCCTGTAGATAATCTCTTTGGATGTTATGCTATCCTAGTATTGAGTAGGTATTTGCTCCACGTGTGCCTTGTGTAACTGGTTGATTGACTATTTTTGGTATTGTTGACGGTAAAAAGCATAAGCGACACCCTTCAATTACAACAAACTTTACATTTGACAAATACAAGTGCCAACCTAGTGCTCTGCAATATGTAAAATGAAATATTTAGTTAACTTTTGTACATACATACATACATAAACTCACGCCTTCATTCCCAGAGTGGGGTAGGCAGAGCTACAGAATTACCAAGCATAAAAAATCATAACTACCTTTTGTTTGTTACCGTTTGGTGGAGCTTTTTTAAAAGCTATTCACTTTCTTATTAACTATCAGAATAATAACTCACTTTTGTGATATAACGCAAAATAGCTATAATTGAATAAATGTTAATATATATGGGCGAGTCCCAATAAGTGTTCTAAGTGAAAAACTTAAGTAAATGACCTGCATGCATGTAGTTGTGTACCATAATAATATGGAATTTACATCAATTTTCAAGTATAGAAGGTCAAACGATCTATACAGATGTGTTACAACTACATGCAAGAGGTCATTTACTTAAGTTTTTCACCTATACCTTTATTTCAAATAAATTTAAAAGGTGTTACTATCCTTAATTGTATTCTTTCAGCATCTTTGTTAAAGTAAAGTAAGTCTTATGTCCTCGAGCTCGTTTACAAAATGCGGTTTATAAAAAACATCTTCAAAATTATCTAAATTTGAAATGATTATTATTGCGAACTATTAAAAATCTTAGCCAAATTGAGCAAAATGTGGTTACAGAATTATAAACAAGTTTTTAGAGTTCTTAATTGGTAATTATGTAGCTCTGCCTACCCCATTCTGCGAATTAAGACGTGACTTTATGTATGTTTGTATTAAAATTGTGTTGATAAAGAATCACTAAAGAGTTCCACATAATACGTTTACCCAATCGTTCCATTATTTCTGAAGATAACGTAAATCTTTCAAAGTCAACAGTTGGTTACAAGACAGTCGTATTTAATGTAGACTTATTGAGTTGCAAATTGGTTTCGACTTCTGATGATAAGTGTACGTGGTGATTAACAATTTTTAAACCAAAAAGTGGTATGGTGGGATTCTTTATAATAATAAAATTGAATATACAAGTCTACGAGTCAAAGTTAGTTAAATAAAAATGTTAGGTTTTGGAGTTGCTGGTAATTCCGTAGCTCTGCCTACCCCACTTTGGGAATGAAGGCGTGAGTTTATGTATGTATGTATGTATAATATATTTTTGTATAACAAAAATATTAATTTTGGGTATATTTCATACCATAGACCTTTTCTGAAATATTATCAAGAAAAGAGCATACTAATAATTTATTCACGTTTGCATTCGTTAACGTTTTCAATTTCACATTAGTTAAGACAAAATTATTTCCAAGCCAGTAATAAATTAATAATTTATTTACTAGGAAAAGGATCAAGTCGGCACGTGTCGAAAAGAATTCAGGCAAGCCCGACAAAGTACTAGGAGTGCATATTTAGTAAGAGAGGCAAATACCGACGAAGCAAACTAGTATGAGCCCCTCAATGAATACGGCACTCGATGAAAGAACGAGCACATGCGCAGTCGAGCTCTAGCACGCACACTAGCAAGAGCTCATGAATGCATCCTGCACACAACGAATAATCACCTCGTGTCCCCTCGCGAATCACTCTTAGCATTTCCATTGCTATGCAGCTGCTGATGTACCATTGTTATAAATAAAAAGGTATCGCGATGGCTGCCGAAACTCAACCAACTCAATATTTGAATTTGGTTTTGTAATGTATTTTCAAATGTACATTTTTGTTTTATATAAACTTGATAATATAAAATGTGGCAACTCTCCGGCTCCAATTTGGTTTATTTTGATATAAATATGATAAGAGAATGATTTTGAATAAGAAAAGTTTAAAATAACAGACACGTATTTTTTTTTAGCTGCCCAATCTGAACTTGTTGGGAGAAAAGTACAGAAAAGTAAATGACTAAATGCTTTAACTTATTTAGCGTTTTTTTTTAAATTGCTTGTTATTTACCTACCATTTGTTATTTAGATACCTTCTGATTTGATTATGTGTTTAAGAACACTATGAAAATATAATGAGTACGTGTTTTTTTATATCGGCCAACCTCATATTTAAAAAAATATCTTTCGAAGGTATATATTTCTCATCAAAGATATACTTTCTTAGTTATTATACTTTTTTAAAAATGAGTTTTAGCCGATATAACAAAACGCGTGCTTATTTTTTTCATATACTTAAACACTTAAATCAAACAAGTAGGTAATTAGCAATTATTTTTAAAATTTCTATAGGAGTCCGTTTGCAGTATTTTGGAGGGTAATTTCTCCCAACAGGTTGAGATTGGACAGCTAAAAAAAATACGTGTCTGTTATTTTAGACTACATACTCTCTAACATATTATTTCAAAATAAAATAAATCAGAGCCGGACAGTTGGGTTCCTTGCCTTGTTACTTATTTAATGTCATCAAAGGTGTCGTTCATGGTCGAAAACTTAATCTAAAGTTTTTAAGAAGTGGTCCGGAAAAAAAGTAGCAGCCCATAATATGGAATTTATTTTTATTTTGTGCTAATTTCTAAGCAGTGCATTTGTAATAGTAATCTGTAGATACTATTAAAAAAAATAAACAACAAATTTTTGAACAGTGTCTTTTGAGAGAATTTATGAGGTGTTTATCATAAACGTAATTTTTTTCTTTAAGTTTGATAGGCTAGTTAATACCTTATTAAATTGTCTTCTGATAATTAGTTAATATTTTTGATTTGACTTTAGTTTCGGGTTTGGATGGATTTTATTTTTTTATTTTATTTTTTTTTTACATGGATTTTCAAAAATTGTGTATTTGCCATTTTTACAGAAATTTGTCTCCCATAGAAAAACCCCTGTCAGAGGTTAGATTGGAGAAAATTCCTTACTACCAAACGTGAAATCCAGTTTATTAGTATAACTTATTCGTTTAATAATATTCTTAAAAGCATAAAACAAGTTCTAAAAATGGAAATTCAATTGTGGTATTGTAGAAAACGGCAAGCAAAGATTGTCAAATTGTGTTGTACAAAATCTTATAAAGTACATTGCAATAAATATTGAGAAAACTCTTGAATCTCATATATTTCAATATGATTGTATTTTTATTTAATAGTATGATATCTACAGATTACTAAAAAAAAAACTGCTTCATAATTAGCAACAAATAAAAAATAAATACCAGATAATTCATTGCTACTTTTTTACCTTATCAAGCGGAGTAAGATGCCAGTAAGTTTATCAATGATCATAGATCGTTATTTTATGAAAATTCGTGTTACAGCACATTATTTGGTTTGGCCGTATTTAACTGCATACCGTTTTGAGTCACCGACTAGGGAAATAGATTTTTCCTAATTAATAAATCTGGTTTAACTAAACGCGGAAGATGCAAAACAACACTTCTATGTACCGTAAAATGTGCCTACTTTGCTCCCCCACGGGTAATCTTGCTCCATCGTTATATTGAGGTATTCTGTATTGTTAATCATTCTAGTGCTTTCATTCACTGCGTAGCTGGATGTATACATCAATTATTTTTAGAAAAATCGTCATCGGCCTTGTCTTATAAGTAACATACAAAAAAGTCACTATGGAGCATAGTTACCCATGGGGGAGCAAAGTAGGCACATTTTACGGTAGCCACTTAGCAACGAGAGTGAGATTGAGGTTGGCAAATATTTACTCGCAAATCTGACAACGAAATTTTGCAATCCTGAGTGTATTTTGATGTATTTTTGCTTAATGTTTTTGTTTTAAGCATTTGCTTGTTCATGAGATATTAGAAAAAAACATTCTTTTTTCCTAGAGTGAAGTACTTCTATTGTTTTTCAAAATCGAAAGTTTTAGATTAAAAGAAAGACATTTTAAAAAATGTTTTGTACGTTAAATAACTCAAAAACCTTAATATCCCTAAAAACCCAAACTTGATCTTTATAAAGAAATAGTTCGAGTAACCTGTCACCCTGTACCTGCGTTAAGTGAACGATTTCTAGATACATTCTGTATAACAACCCATTTCGACAAACAAGGTCTCGTAAGATGCATGCTAGCGCGCAAGTGTAACTGGCAATTCATTTTAAAAATGTTTATAAATATATAAAACGGAATACGAGCAAACAATAAAACTAGACGTAGGTTATGGCTCTACAAGTCATGTAAATGTGAAAATTCCTTAATAACTCTAATACATAGAGCACAATCATTTTTTAAAGGTCTTGTCGATCAGCAATCAAATGTATGATATAAATGAAGATTTAAGTCTCAGTTAATTGCAGTTTTTTTTTTTAATTATTTAATCATTTAATAAGTACAATTTAATTACATACATACATACATAAACTCACGCCTTCATTCCCAGAGTGGGGTAGGCAGAGCTAAAGAATTACCAACAAGTCTTAAAACTTCATGATAATTCTGTAACCGGGTCGTTCTTCTTTTTTACCGACAATAAACCGTCAATTTTCAGTTTTTTAGATTTTTGAACTATCAATAACTATGGTTTCAATGCATTATTTAAAAAAAATGCATTTATTCTTTATTATAACTAATTAATGCTTCCGGTCCTGCATTCATATTTTATTATTTTTAATATGGTTTATCAGAAACACTGTGACTGAGTGGCCGTTTCTAGCCGAGACCAAGTATTAGATGACCACTCTGTCACGGCATTCTACGGAAAACCATATTATTAAAAAAAATGTGGGTTAAAGAAAGAGCACAATTATTTGGTACTCTTACATAAATAAAAGTATGGACGTATATTAAACACGAAAAACATAATTATCCATACTCTAATGAGACGCTTAATAAGATGAGAGACAGGCTATTGTCGGTAAAAAAGAAGAATGACCCCCACATTTTGCTCAAGTAGGCTAAGATGTTTCCCAGTGTATTAGTGACAGGTTGCAAGCCCATCGCCTAACAGTACTACAAGCCTTTATTCCCTTAGTCGCCTCTTACGACATCCACGGGATGACATGGAGTGGCACTATTCTAACCCGGCAACCACACGGTAGACAATTTAATTAAAGCTAACAATATAAAGTATTGCCCCACAAAACTGGAGTAACAATTTGACTTTTATTTGGGTTTTTTTGAGTGGCGAATTTCACATTGCGTAGCGCATTTATTTGTATGAAAAAAAAAACAATTTGTGTTAACGATAATCATATTGTTTATGTTTACTAAGATATTCGATTTCGTATTTCATTAACACTTAATAACTAAACTACAAAATTTATACATATATGTACATACATTTAAGCTATAAAGATAACTAAATCAAATATGCAGTCAGATTTTTAAAATTTGTGATATGAAACTTGGTATTCCATTAATAAGTAGACACATTGCAAGCGTTTTGCTTATACGTAAGTACGAGTATAAGAACTTAAATATTGATGTAAAGAACAACTCTCAACTTAAAAAATGCTTATGGTATTATTATAATTGTCTCATCGTTAGTTATACAGGGTGGAAAAAATCTATGGGCCCTGGAGGGGAACTACCTTAAATGCTTTAGTTAGCTCATTTTACTGAAAGGAAACATACCTTTATTTTTAAAAAGAAACAAAACTGCATTTAACGATTTTTTTAATTGTAGCTTGTCTCACCCGGGAATCGAACCAACTAAAAATAAAAAAATAAACCCTTGCTAGTTTATTATACGAATTGGTAGGATTATTGTTCAGGATAAAATTTGTCTAATAAACATTTGGTCTTACAAGTTGTTTATTAACAAAACCTAGTACTGTTCACTTGTAACAAGTAAAATACACGTTATAATTTTCTTATCTCTTCAACATCTAAAGACATCGTGTGAAGTACAAGCTTGATAATGTTATTTATCTCTAAGTACCTTGTTGAAGTATTGGATAACAAAATCGGTAAATGGTAATAATAAATCTATGCACAGCACGATTCCTTCTTACACTAGACGTTCGTTCTGACGAAAAGTTTAATAATGGAACGTACTTTAATAGCAACGCGGGGCAACAAATTCTAAATTCTAAATTTTACAAACTATAAAATAGAAGTATTTGTTCGAATTTCAAATTTTGTTTTGTTATGCTCTTATTCCGTAATTCTGTAATAATGGCGTATCAAGAACATTTCGATTTATTAGAAGCTTACTTTTCAAACAATAGTTGGTTCGATTCCCGGGTGAGACAAGCCACATTTAAAAAATCGTTAAATGCAGTTTTGTTTCTTTTTAAAATTAAAGGAATGTTTCCTTTCAGTAAAATGAGCTAAAAAAAGGATTTAAGGTAGCTCCCCTCCAAGGCCCATAGATTTTTTCCACCCTGTATATGCTCGATGGTTAAAAATTTATCTCGTAATTACAGGCACCGTAGCAGCGCTGCAGTGCGCTACGCCGTAGCTATGCGAGCTACGAGTCTTTTATCAGTTAGCGATAATAAGAATATGAACAAGGAAACCATAATTGTATGGAATATACTCTTATTACGATTAAATATTAAACAAAACATATTTATAAATATAGCCTTCTATCAGAAGAACCAAAAAAAAAACAGTTTTGAATCAAGATTGCGGTTTTTGAGAACATAATTGCGGTATATCAAAGTAGAACAAAGTAAAAATGTTTGTTTCCGCTGAAACAATAGATTTGAAACTCCATTAACATGTTCAAAGTTTTTAATTCGCAAAATAATCACTTTATGATCAACTGTAAATGAAAACCAAAATCGCGGCTAAACAGCAACCCGAAAGGCAACTTCTTTGAGAAGATAGCTACTACAAAGCAGCTTATCTAAAAATGTATACACTCTATTCCATTCACCCTTATTTGAGTTTTAATTAGAAGGATGAGATGGCGATAACCTTACTTCAAACTTTGATTTTCAAGTTGTAGGGAGTACGGCCGGACACGGGGCGTGGCCACGAGACCGCAAAGGGAGGTGATGAGGCGAGGCTGGGCGGTAACGGGGCGGTACTAGCATGCTATAAGTGCATAGCTGCTATTTTACTCCTCGGTAATAAATCACCCTCTTCATTTTATGCAACCCTAGTAACTTAAGTCAATTTACTATGAAGCCAAAATGGTTAGATGAATGCGTGGGAATAAACCCGAAGAATCAAACATAAATCTATCTAGCTATAGCGTCTATATCAACGATTGCACAATCCTTTTCACTCAGATAAAAAGGTTTGTAATATTAAAGCAGCTTATCTAAAAATTTATACACCCCATTTCATTCACCCTTATTGGTATTTTAATCAGAGGGATGAGATGGAGATAACCTTACCAAACTTTCATTTTCAAGTTGTATTACGGAGTACCGGCCGGATACGGGGCGTGGCCACGAGACTGCAAAGGGAGGTGATGTGTAGGAGCGGTCACGCTTACACCGCACGGAGCTCTAACGATTAAAAAGAGTGAGAAAACTGATTTATCAGTACCACTTCATGTTCGAAACCTGTTGCTTCATCAAGCTTCATGTTGGGCGGAAAGGGATTACCACCCCGCAGCATGCTAAAAGAGGATGGCTGCTATGTTACTCTTCAGAAATAAATCACCCCTCTTCATTTTATGCAACCCTAGTAACTTTTGTGAAACTATTATGAAGCCTACATAAATAGATGAAGCGTGGGAATAAACCAGAGAAATCAAACATAAATCTATCTAGCTATAGCGTCTATATCAACGATTGCACATTCCTTTTCACTCAGTTTTAATATTTTACTCGCCTTCTTGGGAGCTTATATTTATTGTGCGGGTCCGCACTTATTTTATTTTGACCAGAGCTGAGTACTTTATTACCCAACTAAGTACCAATTAGTAATTAATTAACAATAAGCATAGAAAAATAATATTTGTAATAGAAATATAAAAGAATAGCTCAATTGAAAGTATTTAACGCCACAATTTTTAATAATTTTTCATGAAGTACGAGAAACGTCCTACAGTAGAAAATTCACTGTGAAATTATATTTATTATAATAAATGTGATATCACCTATATCAATTCAAATGAGCCCCTCTTTCTCCTGGTCAAGCTATAACTTGAGACACGAGTAGTCTGAACTGATTTGGCTGGTTTCTTTTTTGTTGTGTTTGCCATTTTCAGGACAACGTTTGTATTTCATAATTAAATTAAAATATATTGAAATAACAATTAAAAAATTAAAAATCCTGCCAAATAACAGTACTGAATAAAGTATAAAAAATAAAGATTATACATCTTCTAGATTTTTCAAAGCTTAGTCGGATTTTTTAACCTAATAAGACGAAACACTTAGTGCAAGACGAACTAGCATTTCACTGATTTATAATTTCTAAAAGCAATTTTAATGGATAAGAAAGTAAAGTTTTCAATTATTTATGATTTATTTGTTACAGATAATCTCAAGGTTTACATTTATATTCAAGGCAATAAAAAAATCCTAGTTACGTTTTATTTAACGTGCATCAAAACACTTACTAAAAAATAAATTGAGTAACCCTGACATTAAAAACTGAACGTAATAATTACTATTTGGTTTTGTAGTTCTGGAAGGTTTATTGGTTTTTCCTCTAGTGAAAATGAAGGTTTTTAAATCTGTTAAAAACTTACCTTTTGTTAATTTTCCCCTAAGAAAAACTGATTTTAAAATAATAACTGGATATTTTGTTTGTAGAATGAATGCGTTTGCATACATATAAAAAAATAGATTGATCATTTGAGATTTTCGATAGTATTAACGACATTAAAAATTACATCTAAATAACAAAACCCGCATGTATATTTCTTGAGACATATTAACCTCACCGTAAAGTTTTTGTATTGCTTTCATTACGTTTATTTTTATAATTGTGATATATTTTTTAAAGTTGGAGCATTTTTGCTCCAACTTTAATTGCAATGAGTAAAACGGAACGTGTTTTAAATAAAAATGCACCTGCGCCTTTCCACCATGGCTCCACCCTACTCGGCCGGCTAACGAAGACGAGTACACCGGTGAAAATATATTTAGGAAACCATCAGTTACTGATTTTAGCAGCATTCATTGGTCGTAGTTGATATTGTTGTGGAATAATGTTTGTTAGTACATCAATCAACGCATTTCCGTATTAACCATAGAGTGAATGAAACATTAAACATGAAAAGTGCAATCACTGACGTATCAATCGGCGTGTTGTACCAGACGGCAATTCGTTATATCAAGTATGGGGCAGCGGAGCTTCCGCGTCCAGCCGCCTGTGTAAGAGTGAGGACGGGACCAAATACGGAATAATAACAAGTTATCTTGGTACAAAAGATAATAAACGTGCAAGAATACATCAGTAACAAATCAGGAACAATAAAGGCAATGCAGCTTTTGAATAATTTATACGACAAAAGTATTTTGTCTTTTTCTCCGAGTTCAGGCATACTTAATACTGGAAAAACGGAAAGCTTGCTCTTCCTGATTGCCATCTCCATATGGTAAGTAAATCGTTTTTACGGGATACATACAAACATACATAAACTCACGCCTTCGGGATAGTTTACTAATAAATGTCTTTTGATGTTTGTAACGTATTTAGCAATAAAGAGGATTGGGTTTTTTTATTTTATGTAAATAGGTACGTAATTAAACAATGTTTTTTTTTTCAAAATTAACGTTTATAAATGCTTCGAAACAGAGATAAATCAATGTTGAAACCTAGGCGTATTTTTAGTATTACAAACATTAAACTTACTTTTTAATATTGCTCCAATATTATTGAATGCGTACAATTTTACGAATTAAACAACATTAAATTATGTGTTAATGTTAAAAATAAGAATGTTATTAATAATTACTCATATTTTTGATTGAGGTACCGGTCAATTGCTAGCTAGGCTCAAGCACTAAAAGTATTGTTATGGTGTCTTATTCTACAATACAAAAGAAACATTTCAAAGTTATGGTTACATTTTAAATCAAAAAATTATAATTCGTTAGGGTTTTTTTAATTGGCTCAACGTTATCAAAGTATATATTTTTTGTATTTTAACGATATTTTTTCTAATCCAAGTCGACTGATCGACTTAATCTCGTTAATTTGTGAGCCCTAATAATTATCTATGTTTATTATATACTCGTATATATACTTCTTAACTATTATGTTTTTTAACGTTTAAAAAACCAAATTTAACTCGTCTGCTGAATATTGCTGTTTTTTTTAATTTGATTCCCTGAATATAAAATCTGTTTCTGTATAACACCCGAAACCAATGTGATACTTAAATACGTATAAATTTTACCAAATAACACCATTTTAGTAGATAAAACCGTGTGTTTAAGTAATGAGTAGAGTCATTCAAACGTAGGGACAAGTTTGTTGTGTCATGTCGGGTCTAGAAAACGATTTGTTTTGTAAACAGGACTTGGGCTAATTGGTCCATGCTCAGTGTACGCTTCTGTTCCCGTTTTATCCAAACCAAACCACTGGAAGAAAAATTACAAGTTTTATGTTATTGCAATTTATGCAATAAAGCAACAACTTGTTTATTTTTAAACATAATTTCAATTTTTCTTGTTAAATTCTGATATCATGCTGGTTTTTTTTATTGTAGCCAATTTTTACTTAGTTCAAACACAGATAACTGATACACTGAACTGAACAACAATTGAACAGATAACTGTCAAAGTCACAAAGCTAAAATTTGATTTACATCATAGTGGTGGAAACCAGATTTTAACTTTGTGACTTTGACAGTTATCGGACTCAAAATTACTATATGTATGTATGAATGTACGAGTACTTTGTCACATAACTAAATAAAGTTCTGCAGTGCCGCCATCATCAGCACGGGGCCACCGCCGTCTACGCTCCTGGTATTTATACCATTGGCGTGTCCTGCTGCCAAGAATATAAGTACCAGGGGCGCGTCGGCGGGGTGCTCCCCAGCAAGCCTGAAAGTACCTTCACCGATGATGCGGATTTTGTGATGAAGAATTTTAACGAGCCCGTGGGGAATTTTTTAGCAGATTCAGAAAAAAACGCGTTGATGTTTTACACATATTACCAAAGTTTCTTGTTAAATTCTGAAAAACTGGGGAATTCAATAATTTTATTTCATATCACCGACATAATATTTTTTTTTAAATGTGCTACGTCCATTCAATTGTAGGTTTTTTTTTTTGCAATCGTCTATTTTGGACCTTCTCTAATCCAATAGATAAAAATCTTTAACATTTACTTTGTGTACGTTTATCCGAATTCAAGGCATGAATTTCATATTCCTATAAGTATGAATGTATTTGGGTCACGTAACTTAATACGAGTACAGCTGCTCTGCGGTCCCGCCATCATTAGAACGGGTGGTACCGTGATATCTGTCTTCAACGCTTTTGTCACCACCGTCTGCGTTCCTTACAGTTATGCCATTAGCGTGTACTGCTGCCATAGGCAGAAGTATTACGTACGTTGGCGGGGTACTCCCCCGCAAGGCCAAAAATAACTTCCCCGATGCAGATTCCTGTGATGAAGAACTTCAACGAGCCCTTGGTGAATATAAAGCAGACATTTTAACGATATCTCACTATGTTCTCATAGTTAAAATTAAAAGTTTTTAAACAACTGCAGAAAAGTACGCTTTCGAATTTATAGTCAAAAAATTATTGACCTTTGCTAATTAACTTGTTATGAACTTATGACATGTGTAAAATAATTTTACTTTTTGTTTTTGCGGTTTTATCCTGCAGAAGTTTTCATTAAAATTGTATTTGTATATTGTTATTTATCTCAGTTCGCGTTTTTGAGTTCGTGTTATAAATATTATGTGTACCAAATTTTGCTGACTTTGATAGTTTTTAAAATATAAATAACTTTGTAAAACCATGTTTAGCTATCTCCAATCAGCCAAACACTTAAACACAAACGTATTACTCGTAACACTTACATATTTTTCTTTTTATGTCATACATATCTTAAAAAGTTGAACCTTTTCAAAAAGCGTTTACAGTGTATTTGATATGTAATAATTTAAACTTGATAATTTAAATTTTAGTCAAATTGAATTCATAACGTTTAAAGTTGTAATTTCATTAGATGCTTTATCTCAGTTTAATCATTAACTGTAACTGTTTTGAATTTAAAAAAAAATGAGTAAAGTTGACGATGATGGCGACAATGTTCTCTTTTTTTTTTTCAATTTGAGACAGTGTTGAATATTATTAACAATTGTGTTATAATTTCTCGCATTGTTGGAAAAAAGCACTAAACAAGCCTCAGGAAGAGCGGTTGCTGGACTCGTATATAGCGGGGCCTGAACTGCGTCTCGGCCACGCTAAATCTACTCGTCCCGCGAAACCCATTTTCCCGGTCTCACCAGTAATGTACTATTACTTCATTTTTAACATGTTTTGTTAAAGCACCCTTACTGTAATAATCTGACAAATAGATTATTGTGGCACGAATAAAATTGTCCCAGGGACTTTCGAACGATATTAATTGAACGATAAATAAATTTTTACTTTTTTATAACTGTCATAACTGTTTATTTATTTAAGCGCTAGTGGAGAAAACAAATAATGTGGTAGCTCCCCCCATCTTAAGCACCACCCGATCTCAGAGCCTGCGTGCAGTCTTCTCGCTATTACCAACAATAAGAACCATACATTTGACAGTTTTATTACCATTCATTGTGAATAATTGTGCTTTTCAGGCATCAAAACGTAACGAGATAACTAAAAAGCAACTAAACGGACGAAGATAGAGGGCAAAGATAAAAAAGGAAGTGAAAATAACGCAGTATGGAGCGGACGTGTAAATAGAATCGTCTATTTGACTAAACAGTAGAAAGTCAAACAAACGAAGGTACGAATATTTTTTTTTATAAAACAGGACAAGGGCTTGTCGGAGCATGCTTAGCGTAGGGGTCTGTCACTTTTATCTCCTAAACAATTTGACTCGGTTTTTTAAATAAACACAAAAATCAGGCTCCAGAAAATGGTTTGAATTTTTTCGATCTCTATTTCGTACGTACCTTTGCAATGCGAGTCCATTTAGACTTGTTAAAATTACAAACCAAGTTGTAGTTTTCTTATTTTCAATTTCTTTATTATAATAATAGTCAATTTTAATAACTTAATTTTCTTTCACCGGTAATAAAAAAAAAACACTTTTGCGTCCGCCTGCGTACAAAACTTTTATCTCTATTTCCTGAAGAACTGTTAAATTTCTCGAGGTTAAAAGTAGATTTTATTTTATGAACATTGTTCTGGCGTGATTGAGTAACAAACATTTAAACTTTTGCACATTTTATAATATTATATATTATGTTCTACCCGCAACTGTGTCCGCGTTGTTTCAATCATTGTTTTTCCCAAGGGAACTTTTAATTTTTTCGGTATGAAAAATACTTAATGTGTTAATTCAAGGAATATGGATAGTTTTTAACTATCCATATTCCAAACTTCATCTTAATCTGTCCAGCCGTTATTGAATGTAGGATTCACAAACTTACACATTTATTCTTGCATTTATACAATTAGCATAATAAGAAAAGACAAGTAGGCTTCATTAACTTTTTGTAATTTTTTGTATATTTAACAATCAATTCTTATTAACTATTTTAACGTCTAATTAAATAATTATTAATACTAGCTTTAGCGCGCGACCCCGTCTACGAAAAAGTCGATTATCAATATTTCCCCAGGAACTGTCTTATCTTGCGGTTTAAAAAGTAGCCGTTGGGTCAATTAACTATTCTTTGTACACATTTTTATCAAGTTTGTAAGCCTTTAAAGTATACATAAAAACTAAATGGATTTTCTTTAATTTTTTTATTACACAGATATACAGTGAAGTGTATGACTCGGTAGATATATTTAATAGTACATTGTTGCCTAGGCGCGGAAAGTAAGGGTTTTCCTGACGAGGTGGTTAGCAGGCCGAGCAACAGCGAGGCCTGCTAAAATACGAGTCAGGAAATCCTCGTTTCCGCTGAGGCATACATAATGCTTTTCTCAAACATGTGAGGAAATAATACAAACACATTTCTAAAAAGCAAGAAATTTAATTTCCTTAGATTTAGCGGGAAGCAGGTTTCGCCTAACCGAGGCAGCTTCAGATTTTAATATAGGCGGTGTGGTACCTATTTCGTCGCTTTCGTCGCTCGAGCTCATTTTTTATAGTAAGTATTTCACACAACAAATAGTTTAATATTCGGTTTCACAATTATATTATGCAGAATGAACGAATGTTACCGACTGTCAATTGGTTTTTAATAATAACCATAGACATTGGAATGCAAATTCAAAAAGAAACACACGCACTGTGCTAAAAAAGCGAGCAGTTACCTTGGCCGTTTGGAATTTTTGTCTTGGTCCTTTTGATTTTGTATGCAAATTGACAGCATTTTTAAGAAATATATGGACATGGACGGAAAGTGTTTTCATATGGTTTTTTTACTCCTAGGAGTAAAATGAGGCACTTTCCGTCCTTGTGTTTCAATCGGAAAACCGTTTTTTCCGAGCATGTTTGAGAAAAATATCTTCTTTCACTGGTAACTTATTGGACTATGTTGTTCCCAGTTTTGTATGAAAGTAGTGGTTTGTCCCCTAAGTATTTCTGGCAAAAATGTTTTTCTGATTTGGAAAGCTCATTTTCACTTTTAGTAGCAATGAATTTATTGATTAAAAAATATAGTTTATACAAGGCTGTAGTTTAACAGTGTTGTATAATTAAGACATGCTAAAATGAACAAAGAATAGTTGATTGACCCCTTTGTGCTATTTCAGACTTCAATCTATCTCTGTGCAAAATTTAACCCGGATGCGTTCAGCCGTTCTGACGCGATCGAGTAAGAAACATCTAAACTTTCGCATGTATAAGTAAGACAACAATAGAAGACTCGTTTTAAAAAAACTGCTTATAAAACTTACAGATACCAACAGGGAGGGGATCGGTAATTTGTGGTACTTTTTTTGCTAGTAATTAAAAAATCCGTGTGAAATTTGAAACAAAATAGGTAGGTACCTACTTTTACAATGTGCTGTTTTTTGCTCACTCTCACTTTTGTATTTTTCAGATCATCAGGGATCAGCAACGGCTTCATTTGCTGAGCACGCAGGTTGCATTACAACACATTCACACATACAAACGACTGCATATAATATGTATGCGTTTGGTATTGTTATGAATGGTCTACGGTGCCGCCATCATCAGCACAGCGCAGCGTACTGTGATCGCCGTCACCACCGCCTGCGTTCCGGGCATTCACACCAAAAGCGTGTATTGCTGCTGAAAAGTGCGAATTCACGGAGCGTCGGCGGGATACTCCCCGGCAAGGCCTGAAAATACTGCGGGTACCTGATGCAGATTCTTTTGATACATATCTTTTACGAGCATCTGGAGAAATGAAAACGGACATTTAAACGATATGTTAAAATTTTCCATAGTAATAATTAATAGTTTTTATTCAACTGTACCAAAAAAACGCTTTCGAATTGTATTTTTATAAAATATCGGTTGTTTATGTAATTCAAAAGTTATTGAGCATCTTCTGCTTTACATTTTTGTTAAAAAAAATAGGTATACTTTTTAAAATACGGTTACATGCTGCAGAAGTGGCAAATTGTATTTGGATTTAGTATTTTGCTTTTGAAAGAGTAAGTAATTTTTTTTGTTTTGTGTTGAAATTCTGTCTGGATTACTATTTTAAACATTTATGCTTATTTGTAAACTTAACTACTGAATTTCTTTTTCGGTGATTTACGTCAAGTTTAACCAAATATTATTTCCACTTTTTGAGTCTACCATCAGATAAGTTCTTAGATTACATATTTAATATTGCATTACAGTCCAATTGACTTATGTAACCCAAATTTAAAAAAAAAACCCATATTTAAGAGAAATATTTTGAATTGACTTGCGAGATTGAACCGCTGCCTGGCCTATTGCCTAAGTCACTCACAATCGCATTCGACTTCAAAGTGGAACTATTGTTTTTATTTTGAAAGCAGACTCTCCTTCAGAGTGTAAAAATAAAACGATTGCAATTGCGACTGCGTTAGGAAATAAGCCTGGACCTCTTTTCAACACGGTAAAAACTATAATCGTGTTTGACATACTATCATACTTTGCATTACCATACTTCCTTGTATTATCATCAGTGATCGGATTTCATGGTGCAACACTGCGGGATATAGAGTAGAAATCTTAATATGGATGTGACTAAAATCCCGGGATCTGGTTCGAAAAGAAAATGCGATTGTTGGGATATTTATAAATAGGCATAAGGATAGGATTTAAGACGTGTAAAAAAATCGATTAAACATATAAAATATTGAGAAAATAATTGTATGCTTTTTCAATTTCATACAAACTAATAAAATATAATATCTGTGTGTAGTGTGGTGAACTGATAATGCGCACCAACCGTATTATATTATTTATTTATATTCATACCCAAAGACTATTTGGCAGATCAATTTTAAACAGAGTATAATAAAAACTAACTTTTTTATTTTTTTACATACCTAAATTACTTTTGCCAAAATATTTATTTTACACGTTTAAATTGTATTGAAATTTATTTGAAGTAATAAAATCAGAATAATATTTTTCCTACTCCTGTACTTTTATCTGTCATTTATATAGTCACGAACACTAATATAAGAATATAGATAATATGTCCGCAGAACATTCCGTAGAAAAGTCTATCTAGTCTATTCCCCTTAACAGCACTTGTGCTTTTTTGAGCCAAAACGATATGCCTAGCTGCCAAAGCTTACACCTAGGTTAATTTGACCAATCAAAATACTTCACCAAATTAAACCACCAATCACAATACACATTGACTGCCAATCGGAACGTTAGGTTCTTTTTGGTATGTAAACTCTTTTACTAATTTAACTCTTTAAAAAAAACATTTTATTTGGTATCAACCAACCAGAACGCAGCTATATTAAAATCGACCAATCAGGTAAAAGAATTCATTTCTCAAATTATTAGGTGTTTTTTAGTCCCTATTTCACAAGTTAAATCGATTGTGCAACTTTTTTTTTAAATATGAAACCTGGCAAGTGCACATCAATTTAAAAACAAAGTCAACCATAGACACATATTTTGTTGTTTTCGAATGTTTCTCGCTCGTTTGTTGTTCTGTGCTTCATTCGTTCGTATTCTTACCTAGGTATATTAATTTAATTTTGCATTTTATTTGAAACCTAGTCGTAGAAAAAGTATTGTATGCAACGGTGTATAACTAAGTCAAAAAATACTCGTGGCGTCTTGCTTTACGATACCGTAACCACACCACTCGTCTTTTTTATACAACTGTTGCATAAACTACTATAACAACATAAGTCCCGGAACCCCGGGGCATATTCATATTAGCATAATGTTTGAGGTCATTCAACCCGTGTTGCACCGGGATATCCGATCATTGATTATCATACTTCGTTTTTTGAGCTGTTACCGATTATCACCGTTTTGATAGCTCTTGTTAACTTGACAGCAATGGCGGCCGACGTCATAACAATACCATAACAGATTCATTACGATATCGTTTTTACCGCCTAGAATACCGGCCATACTGTCCTGACAGAAAAAGGAACAAAGCAATTAAGACACTATACAGGGTGTCTCAGAACTTGCGGGATGCCAAATTCCGATAACGAGATTAAAATATAATTATTCGCCTTGCTCTTTGAGTGTAGGGTAATACAAGAGCTAACAAAAACAAAATCTGTTAAATGTAAGCATAAGAGCATCAACTCTTTTAAAAGACGTGTCAACTAAGAACAAAATCCCTGCAATTGAGTTAACGTTTAGAATATTAAATAATTGCGATGGTTAACACCAATTGCCTTTTTTTTTGGCAACTCAATTGACATTGCTCCAATTATTAAAAGACAACACTGAAAGTGTGCATTGGATTAAGTGTAAATATATTATTACATATTATAACCAGTGTGCGATAATGCTTTATACTCGTAAGAAATAAACTGTTTCTGTATTTTTTAAAATAGTTTATTCAGAAATTGGCATGTTTATAGTTATTTGTTTATATAAATATGTATAAAAATATTTTTTTTGTTGTTTAATGTAAATGACGTGTTAAGTATAATATTTGACATCGAATAGTAAACTTTTTATAATGAGCTAGTATGAGCAAGCAAGCAAGCATTAGGTTTCTGTTAAGTATACTTGTTAAACGTCTTTCAGGAATCCCGGAGCACATATTTTTTAAGGATTTGAAAATATTTGCTACCAAATTACCGAAATATATGCAAAAAAAACCGTTTTTCGCTTTTATTTATCTGCCAAATTAAGGGTCAATATTTTTCCCACATTTACACCGGTTTCCAATAAAGTTTTAACTTTAAAATATGTTAATGAGTCAGGGAAATATTAAGGTTTTAATGTCCATTGTAGTATTAAAAAAATAAAACTAACTATTCTCTCTTGTTCTTATCATTTGGTATTTATCGTATCATTTTAAAATATGTATTAACTGCAGCAACTTTTGAGACATACATACCTTTACGCCTGTAATCCCAGAGTGGGGTAGGCAGAGCTACAGAATCACCAACAACTCTAAAAACTTGTTGATAACTCTGTAACCACAATTTGCACAAATTAGGCTAAGATGTTTAACAGTGTATATTAGTGACAGGTTGCAAGCCCATCGCCTAACAGTACTAGACAAACAACAAAACACACAAACAAACACCAAACAAAAAACTACTACAACACAAATGACAAAAAAATCTAAAAAAATAAAATTAAGGAAAAACTGTTGTGACTATGCATTAGAAATAAATCTATACGGATTTATTTTTATTGCTTTGGACTTATTGCGTTATTTTATAGATCTCAACGTTATTAAGAACCAGATATCACCTTTTGGAAGAACAGCCAAATAGAGCCAAGGTATTTCGCAAGGTATCAATCTTTGCCCGTATCATTTAAACTATTATAATTCGTAAAATACTGAAGATATTGTTAAGTTAAAACTATACTTTGACCCGGTATAGAGGTTTACGGTAATCTATCACTTTACAGAAAATCGATTCATCGAATATCTGTTCCCAGAACACTATTCGCAGAATGTCGTTATGATATGACTTAGGAATCATTCATCGAACTTCAGTTGATCGCTGTTACATTTCTTCGAATTACCTGTTACACCGGAATCAAATCATCGAATTTTACTTCACTATTTTATTTGTTTATCACAATAGTTGTTCATCGAATCACGTTTGCTATAATTTTGATTTAACGTAAGTTTCAGTTCCCAAATTTCATATTACACAGAAAATCATTTCATCAGTGTTACTATACATTGTAA
This sequence comes from Acleris emargana, assembly GCA_927399475.2. Taxonomy (NCBI): domain Eukaryota; kingdom Metazoa; phylum Arthropoda; class Insecta; order Lepidoptera; family Tortricidae; genus Acleris; species Acleris emargana. The sequence continues at coordinate 9,437,295 of OV656835.1, read as the reverse complement.
TCACAACGCGCTCACGTAGTCCGAGGTAGGTTAGGGTTATTTTTTTTTTATGTACTGGAAGCCTGACACGCTCACGGAGTCCGAGGTAGGTTAGGGTTATTTTTTTTTATGACCTGGAAGCCCGACACCCTCACGGAGTCCGAGGTAGGTAAGGGTTACTTTTTTTTATGTCCTGGAAGCCCGACACGCTGCAATAATAACAAATGCATCGTTCGATGAAACGTTACTAGGATGAAACGTTGTTCGAGGTAGTTATAAAATATGAATGGTACCATTATTGAATCATGTTTCGATAAAAGGTAAATTCGATGAATCGTTACTGCGATGATTTGAGACATATTCGAAACAATTTATGATGAAAAGTTGTTCGACTATTTGAAAATCGATGAATTTAAAATTATGTGTATAGAAAATAAAACGTAATTACATTCGTGGAATAGTTTTCGTCGATATGAAATTCGATGACAGGAATTTCGATAAAATGATAGACACCCCTTTAATATGTTAGCCAATCTATTTACTAAACGGAACAAACGACAAACGTTTTTTCGTATCCCTTTTACTTCAATACTTGCACAAATGTCTTACTTCAGCACTGAACTTGTATCTACACAAGTGCCCAAAATTTGACGTTAATATATTATCATAAGTAAGGTTATTCACTAGTAAACCTCGGGTGTCTATCATTTTATCGAAATTCCTGTCATCGAATTTCATATCGATTCCTAGGCGTACTTTCAGCACCAAAACCATAAACCTCTATAAATAATTACAGAAAAATCATCCCAGTCGGCAGCCACACATAATGAAGGGTTTTTTATTCCAACGCCATCTCTTAGCAAATACGGTCAATACAAAGTATTCCAGGCAATCAGTCACGACAGATGCGGGCAGCTTGGTTAACGTGAAAAACTGTGATATAACTCGTACTGTTGCATCATGGTTTCCTAGTACTTTTTTTTGATAACGTTAATTTCTTCAAAACAATTTCTTTTAAACTCTTTATATTTTTTTACGCGGCTGTTAATTCCTTATCAATTGCAATGACTCATGTCTGACTTAAACTTAATTTCAAAGAACTTTTCATTCATAAACAACCTTTCAAACCGCTGCAGCTGCCCTATTTTTTCAAGCATACGGCTTACACAGGGTGTTTGGTAGAGCGTTGTCAAAAAGAAACACGCGAATAGAAGAGGCCATTAGCTATCCATTTCAGGTACTTTAACCCTTTATTTGTCTAGGGGCTATTTAATACCGATTTATTTTTTATTTTATTAAAAGTTACCAAAATTCGACCTTCAAACCCCGAAAAAAAAGGAACTATTTGGTGTATCCAAAAAATTATCATTTTGTTAGAAATTTAAATGTTGTAGTGTTCGAATAAAAGTGTTACTGGAAGCGTATAGCAACATTAAAAAAATGGAGGCTCTCAAAGTTTCAGAAATCAGTAAATAAATTTTTCAAGTTTAACTTTACAACGAAATTTAAAAAAAACTAACGTGATTACAACTCTTTAAATTTCCTAAAAACATTTCCAGTTTATGCCGATTCTAATGGTGTGCCACATGCATTACAAAACTCTTAATAATTTGAGTTATTCGTTAATAACTTCCACCCGGCCGTGAAGGTGGCGATTTTTGGGAGAATTAACTTCTCTACTCAGTTACCACGTCTTACGCAGTTAGATATTTTCTCGTTGTAATTCACATATCTAAGATGATAATTAATTCATTAGAATGTTATAAGTAAAACGTCCGTGTGCAAAACAAAAGGCGAACCTTGAAACGTCTGTTATAATCATTATCCTCCAGGCCTAAAACAAATAAACTAAGAATAAGAATGAATGATCGGACACTTGGTCTTGTAAAAGCCACATAGGCCTGCCAGCCGAGGTAAGGTAGGCTGGCCGCGGGCACTCGTAAAACGTTTAAAAATGCAAAAATGTTTCCAATTTAATACAGAATAGTGGCCAAAATTTAACACCACAGAAAATAATAATGAAAAAACACAAACGCAAATCACTTAATCTTGAACAACTTGTAAATACCTTGCACAGGAGTGTAATGAAAAGCGTGTCTTTCATCAGCCCGAAGCACTGACCATACTTTCCAGATGCTCAAGTCAAGCGTTTCAGCAGCAACTCTAATGCAGGTACCATTTTGGGAATTTTGATTCAATAGCCTCAGATTTTTACTTATAAAATTCTAATGAATTCATTCTCATCTTGGATATTTGTATTACAACGAGAAAACATCTAACTGCGTAAGACGTGGTAACTGAATAGAGAAGTTAATTCTCCCAAAAATCGACACCTTCACAGCCGGGTGGAAGTTATTAGCAAATAACTCAAATTATTAAGAGTTTTGTAATGCATGTGGCACACCATTAGAATTGGCATAAGCTGGAGATGTTTTTAGGAAATTTGAGGAGTTGTAATTACTTTTGTTTTTTTTTTTAATTTCGTTGTAAAGTTAATCTTGAAAAATTTCTTTACTGATTTCTGAAACTTTGAGAGCCCCCATTTTTTTTTAATGTTGCTATACGCTTCCAATAACACTTTTATTCGAACACTACAACATTTAACTTTCTAACAAAATGATAATTTTGTGGATACACCAAATAGTTCCTTTTTTTTCGGGGTTTTAAGGTCGAATTTTGGTAACTTTTAATAAAATAAAAAATAAATCGGTATTAAATAGCCCCTAGACAAATAAAGGGTTAAAGTACCTGAAATGGATAGCTAATGGCCTCTTCTATTCGCCTGTTTCTTTTTGACAACGCTCTACCAAACACCCTGTATATCAATATTTACTTAGTTAAATCAAGTGATTTACTTAGTTAGTACTACTACTTTTAAATGATCAAACAAATAACAAAAAAAGATGTTTTTTTTTCATTTGAGTAGAATTGCACAATATTCAATTATTGTTGGGTAGTAAAATAGTTATTATTACTTAGTATCTTGAAACGCGAAGCTGCAAGTGACAAGTGCTACGAAGGCAAACCTGCAACCAATGACTCAAATACATGATTTTAATTTCCCTTTATCTGTTATATAAAATATTAATACTATTTTATTTCTATTTTACTAAAGAAACAAAAAGACAAATAATTACAATGTTCATATTGACCATTTGATAAATGAGTTTTGAATTCAATTGTGTCCGTGTAAAAGGAGTTTATTGCCCTTCCCTTGAGAACTGTCCAATTTTCCCAGTATGATATTGAGTATAGATGGGGCACTCGTACCATAGGTTGTGGCTTTTTTTCAGACTGCACCTTATGAAAAACCTTTTTTTGGGGGCTATTATTTGAATAATAAATTATCTGATTATGAAATAATTACTTCTGTTTCTCCACAGAAAAATATACTATCAGTTTTATCTGATCGATAATGTTACCTGGAGATTAAAAAAAGTGCACAAACCCGATCGTGTGTTTAGTTGATGTATTATCACTTAAACGCAATTATTTATATGTAGGGCTACTTGCATCACGTGGTTTCATGAAGTTAAAGTAAATTTATATTAAAAACCACAGTATTTTACACGTTGACATAACATAAAAACTATAACAACACAATTACGGTAGCGTCCGTTCTTTATTATCGATTTATCTTTTTCAGTGTCAGTGGGACAGCAACGGTCGTTGCTCACGTCGTAGGTGAAGGTCGTGGGACAATCTTAGGCTCCCCTTCAATCGGCCAGTTAATAAATGTCCCTTAACATAGGAAACAATCTTCTTATGATTGCGCTCTTTTAACCCCATTTCATATGTTTAGGCAAAAACAGGATATGTATAGTAACAATTTTTTTCACCCGTTTTAATGCCCGTGTAGATATAACAATTCACTGGCATTAAAACGATACAAATATTTCTCTTCGGACGTTATGCTTTCCTGGTACTGAGTAGACCTTTGCTTCGCGTGTCCTTTGTTTAAAATTTGAAAAAGACCTTATTATTCTTTTACCTTTTTAATGAGAAGAAATGTTTTTGTGAAGGAGACGGTAAAATTACGTTGTATGGTAAAGAGGTTAGGCAGGTTAACAGAGACTGGCTGTCTCTCGCAATTTTGCTTGAGTTTCCTTTATGCGTTTTTTTGGCAGTTGCCCCTAGCAATATTTGCTATCTCTTTTTCCAATTTCTTTAGAATCAACCGCTTTATCTGTATTTACTGATTTTGTGGAGTCTGCGGAGTGTTTTTTTGGCTAAGAATAACACTGTACAGCTAGGCAAATTTACGAGGGCTGCCTTTTAAGTTGTGTCGTTTGAAATAAGTATAGACAATCTAATAGATTATTACCATTTATTGTTTTTCAAAGAATTCGCCGCGATATTTAATACACTTTTGCATGCGTTCAAACCAGTTTTTAAAACATTTATTCCACTCCGAAGTGGGGGTAGTCAAAATGGCCGATTTGTATGCGTCAACAGCTTCTTCGGGTGAGCTGAAACGTTGACCACGAAGACTTTGCTTAATTTTGGGGAACGTAAAAAAATCGTTAGGGCTTAAGTCAGGACTGTAAGGCGGGTGATCTAAAATTTCCACGTTTTGGGTGTTCAAAAACATCTTTGTCTGGCGGGCGGTGTGCGAACTTGCATTGTCATGGTGCAGTATCATACGACGTTCCGAGTTGTTTTTTCGAAATTCGGTGATGACTTGTGGCAAACAAACAGTGGTATACCAGTCGGCGGTAACCGTCTTGCGATCTTCTAGTACAATAGTGGCGACGTGACCACCCTTTGCCACAAACGAGGCAACCATTTTTTTTGAAGTGCTCCGAGAGCGTATGACTTTGGTCGGTTTTGGCTCGTCCTGGAAGACCCAGACAGTTGACTGCTGTTTTGAATCTGGATCGTAAGCATATATCCAAGACTCGTCACCACTAACCACATCATAAACATGTTTTGACTCTCCTCGGCTGAATCGCTTCAGAGTTTTGCGACACCAACTTACACGGGCTGTTTTTTGGTCGTCGCTAAGCAAATGTGGTATCCAACGAGAGATCAACTTTTTTACAACAAGTTCTTCGTGCAGGATTTTTTGGACAGTGGTCCCTGAAATGCCCACGGATGCCTCTATTTCATGGTATGTCACATGACGATCTTCGAGTATTAGCTGCCGCACGGCTTCGATATTCTCTTGCGTCATGGCGGTTTTTGGACGACCTTCACGAAGCTTATCACTGAGGCTAGAGTGCCCACGTAAAAATTCTAAGTACCAGCGTTCTACAGTCCTAAGACACGGTGCTGCATCACCAAACACAGATGTGATCTCCTCAAAGCACTGAAGTCGCGATAATCCCCTTTTAAAGTTGTAGAAAATTACCGCACGCAAATTTTCCTTAGACATTTCCATTTTTACAACCGACTTGTCACCTTTGAATAGACGCTGTAATAAAACTATTCGACCAATTTGAAAACATTCTTTTGTTTTCGAGTTCTAAATTCAAAAGGATGAAAATGCCATATGTTTTTTTTTTAATAATCGCGGGAGGTTGGCAAACGACACAACTTAAAAGGCAGCCCTCGTATTCGTGACACTCCCATGGTCCGCGCGGCGGGCGAGTCATCGATACTAGTCGATGACATGTTGCTTAGCTCTACAGACGATATGAATTACGTTACGGATATGTCTGCCAAAATTCCAAACCATATTCTGCATTAATCTAATTTGTTATGATATGTACATAGAAAGATTGTGTAGCCTTGACAAAGCTGGAAAAATAATAAAATAAATGATCGTATTATACATAAGAGCATACTAAAAAAAACATATATTTTATGTTCCGTTTTAATTGGACCTTATGTTGTAGAAGTGGCAGGTTTTTTTTTTATTTTACGTTATCTATTTATGAGTCCTGTGCATAGCTTTATATAGCGCCCTCAGACATAGTACCGTAAGTTGTTAACCTAGGGCTTGCGGCAGGTGGAAGGTTAACAGTTAATGCTATGACTTGGTTTATTTACAATATAAACATACTTTTTATTGTATTTTTAACGATTCCAATAAATAGATTTATTGTGCGTTCATAAAAGAGGGGGTAAGACTTTACCAGCCAGACCTAGGTAGGGTTGTTACGATAGAACAAAGACCATACAGGTAGATTGAGGGAGTGTGTAATGTTGTGAATAACAACTTGTTTAGAATTTTCATTTTGCATAATACTAATTGCATAATTTTGATCTGCAGAAATGATAACACATAATTTCAAGAGCAACAATAGTTTAGTAGCTTACTAATTAATCTACATAACAGACAATCAGTATAATGGTCACGTTGTATAGTGTTTATTGCTCATAACGTCCTTTTTAAAAATCAGCTCATAAGAAAACTTACTTCATTTACTTATTTTTTATTTCCCCCATTTACACCTACTGACTCAATCAATAGCATAATAGTAACTTAAAAAGATGACTACGAACAAGACGACGTTCGGCGTGGTTATGGCGCTTTGCGCCTTGACGCAACTGTAACCTAACCTATAAGTAAAAGCGAGATTGACCTAATTGAGCAAATTGGTTTACATGACCTTGATTTAAACATATTATATTTTTTAATAAATCAATTCAAATGGAATTGTTCTATATCAATGTTATATAAAAGTTTGTTATGCTAAATGTGTGTTATATTATGTTAGTGTTATGCTACAAAAACTATACATTTTGTTTTATACTAGATGTGTTTTATCCCTTTAGTAGTTAGTTAAAGTGAAATTATGCAAAAAGTTTGTTTGTTTGTTTGTTTGTTTGTAGTTTGTTTGTTTGTATACTGATTGAAGCGCACCCATATTGAGGACCTCTTAATACAGGACATCCTGTTTGTAATATTTATATAAAACCAAATAAAATCATAAGCGTATTTTACCGTTTAGTTTTTAATTTATTATTAAATGCAGAAAGAATCAAATTCAAATTTACATTTTACCTTTAATTCAAGAGGGGCTTTAAACCTCACGCCCACCCTCAAGGTAAAAAACTTTGTTTATACTTTGTTTTTTTTTTTTCAATATTTTTACAACATAATATTGTTAAAGCAGACATTTTCTGCCTGTTTCATTGCTAAGACTTATATTTGTGTTCCCACAGCTTGGGCGAAACACATCGATCGACACAGCCGAGTTTAACTCTGCATGTTTCTTTTATCCTGGTAGTGTTGGACGAAAATGTTCGATGATATTAACACTTTATTGAATGAATCGCCGAAGCTAACTGCCACACTCAGAGACGTCAATTAAATTTAATTCTTGATTAAAGTTGCTGCTGTCACTTTCTTTGCTACAGCAATAGAATAAGACAACACGTCACTAAACCAGCCTTAAATTTAATTGTCGTCTCCGAGTGCGGTAGTAAGCCGAGTAAGCTAACGAAACTTTAAAATTAGGCCTAGATATTCATTCACTCATAATATATGTGATGAGAACTTAATAGGAATATTTTATATTACTCATACCATTCAAATCGAAATTAGTTATTTCTGTAACTAGTGCAAAATAAATAATATTAATCAACTAGGCTGTATCACAATGATGCCATAGTTTTTCCCTGCGGTTGACTGGTCGCTGTCAATTTACAAACCATCCTTATTAAATTGATTAAGTTAATAACAAAACTCAAGGTCAAGAACGTTTTAATTGGAAAAAAAAAACTCTCGGTTTACGTTAAAAAAAAGAAATGGATTTATTAAGTATCTATTTTATTTGTCGTTGAAATAAAATAATAACTGTATAATTTTGTATTTCCAATCCATAATTGTTTGTATATGAACAAGGCCTCAATTATACACGGCAATAACCATATCGTCTTTGACCTGTTATGGTATTATTTTAAACTCGGCCACCATTCAAGTAAATAAAACCTATCAAAACGTTAACAATACGATGAAAGATCAAAGACAATATAGTTGACCGCCTCGAGTCTCGGCCCTAGACTTTGTTTGTGATGAGGCGGGTGCAGCAAAAACAACGCGTGTGTAAGTATGGATATGTCTCGAGATCAAAATGTTTATATCAGATAATAAGCGTGAAATTTTACAGCATTTAAATTTTCGAATTGTAAATCAAATCATGGCAGTATGTTACGTTAAAGATTTAGGTTTAAATGAGGGGTTTGACATCTGAACCAACACACAACAATGGAGGGATTATTCCGTCTATGCCATTTAATACTTTTTTTTTGGTTATTTTATTATTGCAAACGTGCAGAGCGCACGTGGGTTTGTTGCTAGGCAACGCACGTGGTATTCAACAACGAAATTGCTTTGATTCACTAGGGACGCATAACATGGAAACTAGTGCATTGTTTATATATTTGCACCTGAGCCACCTGGCTTAATTTGGCTGCGTTTCTGGCTTGACAAAATAATGATAAAACATCCGTCACTTTTTGACACTTATATAAATACGAGAGTGACAACGGTTTTATCCACAATTTGTCATGCGATAAACGCAGCCATTTTAGGCCACCGAGGTATATTATTTGCAAATATTTGGTTCTATTTCTATTTTCAGAAATGAATGACTACTGGGTGGTTACAGAGTTATCAACAAGTTTTTAGAGTTGTTGGTAATTCTGTTGCTCTGCCTACCCCACTCTGGGAATGAAGGCGTGAAGGTATGTATGTATGTATGACTATTACCTTATCTAGACTACTTGAAAATATTAAAAAATCAACCTGTTATTATTTTGAGATGGCAATCATGGATTTTAACATCATGAATGCTTTAACAATGAAATTTGGTACCCCCAAATTATACCGGCATCTTTGTTAGCCCATGGACTATATCACTAAGTTACCTCTATTAGTATTATTTAGAGACATACTAATACAAATAAATCATTTCGGTAAAACAAGTCATTTCTTTTGCCATACTTGATAATAAGCGATGAAAACAATTTAAGGGGTTCTTCATTTGCTTTGTACAGGATTTTATGAATGAAAAGTTCTGTAAAATGTATTTATATTTAGTGATTATTATTATTATTTATTATTTATTTATTTATTCATAAAATAAGGAATCCATTGCAGCTTGAACATTTCCAAAATATTTTCAAAAAAATTGTTCGGAAACATTCGACGTAAGCATTGAAACGTACTAAGGAAACATGAACCGATAGGAGTTATACTTTAGCAAGTAATGTTGACATAGCGGCCCTGTCTTGCCTACTAGAGTAGACAGTAGACATTAGACAGTAGACGTTTAAACTAACTGATAACATTAGATGCTTTTTAACGTCTATAATTTCAAACAGGTACCAATTAAATAGTTCTTTACTTAAACATAATATTCAGGCATTCAGGTAAAAAAATATTAACAAAAATTAATTATCATCAGAATATCATCATCATCATCAGTCCATTTCCGTCCACTGCTGGACTCCCATGGCACGCCACTGAGCTCATCAGAATATTACAATGTGGTATTACCATAGAAACAAAACTATACTAGCGAGTGGTTGCTTGTAAATATTTTGTTTGAACTGCATAAAGTTTTAAGATCACGTTGTTGGTATATAAATTGATAATAAGCTCGACAAGGTAAGATTTTTCAATATTTTTGTGGTTTTTATTATATGAAACAAAATTATAAAACTTGTTTTACCATATGGTACAGAAAATAGTCACGGTATGTTTTTCTATTGGCCACGCTTTTTTCCAGCAGTAATCAGTCTAGTTAAGTCAGGTTATTAGGTCCAGGCTTAGTTATTAAAATATAGAAAAAGGCACTGAGTTACAAATAACTTAAATAGCAATAAAAAACTTAAAATGAATGCGAGTAATACAAACACAGGCAAGTAATGCAAAGTAAGCTCTAGAATGTCTAGTTATATGGAGGAGGGACTTGCAGGCTGAAAGTGAAACTGGTTGCACCACTCCCCCAAATCAATAACGTGCAAACTATGAACATGCACCACTGTGTACGTGTTATGCGTTCCTAGTGACTCCGGGCGTTTTATTCCCACCCGGTCAATACCAACGCGTTGCGTACCATATAAACCTGCGCTGAGCACTTGCGTGATAAATTTCTGATATAGCAGTTTATATGACTGATGTAGTTTTATGAAACAACCTGCAGGCGAGTTTCATAATATCAAACAAGTGTTTTAAGGCCAAACATCATTTTATCTGCAAACATACTTATTATAAGAAAGGCAAACGACCTGCATTGTTGCCAGTGCAACCTGTGATACTAAAATTCAGGCTTATTTAAATTGTGTCTGTCTTAGCAGATTTTCTGAACGCATTATAGAGGACTTCTGATGCATGTAGATAAAAAATATATAATTTGAAAGTCTCGCTATTAAGTAGCAAATAACACAACAAAATGATTTTAACATGTAACGTTATGCATAACAGGAACTATGATCTAAGGAACTTTAAAACAATACAGTTTACGAACTTGTAATTTCTTCACATTTATGTTTTATCGGTGCTTATATTAACAAATCTGTTTTTTGTTTTGGTTTTTGCTATTACAATTAAATTTGATATAGACCAAGTATGGACATATCTTGAGTCCCAAGCACGTTATGTTTAACTCACTGTTACGTCAAATTTCTCAATGTGGCTGCAATTTGAGCCGGACGTGTTGTCAGACTCGGTAGCGTAGTTGTTAATGTCGGGTTCCTATATTCAATCCGAGGATAGATAAGGCTTACCTCGGGTTAAAATTTGACATTTGCCCATACAAAATGTGTCAAATTTTAATCCGAAGTAAGCCTATCTGTCCGCGGATTGAATATAGGAACCGGACGTAAGAGCGCAAAATATAATAAAAATACTACCCATCATCGGAGGCAAAACGAGCACGCAGGCTACCATATGGTAAATGACCTGTAGCTGATAGAAATTTGCAATCTCAGGACTACAATCTAAAGACTGCAATTGATAAACACCAAATGCGTTACAAACCCTAAAGACTAAAAAGGAATGCCTCTATGCTAGTAAGTACACTGATTGTCTTATCCCACCAATAATACAATTTTGCAAACACTGCTTAGTGTTTGGTAAAATGGTTTAGATGGCAGCGACCCACATTGCACAATGTATTAGTTTTACTTCTGGGGGATTCGATTCTACGTCATAATTAAGAAAACGCGATGCCCACATAAAAAATATTGCAGTATTGGAACTTAAAAATTTAACTTAATCCATGAATTTTATTCCAAACGACAATGACGTCACATGACCATGATAAAATATATGATTAAAACACACCTGCGTGTGCTAGATCGCCAGCCAGCCGACGTGGATAGCAGCTGAACAGCCGACGAGGGTTCCTACTGTTCGCTGGCCGTGAACTCGTTTAGCGTGAACACGTGTCCGCTGCCTACATGACTCTCATCTGAAATAAGATAAAAAAAAAATAAAAAAAAAACTTAAAATAATACAGGCAATGTCTGCGTTTCTGGTCTGGAAAAATATGAAAGCTACTGTCGCACCCGGATAAATTAATTATTGTACACCATTAAGTGCCGTTTATCTACCAATATTGTTTGAATATCGTGCAGCTTTAGAAAATCAACTTTCTTAAAACAACTGACGAATATAATTTCAATAAATACATACATACATACATACATAAACTCACGCCTTCATTCCCAGAGTGGGGTAGGCAGAGCTACAGAATTACCAACAACTCTAAAAACTTGTTGATAATTCTGTAACCACATTTTGCAAAAACAGGCTAAGATGTTTACCAGCGTATTAGTGACAGGTTAAACAGTTATTCAATAAATAAAGTTACTAAAATAATATTATTTATTTTGACCATATTCCAAAACTAGCTTCTGTAGACAAATTACATACTAATCGAAAATATGAAGCTTGTAGAATATGCAATCGTTCATCCTCTAACTTAAGTCTAAATTTTGGACGTGTACACATGTACACACAATTGCGGAAAGTTTTTTCATACAGTCCGTGATCACTAAGAAAAACATTTGGTTTGTACTTAACTCTCACTCGCTCTTATACGTTCTTATTGAGATCGAGCGAGAGAGAAGCACGAACTGAATGGTCAGTTCACGTACTTGTACTTTTATTTTACTTCTAGGAGTAAAATGAGGCACTTTCGTGTCTAGAATGGCCATCCTTTACGAGCATGTTTCAGAAATAATAGTAGTTTTCATTCAAAACCTGAACTATTTGGCCGTCCACATACCAGGAGTTCATAACAGAAAATATGCAGCTCGAGACGTGACGTGACGTCACGCCTGCGCACCCAACCCATTTTTACTCACACATTAAAGCCAAATGTTACGTAGTATGCTTGTGTATACATTGGTTGCATATATAGAGACTTACTCGAGGAATGTACCTATGCTATGTTTATTTGCATTCACCACAGACCACAGGATTAAACTCTTGCGACACTATAAAGTCCTGGTATGCAAATTCCGATCAACGCCCCCGCATTCCTTTTTTAACAAACACCCAACATTAAGACAACCTTAGTTCAGTTTAATATTTAGATTAAAGAGTGGAATATATTACTCGTAAGTTGTACTTATCCTGCAAAACACATTATCCCCACGCATATTATTTTAAGAAAAGGCTGTTTATCAATTTAACTTGGTAGAAAATGGTATTAACAAGCATGTTTGTAAGGAAAATCTTACAAGGTCAGTAAATTAAACATTTGTCGTACGTTTGTTTTTTTAATTATTTGTTTTTTTTTATAATTTGGCGTTGTTCTTCAAGCAAAAAAAATAACCGCGAAAACTAAACTAAGCAAGAGCATGCCTGACCATACTCAGTGTAAGGTTCCAAAGCCGTTACTACACTAAAACAATCTTAAAAAACAACAAGTACGTACTAATTCTCTATTTAAAGTTATTTGGTGCTGTCTTAGGCGATTTAAGTAGGTACGGTCAGCGTCAAAAGAAAGTGATCACTTAAATACCTTGTCGCTTTACTGTCACATAAGCAATGTCAAACAAGATTGTTTAATGTGTTAATGCGATAAAGTACAAAAGTAGCTTGAAGTGACCAGTTACTTTTGACGCTGACTGTACCACCTGTATCTCAGGAACCAACCATGTCTACTTGCCATGACAATTTTCCTTTAAAATTCGTTATACGGGCTTTCACTAAAGATTTTTCACCGACCTTAGTACTAAGAGTGTTGATATTAATGGTATATTGTTTTTAAATCGGCCACTTTTACTGTTTAGTTGATAAGAGCTAACGTTACGTTGACGATTAGTAGGCATCGGAGTTTTTGTCGCACGGTAAGACTAATAGCAAGCTATGGAGTCGTCATTTGCCATAAATCTAAACTCTTATTCATATTCATACTCATTTATTTAATTTATCTTAAAATGCCTCTATAGCGGTCGATCGTGTATAATTATCTAGGCCAAGTTACATAAAAAAATAATTTTCTATTAGACTACAATATCATAACTTGAACTATTTTAACATACAATTCGCCACTAGTGTGGACTAAAACATTCCCTTCTGCCGTGTTTTAATGTATCTTTTGTTTGTTTATAAAATTTTGTAATTAAATCAGTTTAAAAATGGTAATCATTTTATATTGTAATATTTATTTTCCAAATATAACATTAAATAATCGTTTCTAATCTCGTCAACGTTGTTGTCCGTGATTATAAAGAAAAACCAAAATAAATGAGTATGAATATGAATAAGAGTTTAGTTTTATGGCAAATGACGACTCCATAGCTTGCTATTAGTCTTACCGTGCGACAAAAACTCCGATGCCTAACGATTAGGCAATATCGATTTACCAAGTTAAAAAGAAACCCTGTGTGAATAATATTGAATTGCAAAACTTTTGTACTAATTATAACAAACCAATTATAAATTCGTAGCACACATGTCTACGACGTAGCGCCTTCTACGATTAATCAATGAAACACTAGCAATAACAAATAACCATAAATTAAACAAAACCCTTTATTAAAATTACGAAAACTTCTTAACTTTCAGGGTTAAAAATGTACTGTTGAGGTTTTTAATGATGCTTGAAATCAAATATTTTTTATAACAAGAACAACGTTTAATAATTTCAGTTAAATAAAATAAAATAGTTTTTTTTTTTTGCCTGAATATACACTGAACATAAAAAGATTTTAATGTGGTGTCTTATTCAACTCTGACTTCACTTATATTTTTTTAATATTACAACTTCAACAACTTTAAATTAACGTAAGACTTAGACATAAGCATTTTAAAGCTATTTGCAATTTTTCTCAAAAGTGCCTTTTTTTAATTTCCTTTGTATGACGGCAGAATTTTCACCGCTCTTCCAGTACGAACTTGAAAAAAAAGTAAACAAATAAATGTAAAGTTTAAACTGGAAGACAGTCGTAAAAACTTACGCGGCATATAACGGGACTTGACAGCTGACCGCCAGGCAAATTTTAAGGGAGAAATAACTACCATAACATTCAAGCCGTTCCTTTTACTCATTATTAAAATAATTACCAGAGGAAACGGAAAGATATAACGTAACTTCGAACTTTGATTTTCAGAGTAGGGTCCGAATGTAGCCGGACAAGGCGCGGCCATGATACCGCAGAGTAAGGTGATGAGTTGAAGCGGTCACACTCGCACGTCAAACCAACCTCAATGCAAGAGTGAGAAACATACTTATTCGTCAATATCACATCCCTTATTGAGTAAAAGTTTGGTAACCTTGGTGATCAACGAGCTGGGTGGTAATGGGGCGGTACTAGCAAGCTAAAAGAGGATAGCAATATCATTTTCGCCAATATTATCACCCTCATCCGTTTATGTTACCCTAGTCAACCGTAGCAAAACTACCAGGGATCCAAAAGTGCTTAGGATGCATTTGCGTGGGAATAAACCAGAGAAATCAAACATAAGTCTATCTAGCAATAGCGTCTATATCAACGATTACACAATCCTTTTCACTCAGTTTTAATATTTTACTCTCTCTTGGGAGCTAATAATATTTTTATCACGACCATAACCGAGTATTTTATTAATCAATTACTACTTAAATACGAAGAAAAACAACAAAAATCATATAATAATAATAATAGTAGTCTTAGAAAGATCATCGAAAAGACCACTTAAAATGTATACCCGTGTAACGAGGTTGTTACAACCTCTTTTGTTTGAGTTCCTGGCCACTATTACATTTCGATCTAAATCTTCCAAATTCATTAGATTCTATTCCGCTATCGATCCTTGGATCATTCTGCATATTTTTACCAAAAGAACTAGACACGCGTACGCGTCTCTCACCATTATTGTTTATAAAACTAACTAAACTTAATTTAAAGGAGATTCTTAATGAGTTATCAACAATGGAAGGATCATTAATATAACAAATGGGATGTCAAATGAAAGGGCTTATTCTGCACAATATGAATAATTTTTTTCACTACTTATTTCTTGATTTGTTTATAGTCAAATTTGCAAAATATTGCCGTTTCCGTGTCCTAAAATTTGATGAGCTGGAAAATCTATCCCTAAAAATGGCAAATAGAACTCATAAAAAAATACCACTCTAAACTTTATTCAGGTTTTCTAGACATCGGAATAATTATTGCGTGTGTTTGATTTCCACTTGATCATAATGAATGCAATAACCAAACTAATAAAAAAACATTTGATTAATTTTGAACAACTTAATGATGTTTTCGGTCGTAATAGATTAGTTTAGGTCGTTACAAGCGAATATTCGCTGAACGTCATATTCTCAAAACATCATATTCGCAAAACATGATATTCTCAAAACATGATATTCGCAAAACATGATATTCGCAAAACATCATATTCGCAAAACATCATATTCACAAAACATGATATTTACAAATAGTCGGGTTTTGTTATAAAATCGTAGGTAGGTTTAGGTTATGTTAGTTTTGCAGCTGGCCCGGAGGGCCAAATCACCCAGAAATAGGAGCTCCGCAGTAGCGGAGCTCCGTCGACACTGTCTAATTCATGTCTTAATAATAGTTATGTTTTGCTAATGTGATGTTTTGCTACTATGATAATTTGAGAATATCATGTTTTGCGAATATCATGTTTTGAGAATATCATGTTTTGCGAATATGATGTTTTGAGAATATGATGTTCAGCGACGGAAGGGTTACAAGTAATGGTTTTAACCAACTTTTTGATTTGGTAGTATTAAAAAGTTTGATAAACATATACTTATAAATAAACTCCACGATTTTCATGTACTGGAAGGTAAAAATAATATGCTAACAATTGAAAAACATAAAATCTACAACTTTTAAATAGAATTATACCGCATAGCTTTTGTTATTTTTTTGCAGATAAATGTAATCCTTAATAAGCTTCCGTCAAAAATTTCATGTCTTGGGCAAGTTTTTGTTGCCGACTGGTTTTTTGTGCAATTCTTCAACTACACATCAACACAATTATATTAACGAGCCCTAACACGTCGGGTTTATCATGTGTAATTCAGGAGTTCATCAGACCAGCTCGATGGAACTAAATAATTGTACTCGTATAGTCATCAGAACTAAAAGTATATGATATTTTTTAGCTTCATCGAACACCGGAAAGTGGGTCAAATTTAACTGTCTATATTTGACCCTTACATTTGCACATGGCAAATTAAATAAAAGCTTGTATGAAAAATAGCTGAAAATTCCAAGATTTCTAAAAATTATCTAAGATAGACAAATCCTGACACACGATACAAATTATTTTGTTATCAAAATTAATTCAAAATAAAATTAAGCTGATCAACCACTGCTTGTACCAGTTACGTTACGATAGTTTTAACTTATGTACTTTATAGAAATGGCGGTTGAAGGCAATATATTTTTAACCAGTAAATCATTTGCCTTGACCTGACTTTAAACTTAAAAAATAACACCTGAAGTACGAAACACGCATTTATAATCACCTCGTTATCACAGTCCAGTTTTTGTGGCACTTTTTATTTCATAGCATGTCGGTGTAGGTTAGAGCATTCTAGTTTAAAATAATTTCTGAAAATGAAACGGAACGTGTTTTAAAAAAAAAAATGCACCTGCGCCGTTCAACCCTTTATCCCCTGTCTACAAGGGGTAGTCTAGGTAGACGTCAAATTAGTGAAGCAACAGGCATCTAAAATAGGTGGCTGGTTTTGGCATGATTAATTTAATAGTTGAGAGTAGTCAAGAACGATTTCATTAACCGCTTCTTAGTAAATAAATAAATTGAAAAAGTGAGTGAGTGAAAAAACAAGTATTATAAGTGCGACTCAAGTGCGCTATCGATCGGCGAGCACGTCGTTCCGGCCGGAAGTTAGTAATATAATATTAAATATGGAGCGGCGGAGCTCCCGCGTCCATTGCAGCTATCTTTGTTAGGGTCAATTAGTACGTGTCCGTGTTTGCGGGATTATTTCAGCAGCAAATAACAAACACTGTTCGTAAATTAGTCATATAACAAGGCATTAATGCAGCTTTTACAGAATCGATACGACGATAATTATTTTGTCTTCGTCTCCGAGTTCAGGAATATTCTCAACACAAGAAAGTGGGTAAACTGCATTTATGGTAAGTAGATCGTCTTTATAGTTCCTTCTAATGTCATAAATTTTCTGTTTAAACAGAAACCCTCGATGGGTTAAGTCTTACATAAAGCACTGTTTGTTGAGTACGCCGGCATATTAAACGCTTAATGACCTCTTTAATGAAATGACAAAGATATATTTACTTGTAAAAATAGATATTTTATACTGATAAAAATGCCGTAAAGTGTCACTAGATAAGTTATTTAATCTCATTATTTAATGTTTCCCATTTATATATTTTTTATTAGTATTTATGTGCACAAGACACTTTTAAACACGTTCACGAACGCGCATACTATGTATTATAGCAATCCTTTATAGTACCGGCTATAGCATTGGCGTCATAAAGACGGGGATCCAATTAAAAAATAAAGTATTCCTGTCAATGTACGTGTTAAATAAGATCACAATGTGTTGTGATTTTCCAAATAGATATTTTACACTACTTATAGTCCACGATAGACATGGTCGAGGAAGGCTGTGTAGAGCACATCATTTAGATAGGTAATAATTTGATCTCATTCCTTAGTTCACTCAGCTCTCATTCCATCTCTTAAACCAAGCAGATTGTTTATTTGTAGAAAATATTAATATTTATAATAAAATACTGCCCTGCTGTTTAAAAAATGAATAAAAATAAAAAAGGAATAATGAGTGAATCCGATAAATAATCACATCAGACTAACTTTTAAACAGGGCAATCTGCTAGGTCACTCTAACTACCTACCTATCTATGAGTGATAAATAATATAACTGAACATAAATATCTTAGTTCGTCAGACAACGGAGTTTTTGGAAAAACATTCTGTAATAACAATAGTATCAGTACAACTATCTTGACCGTGTCTTGGTATACGTAAAAAAAAATAAAAAAAAGAACATGAGTAAAAAGGACTCAGTTACTGAAACTTGAGCAATGACATCAAATCTTTTTAAACAATTTTAACATTATATCCCTCCCCTCCTACCCTCCTAGAAGTAATAAATACTTAAATGTGTTTCTGTGTCATGCGAAAATAAGCAAATCATAATAAACTGGTAATTAATTTCGACCCAATAATAAATGGTTTGATGGCCCGATGGCATAAGGCCGCCAACGTTCAGAACCCCGAGTGTCCCGGGTTCGATTCCACATCGTGGATGAAATGTTTTTGATAAATTTAACCTCTTAGTTTGGAATTGACTAATACGTCTTTGAAACTACTTAAATCATCTACGAGTATTATACTAAAATATAGAATCTATGAAATAAAGAAAAAAAATGGTTAGTTGTTGAATGCGGTTTTTTTTCTTCATATTTTTAGATCATTATCTGCAACAACGCCATCTAGTAAGATCTTGTTGAACTACTACGAGCAGATAGATAGCGTCAGTTTGCCTCAGAGCATTATCTTTCCGAATTGTCCATGCACTTTTGCAGCCCACTGTACCATTTTTTCTTTTTGGCTAACAAAGCCTACTTCTTTGTCGTTAATACTTTTACTTTTATCTTAGTTATTAAACTTATTAAACGTATTACGACCGCAATTTTATCACGTACCTATTAAGTATAAAAGTTTCATCTCATCTGCCTGAAAGCTTAATATTTCACCATTTTATTTTTCTAGAACTCAAACGTTAAATTAAATAAAATGGAAGAAGAAAGGTGACATATGAATGAAAATAATGAAGTACGGGACTGGTGTGTGAAAAGCATCGTCAATTTTATTCAAGTGATGAGAAGTAAGTATGTTGTTTTATGTCGGGCTGTAATACAAATATAGTTCCTATATATTTATAGGAATTTGTATAATAAATAAATAAATATAATCTCGGTATATTTTATTAAAACGGGATCAAGGCTCGTCGAACCCTGCCAAATGTAGGGTTCTGTCATCATATTGTTTTCTCTTAACTTTATTTCATACTCACGAATATTTTATGAGGTCCATCGACTTCATTAATGTAACCAAAAAATAAAGTTTTTGGTTTTTGTAAATATAAAACTGTTATTTAATTAATTGTACCTGTTTTTTACATAAAATGTAAGGTTTTGAAAAATTATTATTATTTGACAAACTTCTATAAATCAAATAAGGGAAGTTATACTTATCTATATATATAAAAGGCAATGTCCCGGGTGACTCATCATCGCCCAGCCAAAACTACTAATGCTATAAATATGAAACTTGGAAAGAAAGTTCTTTTTATGATGTAGAGATCCACTAAGAAGGGATTTTTCGGAATTCAACCCCCAAAGGAATGAAAGAGGGTTGCAAAGTTGGTATGGGAAAAAATATTTTTATTGTCCAATTTACTTATAACTTGGTACAAATGCTTTTCATTGCAAATAATGAGACACATATTTCAGGGATTACTAAAATTCAACCCCTAAAAAGATAAAAGGGGGTTTCAAAATTAGTATGGGAAAAAATATATTTATTGTCCAATTTACTTGAAACTTGGTACAAATGCTCTTCATTGCAAATAATGAGACACATATTTCAGCGATTACTAAAATTCAACCCCTAAAGGGATGAAAGGGGGTTGCAAAGTTTGTATGGGAAAAAAATATTTTATGGTCAAATTTACTTGAAACTTGGTAGAAATGCTCTTCAATGCAAATAATGAGACACTTATTTCAGTGATTACTAAAAGTCAACCCCTAGAGGGATGAAAGGGGGCTGCAAAGAATGTATGGGAAAAAACTCTTATGGTCAAATTTACTTGAAACTTGGTAGAAATGCCGAGGCCCGACATGTTTTTCTGACCTTAAGATTGTAAACGATGTTCACCATCCTACGTTCCAATCTGCCTGCAAAGCACTAGGTTTACTTGAGGATGATAAACATTGGGACACTACATTAGAGGAAGCCGCACTGAGTGATTCGCCATTTAAACTACGAGAGCTATTTACGGTAATGTTAGTATTCTGTCATCTCTCCGACCCGTTAAGTCTCTGGGAAAAGTTTAAAGATAATTTATCAGAAGATATCAGACGGCAAACGGAGGAAAAATTACACTGCAATGCAGAAGAAATGTTAGATGACGTACATAATGAGTGCCTGATACAGATTGAGGACTCCGTTCTTACTTTAGGAGGGCATGCTCTACCAAAATATGGTTTGCCCCAACCAAACAGGCGTGAAAAGTTTTTGGATAACCTAAACTATCTGAAGGAAATAAACTACGACACAAATGCTTTGATGCAAGTGGTATCTAACAGTACGACTTCCCTTACAGAAGAACAGCTATCTGTCTATAGTGAGATTTTAAACAGCATTGAATTAGGCTTAGGAGTATTGTTTTTCCTTGATGCACCTGGGGGCACCGGCAAAACATTTTTAATAAACTTACTTTTGGCAAAAGTAAGAGTTGGTCGGCGCATTGCCTTAGCTGTTGCATCGTCTGGCATCGCTGCTACCCTACTGGAAGGTGGTAAAACAGATCACGCTGCTTTTAAACTCCCGCTCAATCTCATCCGAGTTGCAACCCCTCTATGCAATATCTCTAAACAGAGTGAAATGGCCCAAGTTCTTCGGGAGTGTACACTTATTGTGTGGGATGAGAGCAGTATGGCACATAAGAGCGGAGTTGAAGCACTAAGTAGGACCCTTAAAGATATCAGACGTAATGATGGAGTGATGTGTGGAGTTACTGTGTTGTTGGCTGGGGATTTTCGTCACTCTTCCTGTAGTCGCTAGAGGAACTCGGGCTGACGAGGTTAAAGCATGTTTAAAATCCTCACATCTGTGGCTCAATATCAAAAAACTCTCCCTTAGGAGAAATATGAGAGTTCATTTAAGGGGCGACGTCTTTGCTGGAGAGTTTTCTGAACTCCTACTCAAAATAGGAAACAGAGATTATCCCGAATCGAATGGAAAAATATTTATCCCTACTCAGCTGAGCCACAGTAGTTTCAACAATAACAGAATTAATATCTAAAATTTATCCTGATATTTCTAATTTACAAATGAAGTCGATGGATTGGCTGTGTGAACGCGCTATACTGACTCCCAAGAATAATGTTGCTGCCACCATTAATGATATCCTCCTCAAGTCCTTTGAAGGGTCAGAAATGGAATACAAGTCGGTAGATTCAGTCTTACAAACCGATGAGGCTGTTCACTATCCTGTTGAGTTCCTTAATAGTGTCAACCCACCTGGTGTCCCTTCTCACAAACTCCTCCTTAAAGTTGGTACCCCTGTCATGCTATTGCGTAACCTTAACCCCCCTAAGCTTTGCAACCGAACAAGACTGCGAGTAAAAGCACTTCACAAAAATATTATTGAGGCTACTGTATTTACCGGATGTGCTCGGGGTGAATCGGTATTCATACCACGAATACCACTTATACCCTCTGATTGATTACGCATTTGAATTTAAGCGACTGCAAATCCCCCTTAAAGTCTGCTTTGCTATAACCATAAACAAATCTCAGGGTCAGTCATTAAAGGTGGCGGGCATCGACTTAAGGGAGGATTGCTTCTCACACGGGCAGTTTTACGTGGCCTGTTCCAGAGTTAGTTCATGCAGCAGTCTGGTTATTTTAGCGCCCGACAGGTACTACCACCAACGCGGTATACAAAGAAGTGCTCAATCAATAGTCGATAGTAGATATCGTTAGATGGTAGTGATCTTCAATAGCCGTGCGAAAAAATATTTGAAACTTGAAAAGAACTGTCCTTTTTTTACGTACTTATAACCAAAATAATGATTCTCCGCGGACTAAGTCGCGGGCGGAAAGCTAGTTGTTACTATATTTGCTTAATTTTAAACAGATAACTATGGCAGTTGCAAAGAACGAGCAGAGATATACAGACAGACGAATAGACAGACACCAAAGTCTTATCATACGAGTTCCTGATTGACCACCTTGATACACGTGTTTTAGAACAATTTATCTAAGTTTGCGGTATAATGAATACTAAACTTTAGCTTTGTGTCTTTGATAATTTCTGAAAAAAGGAGAGTAACATAGATGTTCGCGACAGAACCCATTTAAAAAATAAACTGTTTATGTTAAGGGTGAGAGAGGTGCGGGGCGCGCGGGGCGCGGGGCAAGCCTTAGGCTTCACCGAATGTTCCCGAGCAGTGCCGAACTTAATGAGCGAGCCCGCCGCACGTCTCTTGCGCTTAGCTTTTACATGTGTACCGTGTTTAGTAATTTTTATTAATTTAATTACACTCTGCTTTGCACTTTGGATTTTTCTGCTAACCAGCACCCACCCTGTACAAAAGTGGTCTTCGAACCGGATACGTGAATGTTTCTCACTCCACCGCAGAACAAAATGGTAAACACGCGTAACACTTTACGCAAGGAGCAGCTTAGAAAACAAGCTACTGAGGTCGGTCAAGCTCAACCATCTACGAGCGGAATAAAAAAGCAAGATGAAGAACTACCGCTAGTTAATAAGACAATACTACTGGAAGCTGGAAGTGTGAAATCAGAGATGCCACGAACCGAGATGCCACGGGCTGACATGCCAGCTTCTCGTAAGTGTGTGACTTTGTCAAGAAAATCTTCGTCATCTTCCGTTGAAGCGCGTAGGAAAAAGCTTGAACTTGAAGCAGCTGAGGCAAAAGCTCGCATCCAAATGGATTTAATTGACAAGAAATTACAGGCAGATCTTGCCGAGCTAGACGATGAATACAGTCCACCAACAGAAGTAAATGAAGAATCCATTAAGAGTGACGTCGCGAGGTGGGTCGAGCGCAGTCAGCAGGAATTGGAGTCACAGTTGGCCCCCGATACTGAGAACAACATGGGTCCATTGTGTACGCCGGCAGCAGTGGCCGCCGGCACTGATAGTTCAATTCAGCAACTGGCGAGCGCACTAAAGGAAATGATCACCGCCTCCGTATCCTCTACTAAAAATGCTAACTTACTCAGCCGCCTCAGCACGCCAAGAGAACTACCTCTTTTCTTCGGTGAACCCATGGAGTGGCTTCAGTTCAAGGCGGCATACGACGAATCTACTCGCGTGTGTCAGTTCAGTGACACGGAGAACCTGTGGCGATTACGAAAATGTCTCCGTGGACCCGCCAAAGAAGCTGTCGCTGCGCTGCTTATCACGGCAACCTCGCCTGAAGAACTAATGTCTACACTCGAACTGCAATTCGGTAACCCCGATGAAATACTGTCCCGGATCATGCTAGATATTAAAAAAATGAACACTGTATCCGCGGAGTATCACAAAGACATTGTAGTGTTTGCTAATAAAATAAAAAATTACGTGGCTGCTGTACGTGCACTAAGCCGTGAAGAATATTTGCAAGGAACGAGTTTAGTCACCGTCGTGTTGTCGAAGCTACCGACTATTTTGTTGTCCAAATGGGCCGACTATAGATTTTCTCACGACACTGCTGGATCGTCGTCTAGATTCGACCTACTGTCTCAATTTCTTCATGAAGAAGCCGTCAAGATTTCTCAGTGCAGTGTTACGTTACTTAATACGCCAAAAGATAATTATAGGCGTAAATATACAGACACTCGGGCTTATAACTCGGAAACGATATTAGTACAAAGCGGACAAAGTAACCACAAGTGTCGGTTTTGTTACGTGTCTAGTCACAATTTAACAGACTGTAAAAAGTTCAAGAAGTCACTTAGAAAAGACCGCTGGCGTCATGTGAAACGTTTTGGTTTGTGTTACAAGTGCTTGTTATCTCATCACAATAAGCAAAACTGTCCCGCGCCGGTGTGCGACGTTAATAACTGCGCGCAGGCGCATCACCGCTTGTTACATTTTGTGCCTAGTGAAAGACGATGTGATAATGACAATAATACTGTGCAAGTGACGGAGATAGAAACTGAATCGAACTCGGAAGTGGTTACACATATTGGTAACTATTGCGAAAGCGCAGTGTTGTTAAAAGTGGTTCCGATAAACATTTACGGTCCTAAAGGAATAATTAGCGCGTCCGCTCTCCTCGACGATGGCTCGACTGTGACACTGATAAGCGCGGGGTTAGCCGCGCGGGCCGGGGTACGCGGGCAGCGCGAGTGCATGCGAGTGCGTGGAGCATGGGACGATACTGAGCTAGTGTGCGAAACACAGCTGGTCAATGTGACTTTGTCAAACCAAGCTGGATCGATGTTTACGTTGCGCGCGCGTAGTGTTAAGGAACTTGATTTACCGAGACAAGATTCTAACATAGTTAACTGCGATAACTTTACGCATCTTAAGAGACTTAAAAGTGATTTGTGTTACGGACAGTCTAAACCTGAAATACTGATAGGTCAAGATAATTACCACCTTATCTTACCTTTAGAAGTGGTCATTGGTGGTCACAACGAGCCTTGCGCCACCCGCACACCGCTGGGCTGGTGTGTGCACGGTCGGGCGCCTGCAGGCGTGATGTCACCGCGCGCGCTGCATACCGCCATGGTCATCACTACCCCTGACGACAGCAATGATACCATCGAAAGCCAACGATTACTTAACGACTTACACGAGGAAGTTCGCCGAAACTTTGCTGTAGAATCTATGGGGATTGCGAGTAAACCACGGCTAAACTCAGAAGATGAACGCGCTCGTGAACTGCTGGAGCAAACTTCGTGTCTCGTCGACGGAAAGTGGTACGTCGGGTTACCTTGGAAAGACGAACAGAGCAGCATGCCCGACACGTTCCCTCACGCCATGTCACGTCTGAAAAATGTCGAACAAAAAATGAAGAAAGACGACGGATATAAACATAGATACAAAGAACGTGTGCATCATTTATTTGACAATGACTACGCTCGAGAACTAGTGGACACGAGGGCGAATCCAAAAACCTGGTATTTACCCCATTTCGGCGTAGACAACCCGAATAAAACGAAACTTCGCCTTGTATTCGATGCAGCGGCTAAAACGAACGATTTATCTTTAAATCATTATTTAATAAAGGGACCCGACCTACTTATGTCTCTATTCGGAATAATGTTACGCTTCCGTGAGAATAGAATAGCCGTAACGGCCGATATTAAAGATATGTTTTTACGCGTAAAAATCAAAACAGCTGATCAAGACGCGCTACGATTCCTTTACCGAAGCGATCCAGAAGAACCTGTAAAAACCTTTGCTATGACGTCATTGATATTTGGAGCTAATTGTTCACCCTTTATTGCGCAGTTCGTAAAAAATAAAAATGCGCGACGTTTTGAATCATCGTTTCCGTCGGCAACACAAGCTATTTACGAGCAACATTACATGGACGACTGGATCGACAGCTTGCCAGACGAAGAAACAGCTATCAAGTTAATACAAGATGTGAAAATGATTCATCAACAAGGAAATTTCGAAATACGCAATTTTACAAGTAATAGTAAATCTGTACTCGACACTCTCCCGAAAGAGACCCTCGGTAATACTGCCGTACGGTTCAAAGTAGGCGAGCAGTACCAAGGTGAGCGAACGCTCGGCCTTATATGGCGACCCGATGAAGATACCTTGAGTTTTGACGTATCGTTCAAGAAGATACCCAATGACATTATAAGTGGAAAACAAAGGCCTACAAAACGCGATATGCTTCGAGTCGTAATGTCAATATTCGACGTTTATGGTTTTTTGTCACCGTTTACTATTATTGGGAAAATTATAATTCAAGAAACTTGGCGATTAAACTTGAGCTGGGATGCACCTGTACCCGACGACGTATACAGCGAGTGGTGCGGATGGACGAGCCTTCTAAAAACATTACATAACGTGAGGCTACCGAGATATTATGATGATGCGGCGGGAACGAGCCGTGCTAGCGCAACGAGTAACAAACCGGCTGGCGATCAGCTGATGCAGCGAGACAGTGCGCCCGCGCCGTTATCTATAACTGCTCAGCCTCGAATGAATGCTTGCTATACAAACCTACATTTGCATGTATTTTGCGATTCCTCGTCAAAGGCGATGTGCGCCGTAGCTTATTGGCGGTGGGAAGAAAATGGGCTTATTAACGTTGCATTTATAGCTAGCAAATGCCGTGTAACGCCGAATAAAAATCTATCTATACCTAGATCTGAGCTACAGTCTGCTGTTTTAGCAGCCCGCCTTGCCTACGCAATAACTCAGGAACATAAGATAAAAGCTGTGCGAAGGACATTTTGGAGTGACTCTAGTACAACCCTGCACTGGATAAGGAACGAAGCGCGTACTTATAAACCGTACATAGCACATCGTTTAGGTGAGATTGATGAGTTAACGCTTATTAAAGAATGGAGATACGTACCGACAAAATTAAATATTGCTGATTTGGGTACGAGGAAAAGCTATGATTGTAGTATCCTGGAAAATGAATGGCTTAAGGGTCCTACCTTCTTGCGGAGCCGCGAAAGCGATTGGCCTACTGATGTACTATGTCCTGAAATAAATAAAAATGATCTGGAATGCGTATCTATATTACAAAGAAAAGATATCGACTTACCTGTACCGGAACCAACCAGGTTCTCCTCCTGGCTTCGCCTACTTAGATCTACACATATGGTGATTACCTTTATTAACCGATGTAGAAAACTTACCGATGACGTCACTGGCACCACTATGGAAACCGCTGAAAATTTGTTACTGAAATATTCGCAAGCCCAAGCATTTGGACAAGAAGTGAGTGACCTGAAAAAGGGAAAATGTGTACAAAAAAATAGTAAAATACTTACCTTGTCACCATTTCTTGACGAGAACGGAGTTATGCGCGCGGGGGGCCGCATCGACGCCGCCGCCGACGTGTCGTCACAAACGAAGAGACCTGCAATCTTAGACGGAAAAAATTACATAGCGCGATTAATTATAAAGTTTTACCATACTAGCGCTGCACATACTCACCAGGAGATGGTAGTAAATAATTTAAGATTAAAATACTGGGTTACTAAAATAAGACCCACAGTAAAAAATGTAATATCAAAATGTATGATCTGCCGAATAAAAAAATGTAGACCGGAGATTCCCAGAATGGGTGACTTACCTTATGCTAGAGTTGCTCACCATCGCCGCGCATTTACCTTCTGTGGCGTTGATTTATTTGGGCCAATGGAAGTTTCAATTGGAAGACGTAGAGAGAAGAGATATGGCGTCCTATTTACATGTTTAACCGTAAGAGCCATACACTTGGAAACCGTCGCATCGCTCACGTCAGACTCGCTTATCATGGCGCTCCGCCGTATGGCTGCGAGACGAGGCTGGCCTCAGCAAATGTATTCCGACAACGGAACGAACCTAAGAGGAGCGGATACTGAGCTAAAAAGGTCTATTTTGGAACTGAATGAGAGCACACTCAAGAATGAGGCTATGAACCGCGGAACTAAGTGGACGTTTATCCCTCCTGTCAGCCCACACTGGGGTGGGGCATGGGAAAGGCTGATCCGGAGTGTCAAGAATGCTTTAAAAATCATCTTAAAGGAGCGAGCACCTAAAGAGGAAACCCTTAACACATTGCTCGCCGAGGTCGAAAATATTGTAAATAGCCGACCATTGACCCACGTCTCCGTTGAGCCGAACAGCATTGAAACTTTGACACCAAATCATTTTCTTTTGGGCTCACCATCCACTTTACCACAAATTGGCGTCTTCGATGGCTCTGAGTTTTATCTGAAAAAACAGTGGAGAATATCTCAGCTGCTTGCTGACCACTACTGGAAGCGTTGGGTGAAAGAGGTTCTCCCTGACTTGGTACCGCGGAAGAAATGGCACGAGGAGCAGAGGCCCTTACAAGTAGGGGACCTAGTTTTAACTGTAGAACCCGATGGACCCCGTAACGTTTGGCCTAGAGGCATCGTGCAAGAAGTTGTGCCTGGACGAGATGGCCGCGTCAGGATGGTTAAAATAAAAACAAAATCCGGATTACTTACTCGTTCGGCTACACGCGTCGCTCGCCTACCGATAGGGGATGAGTGCTGCTAGTACAGCACTGGGGTGGGGCATGTTCGCGACAGAACCCATTTAAAA
This sequence comes from Acleris emargana, assembly GCA_927399475.2. Lineage (NCBI taxonomy): Eukaryota > Metazoa > Arthropoda > Insecta > Lepidoptera > Tortricidae > Acleris > Acleris emargana. The sequence continues at coordinate 9,408,871 of OV656835.1, read as the reverse complement.
AATAAACTGTTTATGTTAAGGGTGAGAGAGGTGCGGGGCGCGCGGGGCGCGGGGCAAGCCTTAGGCTTCACCGAATGTTCCCGAGCAGTGCCGAACTTAATGAGCGAGCCCGCCGCACGTCTCTTGCGCTTAGCTTTTACATGTGTACCGTGTTTAGTAATTTTTATTAATTTAATTACACTCTGCTTTGCACTTTGGATTTTTCTGCTAACCAGCACCCACCCTGTACAATAGAGACAGACGTTATAGACTTGGCAGAACCATAAGAGTTTTCTTTTTGATTACATGACCGTTTAAAGAGGTGTAATGGTACAGCCAACAGCATAAATAAGTGATCATATATGTTCCTTGTCACGTTAACATTGTGTTTGAAATGTTATACAATATTGTGAAACGATTGAAAGTGACAATGTACAGAAATGATCAGTTATTTATGCTGTTGATTGTACAAGTCAATATGTGATATTGGCCAAAGGCTGAAATAATATATTTTTAAATGTGTTTTCCTATTTTGCTTACGCTCGCTCATGCATTTTTCAGGTGATCTGGAATGAGCACTGGCTTCATTAACTGAGCACGCAGGTTTCGTTATAATACATCACACAGAATGTACGGATGTATGCATGTATTTGTAACGTAACCAAATCAGCTCGGCGGTGCCGCGGTCATCAGCACAGGGTACTGTGATCAACGTTGTCGACGCGGTCGGCATCGCCGCCGACGTTCCTGGAATTTGGACCAATGGCGTGTACCACCGCTAAGGGGTCAATTTCTAGGCGTGTCGGCGGGGTACTCCCCGGCAAAACTGAAAGTAACCTTACCAATGCAGATACCTGTGATGAAGAACTTATACGACGCCTAAGTGAACAAGCAGATATTTTATCGATATAGCACCATGGTTCCATAGTTATATTTTTTTTTTTTCTAGAACTGCAGAAAAAATACGTATTCAAAATTATTTTGTGATAAAACATCTATTTTAAAGTCAAAAGAAATCTGCTCTTTCGTCCCGCAGAATCGGCAAATTGTATTTTTATTTTGTATTATAATTATTTTAAACTTGTAGAAAAACTAATGTTTGCAACGGTACATAATTAGCTCTTAAGGCAAGGGTGCTTAAAAACCTTTATCATATTGTATTAGTTACATAAATAATAATTTTGTTTATAAATTATAACATCGAGTGAGATATCATTGGATAGCTCTTAGAAAGCTCCATTGAATGATCAGTTGTTAGATTTCGGGGTTTGTTTAGGAAATATTAAACTCTCACGACTAAGTAGAGTTAATTGATTTTTAAACACAAACAGGGGGCTGAAGAGTTTATTCACGGCAGCCTATAACTTTGAATAAAATTAATTTATGCGTGTTGTTTTTTTAAATATTTAAATGGTCAAAAATGCTCTTGGCCGAATTTTATCTGAGTTCACGGTGTTAACATGTATACTTAATTGTAGTTGAGCCTTTAATAGTTCTTGAAGAACAAATGGGTATGACATACAGACAGACATTAATGGACGAGGCCAAACCGTACGGGATTTATGTTTAGGTTTATTCTTTTTCTTCCGATGTAAGATTTTTGGCATCTTTTCCTGCTGAACATTTATAATATATTCGAATTTATATTTGATAAAAAATTCAATTTATTATTTATATCTTTATAATAATGCTTGACTAAGAAGTACCGTTGTAATATGAAATATATTATGTTTAAAAAAACCATCGCTAAATTTCTTACAGCGTTTGTTGGCAGCAGTGGTCTCCTCTTGGGAAGCGCTGGTAGAATTTCGACGTGTAAAAGCGCCCGTACGGCCTACTTTCTGAATAATGTATCTTATATTTTTTATCTTTTTGTGGTGTACAAGGGATTTTTAAATTTTACTTAGTTAGTGGGGACAGTTTGGATCAGGGCGTTTATTCAACACGGTAAAATAATATTCCTTCTGACGCGTGATCGCTTCATCAACGTAATGTCTTCTTCTTCTTCTTTGCCCCCGCGGCGACTTGAACAGCTACCACCGCGGGGATATGGCGTCAATCAATCAGCAATAAAACACAATGCAATCTTCTCTAGGAAGATTGGGGGCAACGTTGTACGGTGATTTGTAGGTCAGAGGTCAAGATAGTTTTAACCTCTGCACCACTGCGAGTCCACTTGAAACGAGAAGAAAGATGCCAGATACACGAAATAAGTCCAAGTCTTCAATCACTGTGCGACACAAAGGCATAAAAAGGACAAATCACTATCAGAAAAGAACTTTGAACACCTAATTACCCAAAAATTAAAGTCTAAAACAAATTACACGTCCGCCATCTTTAAACGTTGCAAAAGGCCATCAACGTAATGATAGCTCTTGATTACTTGACAGTACTAATGGCAGCGGAGAAATAAATATAATTACAAGCAAAAGCAATATGGTTTAACCGTATTGAACAGTACCCCAGAGTTTTCCAGTTTTCAATATTTTTAACCCTTAATTTCAAACACTATCTTTGTGACATTAGAATCGAGTATGAAGATTATAAATATGTGTACGGATAAAAATAAAAACATCACGCATTAAATTCTCTGTAGAATCGCAGGTTGCTATGTCGTCTTTCATTCGCTTGTGTACCTCATACCCTACTAAAATATCAAACGTTTTGTTTAGTCTTACTTTTAATTCCTTTTGCGTATTAACGATGTAGCTCACTGTGACGTAGCAAATAAATAAATATTCAGCCATATTTTTTTTTAATGATTAAACAGGACTAGGTAAATAAGAATTTAATTATGAACATACTGAACCATGAAGTTTCAAAATATTTATATTAATGTCAGCAGCAAAAATATATATGTGTCAGGATTGAATTCTTATTTAACCTAATATATATACAGGGTGTCGGGCTCACCGAAAACTGAAACCATAGCTTCAGACCATTGTACTGAACTGAAATCCAGTGGAAATTTTCCCGGAAAAACGAAAATTTTCTCGTTTTTTTTTTCTATGTTTTTGCATATAAACCGATCTAGGACAACATATTATTATGACATACTGAAGCTCATTATGTAAAAAAAAACTGTAAAAACGGCATTTTTACCTAAAAAACGAGAAAATTTTCGTTTTCCCGGGAAAATTTCCACTGGATTTCAGTTCAGTCCAATTGTCTGAACCTATGGTTTCAGTTTTCGGTGAGCCGTCCCTTACACCCTGTATATATATATATATATATATTTGACTAGCCTGTTTTGGTGTCCCACTGCTGGGCCAAGGCTTCCCCTCTGTTTCCCAACTCGTCCCTATACAGAGCGCATTCCTGCCAATCCCTCACAAACAAATCTAGGTCATCTCTCCATCTCCTTCTGTATATGCTACTAAAACACGTTGAAATTGATGATTTTAATGCGTTACAAGTTACAGCCCAACCAGCTATTCTTCGTGTTTTGTCCATCAACATAGCTGCACATGCCCTGTTAGTACTGTTAAAAGATTCAAAACAGGGAGTTCACCGTCAAACTGGACAAAATGTACCAATATAAAGCAAAAGGGAGGTCATTTTGTGAGTTTGTTTAAATGTGGAATAGTCCCTTTTAAAATTACCTAACCTACGAGGATTTGAAAAAATATAATTTAAGGCACATTTTTCTAGGTGGATAAAGGTATCAAAATAAATAAATAAATATCAGGGGACAATGTCACACCAATTGACCTAGTCCCAATTTAAGCTCTAGGCTTGTATTAAGGGTACTAGACAACGATATAAATACTTATATAGAGAAATATATACTTAAATACATGGAAAACATCCATGACTCAGGAACAAATATTCGCGCTCATCACACAAATATCTGCCCTTACCGGGATTTGAACCCAGGACCGCTAGCTTCGTAGGCAGGTTCACTACCAACTAGGCCAGCGCGTCGTCAAACAAATCTCAAAACAAGTCGTCAAATATAATTAAACATTTACACGACACATCAATATTGCTTTTGACGTGATATTCGAACATGGCCGCCATTACAGTCGATTAAATGAGAGCTTAAGTTACGTTGACGATACGATAACACGTTAAAAGAAATAAACTTTACAAAGTCCCTAGGGCAAGTCACGACGGGCCACAATAAAGTCATTCAAGCTTCTCCAAATCTGCTGCAGTACTTATTTACTGATTATAGTCGGGCTATTCAGAATCATTGATAACTTAATAAAAAAAAACTCAATGCCAAGACAAGGAAAATTAAAAAAAAATAGTTTAAAAAGTTACCCCAACATCGATGGATATTGGTGTTAGAAAATCAAAAGCTCCCTAAGGCCCATTAAACAACGAAATGTGTCAATGGAATACAAATCTATTGTGAATGAAGTAAATTGATTTTTCTAAATTGAGCATTAGTCACAAAACCAAAAGAAACATTATTTCTATTACTAGAATTTTATTTCAATTGGCGTTTTCTGTACTATTTTTAGTTCAGTAGACCTCTGGAGGAGAGATAATAAAGCAAATTGCAGCAAAACCAGTTATATTCGTGCGTATGTTCAAGATTTTTAAGTTTAACGCCATTTGTATGGGATTAATCACATTATGAAGATAATAATATCCGGGATACAGCCTAGCCTATGCATGCAATATCTGGCAAGAGAGGGTATCTTTTTCAACAAGAGCTACATTAGTTGAATTCCTCCTGTTTATGCTTCCTAGTATGTTTCATTGGTGACGTCAGTGGCATACAAATAAAAAAAATTGGTTTCTCAGGGGTTTGAACTCGGTATCTTACGATCACTAGTCGACCCCCTTAAGCCACTAAGCCTCGGACGCTATTAATACATACTTAAATACATAGAAAACATCCATTACTCGGAAACAAATATCCGCCCCTACCGGGATTTTAACCCAGGACCGCTAGCTTCGTAGGCAGGCACTGTAAGGTGTGGAAATGAGTTTTTTGGCCAAAACGCGTGTTAGAATACACTTTGTGGCGCTCGTACGCCAAAACTATTGACTTTTATTGTGTATATAACAGTTTTTATCGTAAAATTAGACAGGAGATATTGTCAAAAAACTGCTTTTACGCGTATTTTTTCCAATATGGCGGCGTGAGCGGCAAAAATACGAGTTGGCAAAGTTGAAATTCGGAAAGAGCACATCAAAATCTAAAAAATTACCAATTTTCAAAACTCCCGGAAAACTTTCCAGGTAACTTATATATTTCGAACCAAATGACTGTACTGTACTACCAACCTTATGGTTGGCTTTTAGCATTATTATTATTTAATTACATTTGTAAATAGCACTTTTATTTCCAGCTCTTAAAATGTCTTAGCCTTATGACAGTACCGTTAAATTCTGAAACAATAACACAATATTGATGCTAGCGACCTCAGTTAATTAAGACAATTCTTCAGTTTATTCTGTTTTAATTAAAATTATCGTGTTAAGTTTCTTGTGGTGCATTCTTCTCAGCAGATCAATAAACGTCTTTAATATACTACTACCTTTAATAGGCACAGCCAATTATCAAACTGCGTTGATGATTGAACAGCAAAGAAAGCTTAATGTCATCCTACGGTTACTAGACAAGTTAAAAATATGATGTTTTTACCAATCTGTAGATAAGTAGTACTTATCTTGCGCTCCCTGTATAAACGAATATTAATATATACAGGGCGGAAAGTTGAGACAGGGCAAAATTTCACGTTGTAATCAATTACCCTACGAACTGTATGGAAAAAGTTTTCTTTGAATGGTGGGTGTTCTAGTACTCTAACCTTAGTTGGTCTCTTTTAATTTTTGATAGAAATGCGACAGATTGGCAAGAAAAAACACTTTCCACCCTGGATATTATGCGAGTAAAAAAAAGAGGAATGTATAATGAACGGCTTACATACATTACTTTATTAGGGTAGGTGGTAAGAAAATACAATATTAGGAAATAACATAAGTGATCTCTGTGTAAATGAAAAGTTAAATTTCAATGGAAAGTAGATTTAAATGAAATATTTATTTTTAATCACAGTTGTAGCAACTAACGGTCCTTATTCGTAGTTCTACGGAAAATAAAGTGTTTGCTAATTGTTTAAAATGACAAAGCAGTTGGTATCATTTTTAGATAATGTTTTTTCTACTTGTTTCGTAATTTACTCAGGTATTTAGACGGTGTAGCTGTACCAAGTAGCAACCAATACCAGAAATATAGTTATGACGCATAAGCATTGTATTGACAATTACTTGTGTATTTTAATCCACGAACTCCCGGTCCCATCTTATTTCTATACACATCAACATGCACGTAAAATCCAAATCGTATTTGACTTGTTATGGTATCATTTTTAACTCAGCGTCCATTACTGTCAAATAAATAAGTGCTAGCAAAACGTCGACAATACGATAGCAGGGCAAGAACGATTTGGTTTTCACCGTGTTGAATATGTGCCCAGCTGATTTGCCAGCACAATCAACTTGACCTAGTTTGCAAGTTCACGACGCAGGCGCGCTGCGCTACAGCAAATATCGGGATACAAAGACACCAGTGAAAAAAGTACTAGTGAATCATAATTTTAAAGAGAAGATAATTTTAACGATGTCTTAATAATAAGTAAGTATGTAAATATTTAGACTAGTACTTGAACTATGAGAAAAATCTAAAAGAAGTAGGTAATTGATAGTTATCAGTATAAAAAACACGATTGGTTTGTTATGCTTGAGGTTATGGAAAACTAAATCGATACCTTGCGACAACGAAGCTCGCAGGCTGACAGCGCATGTGCACTGAGTACAAACTTACTGGTGCCGGCGGACAAACGCAGAACTACTGCTTGCTAGTACCAAACCCTGTTGAACCCTTGCCAGAAGCGCCACATCTAGTGCAAACTAAGTTTATTGTATTATTTGGAATAATTCTATGTTTTATCCTTTTCTGGCTTTGCCAAGGAAGGGAAGATAGAAAGAGACTGACTATATGATTATAATGGTCCGTTCACTATGTGTGATTGTATAGCTGTATTTATGGTCTTGATGGACACTGTGTAAACTTGAAAGTGTACCGGTGTTGGCGGCATGATTTCGGCGGTGTTATCGTTTAATATGAAAATAGTGACCTGTCGTTGTACGAATGTTCGTATAAGGTTCATAAACCCGTTCAATTCAGGAAAAACCTAAATAAGTGTTGTGATCTGTGACGCCTTGTATATTTAAATGAGCGATCATTTGTCAAAGTGGTATGATTTTTGAAATATAATAGGTACTCTTAAGTGCATCGCAGCCGAGGTATTAAAATGTTAATTCCGGAATTTAATAAAATTGGATCAAAAAACTAAAACCTTAATGTTAAATATCTCGGCTCTGATGTTCTGAAACGCCTTTAATTTTATAATATTTACGTGTATTCAGAAATCTTGGTTCTTCAATAGTAGTACTATTATTTATATTATTTAAAATGAAGACTTTTTTATTTAGAATTTTGATTAACATACTTTGAATAAAATAAATAAAAATAAAAATGCCATTGCGACTATTGGTGACTTTAAAGACAAAAAAAAATTGAATAAATCATTTATCAAATCAATTAAAATAAGTTTTCCGACGTAGTTTTCAAGTAATTAGGACTATTTAACAGACAGATCCGACTAAAAGTCACAAGTAAGTTGGTATAAATATTTTTATTTATTCGCTCTCTATTATTTATTTTAAAGTTTTAACACGTTTTTCTGCTTCGCTACGCATGATATTGTTATATTTCTCGATATTAATTGTTATATAATTATAATGCTTGGTTAAGTAGTGTTATCATTGTTATAGATTATTTAATAAAAAAAACCCGACTATTGATTTTTTTGTGCGCCGTTTGTTCACAGTAAATAGTAGTCTCGTCTTGGAAAACGGTAGTTGATTTTTGACGTCTAAAAGTGCCCGTGCGGCCTACTTACCAAATAATCTTTTTTTTTTCTAAACCATTTGGTTTACTTACCAAATAATCATATTTCTTATCTATTTGGTAAGAAAGTACAATTCATGTGCATTCATGGTAGACGAAATAAAATCAGACCATGAACCATTTTTTTGGCTTCGATGACGTCGCGGCCTTCCCATGCTGAGGTTACTATTTTTTTGTATCTTCTTTTGTGTCTTCTTCAGAATATTAATAAATTTTCAATATTCATAGCAATTATAAAAGAATTACCGCCTTACGACACTGGTATCACCGGATTAACCAAATCAAGCTGGCGTTTTTACGGATACCTGCATTTGACCGGTTATAAATGTACTATTTTGACGTTATCTAGTATTTCTTCACGAAGCTTTGTGAATTTTTTTTTTGCTCTCTCTTGTGAGTGATTTCTAATTTGTTATGGGCTGAAACGTAATATAATAATGTGTAAGATCGAAATTAAAATTCAAAATTAAACAGCAGAAAAAGTTAAGGTTCGGTAGGTATAACAATGTCGGATATTTTTACACCTTCGGCAAAATAACCCCTACCCTAGGAATATTAATTTGTTGGCACTGCTATATCGTTCATCCTAAACAGAGATAGTTTTTTCCAGGAAAGGACATAATGATATTTTTTATCCAGGAAAATAGGACAGTTTACGAAGGAATCGTGATAAACGATTTCTACGCGGACGGATACGGGGTAACAGATAGTTTAGAATACATTTGTATTTTATTTGTCATTGCTTATTATCACTACATAGTATAAAACAAAGTCGCTTGCGCTGTCTGTCCCTATGTATGCTTAAATCTTTAAAACTACGCAACGGATTTTGATGCGGTTTTTTTTAATAGATAGAATGATTCTTAAGGAAGGTTTATATGTATAATACATTCCACGCGGGCGAAGCCGCGGGCGGGTCGCTAGTTAGTTGTAATTGTCTTTGTTGAAATTATTCTTTTAAATTATTGTAGGTACTTTTAAATGAAGTAAGTGTTGTTAAAGTGAAGGTTTTTGTAAATAATTTATTGTTGTTTACTTTATTTTTGGTAGACGCTAAATTTACAACTGTACAATCTTAAATCGTCGAAAATGCTAATTTAAAAACTTGATTAATCATTCTTGCTTTACTTTAGCAGTGTGCGACGGCATTACGGTATTTCTAGCCCTTTCAGATATACATATTTCAATATTTTATATCATAAGCTTTATTCAAACTTTAGTAACTCCACTTTTTAAGCAAAATTACCTTAGACTTATTTTTTAATATGACGATGATTAATGAAACGTATTCCAAAGAAGAATAGTACACTAAGATAATTAGTACTGCTTATGAAGATTTGATTTTAGCCTACAGTGCAACATCTTATTTATCAAAATCTGATGACATCCATCAGCTAGAGAGACTAGGAGCTACAGGGGTATAGATAAACATATAAACATAGTAACATATTTGAGTTTCTATTTGTGTTTTCTCGTTAAACACTTTGAAGAAAAAAAAATCAATTTAAATATTAAACAAACACACGTATCTATGTCCTTATATGCGTTATAGTTATTTGGAACTAGATCACTGAACAGTACCAACATATAAAAATAAATAAAAAATTACAAGATTTTGTGAAAATATCATTATTTGAAATGTATGTAAACATTTCATCGTACAATAGAAAAAATAAATTAAAGAATTTAGACAAAAAAATAACAAAGGCGTACTATTTCCTTAAAGAGATCTCTTTTAACTTAACATCGGAAGATCGAAAATAGTGCAATGTTTTGCATCTAGTAGGGTTAATAGGGTTTAGGTGAAGTACATAAAAATTTCACTTACCAATAAAAGCTACAAAAATCAAACACATTCAATCATCTACATAACTAGGTATGGAAATATTTAATTTCTCATCTGTATACATCTTTTAAGGGCGTTTTCACTAAAAAGTGTACCCAATTAAGGACTGAAATTAAGGAACTTTAACTTTGTCAGTTTTGTGACGAAAATTAGCTATATATTGACGGCCGCAATGTATGGCTAATTTTGAGAAATGCAACAGTAGGTTTCAGTGGTAGAATTGTTTTGCTGTAACCAGTATAAACGTATATTGTGTGTTTTTTTGTACAAAGACGTATGTATCTACTGGTTACAGCAAAAAAGTCTACCACTGAAACCTAAAGTTGCCTTTCTCAAAATGATATCGCTGTGGGTTGGAACATTATTGCATAACTACGTCCAATTATGAAGTGATTGAATTATGGAGAGTCGCAATTATGACAAAGTTAAAGTTCCTTAATTTCAGTCCTTAATTGGGTACACTTTTTAGTGAAAACGCCCTTAAACTACACATATGCAACTACATTAATACAGAGTACAGTTAATACAATATTTAGAAGCTAGAGTCAAGTCAGTGCCTCTATTCTAAGCAGTAAAAAACTAAATCGTATTTGACCTGTTACGGTATTCTTTTTAACTTGGCCGCCCTTATTGTCACGTAAATAAGAGCTATCAAAGCAATGACAATACAACAGGACAAAAACGATTTAGTTCTTACCATGTTGAATAGAGGCCCCGAACGTCCACAATTTACCTTTTAAGAAATCTGCTGATTATGTTTACCTAAAGCAGACTGATATGCCACCTGCCAGACTGCACCAAAATGGATTCGGAATAGGATTTGGATTCGTGAGAAGTGAAAATGATAATGAGATTGGCCTCTACGCGCATCCGGTGATCATGATGCTCGACCTCTTAGAAAAAGAGAAGTAATCCAGCTGTGCACGAAAGTTAGTAGTAGTTATGGTCATATTTACGCAAGCCGTACATGTCCCGAAAGCTAACGTTAATTCCGGTCAATGTTTAAGTTAGCAACGTGTATCAATTTATTATTATTTATCTAAAACTTCTCTTCTTTGTAAGGTCGTCTGGAAGAGATCGCTATTTAGTGATAAAACCACTAGTTGACTTACTTTGCTATCTTTTTTTTGTTCATTTTCCATTCTTATTATAGTGTTCTGTTAAAAATATTACTAAAATGACAGCTTTTAACCGCATTCCATTTGCAGCTCCTTTTACACTCTACTTACATTTCTGTAAGCATGCATATAAGGCAATTATCACACACAGTAGTTATTGCCGATTTGTAGTAAAACGAACGTTTTTGCACATGCGCTGTTCAATCTTTCTTGACCTGATTTCGAAGGATATTGTTGACGTCACTACTAATAATCGAAGCTGTTACAGGAGACACTCGTTTTGCAAAATAGTTTTTATATTTTAACCAATCAACCACTTCTACACCTGGTTCTTCGAACAACACAAGGTACATTTTTAGTAAACTGCAAGTGTTGGATATGTAAATAAACTGAGGTATCGACCGGCCTGTTGCGCCGGCCGGCGAATAGATATTCTCTGTGCAATACAGGATAAAATATGGCGAAACACATCTTCCGCATCTAGACATTCCATTGTTATAGGGTGAGTTTTTGAATACTTACCATTCATGAAACTATTTTATTTCGTTATCTTTCGATTTGCATTGGTAAGAAATGAATGCTATTTGCGTTATTATCTCAGCAGCGCACCGAAGCTAAAACCTTCATAGAAAACCAACCATATTGGTAGATTTTTATTATGGCGAGGTATTTGTATTGTTTGTAGGTTTTTGAAGAGTCTTAAAGACATCAAGGACCCTGTCTTTTTCCAGCAGAAAAAACAGAAAAAAGTTTCTTCTCCCTGCTCTACAAATCTAGCGTCAGGCCCTGCCTCAAAGATTACTTTTATTTAATCAATATGCGCTGAATTCGCACTAAAATCGTGCATTTTTAACCAAGTACTGATGTTTTTATATAATGTTTAAAAAAATGTTCTTCCAGATGCCGAAACGTAAAAGCAGCGAAACTGAAGAAAAACACAAGATGGCAGCGGAAAATGAAGAGAAAAAGACCAGGCTTATGGATAGAATCGAAAGAAATGATTCAAACGAAGGTTTGTTGATTCATGTTGAGCTAAGCAATTTTTTTTAGAGGTACTATTTATGTTTGTACTTATATATAAACTCACGCCTTCATTCCAAGTGTGAAGTAGGCAGAGCTAAAGAATTACCAACAAGTCTTAAAACTCCTTGATAATTCTGTAACCACATTTTGCACAAGTAGGCTAAGATGTTTCCCAGTGTATTAGTGACAGGTGGCAAGCCCATCGCCTAACAGTACTGCAAGCCTTTATTCCCGTAGTCGCCTCTTACGACATCCACGGGAAGACATGGAGTGGTACTATTCTAACCCGGCAACCACACGAGTAAGTGTTTGTACTTAGCATGTCATATTGACCATATACATGGTATTTATGGTATGGTATGTATGGGACATAATATTCGCAGTTTTTACAATACAGGCTGACGACTGCAATATTGTACACAACGAATTACCTACTCCCCCTATTTCTTTTCTCTTTAAACAATTATTGTTGGTGTACTCAAGAAGTATTCCCTTTATTTCAAGTCCTTAGAAAACAAAAGAGTTTAATAATAATTATGAATAGATGGATGAAAGTAGATTAACGAAAGAGATATACGGAGCGAACGTGAGTGGAAGGGTTGTCGGAAGGGGCCACCCTAGGCGTACCTTTTTGAATTAAATCGGTGAAACACTGGAAAAGGGCCGAATCTTAAGTTCTTGAAACCGACGTGCGTGCATGACTCGATGTTTACATATGGAAGAAGCGAAATAAATTTGTCATGATCGTAGCAGGTGAAAAAAAGTGGTGTCTGCTTACCCCTCCGGGAAATAGGCGTGATTGCCGTCTTATAAATATCCCCTTATTCACGTACAATAAGGCCCGCTTGCACGTAAATGATAACCCTAAGTTAAACCAAGCTAACAGGTTAATTTGTTAAAATTGTAATTTCTTATATGAATCTAACATTTTTTAATAATTTATCCTGGGGTACGCTAGGGTAATATTTACGTGCAACTGGGCTTATACCTATTTTACTCAAAGTATGCTTATCAGTTTCTATCCAATTGACATAAAAATTTAATAATGACAGTTATTGACAAAGCATATTAAAATCACACCTTACGAGGATTGTGATTGTGACGCGCCCTAAATCAAGTCCGATTTCCATGATTTTTGAAAAAAATTTAGTCATTATAAATGGCTGTAGACTGTTTGTTGTTTTTTAAATTAAATTAATTCTAAGAAAAAAATCTTGAAAAGGGAAACGTACAAACAGTTTTTTATGATTTTTATACAACATATTAAAAAAACGAAAAATTGGTGTAGGTTTAATGGGAGAGAAACGTAATTGCATATTATATTTAAAAAAAATAGCTTTACAATCCCCTGAAGCTATTGCGTGTTTAGGAATAAGAGGGTAAAATACATTGACCAATATAACATTATAATTGTGAAAACGTTCTTTCTTTTTTGCCTAAGTATGCATATGCATTTTCCAGATCATCGAGAACCAGCGCCTGCTTCGCTTGCTGAGCACGCAGATGCAAAGGAGATGTCGATGAAATTCTCCTGGAAATTTCTCCTACCTCAGCTGAGGACAGAGGACAGCATACCAGTGCAGGAAACGAGCGTCTCCGGCCACAGCCCTTCTAGCCCAGTGGCAGACGCAAGCACTGGATCCTCTAACCAATCGACCACCGACAACAATTTTGAGTAGGAACACGATGCCCCCGTCTAACAGTATTGTTACATGCTCAACATTGATCTCGAGGCGTATTCTTTCACATAAAAGGAATTTATGTAGTGCGTTCCGTTTTAGCCCATTATAGCCTAGCGGTGCCGTTAGATACCGTATGTCGTAGTTAGAATTTGTGCTTTATTGTTCTATATATTGAAATAGTTAAAATAATCAATGAAAATCGGGCTATAATGGGTTGACTAAATGCTAAACTTATTATCAGGTTTTACTTTATTTAGATTTAGACTCAGCTGACTTAGCTTCGACGTTTTACCAGTTCTCAGTATGACTATCAGAAATCGGTTATTCCAAATGTTTAAACTTTAATAACACATAATAGTTAAGGAAGCCCTCGTTAATGCCAAATAGTCATGAAATAAGATGCGGTCTATCGTTTTAATTGAGTGACTGTAACTGTCTGAAGCATCGAACATCTGTTACTCACTGATACTCTCATATGTATGTAATTCTATACTCACGTCGGTGAGGTAAGATTCATTGGCATAATGCTGAATGTAATAATTAATAAGTAATTACTTACCTCTTACCTACTTTTGTAGCAAGATCAGCGCTGATGAGCGAATTGCACTTTTTTGGCAGTTAGTATGTACTTAAAGTGTAAAGAGTCAAATTTCTAGGATCACCTAATTTATTAATGTTTCATTAATTATGTAGTAGTATGTTTATCACTGTGATCAGACTAGTTGTGAAATAATTTAATAAATCTGTAAAGAAGTTCAGTTACAAAAATTTTAGTGCCAATCAGTAATATTAATAAATAAAATTTAGTTTAATATTAATGTTGAAAGGATATAGCGTATCTAATGGAACTATTTATCTTTATACATATTTCTAATGGGATACACTGGTAATTTAGTTTTAATATTCGGTTTTAGTTTTGTCTTCAAAATATTGTCGAAAATAGTAATTAGAGTTAGTTCCATACATTCAAAAGATAAATGAATTCTGTAATTTTAACTAGAATAATTTGTGAAGACATCTTTGACGACAGCGGTTAAAGCGCCGAAAAAGTGTCTACATTCATATTACAGGATTTTGATAGAAGTTTTACTCATTTTTGATAAAAAAAACTCTAGTCGCTCTTAAGAATGGGTCGTGTATTAAGTAGGATGCCCGGACTATCAGGTCAAATTCCATTTACAAACTTATTTTTGTTATATTATAAGACTAGCTACGTAGACTTTTTTGGAAAGTCACAGTATTTAAACAAGTGACTTACCCAGAAGTAGACGGATTGATGTTAAATGTCGAATTTATATTAAAAATGTGAAACTGTGATTAATGTGACGATGGCTGTAATGGAATACATAAATAGTTTAGAAAATGTATTTAATTAGTTTGATTCCTCGCCCGACTCCCCAAATTAATTTGAGTAGCCCAAAAAAAACGAATACCTATATTAAAACTAAGAACGTAGGATTATATTTTTTTCACTTAAAACTGTGATGACTTTTGAGATATTTTTAGTAATTAACGTGAAACGTAAAGGAATGCCCACGAAGGAAGAAGGAAGGAGGAAGAAGGAAGGGAGGCCTGAGACTGATGATGATGTAAAAGAATACACCATCCCCAAGCACCCTCCCCTACCCCTTTTAAATAGAACTACTCGATAAAAAATTGACTGCGTGACTCGGTTGCTGTCGCTTTAGAAGAACTTTCATTTGGTCGGACGTTTTCCAACTCACATTTTTTTCTCGTATTTCATTAGATGTAATGCTGATACACAATTTTTCGATGTTACATTGAACAAATTTATATTTCATCTGACGACCGAATATGGAATGTAATGTAATGTATGTATTTGTATTTGTATAGGTATGTATGGTTTGTCCCATCCCTGAACAAGATTTGTCTTGGCGTTGCAAGTCTCTAAAGGTATGTTAATAAAATATATATTCGTAATGAGTCGTCTTAAGATGAGTGCAAATGTTAGAATGCGAGGCGAGGACAATGTCATTTTCTTCCATAGATCTTTATAAGTCGCTAGTGATGGGCGATTTCTGAAACATTGAAAAACCTTATTTAAATGCGAAAATTACAGCATTTGAAATTTACATGATTAGTTCAAAATGATTCTGATACAAGTAAATTTCATGAAAAGTTTCTGTTACTTACGTAACATGTTAATTCTAATAGAAAGAAAATAAAAAAATTAACGTTTTCACTTTGAGAATATTGCACGAAGTTTTAGGTTAAAGTTTCACTTTTGAAACTCAGAATATTACAGAAATTTTAATGAAAGTTAATTTAAAAAACCTAGAAGCCGCCCATCACTTCATATAACATGACAGTATTTCATTACATTATACACAACAAACATTGTGTAGGTATGGAAAACTGTTAATTAATTCAATAACATCAAAGTCAATATAAACCATACAATATTATGTTCATAATGGTATAATAATATAAAGATGAAAATAAAAAACCGTTGACTATCAGTATGTATACGAGTATTATGTAGGGCTGTCATTCAGTCAAATTGCCGTCTAATGGAGATGCCATAGAATTAAAAGCTAAGTATAAGATCCAATACGGGGTCCATTTGCAACGTTAAAAGATGGCGGCCGTGTAATTTGTTTTAGACTTTAATTTTTGGGTAATTAGGTGTTCAAAGTTCTTTTCTGATAGTGATTTGTACTTTTAATGCCTTTGTGTCGCACAGTGATTGAAGACTTGGACTTATTTCGTGTATCTGGCATCTTTCTTCTCGTTTCAAGTGGTCACGCAGTGGTGCAGAGGTTAAAACTATCTTGACCTCTGACCTACCAAATCACCGTACAACGTTGCCCCCAATCTTCCTAGAGAAGATTGGATTGTGTTTTATTGCTATATTGATTTATACTTATATATACTTGACACTGGCGAAATCACTTCACGTGGAAACGCCATATCCCCGCGGTAGTAGCTGTTCAAGTCGCCGCGGGGGCAAAGAAAGAAGAAGATCCAATACAGAGTTCAACAACAATACAATTTAAAATTAAAACTAAACCACAGTATATAAATAAACCAGTAAAGAAGCTAAGAACAAACGCTCGAAACGACGCGCTCACACAGACGCACGCCTCTACGAGACCGCTAAGAGTATTTGGCGGTGCTGTCAGTTGCGTGTGTCGCGTCGAGACGAATGGGCTCCTTCGCATTTTACGTTCGTTCTTGAGAAAGATGCCACAAAAGTATTGCGTGGTATACGGTTGTTTCAATTTGGCTTCTTCAAACTCGGAACTTTCATTTTTTAAACACCCTGCTGGTGTTGAAATGTAAGAATAAATAAAATCTTTTTAAATAAAATGCTTTTTATAATACGATGACGTGTTGCGAAAGTAAAAATTTAAAAATCGTTTAATTTCCCAGCGAAAAATCGAGAGAACTCGGGAGATTTTAGTCGAAATAAAACAACTGCATTTTACACTAATTACTTTAATTATCAAATTATTAAACGATAATAAAATAATAAACATCTCTGCAATATTTGAACTTTGAGTGTTTTTTTTTTAATATTTTTCTCGACCGTGGATAGGTCCTTCTTTGAGTGTCTACCTTTGGTGTTGTCGTCTTAAAAATACTGTTTTAATTTGTTACTTTGGTTCGAAATGTAGAAATTCGGGAAACGGGGTCGCCAAATCGGGATATCGGGAGGGAAGAGCCGAAATCGGTAGATCTCCCGATGAATCGGGTACTTTTGCAACACGTCTGACATTTTGTTTATTAGTAGTTTACACCTCATCTCGAATTTAGAAAAAAAAGAACCCACCACCATGTTACACTTTGTGTTATTCTACCTATTCCTTCCAAAATCGATATCTGGAGATCTGTGTGGTCTCTGACCACTAATCTGTTGGCAGAATGAGAAAAATTTGCCGCCATCTTGAACTCTTTAGTTATTCAACCGATTGCTTCCAAAATCGATATCTGGGGATGTGTATGGTCTCCGACAACTAATCTGTTGGCAGAATGAGAAAAAGTAGCCGCCATCTTGAACTTTGTTATTATTCGACAGGCTGCTTCCAAAATCGATATCTGGAGATCTGTGTGGTCCTAACTCTCGAAATTGACCCTTGAATTAAAACTTTTTAAATTAAATGAAAAGATTTTGAGACTTGAATTAAATTAAAAGATTTTGTTTGTAAGCTTTCAATTCTTATATTTTATTCACCGGCTTTTATTGTAAATACATGATATCTTGTTATCTTTTTCAGACGTTCCAAATGGCTTCGCTTAATATCTCGAGAAGAATTGCTGAACAAGCCGCCGCAAAACTATACCGTTTGTGAAACACATTTTCTCAATCTGTCAACGGATTAGTTGTCGGAGACCATACACATCCCCAGATATCGATTTTGGAAGCAACTGAATAACTAAAAAGCTCAAGATGGCGGCTACTTTTTCTCAATCTGCAACGGATTTGATATCGCAGATCACACGTATCGATTTTGCACTAACTAGCTGAGATACATTAAACAAGATTTTTTTTCAATTTTACAAAATGTTAGTGGACAACCCTTACGCTCAATTAAATAAATAAATAAATAAATATCAGGGGACAATCTCACACCAATTGACCTAGCCCCAAACTAAGCTCTAGGCTTGTACTATGGGTACTAGACAACGATATAAATACTTATATAGAGAAATATATACTTAAATACATAGTAAACATCCATGATTCAGGAACAAATATTCGCGCTCATCACACAAATATCTGCCCTTACCGGGATTTGAACCCAGGACCGCTAGCTTCGTAGGCAGGGTCACTACCAACTAGGCCAGCGCGTCGTCAATTGGAGCGTAGGTATTTATCTTGAAAAGTAGGCCTAGTTTCTTTACTGGTTTATTTATATACTGTGACTACATACATACATACCTTCACGCCTGTAATCCCAGAGTGGGGTAGGCAGAGCTACAGAATTACCTACAACTTTAAAAACTTGTTGATAATTCTGTAACTAAACGTACTTAAAACAAAATAAAATCAAGCCACTCAAATTAAAATTTAACTAAGCTACTCATATATACTAATCACCATTATAACACCATTATAACCATTTAACAGAGAAAAAGGGAGAGGGCGCTACTGTGCAAATATAAACATCGGCTCTGTGTAATAAAAGTGATTAAAAATAGTTATACATCAAAATACTTTAATATTGTTATTGGAAAAGTGACTCTACATTATAAATTAACTGAACAAAGTGAAGTTTCATCATTTACGGTTCATTTAAAAGCATAACTTGAACTTAAAACCGTGATGCAAAAAGTGTTGATAATACTCGAGTGGAACCATTTTACGCAGTAATTCAAAGTAAACAACAACAATGATTCATATTTCAGCCAAAACAACATACTAGGACCACGATTCAAGGCTGATACAAGACTAAGTATATTTTCACAACCTCAAAAATACTTAACTTGTTAAGCGTCGTCTGTCATGCTAGATGCCATGACCTAACATTTAATCAGCGCCACCTACCTGAAAATTACTGTACTACAACCATAGCGCACCTTACTGATTATTGACTTACCACTCAAATTCCGCAACCCACCGCTAGATGTCACTGCATGAACATGAACATGTACAAAATATTGCCATCTATCTAAAAATAACTGTACTAGAATCAAAGCGCATCTTACTGATAATTGACTCAAAACTCAAAATCCACTATCCACCACTAGAAGTCACTACGTGTACGAAATATAAATAGAAAGTTTTCGTCATGGCATTCATATGTGCAAAATGTCGGCAAGAAATTCCAAGCATGATATGTACAAATTATTACGATTTGGAATGTGCAAACGTTTCCAGCAAACGCTTCTATAATATGTATAATGCCTCAAGAACGAAAAAGCGCTTGGAAATGTCAAACATGTATCAGTAAAATACTAAAACAGGTGAATCCTAATACTTCAATTCGCCCGCGAGACCACGAGCTACTTCAGGAAGAGCAGGAGCCCCTGGCCGATGCCGAATGCAACGTGACAATGGTGCGGCCGAGGTATAATAACAACGAATCCATTATATCTGAAAACCTTAGCTTCCTCGGGGACTCTGTCTCCGAAGAGCCACCCACATCGGAAGTAACACTGCAAAATCAGAGTAGTATGATTGCCGCTCATCTCAAAAAAAACAATAAAACTATAATAGAGGAGCTCCAAAACACAATCCAGAAAGAAATAAATAAAGCAATTTCAGGCTTGAGACTAGAATTAAAAGCTGAAACTGAATCCTTAGCTATGCAAAATAACCTACGAAAGGATGAAATATTAAATATAAGTAATAAAATGGATAATTTAAAGAAAGAGCAACATGCACCAGAACGCAACAAAAATAAACTTGTAATCTTCGGCTTTGCGGAATACTACAAAGAAAGTGAGTGTGACCTATAATATTACAGGATAATTCAAATCGATGGTTAAAATGGCAATTGACGTAAGGGACAAATCACTTCTTTTTAGGACAAAGGAAATAAAAAATACATAGAAAAATGACCATATCTAAAAAATAAATTATGCTTTCGTTTTGGTGTAAGAGACATTATAGTATATTTTTTCGAGCTGAATCGATTACAACCATTAAATTGTACGTAAATTGAATAGTTTCCAAGATAGATGTCCTTTACGTTTAAAATTTTACAATCTTGCCCTTTAATGCCTAATCACAAAAAAAAATATTTTCGTTTTTAGGTCTTAAAAGACTATCCAAAGCATATTTATGGGTCGTATTGGACAAATTTGTTTGTGGAACTGAAATGACTACTCGGCACTCTTAACGGAAGTTGATTTCGCTTTGTAAAATGTTTTTTTTTGGTGATGTTTGAAAGACAATATTTATTCAAAACCAATAATTAATGAAGAGGAACTACGGCGACGTGTCTTCAATGCAGCCCGAGACATATCGGAAACCAGTTTACGAAAATTAAACCGAAATTTTATTCGAAGATGTCATTTGTGCCTTAGAGTCGGAGGGAAACAATTCGCACATTTACTGTAAAAACTAATGAAAATTAAACCCGTTTTTTATTATCTTTGAACCAAGGTCAACCAAAAATCAATCATATTCTTCAAAGGAGCACAAACAAATGAGATATCGTAGAGTACAAGATAATTTTTTAAATGATTAGGATTGATTTCCGAGGATCCATATTGGCAAAAATCATACGAATTCCTACTTTAATGCATTAAGATATCATGTGTCATACCATTTTAGAATTGGCATAAAATACGCATGTTTTTAAAGTTATTTGCTCATTTCGTTTGTAGTAAAAAAAAGTTAGGGCAGGTGTTCAAAGTTTAAATTACTATGTTGATGATAATTTAAGTCAAGTTCATTACAGTATTTTTCCAACTTTTACATTAGTTATTGACATAATAATGCTTCTATCATCTTAATTAACTATTCATAAACGCGCACAAATAAAAAAACTAAATTCTAAAGCTATCCCAGTAAATGCGAGCACTTACAATGTCAAAAGAGGTGAAAATTTGGAAAAATCTTTAAATTGGTATAACTCGAAAACGGTGCAACTTTTACTGAGGTCATGTTAGGCTGGTTTGGTTCATCTGAGGCTGGGGAATCTCCAGTGTCACTGTGACGTGCTATTTCTGGGACACCCTGTATATGCAATATTGTATTAACTTGTACGTAGATGACCTACGTTTGTTACACGACTCCATATAAAGGAAGGTTTTCCGTTCCCCTTTTTTTTTATTGATTTGTATGTTTTGATTAATTATATTTCAAACAACGTTGCATTGTCTAGGTTTTCAAAAGAAATACTCGTTTTGTAGCGAATAAACTGTTTCAGTACATTATTGGGCTCGTGCTAAGCGCACTCGGGTCGGTTGCCATGCAACGCACGTGGTTTTAATGTAAACAAAAATGCCAGGACTTACTAGGGGCGCATAACTCGGAGAGCGGTGCATTGTTTATAGGTTGCACCAGATTTGGGCGGTGCTTCAGGTCCCTCCCCCGTATAACTATCGTAGAAATTGCGATATACCAATATTCTAGTGTATTTGTGATTTCAGTAGTTCATTACATCTTCGTTGTCATGAGATTCTAGTCGATTTCGTATAATTTTCAGGTTTGATTCGTAAGACGTAAACGTTTTCTTATAATATCAACGATTCTCTCTTTTCTAATCAAGCCCTCTAATCTATTCAGTGAAACCATATTGTTGACATATATTAGTATTGTTATGTTTAAACTCAGCTTATGTAATTGTCAGTAGTAGGAAAACAGGTCCTGAAATAAAACAAAATATATTTTAAGTTTAAATATTGTTCTATTTATAATATTAATACTCATTCCAATAATTCCTTTGATTTAAAATCTGTCATCTCGGTTTACAGAGGTTGAAAGAAACCTGAATGTAAAAATATAAGCCCGATAAACATAACTATCCTATTTGGGACATATTTTATTAAGCCATTATAGCACCATAGTTTTGCAGCAGCACCGTTGCGAGTAGAAATTAAAAATTAAAAGTATTAGAAATACATTTTAGAATTTTTATAAATATTTAATATTTTTTAAACGAATAATTTTTCATTTTTATATTCCGTTTAATCACTTGATTTAAGAATATTGTCATGCTTTCGAGACGATGAAAATAATTGAAAGGATTGTTCGATGATTTATGAATGAAAACTTCTTTTAAATTAAGTTTTAGTTAGTGAAAAATGATCGTAGATAAACAAGGAATCCAATGCAACTTGAATTTTTTACATTTTTTTTCAAAAATGATGTATGGGAAACTTCGACGTAAGCAACGAAATGTACTAGGAAAACATGAACCAACTGGACAACTTGTTTTAAGTAACTTTTGTTGACATAACTGCCCTCTCTTCTCTAGTTAGAAAGACATTTCATGAACTGACTGATATATTGAATTGCTTAGTAATGTCCGTATTTTCCAACAGATGGCGAATGGTGTGTGAAGTCAAACGAGCGTTATTTTGTGAAATGTTAGTCGCGTATTTTCTGGGTGCTTCACCCTTACTTGTCACTAGATGTCGCTCGTTAGTGTATCTACGAAATGAAAACAAGGAAGTCAGTGATGAGAAATGGAAATGGAATGAAAGGGGAGAATTTGCTTTAAATAATGCAGAGATTAATTATGATATAGACCAAAATATCATAATTATTCTCACCTTTAATATTCCTAATTAGACATAATTGTATTATGACATTGGTGATTTAGAAATCTTTTTTGACCGGACGTGGACCTGACAGATTTTAATTGGAGCATTAAAATTCGAATTTTTAATCTTTCTTCAATAAAATTTAAATTTAAAATCTTAATTAGAATAGCTGACGCACAGGTGGGTCAACGTCAAGGGACAGGTTAAGCTACTGCCGAACAATAGGATCAAAAGGGTGGGTAGTAGGCTTGTGCAGGGTCCGTCCGGATCGTTACCACCCACTTATCCATTAACCTACAGCTAAACTAAACTAGAACTTAAGGTTCGCATTGTTTTGTTCCGGTTAAGGGATAAAACAGCCGGTGAAATGACTAGCATAGAGGCATTCCATCTTAGTCCTCAGGGTTGGCAGTGCATTTGCAGTCATATGATTGCAGTCTTGTGAATGCAAATGACTATGAGTCACAGTTTCCACTTACCACCAGGTGGCCTGTGTGCTCGTTTGCTTTTTGTATGACATAAAAAAAAAAGTGAATAAGTATGGATTTTCAAATCACATTTCCCAACAAAATATCAAAATACCATTAAAGAGATTATCATAAGTGAAATTAAAATAAAACTCGTCAAGAAGTACGGATGATAAAAGCATTCGTTTTAAACTTATGTCTTGGTATTTTTATTGACGGTACGGAGACAGTATATGCGTCTGGGGTGAGAGGATGTTTGTTTGTTGTAAGCTCTTTTTTACTATATTGATTAAGTGAAGTATTTGTTAGAGTATTTTGTGTTAGTGTTTCGAGTAATAATGAAGAATCTACAGTTACTTAGTTATTGCTTCTAGAGATAAACAAAATAATGCGATACCCGTTATTAGAATTATCCTTTACTCTAAGACGCTTATTGTCTTAACAGTATTTATTTCAAGGACAGTAAAAATAAAACAATGAATGGCTGTACATTTTTGATTTATAGTCGGCGCCAGTAAACCCTAGTCAATCTGATTGTGCCCAGATATAGCACAAATACAAAAAAAAAACTTATTAGTATTAGACGAGATATAGACAAACTATCTAGAGTTGAAATAGCAAAAAGAGTATTTAAAATAATAAGGATACATTTGAGTTAGCGCCTAATAAACTACAAATGCAAATTTATTCTTCTAACCTGGGTGTGAATGAACTGACAGTTTACTAAAATCTCCTAGTGAATATGAACTCCTGGTAATATTGTTTCACTGGGGTTCTTCGCTCGTGATTTCTATTTTAGCGACGCAAACGACATCTAACGACAATTAAATAACAGTGTCTTCAGCGCCAAACCAAATTGTGCACAGAGATGGGCTTAATACATAAAATTTAAAACAAAATCGTGATCTACGAATATAATTGTATTATTTTTGTAACTCGCGTTACAGTAAAATTACTGAAACGTGATAATAACAGTTTATTTTCATTAATAAATGGTGTTCTTATTGAAAAAAAACAAAATTCGTAATATATATTTTTAATTTAAATAAATTATATAGTATAATAAAATAAGTACCGATTAAATATAGTTGTGCTGTTACTTCATCGATATTAGAGACCGGGTCAGCTCCAGGACAGAGGATTTTTGTAACGTGTAGTTTCACGAAAGAGAAACTATAAATACATTTTTTTTTCAACGATTACAAAATTATTATCCTAATACTGTTGCAATGGTTAAAATATTAAACATTATAGGACTTTCATTAGCGTAGCTTGTCATTATAAATGAATGTGTTACGGCGTAATTATATTTCGTCGCTTCATTCTTCGATATAAGAAACATGTAGTACTTTCAATGTACTGGCAACATCGCACAAATAAAAATAAAAAAACAAAAATATTTTTTGCTTCCTGTGGGTAGGCCCTGTGGCAGCTCCTCATTCTTTTTTTGTGCGCGGCAACGGTAGCACACTTCCTGCGTAACAAGTCAAAGATAGTCAAATTACAATGCCTAAACGAAGTGCAGAGAGTAAAATCGAGTACTATAACGAAAAAATTCGAAAGTTACGAAGGCGGAAACAACGCCGTCGCGTGATTGTGTACTCGTCATCATCTGACTCTGAGGAATATTCGGGTAAGTTTTTACAAGCAGTATAGGTACATATATTTGGTAAATCATTAAAACGCCCCTCACTTAAGTAAAATTTAAATTAAAAGGTTCAGCATCTGTAAGCTTTCCTGGAGGTTAACTGCGGGTTAACACGACGGTTAAGCATGATGCTATGAAAAATAAGACTGGAGGTTGACCGTGGGTCAACACGATGGTGGTAACTTTGTATGGTCAAATCATGTTCTACGTCTTTAAGCTTTTCTGGAGGTTAACTGCGGGTTAACACGAGGGCTAAGCATGACGAGGACTTCGATCGTTACATATGAGTAGTGAAATATGTAAAGTTAAGAATATATTTCTTCTTTGTTATTTTTCTTACAACTACCCTCTTTTTACGTATAGATAACGGAGCGACCAACGTCGAGAATCACGACGACACGGCGGCGTCAACGATTTCTGTACCTGATGCGAGCACGGCTACGCCCTCCACTGAAACTATTTCACCACCGGAATTGGAAATACCAGTTCCACCTATACCTGAACTCGAGCCAGAATTGCTACAGGCTCTGGGGGAACCTTGTGATGATGTTCCAGTTTATGGCGTGGATATACATGAGAAGTTGGCTCAACGTTGGCTGCCTATTCTCAAAAAACGCTTAGAAAAAGATACAAAAGAAAATCTTTTAAAAGAATATGCCATTCCCAGTAATTGCAGGCTTTTGAAAGCTCCATCGTTAAACGCGGAAATATCAGCAGCCGTATCGGAAACAGTAAGAACCCTGGACAAAAAGTTACAGAATAAACAGGACCAGCTAGGCCTAGGCATAACAGCTGTGAATAGAGGTATGAATTGGCTGCTGACTGGTAATGACAAAGTGCAAGCTGTGAAACTTTTATCTGACGGTTGTCGGATACTCTCAGACCTTCATTTCGTTGAGACGCAGGTGAGAACAAAGCTCATTACACCCGGTCTAGACAAAGCGTTCTGGTCTATTATACAGGATCAGGACAGAGACGAGACCCTTTATGGTAGTACACTACCTGAAAAGATAAAAGCGTCAAAGGCGATTGCAAAACAAGGACAGCAAATTAAGAAGGTTGTTAACCCGAAACCGTCCCCATCGTCAGCCACGTTCTCAGGATTTCGACCACGACAGCAGGGAAACTGGTCGGGCCCTCCTCGTTATCCATCATCGAACAGGGGGGGGCACACGGTAGCTTACAGAACGGCGAGGTCACACCCGTACCAACGTACACCGTCTCGCCCGCAGCCGCGCTCGACTCAGTCGGCGTCGTCGACGGGCACCAACAAATGTGCTCAAACCCGGCACTAACACAGGTACATGCTGGTAAATTACAGCATCACTATAAATGTTGGTTAGGTGTTACTAATAATAAGGTTATTCTGGATTGGATATGTAACGGATATCGCATTCCTTTTGTTCAGAAAGTAGTACAAAAGAACCCTCCTCGTAGCTCCTTGTCTATTAAAGAGAGACAGGAAATGTCGTTGGCTATTGACATTTTGTTAAATTTTGGGGCTATTCAAAAGTGTAAGCAGCAAAAAGATCAGTTCATATCTAACATCTTTTTGGCGAAAAAACCTAATGGCGGCCATAGATTTATACTAAACCTCAAGCGTCTAAATAATTTTGTTGCTAACGTCCATTTCAAAATGGAGGATTATAGAATTGCATCCAAAATGATACCTAAAAATGGCTTCATGGCTTCCATAGACCTAAAGGAAGCGTATTTACTTGTACCTATTGCGGTCTCTCATCGTAGGTATCTAAGATTTCAATTTGGGAACGAGACATTTGAGTTTACCGCCATGCCCTATGGTTTGTCCTCTGCTCCACGAACCTTTACGAAAATCATGAGAGAAGTAATAACTCACTTAAGAGGTCGTGGTTTTAAGTCCGTTATATATCTCGACGACATATTATGCATAGGAAATACCTACGACGAATGTCTATTAAACATTAGAGAAACACTTGGGTTACTCAAGTGTTTAGGTTTCGTTGTCAACTACGAGAAGAGTTCTTTGAAACCATCACAGAACTGCAAGTTTTTAGGGTTCATTTACGATTCAACTAATATGTCACTATCACTTCCTTATGATAAGCGTAACAAGATAATACAATTAGTGAAAAAGTTTTTCCGGTTACCAGTATGTTCGATTAGAGACTTTGCTCATTTGATAGGAGTTCTTACATCAGCGTGCCCAGCTGTAAGATATGGTTGGCTTAACACAAAGTTATTGGAACGGCAAAAATACCTTGCTCTCACCAAACACGGGAAATATGATGCTAAAATAAGACTAACCTCCGAAATTTTACCGGACTTGAAATGGTGGGCTAACAGCGTCTTGTCTACATCATGTCCTCTTGCGGTACTGAATTATGATCTAGAAATTTATACAGACGCGTCAAAAACAGGCTGGGGAGCTGTATGCAATAGTAACCGTGTTCATGGAGGGTGGAAGGATAGCGAACCTCATTTTCACATTAACTACCTTGAATTACTGGCACTTTTTCTTGGCCTTAAAAGTTTGGCTCGAGAAAATCATAATTGTAATATATTGTTACGCATCGATAACATGACAGCCATCAGCTACGTAAACAGAATGGGAGGAATTCAGTTCCCTCATTTAAATAGTTTAACGAGAGCCATATGGCAGTGGTGCGAGGAGCGAAGTATCTGGCTATTCGCGTCATATATCAACACGAAAGATAATGTGGAAGCCGATGAAGAGTCTAGAAAAATTAACCCGGACATTGAATGGCAATTATCAGACCCTGATTTTCAAAGAATAGTAACAACTTTTGGCGAACATGCTATAGATCTCTTCGCCACTCGCGCCAACGCCAAATGCCAAATGTACGTCTCTTGGAAACAGGACCCGGACGCCCTTACAGTAGACGCATTTACGTTAGATTGGAAACCTTTCTATTTCTATGCATTTCCTCCATGTTCGCTTATATTGAAATGCATACACAAAATTACTACTGATCAAGCGAAGGGAATTTTAGTATTTCCCTATTGGCCGTCCCAGCCCTGGTTTC
This sequence comes from Acleris emargana, assembly GCA_927399475.2. Taxonomy (NCBI): domain Eukaryota; kingdom Metazoa; phylum Arthropoda; class Insecta; order Lepidoptera; family Tortricidae; genus Acleris; species Acleris emargana. The sequence continues at coordinate 9,380,969 of OV656835.1, read as the reverse complement.
CGCTCCTGAAAAGTATACTCCGCTCTGACATTTTGTATTTTTCCCTAAGCTTGAATCGTTCGTCCTCTTACAGGACATCACAACGCCATACGAGACAGTTTACCCTGGGTGCGGCAGTGCTCTCAGGACAGCGTTCATAGAAAGAGGAACGCCAAATGCTGCACTGGAGTTAATAATGGCGTCACTTTCTAAAAATACTTTGCAACAGTACAGTGTGACTTACAAATTATGGTGGTGTTTCTGTAACACTAATGATTTAAATCCTTACTTGGGCTCTCCCTCATCTATAATGGTATTTATAACCGAACAGTACCATAAAGGGGATAATTACGGTTCCCTAAATAATCACCGCTCTGCTTTATCGTTATTATTAGGCAGCGATTTAACTTCTAATGATCTGGTAAAACGTCTGCTTAAGGGGATGTACAAATTGAGACCCGTGGCTCCAAAATATAAGAATACCTGGGATCCACAAACAGTGCTAAATTTTGTAGCAAATTGGATACCTAATAGAGACCTATCAATTGAAAAAATTACCAAAAAATTGGTTGTGTTATTAGCGTTATGTACTGCGCATCGTGTACAAACGCTTTCCTTGATAAAATTAGAAAACATAATTGAGAAGCCTTCTGGCATTGAAATCTGCATTACGGACGCCATCAAAACATCTGCGTCCGGGCGCGACCAACCCGTACTGTATTTACCTTATTTTCAAGAAAACAGTGCAATTTGTCCCGCGACAGTAATGAAAGACTATATTTTTGTCACAAATAGTCTTAGATGTAGGGCGTCTGACAGGCTTATTTTGACATACCAGAGGCCTCACAAACCGGCAACTGCTCAATCTATCAGTAGATGGATTAAGCAGGTGCTGAGCGCGAGCGGCGTGGTGGCGACGTTCGGCGCACACAGCACGCTACACGCCGCCACCTCCGCGGCGCGCGCCGCGGGCCTCTCGCTAGACGTAATAAGGAAGGCAGCTGGATGGACAAGCTCATCGCAGACCTTCGCTAGATTTTATAATCGTCCAATATCAGATGAGGACAGTTTTGCTAGATCTGTATTATTACCTAATAGCTCATTGTGATTTCTGCTTAATTTACCGGAAATCGGTATAAGTGTACCTACTTTCCTATAAGAGGTTATGTACCTTCAAACCTAATCATAATAGATCAAATCATAATGATTTATACCTATAATTCAATGTAACAAAATTACCTGATTAAAAGTTATTTCTTTTTGTAAAATGGGGTTTTATTTGACAAAATTTTCTCCTCTGAACATCTACATGTTTCTTATATCGAAGAATGAAGCGACGAAATATAATATATGATCAAACGAACTTAACAAGTGAAGTTCGATCGATATTATATGAGTACGCTTCATTCGAAGATATAAGTTCCCTCCCTCCCAAAACCCAACCGGAAAATTTTGCGAGGAATATTATCTAAAAAATGAGGAGCTGCCACAGGGCCTACCCACAGGAAGCAAAAAATATTTTTGTTTTTTTATTTTTATTTGTGCGATGTTGCCAGTACATTGAAAGTACTACATGTTTCTTATATCTTCGAATGAAGCGTACTCATATAATATCGATCGAACTTCACTTGTTAAGTTCGTTTGATCATATACAATATACTAAATAAATAAATATTTAAACTTTAGTTGGTAATATTTTATACCCCCTCATCTTGCAAGATTCAAACAGACTGCACCCCACCCTCCGTGTTAAACGCCTCTAGTGAATCCTATCATTTACGCGTCCCACGTGCTTTATTTAAGAGCCAATGTAAGCATAAAAAAATAATAAAAGTTTACAAAATTTAAAAATAGCACGCCTCATAGACAAGGCAGCAGTTGATAAAAAACGCAAATTAAGATAATATTATTAAGCTACAAAAAAACCTTCGTAGCAGTCCCTTGGAGAGTAGATTGGCGTAGCACTTATAACATTGGTCCACATTTAGGGTCTTCATTCAATTTTGCAATATGAAAAACATGTCAATTAAAACTTAACCTGTACATGCATCTCTTACTCAACTGATTAACGTTTATTTAAAACCGTAAATCACTTGATTTAACAAGGTATTCGTTACGGCACTTACGGCACGCTTGCAAAACGATGACGTTTTTCAATGATTTATGAATGAAAAGTGCCATAAAATTTAATTTCGATAAGACAAAAAGCATCACATATTATTAAGGAACCCATTCCTGGTTCTAATTTATCAAAATATTGCTGGTGAAGCGACTGACGTAAGCATTGAAACATACTAGAAAAACATGAACGGAGGCGGAGTTGTATGAAGTTACTCCTACTAGACAGAGCTACGATATCTTGTCCGGTTGGATATTGCGTAAACTTGCTACCTGGATTACTTTGTAATGTCCGTGCGTGCTAACAGATGGCATTATACTAAAAAATGCATGGACATGCACAACATTATATCCAGTGTTGCTGCTGTAAGTTTGTTTAATTCGGTACACAATTTTCAGATACTAAAATCGTAATTATAATTTTTTCAAAGACCTTTAAGTAATTTAAGCGACTAACAAGACTTGTAAGACTCTTTTGGTACAAACCTTTTTCAAATATTTCGAGATAACTTTATCCTTGTGCTTGTTATTTTAAATGTGTTTCCGCGTAAGAGCAGAATTAATAAATTTAATTCACTTAAGGTTATAATTTTTATACACCACATCTATTTTCAAGTAATATTTTTTTTTTGCGACAGTTTGTGTCATCTGTCTGTCATGAGTGCTCACCTATGCTCTTGAAGATTCGCTGATTTTAATTGTAAAACTGTGATTTTGTGATCAAAAACATTGTTAAAGTGAAAATATGTGCCCAATTATCCTGTGTTAGTGTTATCTTTGCGAAAAAACAAGGCCAACTTGTGAAAAAGTGCCTCTAAATTCGTGAGTGACATTAACCGAACTGGAAAAAAAATAACAACTACCCCCAACTTTTTTCACAAACCATAGACAATCAATACCTGCCAAAATGGCATATGTCAGGGATGGTGTTGCCAGTGCAACAAAATGAATTCCCCCAAAACAAACAACTTGGCGGAAATGGCTGCCCAGGCTCCCGGTCAGGTTGATGATACTGGTGGAAAAGCTAACAAAGGATCGCCAAAAAAGTTAATCCAGCAAGTCTTCCATCCTAGCCTATTTGTTAACACCAGAACTAGGCACTTGTCAATTGGAGACTTACCAAACCAAACAAAAACCACAGAAGAAGCTCAAACTTTCTCAGAAAAAGCAGAACAAAGCAAGCCATGGCAACAGGATAAAGTCCCAGAATGGAAACGAAAAAGGCAGGAAACTAGTCCAAGTGAAAACAACCACAACAAAAGAGTTAAAAATGCTACCATATACTCTATTCCGACAGCCAACAGCTTCACCGAACTAGATCTTGATCCTGAAGACGTTGAAAAACAGGAACCAACACCCCAGCTAAAACCGGAGCCAATATTTGTGACAGGAGTCACAGACATCATCGAGCTGCGTAAGACACTGCAGGAAATTTCCCACGACAACAGCAAATACATCGTAACAACCCTGCGTAATGGCCATACGGTCAAAATAATGCCAAGCGACGTAGAATGTTACAAACTCATAAGAGACTCTTTTGTTGAGCGTAATATCAGCCATTACACATACAAGCTAAAACATGAAAGGGCATTCCGTGTAGTTCTTCGTGGCCTACATGCGACAGAATGCAAAGAACAGATCAAAAAAGACCTTCACAGCCTCGGACATGAAGTACGAAATATCACAAATGTCCTACACAGAGTGAGCAAGGATAAACTACCACTCTACTTTGTAGAACTTGAACCAAAACCTAATAATAAGGACATATACATGGTCAAAATCATCAATTACACAAAAGTCTTCTTTGAACCCCCGTATAAGAAGAAAGAAGTTGCTCAATGCAAACGTTGTCAACGATTTGGCCACACCAAAAATATGTGCATGCGACCATTTCGATGTGTTAAGTGTGGAGAAGACCATCCCACTACACAATGTAAAAAGGACAAAAATTCCCCAGCCACATGTGCTAATTGCCAGGGCCTTCACCCAGCCAGCTACAAGGGATGTAATAAATACAAACAGTACAGAACAGACATCTTCGAAAAGAACAATACTAAAAAAAACACATTAAGACCGCAGGATACAAATATCAAACCCTCAAACTTCCCATCTCTACCTCTAAGTAGTAAAACAAACCAGCCTCAGGAACCGAAACAGTGGCATAATCGCACATTCGCCCAAGCAACTAACAAAGAAAGTACTGTACGAAAACAAAACAGTTATTCAGAAATACTTAAAACACAACAGAATAACAAACAACCACCTGAAAGAGCTCAAGAAACCCAACCCCGATCATGTACACCATCAGACAGAAACACCGATACAAGCACAATCCTCATGATTGTTGATTGTCAGAGATTTGAAGCAATGCTAGAAAAAATGTTCGACAAAATGATGGACCGGATGGTTGATCTCACTACCAGGCTGGCCAGGCCGGGGTAAGTTTACGCATTACTACATGGAACGCCAACGGCTTGTCTGAAAGAAGGCGAGAATTAGAAGTATTCTTAAAAACGAATGCCATAGACGTAATGCTAATATCAGAAACTCGCTTCACTAACAAAAGCTTCATAAAAATACCTGGATACAGCATATATCTTACTAACCACCCATCAGGAAACTCCCATGGAGGTACAGCAGTACTGATAAAGAGTAATATAAAACATTACGAATCAGAACCCAGTAACAAAGCATCTCTTCAGGCAACTACAATCACAGTGGAAACACGAAATGGACCACTGAACTTATCAGCAGTTTACTGCCCACCGAGACATATCCTTAAAAGTGAAGACTTTACAACATACTTTAAAATGCTAGGTTCTCGTTTTATTGCTGGAGGCGACTGGAACGCGAAGCACAGCAGCTGGGGCTCTAGAATTACACTCCCAAGGGGTAGGCAGTTAAACTCCTCTCTTCAAGAAAACAAACTAGACAGCATCTCCGCCACACAGCCCACATACTAGCCGACCGACCCTTTAAAAATACCTGACATTTTGGACTTCTTCATCACCAAGGGTATATCTCACAATTATATGCTGATAAAAAATATTGCGGACCTATCATCTGATCACTCTCCCGTACTCCTAACAGTTAGTAGTAATGTAATAATGAGAGAAGACCCTCCAACTCTGTCTAACAAGCAAACAAATTGGGAAAAATTCCGGGAAGTCCTACAAAATAACATTGATCTCAACATCCCATTAAAAACACAAGAACATATTGAAAAAGGCGTTGAGCTGCTCAATTCTCGTATACAAGAAGCAGCATGGTTAGCTACTAAGGTGAAACGGCAACGTACACACAATCACAATGAATATCCACAAATTGTAAGAAGCAAGATTACAGAACGGAGAAGACTTAGACAAATCTGGCATAAAACACGCGCTCCGGAAGACAAAAGAAGGTTCAACCAATGTTCCAGGAACCTTACAGCTCTTATAAGGAGGATTGAAAATGATACTCTCCAAAACTATCTACAAAACCTGTCCCCGCATGCAAGCTCAGACTACTCCTTATGGAAGGCTACGAAATCATTCAAAAGACCAACTCAAAACACTCCGCCCCTTAAAACTCCTGAAGGAAAGTGGGCCAGAAGTAATCAGGAAAAGGCCGATTTATTTGCATATCACCTAGCGGAAGTATTCAAACCTAACCCACGCACACCAATGACGTTAGACGAGAAAACAATGGAAGAACGCCTAAATACTTGTAACCAAATATCACCACCAATCAAGCATATATCACCGAGGGAAGTCCGTCATGCAATCACAAACCTGCGAAATGGTAAAGCGCCGGGATACGACTTAATCACAGCCGCGGTACTAAAAGAAATTCCCCACAAAGCTCTTATGTTGATAACAGCAATCTTTAATGCCATCATAAGGACAGGAAAATTTCCAGGTCAATGGAAAATTGCTCAAATTATACTTATTGCAAAGCCAGGTAAACCTGTAAACGAAGTTACATCCTATAGACCCATAAGCCTGTTACCAGTCTTATCAAAGATGTTTGAAAGATTGTTTTTGGTAAGGTTAAAGCCACATATAAAGGACATGATTCCGGAGCATCAATTCGGATTTAGAGAAAGTCACTCTACCATTGAGCAGGTACATAGGACAGTAAATGCCATATCTCAAGCTTTTGAAAATAAAAACTACTGTTCAGCAGCATTTCTAGACATTAGCCAAGCTTTCGACAAGGTTTGGCATCAAGGACTGCTCTACAAATTGAAAAACCAAATACCGGATACATTTTATATGTTATTAAAATCTTACTTGTCACACAGATGCTTTGAAGTAAAGTTTCAAGACGCTATATCAGAACTCCACAGTATCAGATCTGGAATTCCTCAAGGCAGCGTGCTTGGACCAGTACTGTACTTGTTGTTTACTGCAGACCTACCCACTACCGCCGATGCAGTGACAGGTACTTTTGCTGATGACACCGTAATAATGGCAGTACATGAAAATCCAACAACAGCAACCAAGTTCCTCCAAGATAACCTCCAACAACTAGAGCACTGGTTTTACAAGTGGAGAATTAAAGTGAATGCTGAAAAATCAACACACGTCACATTTACCTTAAGAAAACAAACTTGCCCACCAGTATCATTAAATTGTACCCAAATCCCTCAAAGTCAAGATACCCGATACCTGGGTATGCATTTAGATAGAAGACTGACATGGAGGAAACACATCTGGAGTAAAAGAAAGCAACTCGATACTAAAGTTAGAAACATGACCTGGCTAATTGGTCGACAAACACAAACACCCACAAATAGTAAACTAGCAGTCTACAAAGCTATCCTGAAACCGGTATGGATGTATGGAGCTCAATTATGGGGCACAGCAGCAAAAAGTAACATTGATATCATTGAAAGATTCCAAACCAAGATGATCAGGATGGTGTTCAAAATACCCTGGTACATAAGTAACAAAAACATCTACGCAGACATAGGTCTTCCAACAGTGAGAGAAGAGATCAAAAACGTCATAAGCAGTTACAAATACCGGCTTGAGAATCACCCAAATGCACTAGCACATTCAATGATAACAACTGAAAACATGAATTTTACCAGACTACGCAGACATAGCGTCACAAGTCTTATAGACAGATTCAACTAAGAACAGTAATGACAGTAAGAGGCTAAGAGGTATGCGACCAATGGGTTCCTCTCTGTAACACCACAAATTTCAGTGACAACAGACAACAGTGACGCCTATTTTAGCCAAGAGCTACAGATTGCGCCGGAATGCAGATTACAGATATTAGAAAAAAAAAAAAAAAATTTTTTTTTAAATGTGTTGGCGTTTTCAAAAATATTTTATTGATTGACGACAGTAGTTTGAACAGGTATGATGATATGCTTCGTTGGTTACTTACAAACAGTATTTCTATCATGTCATGATGCACAAAAAATATTGTTTTGGATACAAAGTTATTAAGTTTATAATTATAACAACTACATAATTCACATTTAAGAGATAAAGCAAGTCTCTCACTATCTATTTTAGAGAAACTATAAGTAGGGATAAAGGAGGCCGACGCGACGTGGTGTCAAGTGGGCCTATAATATTCAAAAGGGGACCACAATTAAACACACATTCAGAAACAGGTTTAAGGTATAACCCAATGTCAAAATTGAGACTATTATGTTATGAATATTTTAATTCAATTATCCATCACATACATATACATACATACACATACATAAACTCACGCCTTCATTCCCAAAGTGGGGTAGGCAGAGCTAAAGAATTACCAACAACTTTTAAAACTTATTGATAATTCTGTAACCACACTTTGCACAATTAGGCTAAGATGTTTACCAGCATATTAGTGACAGGTTGCGAGCCCATCGCCTAACAGTTACTACAAGCCTTTATTCCCTTAGTCGCCTCTTACGACATCCACGGGAAGAAATGGAGTGGTGCTATTCTAACCCGGCAACCACACGGCTTTTAACGGTAGATCCTTATGAACACATTTCTCGGGTTGAATTATTCGCTTTTTATTGCATTGATTGTGGTAACCCCAGCCCCTCAACGGCCACGTGTTAAGAAAATCTGCAACGGTGTACTAGGGCAACATAAAATGCAGAAGGCTGGTTTATTTACGAGAGTATTGATTTAGAGGCTGCCGCCCACCGGTACCGCCCCATTACCGCCCTCGAATTTCCACCTGTTACTTATAGTAAAGGAGCCTACGACCAAAATCATGCTCTATCGTTTTAGAGCCAAAACCGTACCAAATAAGATTAGATGAATAGCAACCAAATAATGTGGGCAGTAGTAGTAGTAAAAAATAGGCAGACTCACAATTATGTCTGAGATTTAAAATGTGCATAGATTTTTTCATATTCAATAATATTTATTTTTTAATATTCTGCGGGTGGATGCAGCACATTTTTAAAATAACAAAAAGATACCGATCTCAATCGCAACCCTGTTCAATTTCTTAATCGTATTTTTGCCATCTAAGATCGACAACTTAATTCCAAAAAACATACAAATTGAGCGTATAACCGATTGATATTTTTTATATATTTAAAAATTCGCTTGTGTTAGACGCATCACGAAAATTATATGAATTCGTATTTATGGATTCAAAATTACCAAATCTGTCGATATTTTATAATTTTTGCCGTAAAACATGGAGGCATTTTTTTTGTCGTAGGCTCCCGTACTATCAGGTTTTGCTTGGTGCTTTCAAACTTCTAGAAATAAACGGAGTTTTGATGAATTATGTTATCTCACTCTTGCTCATGGTTTATAGTAAGGACTGTTTTATTTTCTTCCCTTTTCTATTTCACCCTCTAGTCTCACAACAGTATGTTCTCCTGGTTGAACAGATCGGAAGTAGCAGTGGTGTTAGAGGTGGTTGGTGTAAAAGGATATGAAAAATTATATCGACCCTTTTAATTAAGTTTTTAATACGACAGCGTTTGTTTTTTATTTGTTCGTAATTAAAAGGTATTAAAATGTTTTTTTTACGTAATTACAAAATGAATTGTCAGTTTACTTTGTCTAATAAATAATATGATTATAGTGATCAGCTGATCTTTATTAATTCGTTAGCACACATGTCATGTCTACGGAGCAGCGTGCCTTGCGTCTACGACGACGAGTAGAAAAGATACTTTATACATTAATTCACGCCTGTTTCCCAGCAGGGTAGGCAGAGACCACGTTTATTTATTAATATTCATGAATATTTAATCATCTTACTGATTTAATTAAAACCTTTCTAAGTCCCAAACCTATTAAATTGTTTTTTTTTTTTTTAAACGCGGTTTAATTGGTCCAGGCATTTGGAAGCTACGATACCACACACGCCACACCAATACAGCAGCAGCAGCAGCAGATATACCGATATACAGACACACGGGCAAATATTTACACATATACAAAATACACAGAACACACGTTCTAATGAAACCCCTCTTTTATGTTGGGGGTTGAATGCAGAGTTGAAATTGGTTTGTTTGTAAACATTGGCGTAAACAACTCCACTACGGTATCTACCAGGAACTCATGAGTTATTGGCAGCTCGAATTATTATATCGTGGGCCAGGCAACGGCCAGGTTCTTGTTTAAAATTATAGTAGATGGCCTATAAAAGAAAAACAATACATTTAGGTACACGAAATACGGAGAAGCAATTTAAGGATAATTTTGCGTGGTATTTTTTTATTTGTACAACTACCTACATTAGTAGCAATATTCAGGTTCCTTCGAATGGTTTTAAAAATATCGTATCCCAATTTAAGGTTGAATTTCAAAAATATTGTATGTAGGTAAGGATTATTTTTAGACAACATTAATTATCTTCCATTGTGTAACGAAACTAAGTCGTAGGTACAAGATTATTAAATTTGATATTGGTTAATTTTCGTCAAAAAAGGGAAAAATTAAAGACTTTTTAATGAAATGAGTACTTTTATCTCTGGTTTTTATTATTAATTCTTAAGTTATTTACTTAACAACAAGTTTTAGAGAGTTTTAACAAGATTTGTGGATTATCCTGTAGCTCTGCCTACCCCACTCTGGGAATAAAGGCGTGAGTGTATGTATGTATGTAAGATATACTTATGAATACATGCTAAACGCAATAGAAACCAATTTATTTGACAAAATTAGGTTGCATTCGACCAAACTGGAATAAGGTCTTATACTAAGATTAAACGCCGTTTTTGTAAAGACTAATCTCGAAGTAAGTATTTTATTCAAGGTTTGGTGAAATGTGGCGGCAAAAATAAAATCTCCTTTAGGACCACAAAGCATTACCTTACGCCATTAGGGCACCGACGCTCTCACTCAATAACTTCACTTTCATTCACTACACAAATACACACACATTGTACGGGAACGTCACAAGTTTCTGCGACGCATGCGCTTTACATTTTAGCCGATGGCGGAATTGGACCAGTTTTACTGTGAGTTTAAGCTTAGTTAAGAATAAAATATTATATTTTCAATAAGTTTGATCAAAATGAATACGAAAATAGTGAATTTTCGTTGCAAATATAACTCAACTGGGTTATTGGCCAAATAGTAATCGATATACCGACGTCAGGTTCAGGGTCAACCAACTGCTCAGTTATTGATTAGTGAAGCGACGGCACGACAGTGTCTACCAGGAGAGCATAGGTTATTGGTGGCTTACTTTCTAAATGCATAGTGTAGCTCATGGCTAGCTCTTATCTAGACTGCCTGCATCAACCTTGGGTGGATAGTTTGTGATGTTTGAAAATTCCCAAAGATGGCGTTAACGGTACAAAACTTTATATAATAAACCTAACTTAAAACAAGTTTTAAATCCCGAATGCATGACTAAGATAAAAAAAAGCAAATAGATTGATCTAGGCCCCAACTTTATAAGCATTCTAGGTCTGTATTTGAATGGGTTTTAGATTGCAATAAAAAAAAAAGGAAACTGAAACCAAATGGATTGCTAGTTTCGTAAGGTCACTTATAACTATAATAAATAAGCCATAAGAAACAGAATAAGGTTGCATTCGACCAAACTGGGATCATTTGATTAACGCCGAATTTGTATTGACTATGCTTGCACTAAATTTTATTCCAAGTTTGGTGAAATATGGCACAAAAATACTTACCAAAGATACTAACAAATAAACCCAACAGCACTTCTTCTTCTTTCTTTGCCCCTGCGGCGACTTGAACAGCTGCTACCGCGGGGATATGGCGTTTCCACGTAAAGTGATTTCGCCAGTGTCAAGTATATATAAGTATAAATCAATATAGCAATAAAACACAATCCAATCTTCTCTAGGAAGATTGGGGGCAACGTTGTACGGTGATTTGTAGGTCAGAGGTCAAGATAGTTTTAACCTCTGCACCACTACGAGTGCACTTGAAACGGGAAGAAAGATGCCAGATATACGAAATAAGTCCAAGTCTTCAATCACTGTGCGACACAAAGGCATAAAAAGTACAAATCACTATCAGAAAAGAACTTTGAACACCTTATTACCCGAAAAATTAAAGTCTAAAACCAATTACACGTCCGCCATCTTTTAACGTTGCAAATGGCCCCCCAACAGCACCTCGACCACGCGGTAAAATCTAAATCGTATTTGACGTTTTATGGTATTGTTTTTTACTAGGCCGCCATTACTGTACAATAAATAAAACCTATTAAAACGTTAACAATACGATAGGCGATAACACAACAAAAACGACCATGGTTTTTACCGTCTAGAATTTCAGCCCTATTTAATACGGTAAAAACCCATAATACGATTTAGGTTTTAACGCCCAGAATAGAGGCGCTTATGTTATAGTTTTTATTCGGTCACTGTAACGTTGCTGTAAACAAATCCAAATTCCCAAGTCAAAACTTTTATTTTTAAAATAAAAACCCTTAAAACAATTTTTAAGCCACATATTAGAAGAAAATAAAAAAAGTTTGGCTCATGAGGAGGATTCGAACCGACGTCTCCGAAGAATTGGTGGTGAGAGTTCTATTACATTCGGCGCTCTAACCAACTGAGCTAACGAGCCTATTGAACTATACGGCGAAAATTGCAGTTGCTTGGTAAAACATGACGTTACAGTTTTTACCAAATTGCACCACTAAGTAAAGTAACACTTCTTTTTAGAGTTCCGTAGTCAAACTGGGAACTTATAACCGCCATGACCGTTTTTCTAACTGTATGTTACAATTTAGACCAACAATAAATAAGTAGAACAAATATATTACGAGATGCAAATAACGTCTACTATAAAAATCCTTTCTCCATATCTCAATAGCAGGATAAGAATGTAATTTCTATCCCTAACGATTCCTCTCTCCCAACACAGTAATTACAAAATATGTATGTCTCGGTCTTTTTTATTTCGTTTTGAAATAGTGTCGAGATAAACAAAAAAAAACCCTTACGTCAAAATGCAAAATAAAATTCAACGAAAACGATTTAAGGCTCAGTTTTATTCATCAAGAGCGCGCCAGTTGTTCGACATTATTGAGCTAGGTGCTATTGCAGCGAGGCTAATTTATCACGAAAGTAAGTACAAAAGAATGTATCTACAAGTAACCATTGATGTAGAATGGTACATACCATCAGCGATGAGGAACTCAAAGTCCGGGTTGATGTCCGTAGATTTGATCTGCTGCGCCGCTTTCCTGATGAGGTCGAGGACTTCTTCTACTGCCTCCTCAACCATCAAACTCTTGCGGTTGAGTTCCACGCAAGCGTTTCTAGAATAACAAATAGTATTCAAAGTGTCTATTCTGCACGTTTCTCTTAAGCTGGCAAGAGGTTTTATTATGGAAGTAATAAGACAAACGGACATACTTGTCACTTCATGGGTCTGAGGCCAATCAATGGACATTTTAAATTTCAAGACTGTAGTCCAAGACTGTAGTGCAAATTATTTACGAAATAAGATGGAGAAGGGGCTAAGTTCATAAATTCATCGCACGGATAAGAGTTCTAAAATATACTTTTACTGTGTAGTATATTTTGTGTACCAATCTTACACACTCTGCAGCGGGTTTCCTCACTATGTCTTTCCCCACAGTATAAGCATCAGGAAGGCATAGGGAAAGAAGTTAGAAAACTATTTTTTATCTGGTAATCAGATTTTTACGATCTACTTCGTACACATGCATCTTTGCTTTGCTGGTAATGTGACTCTGTCAGGTATTTTACAATAGCGTTACTCATAATTAAGTTGCCTAGTAGCAATTTTAAAATGAGGTTTACTTAAATTCGACTTACCGGCAACCAGTTTCTACCTGTTCTATGAACTCATCTACGGACCATGGTGTGTCTTCTAAACAAATCAAACAATTCAATCTCAATAGTGTACCAAAGTTACATTAAAAAGATCATAATTTAAGTATGAATTATAATTTGATACTTGTACGATATTTCTCTTAATACATTTCTATTGTTCTCGACTTTCACACCATTACTGAGAGTCAATAAGAGCCATAGTAACGTTGACGATACAATATTATGGCAATGGCAATATTTACCCTGTAGAAAAGAGGCAAAAGTTTCTTAACGTTTTCTTAGAATATTAATCCTAAAAATGTTAATATCTGCACAATTTAAGAGAAAATGATAAAGCTAAATAATCATTGCTCTTTCTATTTCTTACACTGCCAGGAAATTTGTAGGATTTTATACGGCATCTGGACACATAAAATATTAGAAGATACTAGAATAAAATACTACCTACCTGGTAGAGTAACCAATGTCACATCCTGCATACCGGACAGAACATAAATAATCCTGTTTGTATAAATTTCGTGAACCCTTGTGACCAGGATATCAAAGCTTTTAATAGCCGCATTGGCTCGGTCAATGAACTAATGCCAGTCTTCGCTAGTCCACCAGGGAGCAGAAGGGAAGATAAGCGCACCACTTGAGGAAGAAACAGAGGTTGTACTTCTAGCTTAACTCGGCGCACGGTGCGGAGGTAATCTTCTAGAAGAAACTGGAAAAACATAGCAAGTAACAATTAACACAAAAAATTAATAAATGAAGGTTTGAAAATAACGTTGTAAAGAAAAAATGTGTCTTACCACTAAAGAGTCATTAACCAAAGTAAAATAATTCTTTTTGGCATACAAAGAGTGGCAGACTATTAGGTAGGTCAACCTCCATCTTCACCAAGCAATCAGATTCTCGTATAAGTAACCGGACCGTGTGATCTAAGTTGACACTGATGCGGCCAGCGTCGTCAATCTTCAATAGAGTGTTGTTGAGACAGTCGTCCACGTCCCATAACTGGTGAGTAAAAAATAAAGTTACTTAGCATCTCAACGGTATGATACTCAGACCCCATTAAAAATAAACTGCAGCATCAAAAACCTTACCGTCTTTCTTAGTAAGCTATATTTTGCTCATCATTTGTTGTTTACGCGGTATTGCACTAATACCGACGTTTTATGTATTTAAAAAATTTTGATAACGATAACAGAAAATATTTTGAAATTGATTTGAGAAAAAAGCCGAAATAAAAGACAACCGAAACAAAGCAAGTAAGACGCTATCGATGCAAAAACAGTGCTAAAGTAGGACATCTACTCGTACATACTCGTACGTAGCGTAGTTATCAAAGTTTTTAATAAATTAAAGCTCGTTCACCACTTCCATTATAACGCCATCTGTTATCAAGTACGGACATCAACAAAGTATTCCAAGCTATCAGCCAGTTTACGCAATGTCGAACTAGATACGAGAGGGCAGCTAAGTTGACAAGAGCAACCCCGATGTATCACGTACCGTTAGTTCATGATTTCCTAGTACTTTTCATTGCTGGCGCAAATTTCTGCCATACAAAATTTATGGAAAAAATATCATTTTTTTTAAGATGCAATAGTTTCCTTATTTACCTGCGATGTTTTATCACTGAAAAAAACTCAGTTTCAAGGAACTTTTCATTCACAAATCGTCAAAAAACCATTCAAATTTTGTCATAACAAGTGCTACGAACGCAAACTTTCACCATCCTACGAGCTTCAAAGGTTCTACAAATTTGCTTTTAAATACTACTAAATCAATGAAATCGTTTTCGTCGTCCATTCTATTAAAATTATATTTGTGACATCGACATTTTTGATTGTATTTAATGGTAGATAATAATTATATTTCAGTTTCATACTAACCTATACCCGTTTTTAATGTAAATGGAATAATGAGTTTTGTCGATGGTGGATGGATAGATGGTGACAATGTGTTTTTAAGGCAATTTTGGGACCGTGTTTAATATTATCATGCCTTGACTCTGTCTCGGCCATGCTAATTAATAATTAATACTCGTCCCGCATCGGGACTTGTCCCGGCCCCTGCAGTAATGAACTTTTATTTTAATTTTCTTAGCTTTTATTAAGGGGATACACGGTCTGTCAAAAATACACGCGCTGCGAATAATTACGGTTCATGAGATACAGCGCGCTCACAAACAGACGTAGAGACGGACAGACGTCAACCAGAGGTTAAGTATTTAGCATCCCGTTTGTACACTAAGTATGGAATCCTAAAAATGACCTATTAATTACGCTCCAACACGCCTGCGCGCCCAATTCAATACGTACACTCCGCTCTTGCTCTTGTTGAAAGGGGACGTACTTCGTATCGTGGCAAACAAAACGCGAGCTACTTAACTACTGTCGTACGTTTATGAATGGAGATGACGTACCGGGAATGTGTATGGTGCTTCTACTGCATTTCCTATTAAATGATCCGTTAGTATGTATTTTAAAGGGTTTTTGTTCAATCTGGGCTAAGTAAAAATAAAACGGTTCGGAATTGAGCCGAAAATGATTAATAAAAAAAAGAGGAAAAATAGTACATTACTCCAGAGAGCGAGAACATGGCTGTTGCGGGACGAGTCGTTTAAGGGTGCCTAGGTACAGTCGAGGTCGCGGTTTATACGAGTCCAGCAAATTACCTTCCCAGTTAAAGCTTGTATAAAGCTTTTCGCTAACAATAACAGACAATTTTAGTGTTAAAAATATTAAACAATCCCATTTTTTTTTAAAGAACTCTTAAATAAAGTATTAAATAAAATCATAAACGTAATAAATTCAATTTGAATAAAGTAAATTTTAATTATAATATGACATTTATAACGCGTTTATGTTAAACCGGCAATTTATTTTGTTTATGAACACAATTTCTATAAAAAAATGACAAACTATTATTTGAAACAATTTTAAATGCGCTGTAAACACTGTTTGAAAAGGTTTAACTGTCTATGATATTTTAAAAGTAAAATATACAAGTGAGAATTTTGATTGCTCGAGTGTTTGGCTGTTTGCAGTTAGTTATCCTCGGTCCAAACATGGTTTTAAAAAGTGAAACGCCAGATACTAATAATTAAAAAACAGACTAAAAACAGCCTGTAAAAAACCTCTAATAAGTAAAAAACAATAAGTATTGGCCCTATAAGTTTAATTATAAGTAGGTATTAATATTTTTATCGACGCGTAGGAGTAAGGGCCGATGGTTTGATAAGCAGGTAGTTAAATGAACGAATAGTTAAAAATAATGTATACTTTGCTTTTTAGAGGTTTTTTACAGACTGTTTTGAGTCGGGGGTTTTTATTTTGAAATTTTGGCTGGACCTGGAACTCATAACTTCGCGGGCTGAGTTGACTACAGTAAGGTTAGCATGTGGGAGAAAAGTATTTTTCATCCCAGGAATTGAATTATAATTACATTTTGGTTCATCCAAACCGCGCGCATGGACTGGTCTGGACTGGTACTTTCGCATTACGTCGACTGCGGCCGGGAGAGAGCGAAGAATGGGGTGAGCTGAGACACTTTCAACCGTCTCTGTCATGTTGTGTAGCAGGCAGCGGGACCATTTAATTTGACCTGTAAAATGAAAGCGTCTTTTGAATATGATGCCTTAGTACAGCTGCGGTTGAGCAGCAACCGAACAAGAAGATTAAAAAAGTTTTAAGTCGTTTTAAGGTTGACAAGTGAAAAATAATTCTGTCATTGATATAAATTACTTGACTGACTGTTCTTATTAGTATCGTCGCATCATCTATGAGTATTAAGATCCTAAACGCGTTTAAACTCGGGCTCAAGCTAAGTGCCCCGGAGATTATGTTACCGCCTACCCACTTCATCTTCAGATCAGCTCTTGGACACTGTTATTATTATTTATCATCGGGTTTAAATTATAAGCATGGGTATGGGTGAACTGCGATAAACTGCTTGGAGATGTTTTCGTTGATAGGTAATAAGCGTCTTAAGTAAAGAAAAAAAATATCAGACTTTTTGGTTGCGTCAGGAGTGAATTAAAAAAAATAAAAACAGTTTATTAAATTTGGGATGGATTAAGATGGACTAACCTTTGTCCGAAACGTATTTAAAAAATAAGTGACATGTAACCCAATTGACAACTAACTTGTCTTAAGAAACATAAACTTAGGCCTTACTTTGAAAATCGAAGTTCGAAGTTACGTTCGCTCCCTTTCTCTCGATTTAGTTTCGAATGACGAGTGGCAGGGACGGAGTTAGCTTAGCGTAACTTTGAACTCAGATTTCCAAAGTAGGGCCTCTGAGCTTGTGATTTTGTACCCTCGTAGCTGTCAATGACAAATCTGTCACTTTTTGTTCAATACATAACGGACTAAGGTTAGTGTCCATTGTAATCCGTCTCAAATTTAATAAACTGTTTTTATATTTTTATATTTCTAATATGACGCAACAAAAAAATCTGTTATTGTTTTTATTTAATTTAGACGCTAATTACCTACCAATGCAAACATATCAAAGCATTTTGGCGAAGTTCATCCATACCCAATGCCAACGTAAAGTTAAATAAAAGGCTGTAATAATGTCCTTAGTACATGCAATACCTATTGAAAATACTCTTGGGTTCGAGCGAAGACGGTTAAGCGAGTAAAAGAGTCCATGAGAGCGAGTAAAAACATACCCGTTAAAGGTTTTTTTTTGCACAGTAAAAGTATATGGGCGTTTAAAAAAAAAAGTGCACGTAATTAAAGTCCAAAATGAACAACTTTAATTTTTCCATTACGTCACTGTAATAAATTAGTACATGTACTGCCCTAATACTCCAGTAGGCGGTATCAGAATTTCACATTCAATCATGAAATCAATTCAAAACAATATTTTCCAAAAAAAAATTAAAATTTAACACAGACATTATTCTAAATTGAATTTACTCTTTTTTCCTGTCTATAGTTTTAAATAATAGTATAAAAGACAAAGCAGAATAATATAAATCCATAACCAAATCTTGGTGTCCCGCATAAATAAATAATAAATTGAATTCATTTGAAAGTTAAAAATATAACACTAGAATCCGCGCCAATGGCCAATTCCTTTTCATCCGTGTCACTCTTGCGCGTCTGTGGCGCCCCCCCGCTCCCAGTTCGCCCGCGGCTCGACGCCGATATGTATTAAGTTTTTACGCGCTCTTACTTTTTGTACTAACCAAAGCACAGTTGTTTACTTTTATAAGTCCTAACAGTCATTAAAGTGATTTTATCTTTAATAAGCGTGTGATTGATTTATTGTCCGCCAACATCCACTACACTGGCGCCCAACGTGGGGCACGACCAATCAAATACGCCAGCCGTCTACTCACATCAGCTGAACGTAACTACTCTACGACAGAGCGAGAGGCACTCGCGGTAATGTGGGCTGTCGAAAAGTTCCGTGGCTATATCGATGGACATCCTGTGCGTGTGGCTAGTGATCACCAGCCCTTGAAGTGGTTACTCACCTTGAAATCGCCCAGCGAACTAATCTTCCCGTCGGCGATCGGTGATGTGGTAAGCAACGTTTTCAGTTCGTTAAACGCGGTGACCTGAGCTTCTTCCCACAACCACGACTGATCTTTCTTAGTTAGCATAGTCAGCGGCTGTGCGACTTGGGAGAAACCAGGAACGAACTTCCTAAACCAGGAGCAGGTCTGTAAGAAGGACTTCAGGTGCTTCACAGACGTAGGTTCTCTCATCTCCGTTATTGCACCGATTTCGTACTGGGTCCTCTCTCTAAGGCATGACTATACTAGGGTACATCGATGATCTAATTCTTATATCTGACAGATTTTCGCAGCATATCAACGATCTCCGTGTTGTCTTTGACCGCTTACGCGTCTTCAATCTGCGAGCAAACCGTGCCAAGTGCATCTATGCACGTGAAAGTGTCAAATATTTAGGTCACATCATCACGCCTCAGGGAATAACACCAGACCCAGACAAGATCAGTGCAATAACGGAGATGAGATAACCTACGTCTGTGAAGCACCTGAAGTCCTTCTTACAGACCTGCTACTGGTTTAGGAAGTTCGTTTCTGGTTTCTCCCAAGTCGCACAGCCGCTTACTATGCTAAGAAAGATCAGTCGTGGTTGTGGGAAGATGCTCAGGTCACCGCGTTTAACGAACTGAAGTTGCTTACCTCATCACCGATCCTCGTTCAACCGGACTACACTCGTCCGTTCGTGCTGAGGACCGATGCCAGTAACTATGCTTTAGGTGCAGCTGTACTGCAGGGGGAGTCCCAACGAGAGGAACGACCAATCGAATACGCCAGCCGTCTACTCACATCAGCTGAACGTAACTACTCTACGACAGAGCGAGAGGCACTCGCGGTAGTGTGGGCTGTTGAAAAGTTCCGTGGCTATATCGATGGACATCCTGTGCGTGTGGCTAGTGATCACCAGCCCTTGAAGTGTGCTAAAGATCTTATGAAAGAAAGATGAAAGGGAAATAGTTTGATAGTGACAAAAAGCCCCAACTGTCATAAAACCACCCCGGGTCATCAATTTTTTGTTATACCTAATGTCAATACTTAGTGGCTGTCAGTTACAAAACTTATTATCGATCTTGTTTGTTGTTAGATTTTTAATTTGCATTATAGGAAAACCGGTGTGATAGATTTTTCCAAAACATAAAACATGAAGTACACTTATGATTTGACAGTACTTTACACCGCACATCGTTGGGGTTGGAACATCGTGGACAAACTAAGGATCAAACACAGTGCCCTTAAATCTTTTGTGGTGTGAAGGAATCTGCTGTGCAGCCGTGTTACGAGTCACTTGTCGCTCTGAAAAACCAAGAGTTATTTTTAGATTGCAAGCACCAGGGAGACATTAAATTCAGGAGCTATATGGATGACCTTATAGAAAATGGGGCATGCGCATTGCATTTTGTATGACGTAGCAGCAGCAGATGTGCAGCCGCATTAAGTTCCCACGATTCGCGGCTCTTTTCTTTCTGCAAAAAGCTTAGTGATAAATTTAGATTCGAAGTACCAGGATCGAATGAAGTCTTTCAGCAGTCAAATTTTGTTATTGTATCCTGCTTCACAAGACCAGCTACTTGTGCGGTTATGCAAACTGTTAATAAAAACGTACCATATACAACTACGTGGTCAATCTCTTTGACCATCTGATATCACTTCTGATTATGAAATTGTCATGACTTTCATGCCAATTTCAGTTTATTTTTGATAAATAACTTTAGTAAATAAAACATTAAACAACTATGTATATTAATACAAAAAGCTTACGTGTTCTTTTTCATTAATGAATTCAAAGCAGTGCCATTAAAATATGACAATAATGTGTAGTGTGCTGGTCCTCGTAATGGAAAGACGATGAATTGAACGGACAGTAAGATAAGTAAGTAAATAGATGCGAGCAAAGGTATGATCACTGAGGTTCATTAATCGTCGTTAAATGTTTAAACCACTCATAACACTAAATAAATGAAACAGTTTTTACTAGACAAGAGTAAATATCCAGATTACTACCACAATAACACTTGTTTATTTATTTGTATGAGGATTACACCTTTTTTTTATAACGCTAGTTTGGGTAGCTGTTAATTTTCAACTGCGCATACATTGTTGCTCGATGGAACTTTAAAAAAATTATGTATATAAATTTATAGGAGGTATTAACGTAATTTCTTCTTAACATATAAGCGCAAAATATAACCTACTTTTAATTTAAATATTTGCTCGCATCGCTATAAATGTACAAATTATTCTGTGAGTTCAACTGTTTGTTGCCTTTTTGTCAAGCTACTCGTTATTGAACATAAGAAGAGGTGGAATAAATACATCCATAAAACAATACACCGTGGCCGTTAATAACCCGAAAGATTTAAGCTAACGATACTAGAGCCTAATTAAAGTATATGAAGTTATATAACATAATAGTCCAAAATCTCATAATTAAGGAGATATAAATTATTTAAAACAAATCAAAAGTTGTAAAATCTCCAGTCTAACACACACTAAAGGCGTAAGCATGACGTAGCCACCACCTACTTCTTTTACACGTAGACGCACTAACCAGTATGTTAGCCAATTTCATAAAGAAGTTTAGTATCTATCTACAAAAAGGTTTTACTATCGAAAATATTTTAATCGTGATAAAAGGATATAACATGCAACTAAAATACAGTGTAGTGCATCAAGCTGAATAATTATTATATCTTTATCTTACACACTTTAATCTCAAATAGCTTTTCTGTTATCACTAAGAACAGAGATAATTAGGTTTGTACTAGTCACGAGAGTGCTTCTTCTGATCACTGGCTAGTTTGAAATCCATTGTCACTAAAATGACACAAATAATTACTAATTGTCAAGCAAGATACAATAATATTGGAAATTTTATTGACTGTAATAAATAATATTCGCTATGCCGCATTATCCTTCGGCTCATTTAGCGGATATTCACTTTGTGTACGGATTTTGTGATGGAAACTCACTCCAGGCAGTCGCTGAATACCAAAGAAGATACCCAAATCGTCGTATACCTCACCATTCGACTTTTGCGGATATCCACCGACAGTTTCGGGAAAAAGGGCTTGGAAAAGTTCACAGAGAAAGGGCTATAAATCTAGACGAACAAACAGAGAACAGAATAATGAATTTGATTACAGAAGACCCAACGTTATCGTCAAGAGTGTAGCAAGAATAGTCAATGTTAGTTATACACTCGTATTAAGGCTATGGAAAAGGTACGGCCTGCATCCTTTTCACTATAGGAAAGTACAAGGATTAATAAACAATGAAGGGCTAGCTAGAGTAGCCTTTTGCCAAAGGATGAACCAGAAATTAGTGGAAGATCCTGGATTTCTAAATAAAATATTATGGTCAGATGAGTCGTTGTTTACGAGAGAGGGAGTTTTTAATTCCCATAATCAGCATATGTGGTTAGAAGAAAATCCCCATGCGAAAAGGGAAAATTCATACCAGCACAAATTTTCCGTAAACTTGTGGGCTGGCATTATTGGGAATAAAATAATAGGTCCCGTCATATTTCCAAAAGACTGAATTTGGACAATTATTAATTATTTTTAAATAATGAATTACATGACTTTCTAGAAGATGTTGATTTGGAAACCCGAAGAACTATGTGGTTCCAGCACGATGGATGCCCGGCCCACTTCGGCTTAGATGTTCGTAATTGGCTAAACCAACAATACCCCGAGAGGTGGATCGGTCGTGGGAGTGAAGTTTTAGCATGGCCTGCGCGGTCGCCGGATTTAACTTCGCTGGATTTCTTTCTATGGGGAACTCTGAAAGATAAGGTTTACTCAACACCTGTGAACTCTAGAGAAGAGTGTTACTAAGAATTCGAACGGTTTCAGAAGAAATGAAGACCACTTTTGTTAACTTGAATCGTGAAATCCGTTTAAGACTGAATATTTGTGCTGAAAACGGTGGTACACATTTTGAAAATCTAATTCATTAAATTAATTAAAATGCTTCATTTTGTTGCTTATTTTACTTTACAGAGTATTTCAATCAAAACATCAATGATTTAAAACGTAGGTACAGGTTAGTATGATCGCTGTTACATCAAAGTCCCTTTCACTCTATGGTATGAGATAAAAAAAATATTTAAATGGTATCGAATATTATCATACTTAACAATTAATGGCTGTAATTGTCGGTCAAAGGAAAAGATACCTTAAACACAAAGTTTCAATAATAATGTAAGTGCACTTTAATTTTGTAGCACCTAATGTTTCTCTTAAACATATCGATCTTGAAGAAGTTGCAGACACATAAATTTTACAGTAGGTACCTGGATACATAATTATGTGTGGTATTTTGTGGTGCCAATAAATAAAAATAATTTCAACACAAACATCAAGCTAGACGTGTGCTAGACATAACTTGACACTTGTCATGGAACACAAGTCACGGCATTCGCCGTTCGTCGTATAATTTCGGAACGATTCGTGAATTGTCATGCTCGCTCACTGTTCTTCACTTGAGTTTCTCAACTAAAGACTTGTTCACAAAGAAGCGGGCAATTAATATGATTTAATTTGTACTGAGATAGTAATTTAATTAAGACACATAATTAGACCCATGTTGATATAACATTATTTAATCGTATTGTCGTCAAAAATACGTGGTTTAAATCTTTCGGGTTATTAACGGCCACGGTGTATAACAACATAAATTCAACCTTATGATTCAGGTGGTAAGAGTCAAAAAACAGAGATTTATTCAAGTCATTGATAGTCAAGTCACGTACACGTTGAATGCGAGATTTATGAATAGATTCCCCTTAAGGTTTGACGACGAGGATGTTTAATTTTATGATAACCTAGTACACCGCTGATGGATTGTGACCCGTCCCAAGGCCACTATTGATTTTGACGACATTGGCGACATCTTTAGAGTTCATGGAGCAACGTTGGGCTTCATCTACATTTCATATTGTTACTTATTTGTTGAGTTGTTTAAGTTCAAATACGATTATGTTGTTTTTACGCCACAGATATTTTATTGTTAGTTTTCTTTGTAGTTTCAACTTTAATATCTTCTAATATTAGGATCTAGAAAAACAGATTAAATAAAATGTCTTGTTGGTCAGTGAATTATCTAGTGACATCTTTCGGTGAAACGAGGACAATCACTGAACTCGACACGAAAGTGTTTGGGGTGTTCTAGGGAAATCGTTCACAAGCTTGCAATTTAGTTTCAATGTTAACATTAGTTAACTAACAGATGGAGTTGGTGACCGTAAAACATTACATAGCAAAGTTTTTTTTTGTTTTTTTTTGTGATTTTTAAACAACACATTTTAATTCAATGAGCGATACATTAATGAATACTGTTATTAACTAATAGAAAACTGTTTAAAGTTAATGGGCGTAACCGTTTTAACCCAACCCCCCAGAAACGCCCCCCATTCCGATCGGACTGTTCGGAAAGTTCCGACCGGTGGCAAAGCAAGGAAATCATACCCGAGCAGTACCAGGAGAGCATAGAATAAAAAAGTAGTCTGAACACATCTAAATATTGAAACGCGTTCATTCCACACGATTCATTCAAGCTGGCAATTTATGAAATAAATGTAAAAAATTATAAATAATTAAAAAATTATATTGTACATTAAGCAATTAAAATACACTTGTATTTCTTTTAAAAAAAAATATGTCTGTGACACCGAAGGAATATTCCCTCCTAAGAGTCTTAAAGACCCTAGATTTAGCGATTAAGGCTGTCCGTTCGTTAAAATAATAGTAAGTTTACCCAACGGCCGAAATACAAGGGTCATATTAACCTGTGCTTATGTTTAAGGTAAGATTTCAGTTAGCAAATGTATTTTAATACAAGAAAGATAAGCCAAAATAAATCGACCAGTCAGCATAATAATATCATTGTGTCAGCAAGAAATAAATCGGTTATGCGAAACACGTCTTGGTCTGCAACTAAATAAATGTTACGCCTTACCGTGCAAGATTCATAAACAAAAGATTGTTCATTATTTTTATTGATGGACAAAAAGATTACATTGGAATAGCCCGCTTTCAAATGGTCTTGTCTGTTCAACTCCATGAGAGAGGCCCAAAGGTGATGTGTGGAGCGAGCCAGCATTTTGCCGAGCGAAGCAAGGGTCCAGCGTGCGACTGCTGCGAAGGAGCAATAAGTGACAGTTTTACGTTAATAAACATGTATTATACAACAGTGACCCGCACTGGTTTTGCTCCAGTATTAACCGAATAAAAATAGCCGTTATTCGTGAGCTAATGCATAGTTCGTATATGTACCTATGGTAATTTTAAATCGTTTCAGTAGTTCCAGATAATTAAACAAACAAACACTTTAAACCTGTTAATAATATATTATAGTTGAAAATAGTACAAACAAGATGGATGATCTAAAACGACGGAAAAGATAACGGTAACTTACTGATATAAATCTAACGCATCTTCGCATTTCCATTGTATTGACGATACAAGGTTATCTGTTGACACGAGGTGCAGGAATGATTATCACTTTTGGTACTAGAATAATATAAGTACTGAAGAGAAAATAATGCAATGTAAAATAGCGTCGGAATTTTTAGAAAATTTGTCGCAGTATCTGTCTTGTTATTGAACGGGTTATAGTCATGATGCTTGAAATGCCTTAAAATAACATTGGTTTTTCTACTTTGGAATTGTTTTATTTTTACAATTCGTTATAAAATAGATAAATGCATTTAGGAGGTTTGTTCTATAATTAAATGGATCATGTCAGCGAGGAACGGTGGTTCAACTATAGTAATGAATTTATACAGCTGTTAGTGATACTGGCAAAGAACTCTGCTTTGCAGTAAACCTTTAGATTCTTTGGCTAATCAGAGCTTTAATTTGCAATCTCAAAAATGATGTTGAATTCTTAATGACGTAAAAATGTATTGAAATACACTCCAAGTCTAAAACATGGACGCATTCAAATAAAAACATACTTTTTAAGCCATTAAAGCTCTTCTGGTTATTCATAAAACAACTTCGACTCTTTGTACTAAAGCAATTTTTTAACAAAGAAACGAATGCCCGCCCTCAAAAATAAGTTGAGATGCCGAGTGCAGAAAAAATGATTTTCTGGCTGTCTTACCCCGTACAGGAACACAGCAATTCTAATTGCGTCATGGTGCTTCTGTTCTGTGAGTGAGATAAAACGTTATTATATCAATAATCTGTTACAGCTGTCAAACAGTAGAAGGGTGGATCAACTTTTTTCTGTTGTAATTCTGTCCCGTAAGCCAGGAGACAACAGTGATAGAGTTTCTTAGATTTTTTTAATAATATATACTTCCAGCACACTCAGGAGAAAGGCCATAAAAGAATGGGTGTGTAATTGCCAATAAAACAGTTTTTAGTGGACTTATATCCGTTAAAATCATAGTTTTAGAGAGTGTCGACCCAGGAGACGTCACCATGGCAACGAGCTACAAAGAAAAGTTGATTGACCCAGGTAATAATACATACATACATACATAAACTCACGCCTTCGTACCCAGAATGGGGAAGGCAGAGAAACAGAAAAAAAACTTGTTTATAATTCTGTAACCACATCTTGCACAGTTAGGCAATAATACAATTTATTATTAAACGAACTTGATACCGGATACCTTGAAACGGAAAATGGCCTGTTAAAAATGTCCGGCTTTTATTTTTGAATAATTTACTTTACTGAGTACTACATACATACTACATTCTCTTACCCACTTGACATTTGACAAAACCACTACGGAACCGCTATAAATAAAATAAAATGAAAAAAGACCTGGGTTTCATAAAGTCCTAGTACTCTTCCGTATCAGAAACCGCCGAGCTGCACCTTCAGCTTGTTAGCGCTGTCCAATTACGTCCGGTTCCTATATTCAATCCGCGGACAGATAGGCTTACTTTGGATTAAAATTTGACACATTTTGTATGGGCAAATGTCAAATTTTAACCCAAGGTAAGCCTTATCTATCCTCGGATTGAATATAGGAACCCGACATTAGTCGCACGCCGAACTTGGTACGGTACGGACGCTCGCAGTCAAGGTGGAAGTATTATAGAGTTGATACTGTTTTTAACTTTTTTATTTTTGGTCTTAGTGGCACTTCACTTGGCATTTTTTGCAAAATTTTGCAAAATTGAAGCCCTTTTTCATAGGAAACCATCGTAATATAAATGAACTTGATAAACAATGTACCGACTTTTAATTATTAAGGAGTACCGCTGACTATCTATAGATCTAACGACTAGGTCTTGACAAAATAGAACTTAACTTGAAATCATATTTTTTTTGACCGACGTTGGTAATCGAGTAACTTATATTCAAAAATAAAACAAACAAATTGAGATGATTTTTTTGACGAAAACTTATTTTATTTTATAATAATTATGTTTCTTCAATTATTATGATAGATTTAGAAATAATAATTAAATTACTAAATAAATATTTTTATTTTCTTAAACTTAATACTTAAAATAAATCAATCATTACCTTAACATGTTTTTTTTTAATAAATAAAACATGAACATTTAAATATAGAAAAGTAAATTTTTCGGGAGAAACTTTTGCTGTCTACTATACTTTTTTCCGCTCAGACATCATCTGCTTATCAAGACGAAATTAACGAGCCGCAACTCGGCGGGTACACATTAGCTACACCAAAGATGTCGTTCCCACCCTCCAACTCTATCGTCAGATCAGCTCGATGGTACCATAATTATTGGATTGTCATAGGGTTTCAGCAGGGCAATTTCAGCCCATTTCATAAAGGGGAACTGGTTAGAAATTGACTTTCAAGATTTGACCGTATGACCCATATAAATAATATTCATATTCATCATACTTGTTTAATTTTTAACTTTTTTGTATTGTTTTGAGTTGTGACTCAGTTCAAACTGCACACAATACTTCACTATATATTTATTTTAAATTATTTTTATTTTTTAAACTGCTGAATCATTCTAGAGGTCTACGTTTATTGGTAGGTACTTTATAATAATACGCACGTGGCCCTTTCTTAAATATCAGTAAACGAATCATGTTTATTGGTTACGTTCGCATTTCTCATACGACGGAGAATTTTCCGATCAAGGAAAAGTTTCTGGCAAGCTAGACGATAGTACTGGGAGTGCATAGTAACTAGGAGAGCGATCCAAAGAAGTACACATCGGCGAAGCACACTGATAAGGAATCTAGAATGCACACGACACACTATGAAAGAAAGAGCACATGCGCTGTAGACAGCGTTGCACACACCAGTAAGAGTTCCTGAATGCATACGACACAAGATGAAAAAAAGAGGACATGCGCAGTCTAGTCCTTGCACGCACACTAGTAAGAGCTCCTGAATGCACACGACACACGATGAAAGAAAGAGAGCATGCGCAGTCTGGGTCAAGTACGCACACTAGCCCGTTGGTTCATGATTTCCTAGTACGTTTCATTGCTTACGATAATTTCTTCCTAACAAAAAGTAATAAAATATTTTTTAGTTGTTTAAGCTGCAACGGATTTCTCATTAATCTGCAATTACTTATATCTGACAAAAACTTAATTTCAAAGATCTTTTCATTCATAAATCATTGAAAAACCATTCGAATATTTTTTCATCTTTTTTAATAATCCTGCTTGTTAGACATTCAGTCTAAGTGATTTGTTGTGGGAGACAACTAAAAATAACAAGGGTAAAAGGAAAACTGGCTTTAATTATAGAAAGGTTTTATTACTCGTTATTACTATCTAGTTACCGTGACTACGTCCAAGTAGAAGTAGTTTATTGCTACTCGTGGTAAAATATACCCTATGCCCTTTCTCGGAGTTCATGCGAAATACATAAAAAAATTCATCGAGACAGCTTATACAATACGTAACACACAGACAAAGTAACTTTCACAATTATTAGTATGAGTAGATCAATCATTAAAATCTGTAAGCGATCCGAGATCCAGACCTTTTACCACTCTGCGCGCTTCGGGGCTGCTATGAATCAGCTTTAATATAATATTGTACGACTAAATCAATAATTACTTCGTAAATTTGATTCTTTTCCATATTTAAACTGGGTGTCCTTGGTCGAGCTAGACGGTATTTCACACCGGCACATCGCCTCCAACTTTATAAGGCACAAGTTAGGCCCCATATGGAATACTGTTGCCACCTTTGGGCCGGGGCACCACAGTATCAGCTCCTTCCTCTTGACCGTGTACAACGCCGTGCGTCTCGAATCGTCGACGACGATGTTCTCACCAGTTGGCTTGACCACCTTGCTTTGCGGAGAGACATTGCATCCTTGTGTGTCTTCTACCGCATATATCATGAGGAGTGCTCTGATGAATTGTTAGAGCTAATACCTGCTGCAAAATTCCACCACCGTACTACTTGCCACAAATTGAAATTTCATCCACAGCACCTGGATGACTGGCAGAGTACCACCGTACGTTTCAAAAGAAACTTCTTGCCACGTACGACTGCACTGTGGAATCAATTGCCTGCAATGGTATTTCCGGACCGATACAACATGGCAACCTTCAAGAAACGAGCCTACACTTTCTTAAAAGGCCGGCAGCGCACCTTTAACCCCCCGGGTGTTTCTGGTGTCCATGGGCGACGGTGATCACTTACCATCGGGTGAGCCGCCTGCTCGTCTGCCTCCGACTATTATAAAAAACAAAAAAAAATCTATTATAATAAATCTTAAAATTAAAAATTAAAAAGTTTTTTGTTAAAATTCGTTTTTGTTTATTTGTTTGTTAGTATCTTGGGGATAACTCTTTGGAGCTTACTACAAAAACCATATTAAATTTCATTTTACTCATTGGAGCAAATAAAGGGCGAGTCGGCTATGTGCTTTCTATTATACGTATCCTTTCTTTGCTGCGGCGTTTATGAGTATTTTTTTTAAAATGCTTTGTTGAAGATACGAGTGTATAGAAATGAGTGTTCTATGAATTATATTATGATTCACTGGGAAACACGGGGAAGGTCTAAGTCCAGGGGGCAGTTGGGTTTTGAATGTTATTTTTTGTTTTACATTTTTATACCTACTTTAAAGTTTTTTATGAAAAGATTGTCAAGTGAAGATAAATAATTGCATTTTGACAAGACAGGCTGCACGAGCGCTAGGAAATACGTTTTTTTTCGAGACTGATGATATTTACTTAACTACTATCGCTTGCGTTAAAAACTCTTCATGTATTTCAACTGACAGATAAGTGAAGAATAGTTATTTGTTATACAAGTGGGGAAAGTTGTATTTTACCTGCGAGTGTTCATTTGCAACACGAGCTGGCGAAAGGATTATATGATTGACCACGAGCGAAGCGAGTGGTTCAAAAATAGAATCCTGAGCGTAGCAAGTGTTTCAAGACACGAGACGTAAAATAACTGTTCACCCGTGTATAACACAAAACTTTTCACCTCACTACAGCGAGGAAACTAAGAAAAGGGTTTGTACTAAAAGCTCAATTCCGCATTTTGCACGGTTTCCCGTAATTCCACAGGTGTTAATACGTCTTCATCACTCGAATCACTAATTTTTAATAACAAAACAAACTAGAAAAACATGCGAATATTTAACGTTGACGAATAGAAATAGAAAAGTTTTATGTTTTGTCGTATGTTTTTTTTTTATTATTTCGGATGCGTTTTGTTTGCACATCGACTTATTTGGACTGTCAAAACATTTTATCCGTTTTTAAAACAAGAATGAAGGTTAATTTTGAATGCTGATATTTATGAATTAAAATAAAGTTGTAAGACTGTATTTAGTGTTTTTTACTCGATGCAATTCATTAATTGTGTTGTTAAAAATTCAGCACTTGTAACGTTTTACGTTTGGTTAGCTGTCAAATATCACTTAAGCTTCAAATGTCAAAACTCTTTCTTCACATGTGGATAAAAATAAATTTTCTCAATAGATATCAAACAAACAAAAAGGGGCTTTCCGAGCTAGTGAGATCAAAATAATGTTCTTTGTTACCATCACACAATTCACTTTGTCTTTATTATTGTCGTTAAAAAAAATATAAGACAATATTATAAACAAGTTTTGTAACAGTTCTGAGTTGATTGCAAGCTGTACGAAATTCGGCCATAGTCTAACAATAAATAATTTTTTGACGAATTTGGTTTTCTATATCACATTCCTCCCTACAAGTAGAAATAAATTATTATCCTCACGGACGCATACCTAAACCATATGAAAGCAAATGTTTTTCACGTAGCTCTGAATGGATATTACCCAGATTATAATCGTATTAACTGAAGCCATTCAGAAACCATTGTTTTTTATTTTTTGCAAACTTT
This sequence comes from Acleris emargana, assembly GCA_927399475.2. Classification (NCBI taxonomy): domain Eukaryota; kingdom Metazoa; phylum Arthropoda; class Insecta; order Lepidoptera; family Tortricidae; genus Acleris; species Acleris emargana. Next base: position 9,349,791 of record OV656835.1, on the reverse strand, counting down.
TTTTGAAACCGAGCGCAAAATAGTGGCCACCGATTTTGCAACTCGGTACAGAAGTGAGCTATTTTCAGTGTTAGTACTAGGCAAACATAACGTACAAAGAGCTTTCTATTGAAATGGTGAGTGAAGTTGTTGGTTGACTTTGACAACTTACGTCACAAAGTCTATAATATTAAAACTGTAAGCACAAGGATTGCAAGAGATGCAAAAGTCTCCTATAGATATTTAATACCAACTTAAAGGCATGCAACATGCATTATTGCTTAATTTTTGTGCGCTGAATCTATGCGCTGATTTCCATTGCAGACAAATAACTCTCTTTCTCTGATTTTTTACAAAATACCATATTTGAAATATTGGTTAAGGAAAATAACATACATACACATACATAAACTCACGCCTTCATTCCCAGAGTGGGGTAGGCAGAGCTACAGAATTACCAACAACTCTAATAACTTGTTGATAATTCTGTAACCACATTTTGCAAAATCAGGCTAAGATGTTTACCAGTGTATTAGTGACAGGTTGCAAGCCCATCGTCTAACAGTACTACAAGCCTATATTCCCTTAGTCGCCTCTTACGACATCCACGGGAAGAAATGGAGTGGCACTATTCTATCCCGGTAACCACACGGGGAAAATAAACAATTCCTTAATAGGTGCATGACAGGCAAAAACACAAAAAATCATTAGTAAATATAAAAAAAGAAACTTAAACATCTTAATACGAAGTTAGTTAGTTTTAATGGTGGATTTGACCAAACTCAAACAACTCGCCCTAATACGTTTAGGTTAGTCGGACGAAAAAATTTTACACAAATGCAATAGGGTAATATTATAATTATTAGGTACCATTGAACGTGAAACATACATTAATGGATTTTCACTGAGGAGAACGCTTTTTACAAGCTTTTATATCACTTGCAATGTATGATGTATGTAAGGGTCAAATCTTGCAAGTAAAATTCCCGGTTTTCGATGAAGCTGAAAATTTACATACAAGTTTAGTTCTAAAGACAATACAATAATATAGTACCATAGAGCTGGTCTGGTGATGGAGACTCAGGGTGGCCACAGGAAGTCCTAAATAACAAATTATAAACCCATCGTGTAGGGGCTCGTTAGAATCGTCTTGACACTTGTCTTGATCTATTTAGATGACAATTGTACAAGAAAAAGTACAGGTGGAAACTAAAGCTTTACCATAAATGTTTTTTTTAACAGAAACTTATTCACCCTAATCTAAACACCGTGTCGTGACACAGGAGCACCATGACCAAACACAGAGTGACTAAGAGCTCCAATACCAGGAGCTAATAACAGATGCAGTGTTCAATGTACCTGTATTCCATCCGCCTCTTAAATCAGGTGAGACAGCCAGGTCAATCGAGGAAATGTATTAATCGGAAAGGGATGTCGGCATATTTACTTGTTCGGCGTGAAAACGCTCAATTTAAATCAATAGTTAATATACGGCAGTATAGAATAGCAGCTCGCTGTGTTATACGAATACATATTAAAGCTTTGCGTTGGCACAAGTGCTCAATTGCCACAGTAGATTTTGTTACGAGCGATACGAGTAATAGGTTGTCCTGTTCTAAAGTACACAATCAACTTGCTCCCTCATGTCTCTGCTGTATCCAAACAGCCTAACATGGATTTAAATAAAAAACCTTCGGTTTTTAAAAATAACGCAACTTGTTTTAGTTTTAATAAACACCATTAGGTTAAAGTTAAGTACTCTGAAAATTATGGTAACGGCCTATTAAACTGAAAGAAAATTTATCTTAATTTCTATAAACTGCGATGTTTTTGATAGTGTTAAGACTATTACTGCACATTTAATATGGTGTAGAAAAAACGATGAAAATTGTCTATATTTTATCTATATCCAGAACATAATTATTTATTTGTTCATGTATAGTTGAATCGCATATGCGATTGCTGACGTTTGTATTTTAAGATTGCTTAATTTCATTTTTAGATGATATTATTTACGAAGCTATCAGTCTTAAATTCAAATTTAAAACTTAAATAATCTTTCTTATTTTTTATATAATAAGAATACTGTTATTTTCTCCCGTGCACTAGGGGACCTGTTGGACGTGGCCTATACGCTAGTTTCTTAGTTTATTGCATAGGTGTGTAACCTGGTTATTGATGTGTGCGTTTGGGACGGCCAATTTTAGTCTCTTGCTGAATATGATGTCCTAATACAATTCGTACCGAGTTGACCCTGTCCTTCGCCGATACAAAGACTACAAAGAGATGCATAATTTTTTTTACCTTACTGTATTGTTATAAAGTCAAAAAGTGGAAAAATCTCGTTCAGAGACAAAAACTTGCCTTCTGTGGCATGATAATAATTTAAAAGCGGAAGTAACCATATTGCCTAAATTCAAAATAAAAATGGAGGTGCCCGTTAGTTGCCGATTATTAGATTTTGAAAACTAAGGGTGAACGTTCGTCGGTGACGGTGTACTTTCGGGGCTTGTTATCAGCTCTGCTGTTTCGTAAACCGACAAGCACAAGCGATTCAGTAGATAGATTTGACAGTATTATCAAAATTATGTTTGCACGAGGGAATATTGGTCAGTATCTTTTTTTTTTAATAACTAATAGTTCTTGCACTAGCACTGCAGTTTGGTGCCTGAAACATTAAGCGCAAGGTTCCTTTATACTCGGTGAAGGTGCCGCGATCAAAAGACGTGAGGTTTAGGCTGTACCTTAAATATCATAGGCGTAAAATATTTTATTCTTTATGATTATCATATATTTTTGGAATATATTTTTTTTAGTTGTTTTAATATCGTAAAATTGTGAATTACTTTATTAATGAAAAATAATAATATGGTTATTACACATACAAATACAAAACAAAAAATAAATCCAAAATCATTATTTATCTGATCAAACTCAAAAAATACATTATTCTAATTTAAGGCCTAAATTAATTTAAACTACGTTTGATGCGTTTGGTTAAGTTGATGTGCTAAGTATAAAATAAAAAGAGAAGTTGGTTTACGAAAATAATGTAAAATTTACTTCAACCATGTTTGTATGTATTAAAGAAAAAGATTAGTACATTGTTATGTTCTTACTTATCTTTTCCTCACTCTGACTCCTAAAAAATAGCCTCGGTTCAGGATTAACGTTATCCAATAAAAAAATATTTTTTTTAATAGTACCCGCGATTTTTCATGCTACTTGTTTTTCCATTTCCTTTAAGGAGTGGAATTTATAGGTGACATGCAGAACCTAAGTGTTTGTCATGCGGGCGCCAATAGGAGAATACACTGAGGCGGGAAGTGCAACGGCCGGGCTCCCCGCGCCTGCCGGACCCGGCTGACGCGGCACTACGTCACTGGGCAACGTTACTCAACGATACCAGGAGCTCATGACACATAAGGGTCCGGTAACTCTGCGGGATCAATAACCACAGAATAATCACGCACAGTGGATCGAAATTGAAAACGGTTTACCTAAAACCAAAAAATAGCAAGCCGGACTAAGTTTCAACATTAAGTCCCATTTTTTGACTAAACTGTTTCATCGAGCGACTCGAAAATTGCAGCTGATGGCAGCTGTAGTGCTGAGGATCCGTAATTCCAAATGAAAAAACGGAACCAATTAAGGATCCTTTGCATGTCCGTCCGTCCGTCTGTTAAATCCGATTTAGTAAGGTAATGGTGTAAGTTGAAAATTGATACACAAAAATTTTTTTTATAAAATAGTTTTTTACCTACTTACAAATAACAGGAAAATCCTTTTAAAGTCGACTTTGCTCCGTTACGGTTGGTTTGAAGTATTATAAACTGAGTCACTAAGTTTCTGAGTGCATATTTAGTGCGTGCCAATTTTTAATAGACTGTATAAGCTTTGCGTACAAAACCCTCTGCTCACAAATTGAACACGCACTTGGAATGGTTATTCTAGATCTAGATCTCTACTCTAACGATCTAAACGTATTTTTTCGGTAAAATTGGGCTATTTAGTGAAGTAATACGAAAAATCTCGTTTTCTTCTAACATTCTTGTTACAAGAAAACTTCATATTTTGTTCAGGAATAGCAATGTGCAGGCGAGAAGTTCCCAAAGTTGCGAAACTTTACAAGTGAGAATTTCTCGGTAATTTCTGAGAATGTTCTCGAGAACGAGAATTTATTAATATGGCACGAAGGGCCACAGCACCCAGAAACAGGAGCTCCGCAATAGCTGCTAAAATGTCCAGGTGGACTACGATAGGTGGACGGTGGGAAAGAAGGGCAGTTTAAATAGTCGAGCAAATAATAAAATACGAGTATATATATTATATAGAAAATAGATATATATAGGTCCTGGTACTGGTGCTGAGAACATATCTGTTTGCAAATTTCTCTGAAATGTACACGAAGATTTAATGAGAATTTAAGCAACTTATTGGAAACTTAACACTTATCAACAAAATAATTAACTGTAACAAACTAAAACATGTGCATGTGATCATTTAAACTTTATTGTAAAAACATTTTCTTAATTAAACAATAAGTTTCATGTTGCAAGAATGTTCTAAGAACATTCTCGAGAATGTTTTCGCGTTTTGGGAATGTTCTGCAACTTGCACATTCATTCCTGAATCAGGAATAATGCGTTTTGAGGATCGTTTGTATTGACAACATTTTGATTTACTAGGTAAGATATTATGTACTTAAAAATTGAATATACTTTTAATCCCACTTTTGGTATAAAATTCACGTTTGTGTTGGATCCACTGTGTGACGGAAGCTGTGTGGGTCTAAAGTAATGAAAGAGAAACTAGGCAACGTTCCCTCAAATCAATATACAACCATGAACATTGCACCACCTGCATATTCTGCGTCCCGTGTGATCCCTGGCGAGCCACGTGCCTTGATAACCTTAAAAACTTTTAAAGAAAGGTAATGTAAATTTGTTACTTTCGTGTTTTCATTCAGTATAATTAAAATTTTCTAATATTGAGACTATTTTGTTACTAATTCAGAATGATTTAAAATAACAACGCTGTAGAAGTGAAAGCTTAAACAACTTTTGACTTATCTTAAGCTTATAGTGGGCTGTATAATCTTGATCGATGTTACAACAAAGACAACAACGGTTGAATAATTGCTTGTCTAAGGCAAGTCTAAGTTCTTTGTAATAACACCGTTTATCTCCAGTGACTTAATTTCTCCTTCTTATATTCTTCGCGATAATTTTATTTTATCACACTTGCATGTAAACAGTATCTAAACATACAGGTTAACTTGGCCGCAATGCACCATATAAAACCCTCGACCTTTCTTCTTACCATGAAACCCAAGGTCGGTAAGTAATTTTTTTTTAATTTATAGCACAGCACACAGGTCATGCAAGTTCAAGCAAAGAGTTTACACGCAATTGTAAAATTGTCTTAAAATGTTATTTAAACAGGAATTTTATTGCAATCTCGCTACATGTTACTTAAATACTCATAACAAAACGTCGTTTTTTTTTACACTCCTTCAGGGCTATACGTTAGTATTTGCCCTTAACGTTTCTGAACGAAACATTTGTATAATCTGTGGAGTCCGCCCGCCATCCGCTTAAAAAAAGATCAAGTAATTCGTAATAATAGTTGTGCTGACTTGTGTATTTATTTACTCGCAAATGTGATGAAAAACATTGTATGTTTCACGGGCGGTACGGGAATTACGAACCTCGACTTAGAAAGCCCTCAGTCTTCGACTTCGGGCTTCTACTAGAGCCTCGATCGTAATTCCTTACTTACCGACCTTAATACACAATGTACTAAAACAGTCATGTGATGACGCAGCTCCTCTATTCAAGGCGGTACAAACCGTCTTTGACCGGTAATGGTATTGTTTTTAACACGGCCTCCATTACTGTCAAGTACATAAGAGCCATTTAATCGTTTATCTACTCTCATATCGTAAAGTTCGAATTATAAAATTCAAAACGAATTTATATTGGCATACTTTATAAACACAACACCGAAAAAAAATTAAAAAATCACTTTATAACATTATTTCTCTAACAAAATAATGTTATAAAGTCATTTTTTTACCATTACGATACAAGTTAATCCAAAAAGTTAATGTCACCAACGAGGTTCCATATTTTTTATTTTTTTAGAATGTGGAACTGTGTTTTTTATAATGGAACGCACATGCGGTTCGCGTCATTTTTACAGAATTACAAAAAGTTTTCATTCCAATTTTTACTTGTCTGTGACAGCGCCCGCTTTAACGCATGCGCGGTGATGTGCTAGGTTTTGGCGCCATTCATTGAATACGTTTTGCTGTAGTTACTTTATTAACTTTGATCTTTTATTTAGTAGGTTGAATCGCAATGTATGAGAGTAGATAAAGTAGTGTATGAAACTGCACATAACCAGGTATTAAAACACTCGTGTGAAACTATTAAAAACCTCGCCTAGCGGCTCGGTTCTTAAACACACACTCGTGTTTTAATACCCCTCTTTATGCAACAATTTTATAAACTACTATTATAATACGGTAACAGGTCAAAAAATATATGTTTATTTCCGTTTAGAAATAACACGAAATATATAAAGAAGGCCTAAACAAAAAGACGGAGAGATCTAAACAGTGCCGCTTAGTGTGTCAATATCATTCTTTCGTGCTTACACACACTCGTAGGCTATGAAGTATGGTCTCTGTAGTAGTGTTACTAATACTACCGCACTACTACTTTCACTATACTGCGCTGTTGCGCACCTTATGCACTTCCTGCAGCCTATGCAACCCTGGTGCTCCGTCGTCTGCTGCAATAGTACTTTAACCCCAAGCAGGTAAAGGCAAAGTTTTACAGACTAGGGCGCGTTTTTTGATCCGTAGTTCAGCTCAATTAATATTGAAAATATGTTTAAAAAACCTTGTCAAATTCAAGGTTTTAAAGCCATTACTTTAACGTAAAAAACTATCTCAGAAAACAACAGGTATAAATAAATAATGTTCTATTTAAAGATGTTTGGTTTGGTGGATGATTTTTAGTAGGTATAATACTTTAGTCATCGGTATCTCAGGAACCAATCAAGTTTATTTAGCCATGATAGATATCAATAAAAATCTTTTATAATTATGTGCTTTCAATAAACATACCATACATATTCGAGTGGTTACCGGGATAGAATATTGCCACTCCATTTCTTCCCGTGGATGTCGTAAGAGGCGACTAAGGGAATATAGGCTTGTAGTAATGTTAGGCGATGGGCTTGGAACCTGTCACTAATCTTAGCCTGATTTTGCAAAATGTGGTTACAGAATTATCAACAAGTTTTTAGAGTTGTTGGTAATTCTGTAGCTCTGCCTACCCCACTCTGGGAATGAAGGCGTGAGTTTATGTATGTATGTATGTAATAAACATAATTTCAGATTTTGAGATCTTGTGCTTTTAGCTCTAGGGTAAGAGGGGGATTTCCTAAACGGTAAAAATTGATAGTATCATGACCATGACGATGATTGTTGAGAGCTTTATTTTATAAAATGAAATGTGAGGAGATTACTGGTAAAGTACGTACGTTATAATATGTTGTAAACGGTGTTTTTTTTAGTGTCAACCATTTTGAAAAAATACAATTAAGATTTATAATTGAAAAAAAAAAAAAAAAAACATGTTACTTTTTTCTTGGCATTGAAAACTTTATTTTCGGCATTTCAATTTTCGAATTTCTTAATTGCTTTTTCCTACTCCTGTACTTTTATCTGTCATTTATATAGTCACGAACACTAATATAAGAATATATATTATAATATGTCCGCAGAACATTCCGTAGAAAAGTCTATCTAGTCTATTCCCCTTAACAGCACTTGTGCATTTTTGAGCCAAAACGATATGCCTAGCTGCCAAAGCTTACACCTAGGTTAATTTGACCAATCAAAATACTTCACCAAATTAAACCACCAATCACAATACACATTGACTGTCAATCGGAACGTTAGGTTTTTTTGGTATGTAAACTCTTTTACTAATTTAACTCTTTAAAAAAAACATTTTATTTGGTATCAACCAACCAGAACACAGCTATATTAAAATCTACCAATCAGGTAAAAGAATTCATTTCTCAAATCATTAGGTGTTTTTTAGTCCCTATTTCACAAGTTAAATCGATTGTGCAACTTTTAAAAAAAATATGAATCCTGGCAAGTGCACACCAATTTAAAAACAAAGTTAACCATAGACACATATTTTGTTGTTTTCGAATGTTTCCCGCTCGTTTGTTCTTCTGTGCTTCGTTCGTTCGTATTCTAACCTAGGTATATTAAAGAGTAAAAATCTATAAATAAAATTTGTTAATTTAATTTTGCATTTTATTTGAAACCTAGTCGTAGAAAAAGTATTGTATGCAACGGTGTATAACTAAGTCAAAAAATACTCGTGGCGTCTTGCTTTACGATGTTCGCCTGCGGCTCACATCGTAACCACACCACTCGTCTTTTTTGACCTCTCTTATACAACTGTTGCATAAACTACTATTATATCCCGACTGTCCTAGTATACCGGTAGTATGCCGATTGTACGGTCGGGAGAACGATATTTCCGAATCGCCTATGTTTTTGACCTTCCCGCGGAGAAGTCAGTTTTCACCGCCCAAAGCTTGATGCCACTCTGCACCACTCTGAGTCATTTCGTATAAGCAAATCAAAACCTATTTTCAAAGCGTTCCCATTGCTTTATTGCTAAGCTAAATTAAATATTCTTTTGGTGCCATGGGCGCCCGGGCCGCCAACGTATCGCACCTTCGGTAGAACAAGGGCACAATGACCTATATGACAAGAAGGGCAGTTGTGCCCTTGTCGTACCGCAGGTGCGGTATGTTCAGTCCGGTACTTATCATGGCACCTTGACACTATCTTTGGGGGTTGTGTTTGAAAGTGTTTAGATACACACAGACATATTTTCCATGGATGACTTTCGTGTTCCAAATTTCTAAGCTATATTTTCTGAATACCTTCTTATTCAATCAAGATGAAATTATGCATAAGGACGACAATGCAATATAAGAGCTAATTCAAAGATAGTTTAGCTGTAAAATGCAGCGTAACCTTTACGAGCGGGTGCAACAAGTATTGGTTTTTTGCGGGAAGGCACGGGCTATTTTTAAACTGGATGCACCAGGAGAGCATGAAACTGTGAGGTATAAAAGAAACAAGGAGATCTGGTTTGGAGACAGATGTATATCGAGTGCACCCTGAAACACTACCTCTTGAATTCTGAATTCCTGGTTATAGTCTCGCTTGGAAAGAATGTCTTCAAGATACGATAAGACTTCTGGAATGAGTCAAGTATGATAAGATGCAATTATTAAATTAAATTATTCCTCCCTTCTGCATGTTAATATACTTTTGAATTAACCATTATAATTTTATTTATAACTTTTATGCAGCACCAACTAATATTTAACAGCATTTAATGTTTATACTCGACTGCTTAACAAAAGTAGGGTACCTTTTCTTGCATCTTAATATACTAGACTCATTCCAGACGTTTCACCGTATCTTGAAGACATTATTTTCAAGCGAGACTATAACCAGGGATTCAGAATCAAAGAGGAAGACATTCAGGGCGCACTCAATATATATCTGTCTCCGTTTCCAATAGGTAAAATGTCAGTTATTAAACCATTTATCGGAAAGAGATGACGCTAGGTCTTTCAGTCTGACTAGAACTGACAATGAGTTGCATAATTGAAGCCCGCCCCCTGCAGACAGCACTGCTAAAATGCTGTCGGTCTCTTAAACAAAGCAATGCAACTACATGAAGAGTGCAATGGGGTTTCTTTTTCAGATCCATCCCCAACGTTAGGGCACTTCTCTACAAATAAATGTTTGCTTGCGCGAGTAACTTGTTCAAGTTGAGTTAAATACTACCTACTTTACTCAAATAAACGTTTGATCGTGATCCAATTTAAAACGAAACAAAGAATGATATATTTGTTGTAAAATTCGTATTTATGAAATATAATAAAATAAAAGCATTATTATTTATTAATAATTGCAAAATATTTAGTAAATTAAAAATTAATAAATTATACCACTTCCATATTTCGAATGTTTAAAATCAATAGAATACATTGATTTGAGCAACAAGGCAAATATTTACAAACACTTTCACGGTCTCAGGTAGCTTGCGGCCTACATCAACGAAATATGTCACCCCTCGGCCGTCCTTTAAAAAGGCCGACAGATTTTTGGTTGGTACTCTCACCATACAAGACTTAAAATTAACCTTGTAGCGAGGTTCAAAACACTCAACCCTTAATAACCCTTATGAAAACTCCTGCCCTTAACTCGTGCATACTCTACTAGAGTAATGTAATCAGGACACATGGACGGTTGCGTCGTCGTGAAGCAGGACAGCAAGTAGTTCGATCCGTTTGGTGCGGTGCCGTAAAGGTTTCTCGGGGCAGATATGTTCCTTCTCTTCGCCAGGGTAAACCATCCTTGTACTGCTTAGGACGCGTTGGGGGCATCTCATCGCAAACGTGTTTACTGCGGTTCGGTTTCCTTTTAGTAGGAAGCTGTGCCGGTAGCTCCGCGTTATCAGCAGCATAGAATACGCGCGGTTTGTAGTCGTTGGCTGCATGCATGGCGTCACCTCTGCCGTAACATCTTACAACTATCAAATGGTCACAATCTTCGCATGTAAACAATTACGCACGCAGTTAAAATATTCATATCTCTGCAACAACATCGTAGCGCTACGCCGTAGACACCTCGTGCTACAAATAAAGTAGTTTATCGTGATCTTTATTAGGATACAAACTCATAGATATCTTTTATTTCAAGCAACAAGACTTACACCCTAAACAAACACATACATATATATTTTAGAACTTAAAACTAACACAGAGGCAAGTAATGCAAAAGCAAGCTCTAGAATTTCTAGTTATATGGAGGAGGAACTTGCAGGCTGAAAGTGAAAGTTGTTACCCCGCTCCCCTCAATGAAAGTGAAACTATGAACTTTATGATGCACCGCTTCTGTGTTATGCGTCCCTAGTGGCTCCTGGAGTATTTGCCAAACCTGGTCAATACTGACGCGTTGCGTACTACCCATACCTGCGCTAAGCACTTGCGTGATACCCTAATAAATCTAATGCCTTTAAACAAGCAATTTTTGAATACACTACATAAATTTCGCAAACGGCTCCAACAATTTTCATGAGATTAAATAGATAAATCGATCTAGCTAGGTTTCATTTTAAGAAAACATACTTAAAAAAAAACCGAGCTAAACTCGGTCATCCAGGTACTAAATAATAAATTTTGATAAGGACAAACCACGTTTATAGATAAAAGTCACAATTAAATAAGGAGTTCTTAAAAATTCACAAGGAAATACATATTTTATATAATAATTAATGTTTTATTGTTTGTAATATATCCTGTTCTTCCGATTGCGATCTTAGACTTAGATTGAGTGCCGAAAATATTAAATTTCACTTAATTGTGACGTCAAATTTCTCAAAGTGGTTGCAATTTTCGCCGGATGTGTTGTCAGACTCGTTAGCTCAGGGTGGCTAGTGTGCGAACTCCAATGGACGGAGGCGGGGGATCAAATCCCTGACGAGTCTGACTTTTTGTATTTTTTTATTTTTATAAAAATGGCACCCAAATCTGTTGCTTACAACTATTCTAGAGATATAAAGGGCAATGCAACAACGAATATTATAATAAAATAAAAGGTAAAGAAGTTTTACTTGGGGGTAAATCCCCTATGTTTAAATCAATATATCGATGCCATATAATGAAGACTATAGTAACGAATAAAAAACATTATACTTTTAAAAGCAAACAGGAAACAGCAACTAAGAAGGTATTAAAATAAGTTAAACAATATTTTTATGCTAACATTGAAAAAAAAAGTTATATTTGTATAAGAATTCGACTCGTGAAGAATTCCAACCCCCGTCTCCAATGGTTAGAAATCAGGAAATACGCACCAAAATATGCACTCTTAAAGACTGATAATTGGGATTGTTCATATTTTTTAAATTACTCCCATTTAAAATCCATTTCGAGGAATACGGTTATAAAACTGTTCTGCATTATTAAGTCTTTGAAATATTTATCTATTTCGGACATTTTGACAAAAGTATATTTGACCTTTGTTTGACTTTCGTTTTTGGCTTGAAGCCCTCCTAGGTGTATCTTACGGATTAGGAAAAAACCGCTTGAAATTGTATATTTTATTGCACTATTTAATTACAATCAAATGCCAATCCAAATTTAAAATAATCATGTCATCTATAAAATGTCTGCTAAATATAAAGATATTCAAAGAAAACTAATGGATCAAATACAAAATTAATGAAATTGGCCTCTTAAAATTACATATTCTTTCGAATTAAAATGTAAAAAAAATGATTTATTTTTTTAGGTCTATCCCAATTATTGCGGCTAGAATTGCGATTTTTTCGGGATCTCTGCTTTTATTATAACAACTCTTAGGGTATTGAACAACATAGTGCAAGAGGCGTGACGTTGACCTTCTGTCTTATTAACTAGAAAACAGTAAGCCTAGTTCTTCTTCTTGCGCTTTTTCCTCAACTTTGCTACGCAAACACAAACACAAACTGTCGTGCCGTAGCGGCTGTACAAATAGTTTCTAAAATAATATGTCCTATCCCGTTTATTATCTTCAAAAGCTCATCGTTGGTTTTCTTAAAAGTATACAGCGATTTAATCTCATACGAAAAAATATTAAAATTAGATGAAGGTTTTAGCTGCACAAATCATAATTAATATTGAATTTCCCCTAACAACTAAATTAAATAGAGCGTTTTGAAATTGTAACGGTTACATCGAGCTTTTGTAAGAGATACCGAAATACGTTCACGTAAATTTCACAATAATAAGAATAAGAAATAAATAAATAACAAGTACATTTACAACAACAAGTTTACTTCTGGCAAAACATCTTTAGTAAAACCGTAAGTTTCAGTAAGGCTGATATTAATTTAAAACGACAGGGGTTTAAAGTTGGTAGAGACCTTTAACAAGAGGACAATGTCGGTTATACATTTCTTCCAGAAAAAAAGTCTCTCGAAAATGATGAGATTTCGACCAACGTATTAAAATTCCATACTTTCTAAGCCACACAAGCATTTTTTGTTGTTTATTTAAGAACTAAGACTCGTTGTTTCTTTTTAAATATGGTTTGGTCCATGGTTAATACTTAAGTCATATCATCAAAATAAAATTAACCGAATAAAAATAGCTACGTAGCCGCCTTGGTCTACGGTTTCAGCACTTGTATGATCACATTTAGCGATTTTATTTTGTCTACTGTCAAAAAATATTGTATGTAAATAAACACGTCATCTCAATTCTAATCATACAAGTTATTTTTATTCTTTCGATTTTTAATTTTTTTTTAATCGAAATCGCTTGATTCAACCATAAATACCAAACAAATTGGTCATGCCGTGCTTTTCTTATGAAGATTTTTCAATGCTATATAAATGAAAAAAAGATTGTTCAACGCGCAATAATGTCGTCAATGTATACAATCTGGTTGTTTTAAAAAACTAAAATGCCATCAATGAAAGGTCCACAATAAAATAACGGATTTGATGGTACTTAATGAGAAATAACGACATGGAAATTTAAATTTATAAAACAGATTCAAGTTAAAAACCGGGGTCCGCCTCATGGCTGACCTAGTTCTTCAAGCCATACTTTATTCAGCTTAATCGAATGAACAAAATGCAATGTTAGGACCTCATAATGTCTTCTGAGTTTATTTAATTGATTATCAAGGATAATAATGATCTAGATCTACTCTAGCGCACCGTACTACTAATTTTATAAACTGTATCATAATTCCAAACCTAGAACGTAGGGTACATACAGCTTTTTCATGTTGTATCAGCGGTTTCAGCTAACTATTGACTGACTTTTAGCTGGTTTCACACCGTCTTAGACAGGCAGTGCCCCTGCAATTCAGCTCTTAGAAGCAGGCAGACAGATGTGCTGTAAACTTACTACTACTGACCTTCAGCAGCTTTTTTTAGGGTTCCGTACCTCAAAAGGAAAAAACGGAACCCTTATAGGATCACTTTGTTGTCCGTCTGTCTGTCTGTCAAGACCCTTTATCACGGGAACGCGAGGAGGTATCGAGTTGAAATTAAAACCATATACTCCGGTCTACAGCCCCGTGAAACTGTGAAAAAATCAAGCTCCTACGTTAACGTAAAAAAAAAGATACGGCCGTTTATGCCGCAAAAAACGTGTATTTCGACACTGTCGAGGGAATCAAAATGTATAGGGTATTTCCCGATGACCTAGAACTATGAAATTTCGCAAGTAGCACCGTCTTATACTACAAGTATAGGAAAAAGTCTGAAATTTGTAAATTTTAATTAAATAACCAAAAAATCAGGGTGTTTCATAACTAGCCCAATCTATATCAACACAAAAAAGGCAAACATAGCAAACAAGCATGTAACTACAATCGATGTCAGCCATAATGTTCAGTACCCATAATGCTTAATTCCCATAATATATCGATAGTCCTAAAACATTTTAGTCATAATTGTGTTCGCTATAATCATTAATTTCCTAATTTTGTTAGTTTTGAATATTGTGACACCTAATAAATTAAGTCAAAAGCCGGAGGCGCAAAGGGAGGGCAGCCCTCGCCCGCTGTAAACAAACGCAGGCGGTCAATAAAAAAAACAGGTTTAGGTTAGTTTAGAGTTGTGTCCAGGCGCGTAGCGCCAAACTACGCGGAATAGGGGCTCCGCGAAGCGGAGCCCCGTCGACACTGTCACAGGATGCGTAACGCATATTGATAATTAGAAGCAAGAACGTTACGGCAAGTGAAATTAGGATTCGAAACATTACTGTCAAAATTAAAAAGCCGTAGTTAATCATTAGGCCAAACGATTATTAGGAACAAAAACATTTTTTCAAGAGAAAATATGTCGATAAAAATTATGTCAAGTAATCATTAGGATAAACAATTATAATTACCACAAACATTATGGCAAGTGAAATTAGGATTACTAACGTTATGGGAAGACATAGGGAGCCGTTTTAACATAGATTTTAAAACCAATCCCCAAAATGCTATTTCATTATATTTTTCTTCTGCACAACAGCACAACCAAAACGAACACTATCATAGACAATGTTTTTTCAAATTTTGATGTACAATGCGATAATATTCGTTATTTTTTCATTCACCACTTACAAATATGGACTAAATATGATATTTAATTAAATAATAAAAAAACAACTTTGATTAGATTTACTAACTAATTTATTAAGGTAAGAATTGTTTGTATTAACCAAAATTTCCTATAATGCCCGGTTCAAATTATTCCAGCAAAAGCATTCCAGTAGAAGTACATTGACGAGTTGGTTTTCACGTTTGCGGCGAGAGCGACGTTATAGACGCAATGTACTTGTACTGGAATGCTTTTGCTGGAATAATGTGAACCGGGCATAAGTAATTTCCTACACGAGTTTTGATTCCTAAGGGGCTATTGCCTAACGCAATCGCAATAGCAATCGTCTTCATTTTGAAAATCGAAAGCTTGTCTGAATACAAAATGAGCACACTTGTTCCGCTTTAAAGTCGATTGCGACCGCGTGTGCGTCAGGCAATAGACCAGCTGAACTATTATATATGTACCTACGAATTTGTGCGGAACCCTCGGTGCGCGAGTCTGACTCGCACTTGACCGGTTTATTTCTCTAACTGGTCCCCATTGATGGTGTTTCTGCAGTCTCTGTCATCCAAGTTGCAAGAGTAGCATTAGCGCGCTCAGGCGTGGCACACGCAGCTGCTTGTCCGCCATTTACTCGCCGTCGCGGGTCAAGTTGATGTACTTGGCCTGTGGAATAAAGTTGTAATGGTTATAATGGAAAAGACAAAAATAAACAGTAATTATAGTTTTGCCTAAGTGAAGTAAGTGACACAGGGCACACGAGTGATTGTAAAATGTTCATTACTGCGATGTCGGTTTCAGTTCGTTGCTGATAAATACTCGAAGTACATAAATTGTTCAAATCGATATTTTTTTCTTAATTGCAATATTAACTTTTAAGTAAATGTAAACATAAAAAAGTCCTGAATTTTAACCAATTTTGATTTGGAATAAACATTAAAATTAGAAACTAATAAAAATGAACATTCTAGTATACTGCCGTCCAATCACTAAAAGGCCGTTAAGTAGCATTTTGTTAATTTTGAGTTTTATATATATAGCGCGAAAGATTTTTTTTTCTCTGTCGACTAGTGTAAGCCAATATTTTTTATCATTTATAGATTCAGAGATATGGGGATCCCGTACCCGGCTAAGTAAAGGTTTTTTGCACAGCAACACTTAAAAACAGTTAAGTTACGTCACGACACTCGAACACGTTTAAAGGCAAATAACTTTGTTGATAACAGCTACAACTGATTCTCAGTGCAAACTTAAAACACGGTTACTGCAAATAACTCCACTTTAAAACGGTTATTTTACTCTAGCTGTGATTTACCAATTTATTTTATGCAAGCTTCGTCAGGGGCAACAATTTAAATTATTTAAATTGGTGCCGTACTTATTAGGATAATCGTAAAGATAGGCAGAAGCATGAAGACTCAATAATATTTTACGTTTTCCACAGGCATTGCTGTGTGAGAGGCATCGTGTTAATATTATCGGAGATCATGCAATGTACTATGAACATACCAAAATAGCGAACGATCTGGATATATTTGACATACATAGACGTCTATATCAAAACCTGTCAATCTGTTTGCGTGACGGTTACTTTTCTCGCGCATCACCGCTTTTTGAGACTTATGCAGATCTAGTCCATAATTTACAATTTAGTATCACGAATTATTGTTACTCAGTAGTTAAAAGCATCTTCTTTGCTTATGGTGTTTTAGGGTTGGCCTGATTTTACTTCATCGAAAAACTCCCTTCCTTTTTAAATCTAGCAAATACATTCAACATCAGGTACAAGGGAACACGGTTAAATGACATTTAAAGCCAATCACAAATAATAACATTCTTTTGACATTAACTGTTAATGGATACAAGGTATTTTAAGATATTTGCTCATGTGTTTCGGCCTTCCTTTACTTTAATAGGTGCCCGACTTATTTTTCTTTACAATTCATAGTACATTACTACAGACGCCGGGAAGTAGGTGGTTGCAGGCCGAGTTCATATAGACGGCCGAGCGAAGCGAGGTCGGATAGTTACGAGGCTGGCAACCCCTTTTCACGGCGAGGTATGTATAGTGCTTTTCTCAAACATATGCAATGAAATAAATAAAAACCTCACTCAAAAGACATTTGTGTAATAGGCATTAACGCGGATATTTTCGGTCCGAACCACACAGATACAAAAAAAAAACGATTTTCAGCTATTCAGCCTGTTCATAAAACCAGCTGTCATGGCCATATTAAAATTTAAAAAAAGTTACTTCCCGGCCTAGGCCTTCAATTTTGTATGAAATTCCTTTACAGTTCTCTCGAGTTGTTCCGTCGGGAACGTGGCACTTTGAAGCCTAAAATAACTAACATAACGCCGACATTACATAGCATGTTTGAGAAAAGTATATTACTGCAATGGAATCGGCTTGTTGTCATTAATAGAGAAAAAAGTAGATACTATCCGCCCAATGGAACCCTGACCCACCATAGAACGGAGTCACACTCACTATATAAAACAATTTATGTGACACTTCAAAAGAATTAAATCATAACGTCACTGTGACATAGTTCTATGGTGGGCCAGGTCAGAGTTCCATAGGACTGATAGTCCATTGAAAAAAACCTATTTAATGTCATAGTATCATTCAGTTCCGTGAGTTCTTGGTCCATTTTTATGTATGGTCATTTTGAAACAGTTCATTAGGTGTGTAAGTATGTTGACAGTAGCGTCACAATTGATTTACGAGAATATTATTTATGGTATTAATATAGTGAAATATCACGCGTAATACAGCAAAAGACGAGTCTTAACTCAGGAGAACATCAAGAGAAGACAGGTAAAAAATATGTACGAGTTGGAATGTACATCGGATGTACATGGAATGTATATCGACGCAGGAAATGGTTGTAACTGTACGATTGTTTTTCTATATTCTAATGTGCAAGTTACGAGTATGTCTTGAATGAAAGTGAATGAAAAAACATGCAAATTTTATAATTTTTAAGTACATACATACATACCTTCACGCCTGTAATCCCAGAGTGGGCTAGGCAGAGCTACAGAATTACAACTTGAAAAAAGTTGTTGATAATTCAGTACCCACAATTTGCACAATTAGGCTAAGATGTTTACCAGCGTATTAGTGACAGGTTGCAAGCCCATCGCCTAACAGTACTACAAGCCTATATTCCCTTAGTCGCCTCTTACGACATCCACGGGAAGACATGGAGTGGCACTATTCTAACCCGGCAACCACACGGGATTAATTTAAAGCAAATTTTTAAGTTTAAAGCTTTTTTAGGTTAAAATTAGAACTATTTTCAAGTTGTAATTCTGTAGCTCTGCCAAGCCAACTCTGGGATTACAGGCGTGAAGGTTTGACACTACCATTTATTTGGTGTATTCTTATTAATATAAATAAATAAATAAATAAACACTACGCCAACTACACTTTACACCTACACTGCCTTGCTAAGACAAATGGCGGTATCTCAGACTAAACTCCTATAGCAAGTGCAACCTTATAACTAACCGGTGAGGATTGAATCTGCGTTGGCTATTGAATTTGAGATACCGCCTATTATTAGCTTATGAAGGCAGTACAGCTAGCTACGTTCACTTTCCATTTCAATGCAGCGCTCTCTTAAAGTTATGTTTGCTTGGTAGTATCAGAGCAAATAACTCAGTTTTCTACTATAATATCAAGCTGTATGAAGTACGAGTACAGTATCGATCGCTGATGCACACTAGTAAGAATACACTCGTGTGTGTTCTTGGTCTTGCTTTGGCGAGCCATGCCTCTCTTAGTTGAGTATGCAGTCCTGGTAACATTGCCTACGAACTGTCGGAATCCGAATCCCGTTTAACTCGTATGCTTCTTAATACTTTGCAAATGTTTTTTTTTACGAAGAAGCCTCTTAGACGTTTGTTTAAAGTAATGCCACATCAGCCATGTGGCGTCGTATCGTCCAGAACAAGTAATATCGTTAGTCCACACAGCACTGCTGCAGCTCAGTGCCTCTGTGCCCCTGCTGAATATGCAGATAGACGTCTTGAATTCGATATTAAAGTACGTAACACGAGAGAAACCAAAGCAGGACGTGCGTACGTCCTGCTTTGGCATCGTATCTCCCAAATTAACTATTTGACCGTTTAAACGGTCGCTAGTCAAATTAGGACAGTTTTAAGATTTTATGAAAATCATTTGGTCCGACGTGATTGAAAGTCTTACTGTTAATATTAAAAATAAATTAAAAGGTTTTCTTTGTTATTAACTAAGGAGGAGATCCTTCAACAGATGGCGATCTTAGTTAGCTAAATTAGTACTCTGTCTCGAAGCTACAAGAATAGCAGCTACCAGCAAATACATGAAATCCAACATTGTACTCAAAATAATATATCTGACACGTCTTTAAAGCTAGAGGCATAAAAACGTGTAAGATATTTTAACGCAATATAGGATTTATCAATTTATTTCCTAGTGACTGAACATCAGCAGTTTTCAATGGTAGTTTGAATTATCCTGCTATCCTACTTTCACTCATTGACCTTTATTATTGGGACCAAACCTACAGACAAGGAAATATTCTTAGTAATAAAATAAAAGTTGGTAAGAATGTGAAAAGTTTTATGTTTTTAATATATTAACATCATCCAATGAATGAACAGTTTAAGCTTTACAATGTAGAATGGCCTAAAAAATCACATTTTGCTTTATATTTAAAATGAAACGGATAGGTAAACGAAACGGGTAGGTGAAACTATATACCATTCCCAGAACGTCATCTTCTTTCATTACAGTCCGCCAATAAGCGAGCGATAAAACGATGTACCTAGTCGGTTTCTAAGTTCTGTTACTGAGATTAATTACAATTTAAAAAAAAAATTAAAGCTGTTTTGCATAAACCTGTAAATTAATCAAAACTTTGATTTATAAAGAATAATAATAAAAATAATGTATTCTAAACTATTGCAATTATTTGATGTACGAGCTTGAAGTATTCCCATTTCGGACGATAAAATCATAGTTAAAATCACGCACGACGATGATACTGATAACGGCCCCAACTTTTGTAAGAGTTCCTGTAGAGAGTTCAAATTTGCGTGACATATTGAACAGACTTCTAGCTATAAATTCTTATACGAATGTATTCAAAGCAACTAAAGATCCGCTTGGACACCGGTCAATCTTGATGACTCATTAAATCGACTTTAAGATTTCACATGATTTTGCTGAAATACGAAAACACACCAAATCTCTTGCTTCATAAGTTGGAATTAAGTCATGTTGAGAAATATAATTTTGGTCTCTAAACATATACAGAGATAGGATTTATTATAATACAGGGTGGGCCAAAATTTTTTGCACTTTTAAAACATCGATAAAAATTTAACTTTTCATGTTTTTTTTATATTTTATTTATTTAACCTAGTAACAGATAAATGCAATTTATTTTTGAAAAATAACGTCATCCAGATCTCCTCCGTCTCGTCGTTGCACTCCTGCAGTCGACTACAGAAACACTTTGGAAAACTCGCTGACGCATGCTGCGAGGTATCGCAGCTATCTCATTCTGAATGTTTTGTTTTAACTGGGGTATTGTCATCAGATTATTAAGGTACACTCGACTCTTTAAATATCTCCACTTGAAAACATCGCAAAGTGTTAGGTCCGGGCTCCTTGGCAGCCATGGGAATTGGGATGTCACCTCTGCGAGAAATCAACTTTTTCGGAAACATTTCTTTCACCACCGGTAAACTCATGTTTGACGTATGGCATGTTGTTCCATCTTGTTGCATTCATGTTCTGGTCACCTTCAAATTCATGCAGTGGGTGTAGTTTCAGATCTAGATGTAAAATTCGCCGTAGACTAGTTCTTGGTATTGCTAGAGCTGCTGAACGTTTACGCGTAGATAATTCTGGATCGTTCTCTACAGAAACTTTAACCTGCCGTATGTTCTCATCATTTCTTGTTAAACGTGGACGCCCTGTTTGTTTGATATTCAGTGTCGAACCAGTTTGCTTGAAGTTTTTGACCTAAGATTTAATTAAACTAACACTTGGACACTCACTCACTTGGCGTTATCCTTATTCAATTCTAAGTAGGCGTCGTACAGAAAGATACAAATCGTTGTTTTTATAAAACTGTTTAATACAAAAACCCCGTTGCTTTCCCGTGAAACGCTCCTTTATAAATAAAATTGCACGAAGTGACCTATAGTTTCCCACCAATTTCCCGCCGCTCACTCTGACAGAGTCCGAAAAAATCATTGTTGCTATTTGCAAAAATTTATGGCCCACCCTGTATTATACAAAAAAAGGTCTTTGGTAAACAAAGACTAACTTTTAAGCGATTTCAAAAAATTAAATTTACAGAAAAGTCATGCGTAATTTCATCGATGCCGGCTGTGAATGTTAAAAGATCGTATCGAGAATTGCGGAAACTAAGAAAAATTATTTATTGTTTTTCAAAATGTATATTAATTAAGCTTTTAATTTTTATACATATTGAAATTAAAAAATAAACATAAGTTAGTTTTATTTGCATCAACCTTAGTAACAGAACTTAGTAACCAACTAGGTACGTCCTCTGTGAGCGCTACGCGCGGACTGCGCGTGTTGGAGTATTTATGCTGTATGTAAGTCATTTTAAATGACAAGTATATAACACTTTGGCTACGACTCTTACTACTACTACAAGCAATCAACATTAGTTCGGGGCGTAGGCGTCAAGTCTCGTCAAGTCCAGCTTCATCTTCGGTGTCATGTGCTCCTATTAGACCGGTATCGTAATATTTTAGGTTTTGGAGCAGCCAATTTCCAAACTTGCACTTTTAATTTTTCAATTATATGTTTGGAATGTAAATTTCTTATTTCAACACAGTAAAAAATAGTACAATACCATAGCCTGGAAAGTGAGGGATTGCCTAGTCAGGCGATCCTGTTTTCGCCATGGCATGTATCATGCTTTTCTTAGAAAATGTGAGAAAATGTGAAAACTTGCTCAACTATTGAAGCAAAATAAATTTTATATTTTTACCTGCTTCAAAAACCCTTCCAGCAACCAGTTCCCTATTTCAAATATATTTCAAAGAGTTGAGAGAATATTCGTTTGTATTTTTTTTAACTATTTGTTGATAATGTACAAATGAAAGAACTATGAATGTGTAGATCCAGAAAACATAATTCTTCTACGGTACTCAGATAAAACATGAAATTATCGAAGTCACTGATTTAGACATATATGTATAATAGCTGAATCGGAGCACCCCGAAGCTCGTAAAGGTGAGGGCCTGCGGTCGTAGTACTTGTTATGTTTGTTCTCATTTTAGGTATTTTAATAATTAATAGAGTTGTCCGTTTTTAGAGTTGTTGGTAATTGTGTAGCTCTGCCTACCCCACTCTGGGAATAGAGGCGTGAGTTTATGTATGTATGTAATCATTCATATAATATAAAATTATGATAAGGATCTCAAATTAAACCCAAAGTAATTTTTATTCTATAGGTTTTTTTATTTATTTTACTCCGTAAATCATTTGATTAAATAAGGTATTGTCTTTGGTTATGCCATGCTTGAGAAACGATGACAACCGTTCGAAAGGTTTTCAATGATTTATGAATGAAAAGTTCTTAAATTTGAAGTTTTAGTCAGACATTAAACATCGCAGATTTATGAGGAATTTATTGCCCTTTGAAAAACTAAAAAATGTTAATGTACTTTTTGTATGGTAGAAACTAGCGTAAGCAATAAAATGTACTAGGAAATCATGATCCAAGGAGGTATATTATTAAAGTTACTCTTGTGAAAAAAGGTCTCGTGCTTAGCGAGACTATGCGTAAACTAGCTGAAAACTAGAAATGGTTTGTAATGTCCGTATTCGCTGACAGATGGCGTTATAATTAAAATATTAGTGCCAAGTGGTAAAACTGGGTTCTACGAAAAAATTTATAACTTCGATTACTGCAGGAATGTCCTACTTTAGCACTAAATTTGCATTTATAGTATCTAATTTATTTTGTACAAATCTTGAAAGCTAATTTTTATACTATTTCCCCTTATACAGGGCGAACGATATGAAGTGTTACCAAATTCAAAAGGCTACGATTTTTTTTTGTTGTCTTTAATTATTTATTATTAAGAAAAAAATGAGAAAAAGATATCAAATTTTTAAGATTACTTTATTTTAACTCGATATGACCACCTTCTGCTGTCTATGGCCTTCAGACGGTAGAAAAATGAGTTGCACGCTGCACGAATGTGATCCTGCGGTATGCAATGGCAATTACGTACGATCGCTTTCTTCAATGCATCCATACTGGCATGTTTTCTTCTCCTCACCTTGCTCTCCACAATGGACCAGATAATAGAAGTCCATCGGGTTCGCGTTTGGGGAATTCGAAAGACATTGTGTGGACGAAATAAATTGTGGCACGCGTTGTTCAGCCATTCTTGATTCACACGAGCTTTATAAGCCGGGGCCGAGTCTTGTTGTAATGTCCACGGTCTACTACCGAAATGTTTGCGTGCCCAAGGCTCCAACGCAGCTTCCAAAACATTTTCCCGATAGTAAGTCGCATTTACTTTGACACCAGGCTCGATTTTGTGAATTTGGTAACACTTCATGTCGTTCGCCCTGTAGTTATCAGCTAAAATTTGAAATACATAAGGAGTATAGAGATATTGTTCCCAAAATTATTTTATTTTGGTAGCAACGTTCCCATTCGCAAAATATATCAGATTTTATTTTGTTCAGTAGCTTACTTTGCTGCAGATTCCTTATATTTTTATCACGATTTCCTAATCTGTATTTATCTGAAAAGTTATATCATTTCCACAGAGTTGACAGAGCTCCGCTAGTGCGAAATATAAGGAAAGTTAAGGTTAGTTAAATTTCCGGCCACCACCGAGGCGCTTCTTTTTAGTGCAGACGAGTTTATACAGATGGCGTTAAACATCATTTCTGTGACTATTATCCGTCTAAACTCTGTCATAGTATAAATAGAAAAGTAGCTCGACTCCGGCCCTTTAGGAGATTCTGATAACAATTGCCGCTCGGGCGTCCGGGTTGTCCAAACTTGTTTTTCAATTTAAGTCACCTACTTGGCCATACTTTCTATGATTTATAAGAATATTAATTTTCATAAATTACACAAACTTAAAGTAAGTAAGTATAAATATTGTTAGGTACAGTACCCCAACGAAAATGTTAAGCACTTTAGTGCGTTGTCATAGTAAATTTCAAACAGAACATCAAATGACACACATGACAATGACTATGACATTCACAATGACAAGGTTCTAAGTATGCTCAACATTTTTATTGGGTGACTGTACCTAAGTACCAAATTTAAATTATTTTACTTATATAATTTTATCTGTTGACACTAAATTATATATTTATAGGTATGTGATGGATGTGATATGTAAATTCCTTTTTGACCTTTTGGTAATGCCGCTTTCGCGCAAGTACGCGCACTACCAACAAAACGTAACCGAGCGCAAGGACGCCGCAGCCCCGACTAATGTACACTCGTAGTATCCTGAGATTTAGTATAAAGTGGGAGTTTAGCCCCGCCCACCGCCGCGAGCCGCGCGATGTACCTTTGTTTGAAGACGTTCTACTGTTCTTATACTGTGACTCTGTTTATATATGTCAATCTGATATAAATGCGGGAAAATTATTTCTGCGGGTGCTTAATATGGTACTAGAGCTTACATGAAACTTAATAATAAAACTTAAAAAAATAGTTACGTTGTTGTAAAAACAATATTTAGAGATCGTTTATATATACTTAAATATAGTATAGTGATTTATTGAATAATGACATCATGACTAAACCAAAAATTAAAAACTTTAAAAAAAAAACTACTATATCAAAATAAACTAAACTAAAATATTAAATCTCAAAATATGTGCATATATTAAAGATGCTGGGAGCATTAGTTACATGTTAACATGAAATAATTTTCATAAAATTAAAAACTCTATTAAACTTCATTTTACCTGAAATAATATGCAAAGACATCGTCGTTTATCACCGAGCATATGTCAATTTATCCGGGATTATGAAGTATCCTTTGTACTGTAATAAAAGGGGGGGGGTCGGTATCAAAACGACTGGATTTACAAAATGACCTGTTCTGCATAAGGACTAGATCGCAAAATGACTACAAATGCAGAAAGTCTATTTCTCAAAATGACTTGGTAGCCAAAACGACCAACGAGCAGAAGGTCTTCATCTCTGAATGGCTTAGTATCAAAACGACTAGTTCGAAAAACGAACACCTCGTGGAACGTCTAAATCTTTAAATGCCTTATTAGTAAAACGCCTAGATCGCAGAAGAACTTAATCTCACAACGGCTTAGTAGCAAAAATATTTGTTATCAAAATGGCATAAAAGTTATTAATAGTATCATCGTATCATCGTTTCAATCATTCTCCTCCCATTTTGGCAGTTGTATTCAAAAGGGTCCAGTCAACATCCTTAACCAAAAACGATCCTCCCACATTTACATACATAAAGGTTGGTTACATCGACAGGCGACAGTACAGGCCACTTAAAACTTATCATTACAAGTACCAATGACACTTAATGACAGGTTATATTTACTCTTTGCTTCGCTGCTGATTTACTGCTGAATTTATTTAACGAAAAGACAAATATGGAAATCCACTTATGTTTTAATCATTATGTCACTTACTTTATTTTGGCCAGAAAACAGCAAATGTGAAAACATTCAGAATGCTCATAAATAGACGAATCGGGTCAATTAGTTAAAAATATATTATTAATTTTCTATTTTGATAAGTAGTCGTTTTGATACCAAGAAATAAAGACGTTTCGCGAAAAAGGTCGCTTTGCGATCTAGTCGTTTTACTAATAAGGCATTTAAAGATTTAGACGTTCCACGAGGTGGTCGTTTTTCGAACTAGTCGTTTTGATACTAAGCCATTCAGAGATGAAGACCTTCTGCTCGTAGGTCGTTTTGGCTACCTAGTCATTTTGAGAAATAGACTTTCTGCATTTGTAGTCGTTTTGCGATCTAGTCCTTATGCAGAACAGGTCATTTTGTAAATCCAGTCGTTTTGATACCGACCCCTTTTATTTATTTATCAAATAGTTTTAGTTTTAATTCCGAATTTTTACTTTGTATTTTCATGCAAATCTTTCATTGCCTATTAAAAAACCTCTCTTTACACTAATTTGTTTTACAAGTATGTTAAATAGATACAACAAGAACTGTTTATTCGATTTAATTACTTATCTTAATCAACTCAATAACATTCGTACGAAAACTTTTATGATTGGACAGCTATCCGAAGGAATAAAATCAGAAACACACTGATAGAACATTATCAGGTTAGTATCGAAAAGGTTAACCGGTATTTATGTGAAATGGTATTTGTAACATTCGGCACGGACATTATACAAGGAAACAATTTTTTTTTCAGAGACTCATAGTATAGTTTCACGACTTTACAAAAAATCTCGAAGTACTCGTTTAAATAGGGTTTTTTTACTTTAATGAAACATTGGTATTTGTTGCACCATTTTACTTAACAAATCGAAAGTAGGTAAATAACTTGAACCTAGACGCTAGAATCTGAAGTTGGGGGCCTCTCATGATGACAGTTTATACTGATTTGCAGTGATGATTTTGATTTAATTTCGAGTCCCAGCTGGGAACACAAATGCAATCAAAACCCAGAAGTAGCTCGCATGTCACAAAATTACATGTGGGAGTAAATTTTCATTCTATTTCATTAATGAATACTTTCGCTATAAACATTATGTTGAATAATAAAACCAACTTGTCAAAATTACACGCAATTTGCTTTCCGTTTTGACCGTAACTTGCAAAAAACAATCATGAACTAGTCAGTGGCCCGGTTTCCTGCACTCACGGCAATTTTAACCAGTAAACGAAAACATTCAAGATTAAATAGTTTTAAACGTCATTGAGTACAAAGATCTGAGCTACATGGGTGCGCTGCCTCGCCCGACCCTCTTGGCTTTATTCATACTTGCCATTCAAATATGGGATTAATTACCCGCTTGTGATCGTTTTTGAATCATTTTTGGTCATTATAAACTTGTCTGTAGATTTTCCATATTTCTAGCAAATCAAATTAAAAAAAATACAGAATACAGTACAGTAGTACAGTCAAAGACTTAAAGTGACGCACTTTAGGTCCAAAGTCAATCTGACATCATACACCAATAAGGTGGAGTTTTCTTTAGTTACAACTGACTTGGCATCCCTAATGACATTGACGACTTTATGCATTTTTTTTTGAAATATGTAACAGTTTTGACTTTTGCTAACTAAATAAGCAACCACAATTCTTCCATAAATGTATTTACTCTACTTAAGGTTTTTTATTTTACGCTTAAAATTGAGGTTATCATAATTAAGCTAATAAGCATTCCTAGCAATTTTGTTGTCATATTCCAGGTAATACTTGAGAATACCTTAATGTCCGTTTTTAATTAATATCACTAAACAAGAAAATAATTTTATGTAAAAAAAAAGTGTATTTATGAATACATTATAAATAGTACACATCGAATAAGCTATTAAAATCTAAACACAACGAGATTTCTTCTGTCACCTATGTTGAGTTTTACCCGGAGGATGATGATGATGATGATAAGTGGGGACGCCCAGCCGAAGCAGGCGGGCAGTCGATTCGGTTGCCCGTTCATTCTGCCCTATTCCCCTCAGACGTGCCTCAGGTTACTGGCCCGGCGGCGCTCCCATCCAGCATCGATCCCATCTTCCTGTCTTCCTACAGAACAACAATGCGTCCCGTAAGTTGATGCTTTTGAGATCTTCTGTGGACAAAACGTCCTTTCCGAATGTGTGGTATCTCAGTGACGAGTACATGACACACTCGGCTAGGACGTGTTGACTAGTTTCCTCTTTGCCACAGTGTGGGCATTGAGGGTTCTGTTTAATACCTATTACCGTCAGATGTCTGTTGAGCGGACAGTGTCCAGTCAGAATTCCTGTTAGTATGCTTAGGTTGTACTTACCCAGGTTTAGAAGGTACCTTGTTCTGTTTTTATTAACCCTTCCTATCATGAGTTTGGATTGTCTGCACCCTTGCGTCATCCCCCATGCCTCATTTGTTTTCTTTTCCATTCTTCTGGCGATAACTCCTTTGGTTACCATCTCCGATATTGGTAATACCGGTTCCGGGCCTAGGTACTGTTGGTCCGCACCTGCTCTGGCTAGTTCGTCTGCCTTCTCGTTTCCCACTGCTCCACTGTGTCCTGGCACCCACGCCAGTGTTACATGGGATGTGGTGCCTAGAGTGTTCAGTTCATTCCTACACTCTTGTACTAGAGATGATTTGATCACCGGATTGTCTAGTGCTTTGAGTGCCGCTTGGCTATCTGAGTATATTATAACGTGACTACCCGTTACATTGCTTTTTTCCTTGAGGCTCAGGGCACACTTCATGATGGCGAAGACTTCTGCCTGAAACACACTGGTGGAGCCCCCTAGTGGTATCGTCGTGTGCTCATCTGATTCTTGGCTATATATGCCCGCTCCCGCTCTTTTGGTTGAGGATTTCCATGAACCGTCTGTGAAGCATGTCACTTTGGGTTGTGGTATTTCTCTCTCCCAGCTGTCTCTCTCTCCTATGTGGATTCTGTATTTCTTGTCGAACCTCTTTCTTTTCTTGATTAGGTCATTGTTTACCATGAGCATATCCATGTTTGACATTGACTCTTTCTGTATGCTTGCGTGTCTCTTGTCCATCTCGGACCCGATCCACTCCCTGCTCGCTTTTATTCTATACCACTGTTCTGTGGCTCTCTTCTCCACCTCTATGTGTACCGGGTTCAATCCTAGCATGATCTCCAGGGCTTGTGTAGGTGCTGTTCTCATTGCCCCGGTTGTCATCAGACATGCTAGTCTTTGAACCTTTGTTAATTCTTTGTCTATATCTTTTATCTTTGCTCTGTGCCACCACACGATGGCTCCATAAAGGAGTCTGGGTAGGACCACCGCTCTGTATATCCATTGCGTTATCCTTGGTCTTAGTCCCCATCTCCTTCCTATGGCTTTCCTGCATTGCCACAGGGCTATAGTGGCTCTTCTGCATTGCTCCTTTACATGTGTCTTGTATAGCAGCTTGCTGTCTAGTACTACTCCAAGGTATTTTATTTCCTTGAGTGTTTCTATCTCTTCACCTTTTATTTTTATTGGTGTTAGGACGGGCAGCTTCCTTTTGTTGGTGAAGAGTACTATTTTCGTCTTGGTCGGGTTCAGGTCTAGTCCCCTGTTCTGACACCAATTTAGTACCTGTTTTATCCCTCTTGTCATGACTTCTCTCATTACACTGAGGACTTTTCCCCTCACTAAGAGTACCCCGTCATCCGAATACGCTTGCATGTGTATACCTCTTGTGTTAGTTTCTCTTATGAGCGAGTCTAGTAGGAGACACCATAGGAGTGGTGACAGACAGCCTCCTTGTGGGAATCCACGGCTCGTCTTTATCCTTATTGAGTCTCCCCCCAGTTGTGCTGTGATCGCTCTCTCTTCTAACATGGCCATTATCCATCTCCTGACTGCGGGGTCTATGTCATCCCTCCGTATGCATTTCTTTATTGCACTAAAAGTAGCTCTGTCGAATGCTCCCTCTACGTCGAAGAAGCATCCCAGTGCCAACTCCTTGTCTTCTAATGCTCTTTCTATCCTTGTAGTCAGGTTGTGCAGAGCTGTCTCTGTTGATTTACCTTCCATGTAGGCGTGTTGATGCCCGTGTAAGGGCAGTCTACCGCCTTGCATGCTTGTCCTTATCTGTGTATCTATGATCTTCTCCAATGCCTTCAAAACAAATGATGAGAGGCTTATGCTTCTGAAGGATTTAGCGTCCTTGTAGTTTTTCTTGCCTGGTTTAGGTAAAAATATTACCCTTACCTCGCTCCAGATTTTCGGGATGTGGCCTAGCACCAGACTTCTTTCATAAATTTCTTTCAGATGGTTCCAGATGTATTTCCACCCCTTTTGTAGTAGTGCGGGTATCACTCCATCTGGTCCTGCCGCTTTGTAGGGGGCGAAGGAGTTTATAGCCCATTCCCCCACTTCATCACTTATCTTGAGGTTCATCGTTTCCCCTGCTTCCCTTATCTCGTTATTATTTTTTCCTACTGTAGCCTCATGTAAGTTGTCCTCCCTGCAATCGGGAAAGTGTGTTTTTACCATGTGCTGCAGTACTTCTTTGGGGTCCGTCAGTTCGGTCGATCCTACTATCAGGCTACCCAGTTGGCAGGTTCTCTCGTTCGACAGTACCCTTACTAATCTCGCTGCCTCTGTGTAGCGTTGTATCTCTCCCGTGAATGTTTTCCATCCCTGTGCTCTCAGTTTTTCTCTAGTATTAGTATATTTGTTCCTAATGCTTCTGTATTCGTGCCAGCACTGATCATTGTTCCTTTTCAGAGCTGATCTTAGCGCTTTACGAGATCTCTTCCTCAGTTTCTGTATCTCTTTATTCCACCACGGCTGTCCCTTGTCTCCGTTGCTCGTTTTTTCCGGACACGCCGATAGGTAGGCTTCTGATATGGCCTTGTTCAGATCTTCTGCAGCTCTGTCCAGCTCCTCACTCGTATCTGGTCTTCTATGGCTCGGTGTCCATTTACTCAGTATATCGTTATATTGCTCCCAATCCGTTTTTCTAGGGTTTCTTATTTTCGTTCTTTCCGTGTAGTAGTCCAGGCCGTACAGTAGTCTTCTGTGGTCCGACATACTGTCCTCCCTGTCCACCCTCCAGTCTCTTACATGTTTGCCTATCTCCCCTGAGGTAATTGTTATATCCAATACCTCCTCTCTAGCCCTGGTTACAAAGGTTGGGGTTGTCCCTGTGTTATGTATGTCCAGGTCATTACTTACAATAAATTCTAGTAGTGCTTCCCCCTTCTTGTTGGTGTCGGTGCTCCCCCACACCTCATGATGTGAGTTTGCATCGCAGCCTACAAGAATGGGTGTTTTCTTACCTTTATATCTTATAATCGTTTCCTCCAATTCTCTAGTTGGCGCGTTGCTTTCACCTGGGATGTAGCATGTTGCCATCGCTGCTTTGATTCTCTCTCCACTCCTTGTCACGAGGTTGATTTCTACCACGACTAGGTCTCTGAAACATATGGTCACAAGGCATCCCATATTTCTTAAGTCTCTACTAACATAAATGCATGCCCTAGGTGGTAACTCACCATTTCTTTCGAAGTGTAGGTCACCCCCCAGGCTTCCCAGGCCTGTGACCTGGTTTTTCCATACATACGGTTCTTGCATCAGGACTATATCAATCTTTTCCCTTACTATGTATTGACATAGTTCCGACATTGCGTCCTTACAATGCTGAAGGTTTACTTGACATATTCTTATTTTTTTGTAGTTTGTGTTGTGTGTGTTGTTGTGTAGTGCTGGTTGTTTGTCTGTGTTGTCCATTGCTGGTTGTGTTTATGTGTAGTGTTGCTGCCCCCCGTTTCCCTAGACTGAGGAGCCCCCTTCGGTTTCCATCCGTGGTGGATGGTCATCGATCGGGGCTGCCTCTGCCTGGTTTTCGGGTTGCAGCGCTGGGTCGCCACAACTGCACTTGCAGCTACAGCTCCCCCTCCCACCCGGGGTCTCTGCCTCCGCATCTTTCCTCCGGGGCTGAGCCCTGACCAATCGCGCCCTGATGCGTGTGGCTTGGAAAAATAGCCATTGGCTAGTCTCCGCACCCCACGCATCCTCTACGCTCTTGGGCATCGAGTAACACACCCGGATACCCGTGGCCAGGTTCTCC
Organism: Acleris emargana; assembly: GCA_927399475.2. NCBI lineage: Eukaryota > Metazoa > Arthropoda > Insecta > Lepidoptera > Tortricidae > Acleris > Acleris emargana. The sequence goes on along the minus strand of OV656835.1, from coordinate 9,317,813 downwards.
CGCCCCACCTGCGTCCACTCTTGGAGTTTCAGCTCCCCTTCCCTGTCCCAGTTTTGGGCTCTCAGGTAGAGGAGCGGATCCTCCAGGAGCTCCTCCGGCGGGCCTGGGATCCAGACATTGACCCGGGTGTTGCTCAACATCCGGGCCTGCAGCCTATGCCCCTGAGGCTCCCCCAGGTCCTTCTCAAGAAGCCACTCCCTCGCCTCTGCCGTGGATGGTGTCACAAGGAAAAATCCCTCTGACACCAATCCCGACATGGCGAACTGGAGTTGCCTCCCTCGAATTCCCTGCTCCTTAATCGCCTCCGTAATGAAACGGCTGACAATTCTCCGGACTTCGGTCCCTAGCGACTCATCCAGCGGTACACCGTCCTCGCGGCAGATCGCCACTGCGAGCTCCCGTGTTTCCCTTGCGGTCGCACGGGTGCTCGCGAGCGAGTCACCGCGGTTTGGTCTCTTCGCTGGAGGCCGTGTCGAGGGTCCTTCGTCCGGGTCAGTTGTCTGCCGTTTCAACTTCGGCGCCCTCCCTGGCGGCGGGGGCCTCCCCTTCGCCTGAATGTGGCGAGGGTTTTCTCCCGCCGCCATCGCTAACCTATGCTGGTTCCTCCTGGCCTGTCTAGCCCTCTTTTTCTCTGCCTTGGTCGGTAGTCTGCTGAACTCGCCTCCCTCCGTCGGGGTTGCCGCCGTGGCGGTTCCCTCCTCCGAAGTTGATGGTGGGTTCAGCAAACGCTCCTCGTCGTCCAAGGACAGATTCACCAGCTCACTCCACGGCATCTGCAGGGGTCCCCCTTGCACCTTCTTGTCGGTGCTTGGCATCCCTCCTGCTTCTGCCCCTTCCGCTCCCTTACACTCTGGCGTCTGCGGGGGTCCCCCTTGCACCATCTTGTTGGTGCTCGGCTTCCCTCCCACTTCTGCCTCTTTCGCTCCCTTTCTTTCATCTTTTTTTTTTGTTTGTTTGGCTTCCATACTTGTCCTTCTTAATATTCATCCGACTCGCTCCCCACCCTCCTCGGAGCCCTCCTACTGGGGATGGTTTGACCCATCAGGGATACGAGTCCGATATAGCGCTCCGGGGTGAGCTGTCAAGTGAGCCCGCACGATGTCAAGCCCTCCGTCACCACTACAGCGACTCGGGGCCGTACTCCGCCGGCTACTGACCTCATCACCCCAGAACGCTCGCCCGCGGCCAGAAGACTGTAGACGCGACAGCCGATTGATTCTGACTGGCTGGGCCAGAACCTCCCGTGTGAGATGAATCCCGAGCCAAAGTGGCGTGTTGTTATCCGAGGGTAACTACTCCGACCCTCTTCAAACTCAGCCTACCAGGATCTCGTTCTCCACCCGTACGGGTCCCCGCGCACGGCACAAACACGCGGGTGGCATTTTACCGCCCCCCATCCTTTCCTATTGGATAGGAGGCCCGCTGCGACATGCCACAACATCGCTTGCAGCTGATTGGATAGGAAATTTAGGAGGCGTGGATGGGTGAAAACAGGACGGTCAGGAGTGCGACTGTTGTTTCTGTTCTACTCGTTTAATCCGAGGGAAACCGAGTAGTTGACAGGCAGCAACCTCGGGAAGGAACACAACCAGTCTTGCCTGGGGTATCATAGCAACTGTGAGCTCCACCCTCGGCCGTTAGCCAAACCAACTACCGGACAAGTAGATTGACATAGGGACGGACCCATATCATCTGGCGACCGGTCGCAAACTAACGTTGATTTGGACCCACCCCCGCCCTTTACCCGGAGGAACTTAATATTATGTTTGTAGATAAAACAATGTGTTACTGTACATAGTTAGGCTTAAAAATACTCGTGTGATCTTATTATGAATCTCACCACCACACACGAGTTTTAAGATTTTAAAAGCTTTTAAGAGCCTCATTATGAATCAGTTACGTATAAAAACTACTACGAGTGATAAATATAAGATTAACCTTTAATTAACCTTAGATTAATCTTTGTAATGAGCTCCTAGTAAATTTCGTGTCATCTCTAGTTTTGTCCAGCGAAAACGTCATTGACACGTGTATGATACGCTAAAAATATTTCACCTCACCTCTCGGCTTCCTTCGCGAAAAGCTTATGACAAAAGAACAAAAGTCCACTTTATCCGCCACCTGGATAAAAAAATTGAGTCGTGTTTTAAATCAAATTGAAATAAGTATTTTCAAGCCAACATAATGTTATCAAAATTTAACAAGTAATAAATTTTCCTCTTGATTTTTGGTATTGGTTTATACTTAAATTGTTTATAAAATAATATGACCTGTCCAGGACGATTTGGTAGATACAGCGATGCCACTTATCTCCGAACAGCGCCCCCTTCTACCATTAACTCTTTTCACCAAGCTGTGTGCAAAATGGGACTTATCCGGGAGCAACTGATTTGCCTCTAAGCCCACAGATGGCGCTCACGACTCTTACATTAATAAGTAAAGGAGAGTTTAGTAATTTATCTGTTAGATTTTTTAGTTCTCTTAGCTAAGCAATTCTTTATTGACTATTTATTGAAGAGTGACATTAAAATTTACATAAGTATCTACTTATATATTACAAATTCGCTACTATCAAGACATGGGGAAATTCTTCAACTTTTGCAGGGCTTCGGTGGATCAGTTGATAGGAAGGGCACCTGCGGTGCAGCAGGACCCGGGTTCAAAGCTCGACCTTATCTCTATTTTTTCTCTATAATCCCCAAATGCTTTAATTTTTTTTTTGTGCCAAAATTAGTAACACGCTTTAAATGCTCAATTTACTTACCTATTTGCTTTTAAAAATCCTTTTTTGTGACGTCAACCTTATTCATTGTATAACTTGTTGGGAAAAGCTGGTTTTTGACAATGTATGTTTTTTTATATATACTAAAAAGTAATCAAATAAATAAAAAATAAATTTAAGGAATTACTTTCATTTACCTTATGAAAGCTGTCCAAAATCCAAATAGACAAGCTCTCTTATTAGTACAACTTAGACAGCAAGTTGCCACCAACGTTGTTGTGTGAAAATTAATTGGGAACAAATTGACATTACGACTTATTATTAAATATCATTCGTGATATAGATGAAAGATGTTCAATAAATTGTACTGTTTAGAAGAACGTTTAATTTTTTTAATCGTTAAGACTCAGATTTAATACTGACGTAACGGTTAATTTTATAATAATTACAGAGTCATTAAATACTGGTTAAGTGATGAATTTAGTTTGTTTTCATCTTGTCATGTCAAGATAAAGTAGGTGCATAAGGTAGGGAGCCATGCATAACGTTGTCAGTTTATAAACTACCTTCCATCGAAGTACCACGGCATAGAAAATCTCGAGTTTAGCAAAAATAACATTATATTTTTATTTTAAGTATTAAGAGTCGCGTTATAAGCAATGCGAGCTGGCATAATAGTTCGACGAAGCCGGTCACCCATTTTACAACTTTAATTAAATGTCATCATCATCATCATGTCAGCCGAAAGACGTCCACTGCTTGCACTGGTTAACTAGTACTACTCTTTCTGAACGAATCAAATTAAAGTATAATAGATACAAGTTTTTATTTAATAAAATATGTACATAATATGGCATATTATTTTATATTTTATGAAACCCTTTATAACTTTTTATGTCAGCGATATAATTAAATCTTGGTACCTAAAAATTAATAAAATGATACCCTCAAAAACTTTTTCAATAAACATTCAAGGCTGCTATCGTGAATTTCTACGTATAATTTAGCCGCCATCTTGAATTTATTTATATCTATAATTTAATTATATCTATAATTTAACATCATTTTTGAAGTCTGCACCCCAATAATCTTAGAAAATGACACACATGACGATTTATTCAAAAAACATCACGACCGCTGGCTATCTTGGATTTCAAATTTGACATTATTTTTAAGATCTGCGTCCCAAAAATCAAAGAAAATTACACCCATAATGACTATTTCAAAAAACATCAAACACATTATCGATTCCCTCAAGAACTTGTTAATTTTCTTAGATGGATTTTTAATTGGCCCGCAATTGCCGTTCCTGCCAAGGCATATATAGTGCTTTTCTCAAAAATCGCAAGAAAAAAATTGCAAACAAACAAAAACTTCACATGAAAAAACTATTACTCTTTACCGCCTTTATGTTTATGAAAGGAGAGAAAAAAACAAGCTATTCCAGACACAGATAAAAAAGTTACGTTTCGAATAAAATATGGATGTATATAAGACTTGTGCCCTCGTTTTATTATGGCCGTTTTCACTTTTTAAAAAGTTACAAACTAGATAACAATGAAATTTATATGCAACATTGCGTGCTTGTGTAGCGAGCACGCAATATATATTTTTTTTAATTTGGGAACTGTCTGTAAACTATGTACCTACTTCGCGTCTCAGTATGGAAGGTAAGAAAAATAAGAAGGAAGGAAGTAATGTCAACTTTTCCGGTCATTTTTGAGAAAAAATCTTTATAGGTCTTCGAAGTGTACGATGCACTACATACTGTTTCCCGTGCGTCGTTCTCTCCGAATGATGCCACTCGATAGTGTTCATGCCGACACCGCGTAGGCGTGTATGGCTCTTCACACTCACAAAGCTCTTCTATACGACTGCACTCTACCTTATAAAGCGGCATCCTTGTTGCCACCTTCAAACTCTTGCTAAAGTGCTCAACTTTATAATATAACTTTCAGCATATTTAAACTGGTTCAAAATTAACATTTAAAAATTTACCTGTTTAACAAAACATCCTGTAATAAAAAGGCAGCTTAGTTTAATTAAGTTTATTTAACAATCAATTTAATACTACAATATAAATTGCATTGCATGTCATATTATACGAATTTTCATTGAGATCGTCAAAAGAAACACTCGTCGGTCGAAATTGCCAGTAAAACGGAACGTACTAAAACTGCACATGCGCTGTTCAAACCCCTCAACCCAATTAACAAGGACTAAAAAAATGTTTTATTGATATCCACGTGAGTAAATGAGACGAATGCTTGCAAACCCCATAAGTGTGACAGAGGCCACAGAAAATGTTTCTCTTTTGTTAAAGCACCCCTCTTTGTTGAAGGGTCGTCGACTATCCATCAAATATCGTGATTAATTGTGGATTGTCAGTGGCTATTTGCGGTGCAAATAAGAAAAAAGTGTTTTAAGTCCTAAAGTAAAGGTGCGTTGCTAAAAATTGCCGCAGTAATTGAAAAACCAAAACCTTTTAATCGGTATAACTAGTTTCGTCCTTTATTAGCCTATAAAATACAATGAATGACATGGTATGTTCCGTATGAAAATATTCAAAACATGAAGTAATTATTGTTGTATTCTTTAATAATATTACTTTAGATATTATCTAATTGTTTGTTTGTTTTACTGGTCGGTTCGGCTTGAACTGCCATTTGTAATTAAGCTAAGGGCGTTTGTGCTTTGCTGCGCTGATTTGTGAGGATAATATCTTCATAAAATTGAGCGCAGTTAAGCACAAAGGGCAACAAACAAACGTTTTTAATACTGCTTAGTAGTTAAAGTGTTTTTACATACTATAGAGTATTTTCCAAACACCTTTTTGTTAAAATAAAAAGAATTTTTTTTATAATTTGAATAAAAATTCAAATCTTAAAATATTTTTTTTCTGTTTCGTCAATAGAGTAAATTATAGTATCTTTATCTTATTTTGTTAACAGGAACTATTATAGGAATCCAGTTGCTTTAGCTTATCATCGTCAACGAGCCTAGAGCTTAATTTGGGACGAGAATAACTAGGTCAATACTTACTCTGATTTTTTGGTATTTTTTTTTTTGAGTATGCTAATTACGAAAAAATTTAATGCAAAAAATATTACTAAGTATTTTTTTAAATAATGTTCCAGACCCACCAATGAACAAGCCTTCCACGTCTGCTCTCGCGATGGATTTTGGAGCGTGTTCTGTAAGTACTCGTTAATTAGTCATGCAAAGCAATTACTCGGTTGAGGAATACATTTTCATATTCTTTGCAATTTTATTCTTCCAATGCTGATTTTTCATAAGGATAATTGCATAGTTTTTTTGATCCAATCCACAAATTGCTACACCTTGTAAACTTTTCACACGACTCAAAGCCACATAACCCTGACCTTTTGCATAAGATTTTTTTGCCTAAATAACCAAACGCGCTAAACAAAAACTATACAAAGTAAACATTATTCATGTCTTTAACCAAACGTTTATAGCTGTAGTCGTATTGTTAATTTGGAGAAGTTTAAAAATCTTGAAATAAAAACATAAATTAAAAGTTGTCTAGGTAGCTTACTTGTATTCTTCCTTAGGGCCTATTGTTTGACTCAAAATATATTGATATTAATATATTATTACCTATTGAGGTACCTAGTTATAATCAAACTTATAGGGCCAATACTTATTATTTTTAACTTTTTAAAGGTTTTTTTAGAGACTGTTTTGAGTCGAAGGTTTTTCAATTTTCAATTTTTAAAATTTGCTTGAGTATAATGGTCGAATGATTTATTTTTGTATTCAACTTATATTTAAAAAAGTGGCAATTTGACTTACTGGAAAAAAAAATGCAAAATAAAAAATATTTCAATCTTTACCAGAATAACATCTTTAAAGTTTTGTAACCCTTATATTTCAGATAACGTCGAAAGTCAAATAGTGACGTGTAATGTAAAATTAAGGCACGCTGCTTCACTTCTCTGCTCACGGAGTTTCGGCCGCATGAGAAGAAGTAAAGTAGGTACTTAGGTATTAGTATATTATTTTATTCAGTAAGTATGCAAAAGACTCGCATTATTATTTAGAAAATACGCTCAAATAGGTATCTCTCTCTTGCTCGTAAACTTCCCTTTTCTCACCTCTTCTTATATGCAAAAGGCGGGTAATATTGCAACAGACTGTCAAAAATAAAGTTTTTTTTTTTAAATGAATGTATATTTTTAATTACACATGGTTCTTGTTCCCTCATACAGGCTGAATGATCAAAGTCAGGCCATCCCGACTTTGACAGACGAGGTGTCGTTAGATTTGTCTTAGCGCTACAAATTTTACACGTAACGAAATCAATATTCTTACAGTCGCGATATATCTTTGAGAAAGATATTCTCTTCCAAAAGGGGACACTTTCTACATCATCACACAGTTGCCACTTGATTTACCACTACTCAAGATGAAGACAATTTGATTCCAAATCTGTTACGGTTTAAGTTTAAACTCTTTTTGTTACGTAACAAGCAAAATTTAGAAATTTACTTTAATAAGATACAATGTATTTCTACTATGATGAATTCACGACTTTTTTATAACAGTTACTAACATGGATTTTCTTAAGTTAATTTTTTTACAATACAATGAGGAATGACAACCTTACGCTACTGGTATCCCCAGTTTCACCAAACCAAACTGGCCAGTTATAAATATCCCATTTTGACTTTTTTCGTCAAATTTATTTAAACCTACGTAAACAAAATTTTCGTGTCGCTTTGTATCATGAATTCATGAGGCATCAAACTGTGGAGGGCTGCCGCATTATAAAGGCGCAAAATTATGTCTTAACCCTTAAATTGGCAAAAATAAAAAAGTCGTGAATTCAAAAAATATTTTTTTGATGAGCGTGAATTACCGAAGTGTATTACCCCTCATGTGGCTAATTTAAAAATAAATATTTTTAATTTTAAATGCCTTGTTATGGGCCACCAAATAAATGGCTATTGCCCGTTATTATTGCACTTGTCTTAGGGTTAGACGTACTGTCTGTCGGTGGTTGTGCACATTTTATGTGAGTGCTCGTATGGTATCTGGGCTGGGCAAGAAACCAACCAGAATTATTTTTGTTACGAGTACGATTTGTGTACTAATAGTGGTAAGTTGCACTTATTGCCTAATTCGCCGTGTGGTTGCCGGGTTAGAATAGTGCCACTCCATGTCTTCCCGTGGATGTCGTATGAGGTGACTAAGGGAATAAAGGCTTGTAGTACTGTTAGGCGATGGGCTTGCCACCTGTCACAAATACACTGGGAAACATCTTAGCCTACTTGTGCAAAATGTGGTAACAGAATTATCAAGAAGTTTTAAGACTTGTTGGTAATTCTTTAGCTCTGCCTACCCCACTCTGGGAATGAAGGCGTGAGTTTATGTATGTATGTATGTAAATAAAAATACATTGAAAGTTGCTAAATACTTTACTTTGAGACCGTTAGATCATCAATATAATGACAATAATCGGTAAAACAATGCAAAGTATTCTAAAAGAAAATCACCTTTTATAAACGGTAATGAAACTTGCACCAAGTAACAGTGGGACTATTACTTCGTCAAATATTAAATAGTACATTATTGCCTAGGCAGTGAAGCAGGCAAATTGCGGGCCGAGTATTGGTAAAATACGAAGCCCGTAATTACGGTATTATTTACGGTACGAATTAGGGTACGCCCACACCAATGCTTAAAAAATGGTGACGTTACGGAATCGCAGTGACGCATCGTATGCGTACCGTTTTTATCGCATGGCCTCCACACCGTTGCTTAACGGTGCGTATATTACGGTATGTCAAAAACGACGCCATATTGTTACTATGACCCCGTCTTTTGTTCACGCAACGACACCGTTTTTTAAGCAGCAGTGTGGGGAGCGTGCGTCAAAAACGGTACGCATACGATGCGTCACTGCGATTCCGTACCGTCACCGTTTCTTAAGCATTGATGTGGGCGTACCGTTAAGCGTTTTTAAACAAAAAAAAGCAAATTGTCTATGTCTTCTTTTCCCATCCGAACAAATCGCGTCGTGTCGTTGTTTTGAGTGCAAAGTGTTTAAATAAATAGCGCATTACGATGAAGGGATCACAAACTTCTGTACCTGATGAAAAAATATTAAAGAAAATAAGAAAATTTGAAAAAAAAATGCTATAAATAAAGATTAAAACTTAATGCTAACATGGAAGAAACAGCTTGCACTTCGGAGACTATTGATTTGGAGACCGTTCCTGATTTAGAACTCATCACTGAACCAGGGTCCATTACAGCCCCCCTTCCAACAGTGAAAAAACAGTTATGGTAACAGATACTCAAGCAGCAGGTGTGTTAACTGTCAGTTTCTCAGATCCTTTCCATTAAGAAAGGAAACCTGCAAATTCCTCCTTGTTACCATGTTTATTCTGGATAATTTGGAATCCAAAAAGCATGTTTCTGCTGTATTTTTCGACCTCTCCCGTGCATTCGACTTAGTTGACCATAGCCTAATTGCCGTCAAGCTCGAGCATTACGGGGTACGTGGAATAGCACTGGACATTATGGCTTATTTTTAAGCTAATCGCAGCCAAATAACTGACGTAAATTGTGAGAGGTCCGAACCGAGACTGGTCGGAGACAGGTCTGTACCGCAGGGTTCGAATGTCGGAAACAGTGTCTTTACATGGCGATAATACCGACGAGCTGCGCAAAAATATCAATCACATCATTCTGCTGTGGTTGCAATGGTTTACCGTGAATGGCATGCAAGTTAACATGGAGAAAACCAATCTTATTTATTTTTCACTGAATAATATACCTCAGCCACCTTTAGACATATCAGTTGGTGAAATTCGAGTGTTGGCAATTGGCAAATATGTTAGGAGCAATCCTGATGAGTTTGCACCCAGAAGAAGCTACTCCGCGCGGAGGAAACCAGGACTGGCCGTCCCCGCACACAGACTAAAGAAAACGGGAAAGTCCCTCTCCATAGTAGGTGCCCGCATTTATCTAGGCACAAGGCAGTGTGTCCGCCAAGTTCGAGCAAAAAAAAGCGACACACCGGCCGTGGGTTATATTACACGAACCATTTCGGGCCAATTTCGACCACCCTATAACTCAAAACATATTTTATCTACGCATATGAAATTTAATTTAATTTCTAATTTTACAACTAATAAAATTGCAGATTCAAGAACAAGGATATTGATGGGCTACATCTTATAAACCTAGATCCTAGCCAAATTAAGGCTCAAAAAAGTTCTATTATAGAATATAACCGACTACGTACATTACCATCACGCCAAGTTTGGCAAAACAGAACCACGTTGTTTTGTCACCTCGGTGTTAGTTTTAAGTTTTATATTTTTATGTATGTTAGTCTGTAAGGTATTTGTAACTATGGGCCTCGTTGCCTGAAATAAAATTTCTTATTATTATTATTATTATTATTTAGATATTCATTTAATTTTCTATAAATTAGGTTTTTTACATATTCAAATATAAAGGTAAAATAACAATATCGATACAAAAAATAAACATTATCAAAAAACCTAATCTACGGGTGCCGCCAGCAGCGGGGCAGGGCTCAAGCTACCGGTGGTTAGGGCTGCAGAGAGAGGAACCTCCTCACAATGCGTGCCGTGTCGAGGAGTACTGCCTTCTGTATCTGGCCCTTGATCCAGCCATCTAGCGAGAGTCTCTTGAGGTGTTGGTCGAGACTCTTCGCTATAAGACCGTTTGCCGAAACAACTATCGGGACAGTGATCGTCGAGTCAACATCCCACATGGTGGTCACCTCGTGAGCCAAGTCAAGGTACTTGCTGAGCTTATCCTTCTCGGCCTTCACGAGGTTCTCATCATGCGGGATGGTGACGTCGATGAGCACTGCCCGGCGTTGAGATCGATCTGTCAACACGATGTCAAGTTTATTGGCGACAATAGTCCTGTCTGTGATAACAGATCGATCCCAATAGAGCGTAGCACGACCATTTTCGAGAACTGGCGCCGGTGTGTACTTATAGTACGGCACTTCAGACTCAACAAGACCGTATTGAAGAGCAAGCTGCTGATGAATGATCCTGGCTACGAGGTTATGTCTGTGCAAGTACTCGCCGTTGGCCAAATGCGAACAACCGGAAATTATATGTCTGAGGGATTCGCCGGGACAACGGCACGCTCGACAAATGTCGACCGTGCCATCCCTCAGAATATATTTCCGGTAATTGTTCGTCATTATGACCTCGTCAGCAATTGCACAGGCAAAACCTTCGGTTTCCCCAAAGAGGTCACCAAACCTAGCCAGTTCACGGACGCTAAAAAGTCTACGTTGGGCCTTGTTAGGGCCCGGTAGAAGCGTCCGTGTAGCTCCTTGCTCTTCAATACGTTCTTGCGGTCTTCAGTGTTCAACACTGTTGGTCTACGCCAGTTTTCGTTTGCCAAGGAGAGAGGCGTGAGGCTCCTGTCTACTGCAACCACATCACGATGCATCCCACACTCATTGCCAAGGAAATAATCCCTGAGATTGCACACCTCGCGGTTATGGAGATTCTTAGCATTTAAAATGCCTCGACCTCCACATTTCCTCGGGATGTACAATCGCATGACAGATGAGCGTGGGTGCAACATGCGATGTGATTTGAGCAGTAGACGGACCTTCCTATCCAGGGCATCCAGCTCAGTCTGAGTCCATCTTAGTATGCCAAAGGAGTATGTGAGCAGCGGCATCACCCAGCCATTGAAGGCACGCACCTTATTGCCACCCGACAAAAGACTGTTAAGAACTTTTGTCAAGCGGCAAAAGAAGCGCTCCTTCACTGACTGCTTGACATCGCCGTCCATAATACCCAAAGACTGTGACATACCAATATATTTGTAGGTTTCAACTTCGGAGAGAGATCTGAGGGTCATTGTCTCAGAAAGCTGCAAATTAGATGAATTTACAACTTTCCCTCTTTGAACATGTATGACCGCACACTTATCTACACCGAATTCCATCTTGATCGCACTACTGAACTCTTGTGTGATTTTCAATAGTGCGATAAGATCTTGGCACCCCGATGCAAACAATTTGAGGTCATCCATGAACAATAAGTGAGAAATGACTTCAGCCTCTCTACGAAGTCGATAGCCAAGCCCGGAATCCTTCAGCAAAGAGCTGCGAGGATTCATGGCTAGGCAAAACCACAAAGGACTCAGACTGTCACCCTGGAAGATGCCTCTTTCAATCCTTATCAAGTTAGGCGAATCAGAGGGGATGTCTCGACCACCTGGTTGACGAAGGACTGTGACCCACTGCCTCATACACACACCTAAAAAGGACCTCAAAGTTGTATCAACTTTATACAACTCTAAGATCCTTTCAAGCCATGAGTGAGGCACCGAGTCATAAGCCTTATTATTATTATTATTATACCGCCCTGACTTGGCAAGTTTATCAGTTAACAGAAAACGTGTAAAAAAAATCCAAGATATTGAATGGGCAATGCGCTCTAGCGTGTCAGCTGTACAAGACAGTATACAAAATGACAAAACGAAAAAGCAGACAGTGCCACGCAAGCGTAGAAAAAAGAATAAGATGCTTAGTATAAAGGGTATAGTATAAAGTACATACCTAAGTGGAATGAGACATTTCCTAAAGCAAAAGTGATAAAAAAATAATAAAGAACCTACACCTAACAAAAATAAATGAAATCCCATCAAAAACATAAATGTGAAAGGCTGCCAAGTTCGATACTATGGGAATGCTTCGCCTATAAAAGAAGTGAGATCTGAATAAGTACCAAGTTCCATAAAAATACCTCAAATCATAAATAGTTATAGGAATGCACACTTGATTTCCAGCAGTTTTTAAGGTACATTTTGAATAAGTATCACGTTACATAGAAATACCTAAAATTATAATAGTCAGAGAACACCGATTTTTTTAGCAGTTTCCTGATAACATTTATTATTTTCAGTACTTTTTAATGATGTAACTTGGCAAGTTTTAATAGAAAATTATATACTTGACACATTGCAGTCCAAAGGTGTCGTCGATTCATTGCATTGAAAAGGTGTGTGGTGTGTGAAAACTTGCCAAGTAACATCATTAAAAAGTACTGAAAATAATAAATGTGTACCTGAGTCGGTCTAGGTCTCAAAATCTGACCGCATTTTCAAGCATAAATTAAAGGCCTTTTACTCTATCACGGAGATCTTTGATTGTTGAGTAAATGTGTCGAATAATCGAAGTGCCTAATGACATCATAACTTTAAAATATTATTCACAATTTTAAATTAATCTATTAATCCAATGACATAATGCAATTAAATTCATAGTGAGAGCTTGTTTATATGTTATTGAATCTAATATTATTGTACACCTATACTAATGTAAAACTGACTATGTATGATATTATAAATAAAGAAATCTTATCTTATCTTGTCTTATTATTTTTTTATTGGTTCTTTAAAAAAAGTGGTCATTAACAACAAAACCATGGAATATAATATTAAGTTATGTCTATATAATTTTAAAACTAGTTCCATTAGAGGCTAGAGATCGGTTATTCTAACTACAGGTCCTATGACCCAGTTTGCAAGCCATATTCTGGCTTTATTGAGGGTTACCATATTATCTCATGGTAAAATGGTCGATTTTTTTTTTTTGGGATAATTGAACACACATAGCTCATTTAGTCCATTATGAGAATCTGTCAATTTTATAGAGTAATCAATGTAAGTTAGCGTTCATAAAATGATAAGAGTACTTGTGTACAATTTCAGAAGTTCCAGCAATAGACGACACACTCCCTGAATAGTTTCTTATAGCCCTAGGAGAAGAAGGGAAGATAACTGAAAAGAAAGGAGAAAATATCGGACAAGAGATAGTTGATAGATGGACTAATATAAATAAGACGGGCATACCAAAGGAAAATTGGCCTTAGTTGCTAAACCAATACATGACTCCAGGTAATTTCCCAATATCTGAAGCTTAATTCAGAACTAGTTGCACTTTGTTTGATAACATTGTTAAGCGTCGCGTTGCAGCATTGGTTAACCTTGTTGGAAAAGTTTTGCTCTGCATAGGATCAATGCTAACAGAAATTATGTAGGATAATCTAAATAGTCTCGAACTTATTGAAGGCACTAATGACTCGGCTAAGATTCTGTGAAATATGAACTACATATAATAACATAGTTTGCAAAACACTTTGCCTTGAGCTCTTTGCTAAATCGCAAACATTCCGGCTGACTCTTGTGTCTTTGGTGGAAACTTGGGAGAACGCCTAAAAGCAGCTAAAAAACTCGAAATACATGGATCCTTACATATATGCATACATCCGTAGGCAAGAAACAACCTGTGAAGTTTAATAACATGAATAAATTTCATTTAAACTTGAAAGGCCCGTCTCGGAAGAAATCACAGTACAAGAGGCGGGCCCCGAAACAATCAGCAGTACCAGTCGAATTACCAGAATCAGCAGTACCAGCCGAATTTCCAGAATCAGCAGTGCCAGCTGAATTACCAGAATCGGCAGTACCAGCCGAAATTCTAGAATCAGCAGTAACAGCCGAATTTCCAGAATCAGCTGTACCGGCCGAATTACCAGAATCAGCAGTACCAGCCGATTTTCCAGAATCAGTAGTACCAGCCGAAATTTCCAGAATCGGCAATACCAGCCAAATCGCCAGAATTAGCAGTACCAGCCGAATTACCAGAATCAGCAGTACCAGTCGAATTTCCAGAACCAGCAGTACCAGCCGAATCACCAGAATCAGCAGTACTAGCCAAATTACCAGAATCAGCAGTACCAGCCGAATTTCAGGAATCAGCAGTACCAGTGGAATTTCCAGAATCAGCAGTACTAGCCGAATTTCCAGAATCAGCAGGGCCAGCCGAATTACCAGAATCAGCAGTACCAACCGAATTTCCAGAATCAGCAGTACCAGCCGAATTACCAGAATCAGCAGTACCAGCCGAATTACCAGAATCAGCAGTACCAGCCGAATTTCAGGAATCAGCAGTACCAGTGGAATTTCCAGAATCAGCAGTACTAGCCGAATTTCCAGAATCAGCAGGGCCAGCCGAATTACCAGAATCAGCAGTACCAGCCGAAATTTCCAGAATCAGCAGTACCAGCCGAATTACCAGAATCAGCAGTACCAGCCGAATTACCAGAATCAGCAGTACCAGCCGAATAACCAGAATCAGCAGTACCAGCCGAATTACCAAAATCAGCAGTACCAGCCAAATTACCAGAATCAGCAGTACCAGCCAAATTACCAGAATCAGCAGTACCAGTCAAATTTCCAGAATCAGCAGTACCAGCCTAATTTCTAGAGTTACTATCAACGCCACCCTACTCCGAGGTTCCAGCAGTCGAGATCACGTATCGGGAAGATCAATACCTGTTACCAATTTTTGTTATATCTAAACTTAATGTAGATAACAGATTTATCTTGAACTTTAAAAATCTAAAAGAAAAATACATTCTGATCCAACATTTTTAATTTGAGGACATTCGTACCGTGTTTAAACTGATTGATTACTAAAAATTGCTATATGGCAACCATAGAAAGGAGGCATATTTTTCAGTAAAAAAATCAGAATGCAGTAAAAAGTTCTTAAGATTTGAATTTGACGATATACTTTACCAATTTAACGCTCTACCATTTGGACTATGCACAGCTCCTTATGTTTTCCCAAAATATTTAAACCAGTGGTTTCGTATTTAAGAGAGCAAAACATAATTATATCTATCTATCTTGATGATATAATCAGCTTTAGCGATAACTATACAACCTGTTACAATAATATTTACAAAAATTGTGGATTATAACAAAACTAAGGATTTGTTATTAACAAAAATAAAAGTTGCCTTACGCCGTATTGTAATTATCTAGGATTTATATTTGTCTCTAAAAATATGTCAATATCACTCCCTGAATCAAAAATTTACCTTAACGTGGATATGTTAAATGCATTTTAAAATAAAGACAATGAAAATGAGAGAATTATCCCAACTCTTAGGATTACTAAATTCAGCTTGTCCCGGTGTCAAATATGGACTTTTTTATACAAAATTGTTAGAAAGGCATTTTTTTAAGCGCTTAGGTAAAACATCGATAACTATGATGCCCATATAATATTATGAAGGTCCCAGAAGCCTTTCATACAGAGTTGAGTTGGTGGCATGGTAATCGTTAATCATCATATTACCCTATAAGACAATACAATTTTGCCACGGAGCTCTGCTGTTAACAGATGCTTTTAGGACGGGGTGGGGCGCTGTGCGCGATGATCAAAGATCATCAGGCTTCTGGACAGTAGTTGAACAGATATGTCATGTAAATTTCCTAGAACTAGTTTAGTGAATGATTTGACTAACTGTGAGATACTAATAAGGATAGATAACACCTGCGTGGTGTTTTACCTCAATCGGTTAGGAGGGATACAATATCCTCAATTAAGTATCACACGCGAAATATGGCAGTGGTGTGAGAATAAAGACATATTCTTGTTTGCCTCATACATTAACATGAAAGGAACCATAGAGGCAGATCAGGAGTTGAGATAAGAGACAATAGAATGGGAGTTGTCAGACCAAGCTTTTAGGAAAATAATAAAAACATTTGGAGAACCAGAAATTGACCTTTTCGCCTCACGGGCTAATGCAAAATGGCAATTGTCAGTTGAAAATAGGACGCCTTTCTATGCTTTTTCCACCTTTTAGTATTGTTCTGAAGGTCTTACAAAAAATTAAAAATGATAATGCCTTAGGTATTTTAAGGATACCAAATTGGACCACCCAACCATGATTCCCATTGTTTACTTTACTCCTACAGACAAGCCCAACCATATTCCAACCAAGTGAAACATTATTATCATCCTATTTCAGAGATCACCATCCGTTGCACCAAAATCTTACCCTGGCTGCAGGGCTGCTCTCTGCGAGGCCCTAAATCGGAGAGGTGTGCCTCAATCCTCTATGGAAATTATGGTGTCCCCCTTAGCACCAAGTAGATACTATTAAACAGAACTACTTACACGGGACTTTGTCTGTGGTGGGTTTAAGATTCAACCTTATGAAGGATCAGTACCATTTAAATTATCATTTCAACTGACCGTTTCAACTTGGGAGCTCCCTTCGGCACTCTGAATAGTTTCAGATCAGCCCTATCGTTACTTATAGGTCCCAAAGTAGGCGTGGATGATTCTTTGGAAGTGTATTTAAAGTGAGACCAATCAAGGCTAAATATGACATTAACTAATGAGCCCCTTGACATTGAATTAATTACTAGGAAGCTTGTAACAATTCTAGGTCTCACCACGGGCATAGAATTCAAACTTTGGCATTAATTAAACTCGACAATATCCATTTTTCCGATTTAGGTATTACCAATTACCATTAACATCTTATATAACTAATAATTAAAACATCTAGACAATGTGGTAAACAACCTATACATTAGTTACCGTATTACAATTTAAAAGCAGAAATCCGTCCTGCCAGAATTTTAGTCTCTGATATTAAATTGACTAAACATAATAGAAAGTATATCAAAGATTTAATTGTCACTTACAAGACGCCCTACATTAAAGCTTCTACTCAGACAATAGGTCGTTTGATTAAGAATTTGTTCGGGAAACGGGTTTAGACACAAGTGTGTTTTCTTCACACAGTACCAGGGCTGGTATGACAGTTGACGCTATAAGTAAATGTGCTGGCGGGCATGTTCCTCTGTTTTATAATAGGCCATTATTAGAGGATACTAATAACTTAAGCAATATTGTTTGTTATTCCCTAAGAAATTAACTTTTGTAACTCTGGTATTTCAGATTATGTCGAACGAGAATGAGTGGCGTTTGATCTACGAGAACGCCTAACGTCTCAGTTCAAGAGTCTTGGCGGGTTTTGCAAACTTCTATTTATTCATGGAGTCCTGATCGCACCTTGTCATACTGGATACTGGTATTATCGTCGGTAAATATGCAAAACATTAGTCCGCGTATTCATTATTATAAGGAAAGAATTGCCTAGATTTCTGTCACGCTCCTGTCCCTAACCAGTACAATCCTTATTCTGGCAAAACTTTAGGTATTCCATTGGTTTCGGTGATTATTGACAGCACTGATCGCTTACACAACTTATTTGAAACAAAAAATAAATTTACACCATTTTTCTTGAAAGACTGTGTAGCATATTTTGCTGGCAAATGTTTAGAATCACGCAAAATCTCCAGAAAAATATTTAATTTTCATATTTGAATACCTAATTTTTTTACATCATAATAATTATAATGAAGGTTTTGAACATTTTATTAAATATACAAGGGCCTGAGTACAGCGAAGGCTATTTGCACAACAAAAAGTGACTTAAGATAAGTTGGAGTTACAGACGCCACGAATGTGTGCATCACCTGTCTTTTGGATCCCTTCAAGGGTTTTCAAATGCAACCACAGAACGAAATCTTATGTTTCTTTTTTACGTTTTCGGGCTTCTGTCTGTATCTTTTTTGAGCTACGATAACGCTAAAAATAATTGAACCACACAATATTTTTAGTATGATACTTTATACAGTTAAAATCTTACCTTTTCAGGACAAAATGGAGCTGAAAATTTGTATGGGAGTTTTAAGGTTGAAGTTCAATGCTTTGTTATTATGGCTACTATCCATTGAGACCATTCTGCCCGTGTCGATGCCGGAAGTGACAAATTTTAAAGGTTAAAAAGAGTTTTTTTTTTCATTCGTCTTTTTAAAGAAAATACTCTTTAATTTATTTTTGGAATTACTCAAAAATTTAAGAGAAGACTGTAATTTTGAATGTTTTATAATTGGCATAGACCATAAAATCTAACTCACGGTTTTGACATCCTATTTTGAAAGAATTAGGTAATTTTAAAATACCAATTTCGTTAGTTTTGTATTTAACCTTATATTTTTGTTTTAATACCTTTATTTATTTACCAGACATTTTATGGACGATATGATTATTTTAAATTTTGGATGGCATTTTATAATAAATTACAACAATTAAATGATATCAAATGATAAAAAGTGATTGTAATAGTGTATTAAAATAATACTATATCAAGTGGGTTTTGCGTAACCCGTAAGTTAAACCTAGGAGGGCTTCAAGCCGAAAACGAAAGTCAAACAAAGGTTAAATACACTTTTGTCCAAATATCTTAATAAGATAAATATTTCAAAAACTTAATAATGCAGAACGGTTTTAAAAACCTATTCCTGGAACTGGTTTTCGAATTAGAGTAATTGTAAAAATATGAACAATGCCAATTGCTCGGTCTTTTAAAAATTATAACTTTAAAAATGTTGTTATATTCCTTTCTATACGCATCATTCATTCACAGCTCTTGAGGCTGCTTTCTATTATGTAAATATAGGAACGGGTCAAGACAGGACCCATACGTTCTAGTCACATTACACTTGTTTCGTTAGAGTTCATTTTTTCGATAGTATGTGGAATATCCATTTATCCTCGTAATAATTGTTTTTAAATTTAGAGCACTACTAGACGAGCAAGACCTCTTTTTAGGGTACCGAAGTTAAACGAGACACCAAAAACACTTGATACTACAATACTAATTTGACATAATTTATTAAATATAAATTATTCTGAAAGAGATAAAATTTATTTATTTATATTAAAGAGATAAATATATCACGCACCTCATACATGTAACCTGAAGATATTTATTTACATTATCACATCGAGTAAGGTGATAATAACTCTACTAAACTCTTTAAAAATATTTTGTTTACTTAACTATTAACTTTTAGATTTGGGGAACTATCCAGGAAATATTGAACTCAAAAAGTGACATTTTCACTAGAGTTGCGTATGTATTTAATACTTAAAATGGCGCCATTAACAATAACGGCGAAAAACTAAAACAGAACATAATTCTAATACTAGGGGAATATTTATTTTAAAAAAGCTTTTGAGTATTGACGTGTGACAATTTACAGGGTAACACTGAACTGGTCGTTAACAATACACGATAAGAACCCTTTATGTACCGTTCCAGAATACTTCAAGTATGAATTAGTCTAATTATTTTATTCAAGTGGCCCCTAATACGCTAAAAAGTGTTTTCGTTTTTAAGCAGACTAAATGGCACTGCCCGCTTTATACATTATTATTCATTATTGTTACGTGCCATTATAATTAAAGATAAATTAATTTGTTAGCGACAAACCTACAAGTCCACCTTCCTGCACTGACTCCGTACTATAATTCTGTTCATCGTCTCACTCACGTTTTATAATTATTGTTTGTTTTTCAGTGACACGATGTTACGAACACTGTGCCTTGGACTCGAACCGGGAAGATGTACCGAACGGCCCTGCGGAGAAAGTCAATGTGCACGGGTTGTTCCTAGAAGGTATGTTTTAATTCAGGGATCGAAACGAATGGTACAAAATAAAATGCCGTTGGCAATAAATAAATATCTGTATACGGTCCCGGGGATCAATGAGTGGTTCTTTTTCATTTTTAGGGTGCTGTATTAAATACTAAAACATGGAATCCCTTATAGGATGACTTTGTCCGTCTGTCCCTGTCATGTGATAAATTATTTGAGAGCTCTTGATTTATTATTATTAGTAATGGTGAGTTTTGAGATATTTGGGTGTTAAACGTGAAGCGAGAAGAAAAACACCCTGTACCCCCTCTGTTTCAGAAACTTATTTTCATAAAAATTTGAAAAATTAGCATGCCCTATGGAATTATCTATTCAACACGACTGGGTGTTTTTAGTAACATATTTGCTAATTTATTAATTTATTGACATCAGTCTATGCTACCATTTAATCATAAATAATGAAACTACTATACTTATTTTAAGTACCACGTCAACATTATTATTATGAATGAAAAATGACTTGTCCGTCATTAAACTTAAAATATATGATTTTCCAGGTGCAGCTCGATACAGAAAATCCGGGAAGCTGATACAGAGCTCTGCTGCTGTTAGACTTAAGTAGCAGACTAGCCCGCACGGCGTGTTCTCTGTTCGTAGGCACTTGTCGCTACAAAGCGGACAACCTGGAGTAGGAGATAATCACAAACACAATTAGTATACTTTCTTTAGTTTATAGTCGCTTGTTAATGTCGGTGGATTGTATCGCGTCAACTAACTTGGAAATTTTATGAGTAAATTGGCCTTTGCCTGAGTACGATGATTTTATAATACTTATATATAAAGAATATAATATAATAATTTTATATACTTATATTGTTTTTGGAGTTGTTGGTAATTCTGTAGCTCTGCCTACCCCACTCTGGGAATGAAGGCGTGAAGGTATGTATGTATGTATATATAATGAAGATATAATAAAGAATGGAAACAAGTAAAAGCATTGAATTATTTTGAACGTTGTTTTGCTGTCAACATTGTTTTTAAGTCCTGTATTACTGAACTTAAATATTTTAAATATTCCTACATAATATAATACTGAGGGGTATGCCAAAGCTGATATTAGTTTTCCTCTAGATTTATAGAATCGTGGTTTTATCTCGGCACAAACCAGATAACTCGCAATCATTGTTTTTACATAATCTTCAGAGTAAGGCAAATTCTTTGCTCTTACCAACTGACACACCCTGACAACTCCGGGACGGCAAAAGGAATCGTGAAGTCGATATAAATTATTAACTGATCTGCATTAAATATCATACTCATTTAAGTCACGATCGTTCGAAGCGCCATCTCTCGATGTTCTTGATCTTTATTTTACTGGATCGCTTCTGATTGAACATAAAATAAACAGACTGTTGGTCGGTTATTAGCTTGAGGTGACTACCAATCGAAAAATGGCGTCACTAGCTAAAAGATTCTACTAGTGGCTTCTTTTTCAATATACGAATGGCGTCAAGGACCTGGAAAAAGCCACCTAACTACAATAGGCCTGGCATTGGCATTACTCTCGCATGCACCCACAGAGGTCGGCTAATGTAGCAAATCCAAATCAAACTTCTAACGTCCGGTTCCTATATTTAATCCGCGGACAGATAGGCTTACTTCGGATTAAAATTTGACACACTACGGGGGCATAACACCATTATTACGAGGATAAATGGATATTCCACATACTATCGAAAAAATGAACTCTAACGAAACAAGTGTAATGTGACTAGAACGTATGGGTCCTGTCTTGACCCGTTCCTATATTTACATAATAGAAAGCAGCCTCAAGAGCTGTGAATGAATGATGCGTATAGAAAGGAATATAACAACATTTTTAAAGTTATAATTTTTAAAAGACCGAGCAATTGGCATTGTTCATATTTTTACAATTACTCTAATTCGAAAACCAGTTCCAGGAATAGGTTTTTAAAACCGTTCTGCATTATTAAGTTTTTGAAATATTTATCTTATTAAGATATTTGGACAAAAGTGTATTTAACCTTTGTTTGACTTTCGTTTTCGGCTTGAAGCCCTCCTAGGTTTAACTTACGGGTTACGCAAAACCCACTTGATATAGTATTATTTTAATACACTATTACAATCACTTTTTATCATTTGATATCATTTAATTGTTGTAATTTATTATAAAATGCCATCCAAAATTTAAAATAATCATATCGTCCATAAAATGTCTGGTAAATAAATAAAGGTATTAAAACAAAAATATAAGGTTAAATACAAAACTAACGAAATTGGTATTTTAAAATTACCTAATTCTTTCAAAATAGGATGTCAAAACCGTGAGTTAGATTTTTTGGTCTATGCCAATTATAAAACATTCAAAATTACAGTCTTCTCTTAAATTTTTGAGTAATTCCAAAAATAAATTAAAGAGTATTTTCTTTAAAAAGACGAATGAAAAAAAAAACTCTTTTTAACCTTTAAAATTTGTCACTTCCGGCATCGACACGGGCAGAATGGTCTCAATGGATAGCCTCTATTATGCGTTCAAACCCCCCGTAGGAAATGGCCAGCATTATTACAACCAATTTAACGATGAGAACTTTCTTGTCTGTGGTAGTAGGTAGAATCTGTACTGTAATGTTAATACAGTATAGATTTTTGTAACGTTATGAGTTTAAATTTGGAACAGCTGTCAAAACTCAAGAGGGTGTTACAAAAATACCCGTAAAGCCGAAAGGGGGTTAAATAGTGCCTTACGAGTATAACAAGTCCATTTACAATATTTGAGAACCGTACTATCACTGTAGCAAATAAAACCATTATTTTTTTCATTGATGTGCAAACCCTAATTCAGTAAAATTAAAGAGTAAACTACGCAGAATGTTTATGTACATTTTTACCTAATTCGCGAAACGGTGAAGAGATATAAACAAAATGAACAGAATTCGATTAGATACATATTACAAGTAGAGTGTTGGAAGATTTTAAACTAAGAAACCTAAACTAACACTTACTTTTTCGTAATGAACGTCAAATTTACAGGAACGGCTCAAAGTGAGCTCCGTCTTGCTCAATGCACAACCTCCGATACAGTTTGCGAGCACGACTTAAATTGCTATCTTCATGGCCTACGCATAACATCATATCGTAATATTCTGAGTTAGAAAACATCGTAATTTTGGAAAAAAATATCGAAAAACACGGAACAATTGTAGAATATCGATAAGAAGATTTGAAATTGACAACACTTTTTTTTCATCTTGACGTTTTTTGAAGCCAGTACTTTAAGCATAATGGCATCATAGTATTGAACCTTTGTGGATGAAAAACCGAAAAACCATTAAAGTTGACAATTATTAAAATAGGTAGGTAGGCCTCTCTGTTAAATAATCTATGCTGACTCCGGTTCCCTGACATGACAGCTTACTAGGGTTGACCATATTTTTGACTTTGATAATTTATTACATTTTTTACGGGGTATTTTTAACACGTTGTATACTAGTATTCATAGATATTTAAACAGTTATCTCGAAACGTTAATTAAGTATGTTTTTTTTTATATTAACCGCACGACATTTTGACCTCAAGTGACTTGAGGATAGGGAATTCCTTCGTTTGCCTATGATTAAAAGAAAAACATACGTCTTGACAGAGAACCGAATTTGGAGTTTAAGCATAAATATAACTGTTAAATGTAGATTTACAAGGGACATCCATCCTGGATAGAACGGAATCTTAGGAGGACCTCACAATTGGGCTTTTTGCAAACATTTTGGATGATTTCGAGCGGCAGCTGGACTCCGGCCACCAGGCACGCCGTTATGCCCCCGCAGTACAACACCCATTATGGGCAGTATGGGCAAATGTCAAATTTTAACCCGAGGTAAGCCTTATCTATCCTCGGATTGAATATAGGAACCGGACGTAAATCTGAACCTCTTTATGACAACTTGTTTGTCAAGCAACTGATCACCGGCCAAATGCGCTTGTACAAATAATGTCTACGACTTGGAAGTAATGATTTTAAAACGCGGTCCGAGTGAGACACCCACAACGAGGTGTTTGTCTGACTTTATCTTTAGGCACGAGGAAAAGCTAAAAAATTGGAAATGACTAAGTAGTTACAACACAATTGATAAATTAGGTATATTGTGTAAAGTCGGACACAACAGTTTTAAAATGCATGACGGCGAAAGCTGGTACGGCAGTATTCTGGCACAAGTTTTGATACAAAAAATCCGTAACATATCGTCGCAACACAGTAACTAGACGGCACGGTGCAGTAACAACCCGTAACATTTCCATTCATTCTAATGGTTTTTCTAAAAGACCATCGCCGAATGGAAAAAGTTTCATTAAAATAGATAAGTGAAATTTATTACAGTGTAAACAAACTAAGAGCCGATCCCTTAAATATTTACTTTGTTTGCTATTCGGTTTCGGCTATTAACTTCCGTATAATATTTTGAGGTTGTTTACCTTAAAATTCGCGAGTTGAAAATTGAAATTTCACCAAAGGCATCGATAGGAAAGATTTAAATAATGTCTTATGAACTATGAAGCGAGAAGAAATAAATTCCATACAAAGTACTTAGTATATTTTATGGATTGAGATCCGAATAGGAGGACTTTCACCAGGCTGTTTATTCGATTAAAAGTACTTTATAGCGAATTTAATATGGTAAGTAATATATGGCGAATAAGTAGGTTGAAAAGTTTTAGTCCAGCAGTTATAATATGATTAATAAAATAATAAAAATAAACTTTTTTTAAAAATTGCAACTGCTTGTGCAGTATGAAGCCTATTATAAACGTTAGGTTTGGTGCAAGTGATTAGTACCGACTTACCTGTTTATATCTGCCTACCCAATAAGTAGTTATGACGGGAGAAAACTTAGTCAACCTAACGTGTGCGTATTCAATAGACTTCATACTTTCGATTGGTATGTAATTTGTCTATTAAACAAGAGATTGCATTGATCGATTGTTGAAATATTAAACTTGAAACTTGAGTTTTTTTAGAGTTGTTGGTAATTCTGTAGCTCTGCCTACCCCACTCTGGAAATGAAGGCGTGAAGGTATGTATGTGTATGTATGTAAGTAAACTTGAAAAATTCAGATTTCTATTCACCACATATTACTTGACATATTTGATTTGATATAAATTTAGACTTCATTATTTAAAGCCTTAAACAAAGTAAGCTGAAAAATTAAAGGCATTTTTTCAACGATGAACGATGTTTGCCTCTCATCTCATCTGACCTAGTTTCACCTGCGCATGTGCTAAGATATTATTGATTTAACAACAACGCGTCATAAGTGACTTTTAGTTGAGAAAGGACCTCGCATTTTCTCAATCACGAATTATATTTATTGTATACAGTCACAATCGCCGGCGTGTCATCCTCTTAAATTGTCTGAAACCCCTTTGCGTGCGTCTAGCTCCGCGCTAGCTCGGTCGCGAGCCCGGGCGTCCACGGATCTGTGTGGAGCTCGCACGCCGCTTACACGGAGCCCGAGGAGTACTTCGCTACACTAACGTCAAGCATGGAGGGCAATAATGAGTCGCCGGCTCCGTGGACATTATCTCAACATAATCTGTCGCCAGGTGACATGGTCAGAGAAGACGATGAACTCGACGAATGGTATTATTTGATTGTACGTAAAACGCTCGAGCATACGCTTGCACATTTTTGTGATCTGACGCCTGACGAAAGGCCGGATTTACCTCACTTCCCTTTGAACAAAACTAACATTGTGATTATTGGGATTCTAGGCGAGTACCTAGAACAATATTTAGACTTCAGCAATCCGACTCGTGCTTTGTCGGTGTTGTACTGCGGGGGCATAACGGCGTGCCTGGTGGCCGGAGTCCAGCTGCCGCTCGAAATCATCCAAAATGTTTGCAAAAAGCCCAATTGTGAGGTCCTCCTAAGATTCCGTTCTATCCAGGATGGATGTCCCTTGTAAATCTACATTTAACAGTTATATTTATGCTTAAACTCCAAATTCGGTTCTCTGTCAAGACGTATGTTTTTCTTTTAATCATAGGCAAACGAAGGAATTCCCTATCCTCAAGTCACTTGAGGTCAAAATGTCGTGCGGTTAATATAAAAAAAAACATACTTAATTAACGTTTCGAGATAACTGTTTAAATATCTATGAATACTAGTATACAACGTGTTAAAAATACCCCGTAAAAAATGTAATAAATTATCAAAGTCAAAAATATGGTCAACCCTAGTAAGCTGTCATGTCAGGGAACCGGAGTCAGCATAGATTATTTAACAGAGAGGCCTACCTACCTATTTTAATAATTGTCAACTTTAATGGTTTTTCGGTTTTTCATCCACAAAGGTTCAATACTATGATGCCATTATGCTTAAAGTACTGGCTTCAAAAAACGTCAAGATGAAAAAAAAGTGTTGTCAATTTCAAATCTTCTTATCGATATTCTACAATTGTTCCGTGTTTTTCGATATTTTTTTCCAAAATTACGATGTTTTCTAACTCAGAATATTACGATATGATGTTATGCGTAGGCCATGAAGATAGCAATTTAAGTCGTGCTCGCAAACTGTATCGGAGGTTGTGCATTGAGCAAGACGGAGCTCACTTTGAGCCGTTCCTGTAAATTTGACGTTCATTACGAAAAAGTAAGTGTTAGTTTAGGTTTCTTAGTTTAAAATCTTCCAACACTCTACTTGTAATATGTATCTAATCGAATTCTGTTCATTTTGTTTATATCTCTTCACCGTTTCGCGAATTAGGTAAAAATGTACATAAACATTCTGCGTAGTTTACTCTTTAATTTTACTGAATTAGGGTTTGCACATCAATGAAAAAAATAATGGTTTTATTTTTTTTGGCGGTTAGTCATACAGTGATAGTACGGTTCTCAAATATTGTAAATGGACTTGTTATACTCGTAAGGCACTATTTAACCCCCTTTCGGCTTTACGGGTATTTTTGTAACACCCTCTTGAGTTTTGACAGCTGTTCCAAATTTAAACTCATAACGTTACAAAAATCTATACTGTATTAACATTACAGTACAGATTCTACCTACTACCACAGACAAGAAAGTTCTCATCGTTAAATTGGTTGTAATAATGCTGGCCATTTCCTACGGGGGGTTTGAACGCATAATAGAGGACTTAATAATATGATATGTGTGTAGATAAAACAGTATACAATAAGGTATCTTTCAGCATCTACGTACAAGTTGTTACTGCATCGTTGTGTAAATGTGACTTTGATGCAATTAAATTTAGATATATTTTTAGAAAACTGCTCTTTGAAAGTGTATATGTAAAACTGTATATTCTTTTTAAGTTTAAACATTATGTAGTGAAGTTTTCGTAATGTAATTACGTGGTAAAATGCCCATAAAATTTACAAAAAAATCTTCAGAAAAGATTTAGAACCTATTAAGAATGGAAAAAAGAAGGGTATTTGCACGTAATAAAGTATTAAACCTTATTTGGTTATATAAATAATTAACTATTAACTGTAGTGGTTTCATGTCTTCTCCTTAAACTCACCAGATTTGTTGACTGAAATGGCAGCATACCTGTGATATAATTTAAACTTTTGCTTTGTTTTATTAAAATATGGTAAAAGAGGATACAATTTAATAAATTAATGTATAGAATAAAACAGTCATCAACCGAGGGCTACATTATTTGTGCCGTTTGGGATTGACGCTGTTGCACTCGGGCCTGGGGGCCACGTGCAGAGGGAACTGCTGAAGGAATCTCCAAGGCGGATGACGTTTCGGACAACAAGGCTGCGAATTTAAGTTTAAGTATTAGGTAGGTTAGTTTTGACATTATTTTGATGTATCGGACCGGACCCTTTCAATAATAGTGAATCAATTATGAGTGGAACTTTATTTGTTCACATTTTAACCATGAAGTTTAAAATTTCTAGATGTATTTTAAAATCAAATTTATTAATCAAGAGTTATAAATGGCTGACTGTTTAATCACAATTTTTTCAAAACTACATTGTTCCGATAGACTCGCAGCTAGCGCGGCCTTGACTGGGTCTTTCCCTCTTCCCGATCTGTGCAGTTATTTACTATTTTATCTGGTTGATCAGGTGACCATATTTCTTTCAAGAGGGAAAGATAAAACATATATTTCATACCTATTCCTGAATTGTGACAAGCTACCATCCTGTGGTAGTGGCCTCCTATAGCCATAAAATTAATTGTTTGGGGTGGTGGCGTACCATCTCCTCTAAACCATGAATTAAGACCAATTTGGTCTCATTAGCTCCTATATTTCTTAAACTAGGTTTATAATATATTTAATTTGTAAACCTAACTTATCATTGTTTCTACGACATTAAACGATCATAAAATGGGACTAGATTTGGCGGAGGTGGGTGTAACATAACCTCATATTGGAAAATTTGTAGTTAGTTTCACAACCCAGTTAATGTTGTTGCTAACTCTGTAAATATCTCAAATTGTATTTATTGTTAAGTTATATCGCTTGTATATGTACTTGCCGTATTACGCTGTATCCATAGCAAATAAATAAATCATTAAACTATTGTTTCTTCTTACAAACCTTACCCCTTTCAAATTCACAAAGTAACAATGAACCCTGGAATGAGTAAACTAACAACATGAAACTTTTATAATGAAAAAATCTCTGAAATAGAAATAGGAAGTTAACGATAAACCATCAACTAATAATGAACTATGTCTAATTAAGTAATTTTAGGCTAGAGGCTACAAAAAAGATTTGGTTTTGCTTCTGGGTGCATCGAATTGAGAATTGGTTTTGGAGCTAGGTTGCTCTAGGTTTTTAGCTAGGAGACACTTTGCAAAAGGTCGGGTAGCCACAACATTATGTTATGTATATATGTTTCACTGGTAGAGGCCTCTATTAAAATTTTAATATTTCATACTTGGATGGTCGACTGAAAATGTTGATATATATAAAACTAGCTTTCCACCCGCGACTTCGTCCGCGGAGAATCATTATTTTGGTTATAAGTACGTAAAAAAAGGACAGTTATTTTCAAGTTTCAAATATTTTTTCGCACGGCTATTGAAGATCACTACCATCTAACGATATCTACTATCGACTATTGATTGAGCACTTCTTTGTATACCTTGTTGGTGGTAGTACCTGTTGGGCGCTAAAATAACCTGGCTGCTGTATGAACTAACTCTGGAACAGGCCACGTAAAACTGCCCGTGTGAGTAGCAATCCTCCCTTAAGTCGATGCCCGCCACCTTTAATGACTGACCCTGAGATTTGTTTATGGTTATAGCAAAGCAGACTTTAAGGGGGAATTGCAGTCGCTTAAATTCAAATGCGTAATTAATCAGAGGGTATAAGTGGTATTCGTGGTATGAATACCGATTCACCCCGAGCACATCCGGTAAATACAGTAGCCTCAATAATATTTTTGTGAAGTGCTTTTACCCGCAGTCTTCTCACTCACTCAAGGGAGAGTTTTTTGATATTGAGCCACAGATGTGAGGATTTTAAACATGCTTTAACCTCGTCAGCCCGAGTTCCTCTAGCGACTACAGGAAGAGTGACGAAAATCCCCAGCCAACAACACAGTAACTCCACCTTATCCGATATCTTTAAGGGTCCTACTTAGTGCTTCAACTCCGCTCTTATGTGCCATACTGCTCTCATCCCATACAATAAGTGTACACTCCCGAAGAACTTGGGCCATTTCACTCTGTTTAGAGATATTGCATAGAGGAGTTGCAACTCGGATGAGATTGAGCGGGAGTTTAAAAGCAGCGTGATCTGTTTTACCACCTTCCAGTAGGGTAGCAGCGATGCCAGACGATGCAACAGCTAAGGCAATGCGCCGACCAACTCTTACTTTTGCCAAAAGTAAGTTTATTAAAAATGTTTTGCCGGTGCCCCCAGGTGCATCAAGGAAAAACAATACTCCTAAGCCTAATTCAATGCTGTTTAAAATCTCACTATAGACAGATAGCGGTTCTTCTGTAAGGGAAGTCGTACTGTTAGATACCACTTGCATCAAAGCATTTGTGTCGTAGTTTATTTCCTTCAGATAGTTTACGTTATCCAAAAACTTTTCACGCCTGTTTGGTTGGGGCAAACCATATTTTGGTAGAGCATGCCCTCCTAAAGCAAGAACGGAGTCCTCAATCTGTATCAGGCACTCATTATGTACGTCATCTAACATTTCTTCTGCATTGCAATGTAATTTTTCCTCCGTTTGCCGTCTGATGTCTTCCGATAAATTATCTTTAAACTTTTCCCAGTGACTTAACGGGTCGGAGAGATGACAGAATACTAACATTACCGTAAATAGCTCTCGTAGTTTAAATGGCGAATCACTCAGTGCGGCTTCCTCTAATGTAGTGTCCCAATGTTTATCATCCTCAAGTAAACTTAGTGCTTTGCAGGCAGATTGGAACGTAGGATGGTGAACATCGTTTACAATCTTAAGGTCAGAAAAACATGTCGGGCCTCGGCATTTCTACCAAGTTTCAAGTAAATTTGACCATAAGAGTTTTTTTCCCATACATTCTTTGCAGCCCCCTTTCATCCCTCTAGGGGTTGAATTTTAATAATCGCTGAAATAACAGCGTCATTATTTGCATTGAAGAGCATTTTGACCAAGTTTCAAGTAAATTTGACCATAAAACATTTTTTTCCCATACAAACTTTGCAACCCCCTTTCATCTCTTTAGGGGTTGAATTTTAGTAATCGCTGAAATACGTGTCTCATTATTTGAAATGAAGAGCATTTGTACCAAGTTTCAAGTAAATTGGACAATAAAAATATTTTTTCCAATACAAACTTTGCAACCCCCTTTCACCCTTTGGGGGTTGAATTCCGAAAAATCCCTTCTTAGTGGATCTCTACATCATAAAAAGAAAGTACTGTCCAAGTTTCATATGTATAGCATTAGTAGTTTTGGCTGGGCGATATGATGAGTCACCCGGGACATTGCCTTTTATATATATAGATAGATTTAACAAAGTTGTATTATAGGGGAATTAAGAAGACTAGACACGCTACCATAATATATGGTTTTTATAATTTCTACGGGGTGTTTTGAGAACTAGACGTTAACATTAAGAGATGAAACAAATCTTTCCTTACCGGTTTAGAACCAGTCTTAACTTTCCATCAAGGTTCAGGAGTAATTAAGGTTTTATGGAAACTGTTAAAGAACTTGCGGTACGCATTACTCTCCCTTGGCTGAAACATTTGACTAGTAAGAAAATAAATAACAAATATCGCAGTAAATAATGGCAGTAATCCTACTGTCTTTCCTCTCTGGTCCTTTTTATATCGACTAATCGGGATAGACCAAAATAACTATTACTCACGGTTTTTACATTCTTATTCAATAGAAAAGGTAATTTTAACAAACCAATTTCATTCATTTTGTATTTTACCCAATAATTTCGTTTTAATATCTTTATTTACGAAGCAGACATTTTATTGATGACATGATCATTTTAAATTTGAGATGGCATTTTCTAATGAAAAAATAAAATTCGTATCAAATGATAAAAAAATATTGTAATTGTATTTTAAAACATACCATTGTTATAGTTTTCACCTTACCCGTAAGATACACCTAGGAGGGCTTCAAGCCGAAAACGAAACTCAAAGGTTAAATAAAATTTTGTCGAAATATCCGAAATATATAAATATTTTAAAAACTTTATAATGCAGAACGGCTTTCAAACCATATTCCTTGAAATGGTTTTCGAATTATAAACAATCTTTATTACCATGTACCTAAGGAAACTTTTAGCCTCCAGGAATGATGTAGTAAGTGTCGTGTCATGTGGCCGCTGCTGTTTGGAAAATAATACTAAAGCTTGTCCCAGAAAAAAATGTCGCTCATTATTAGTTGGGATTGTATATCAGGATGAAATCTAAAGAGGTTTGAAAACTATGTTTCCCGTTAGGATGCTCTATAATGTATAAATAAAAAAATAAAAAAACGTTGTCAGTACTAGATGTTCAACGATGTCGTCGGTGCAAGAAAAGTTACACGAATTTATTTT
Source organism: Acleris emargana (assembly GCA_927399475.2). Classification (NCBI taxonomy): domain Eukaryota; kingdom Metazoa; phylum Arthropoda; class Insecta; order Lepidoptera; family Tortricidae; genus Acleris; species Acleris emargana. The sequence goes on along the minus strand of OV656835.1, from coordinate 9,285,684 downwards.
GTACAAATATGTTCAATATAAAGGCATCTCTGTGAAGAAAGTGGCGTCGGAGCTGAAAACGTCTACAAGAACCGTTCAAAGGGTTTTAAAACGGTTCAGGGAGACAGGTGGTATACGGTGACGGCCTGGAAGTGGACGTAAAGTAGGGTTTGTAAACCAGAATATCGAGAAGAAGATTATAACAGCTTTACAGAAAAAACCTACCATCTCTGTACGAGACTTGGCCAAGAAGTTTAAAATCTCGAAATCTACAGTGCAACGAGTGAAGAAAAATTGTTCTATAACAACGTTCAAACAAACTAAAGTGCCCAACAGAAATGCAAAACAGTCAAAAGAGTCTAAAACGAGATCTAGAAAGCTTTATTCAAAATGACTAAGAAAAAATATTGGACTGTTATGGATGACGAAACTTACGGCAAACTTGAATTCAAATGACTTCCAGGACACCACTATTATTCTGGGACGAACTGAAAAGTAGTAAGTGAAGAGTATAGGGTTATCAAAATGGATAAATTTGCAAAGAAAATTCTCGTGTGGCAGGCGATCTGTTCATGTGGCAAACGCAGTACACCATAATTTGCTAATGGAACCATAAATGGTGATGTATACCTGAATGAGTGCCTCAAAAAACGACTGTTGCCATTCATTAAGAGGCATACTTCACCTGTCCTGTTCTGGCCTGATTCGGCCACGTGTCACTACACGAAGGAGCAAATAATGTCGATTTTGTTGAAAAAACTCTCAATCCTCCCAACTGCCCGGAGTCAAGACCCATTGAAAAATATTGGGCTCGTGTGAAACAGAAGCTTATAAAACATAAAAGTAGTGCCACTTCAGTTCAAGACTTCAAGCAGAAGTGGAATGAAGCTTCCAAACTGATCACCGATGACGATGTAGAAACTTTGATGGCAGGGGTCAAGGGAAAATTAAGAAGTTTCTGGATGAACTAATCCTTAACTGGTATTTATGCGTAAATAATAATATTTAAAGGAATATCAAATAAAACGATACTAAAAAATTTGGTGAACTTTAATATTTAATACGGATTTTTTTTAAATTTATAAGCGTATTTTTTACTGGGACAAGCTTTAAGCGAAGTACATAATTATGTTATTGTACCATGGTGTTCTCTAAGTTCAAATATCTGTAAAAGTAGAGATTCCTGGTCATAAAGAATAAAGTTAACGCGTTTATAAATGTTCGTTTGCATATACCTCATACAAATTACAAAATACTGAACTGAATTGGCCTAAATATCACGCGTTTTCAACATAGACGTCGTCAAAACCTGATTTTAACTCTAACTTACTAAAAAGTATAGTCAAATTCATAAGACCGCCTCTTTGCTTTTTAATTTGATTTTATAGAATTAATTAAAATATTATAATGAAATCTTACGAAAGACATTAAAGTGAATATTCGGGCACAATCTCACAAAAAATTACCTATAGTGGTCTATGGAACTTGCTTACTATGTAAACAAACCGCTATATTGAAATTAACTCTGAATGATGAATTTATTAGGGTCGTTCTCAAAAAAGTGGCACCGCCACCTGTCAATAGGTTTCTCTTAGGACTTTTTTTTTATAAAGCGTCATTTTAATAATTGAATTTTCAATACATATTAAAATACACTTTTTAAATAGAGGCCAAATGCTTTGAAATAAATTCAAGGTATTGATAACCATGAAATCCTATTTTGTAACTAAGTTCTGTCGCTCACTTGCAGTGTCCCAACGCAAGGCGCTCGTGTTTGGAGTTAATAAATACGTATAAATTACCAACTTAACTTAGTTCGAGTATTCTTTTTTACTTACATATATGCTCAAGATTTAAAACTACTGTGTCAAATAATAATACTATACTTATACTACGAATTATTTGCAATTTAAGTTTGTCCACGACAGTTTTTGTCGCTCACCTGTCATGCGATAGACGCTACCTAGATGTTAATACTATTTCACCTCACCCGCCTCACCCCGCATAAATCGAGACCTTCAGTCGTCAGCTAAGGCTGTTGCAAGTTGCACGTCGCCAGTGTGCCGTAGTCAAAAATTACGAACACGAAACTTACGCGAGCGGGAGTTTGTAATGGGTAAGTAGTCGCTATTCTGTCTTCCATATTTTGGTAATTGTGTGAACTATTGCATTGGTATTAATTTATATAACGTAAATCATGGTTTATTTTAATGTGTATAAATATACAGTTAATTAACCAAGTACATTTCTTGTATTGACGATATAACTGCCATTTTGTCCATCACCTGTATGTCGTTCACCTGCGTTATATTTTAATTAACTGTTAATTTTATTTATGTCCACATCTTTTCCCAATGATAAACTGGGAGAGAGGCCTTTGCCCAGCAGTGGGACATCATGGGTTCATAATAATAATAATTATTATTTGTTTTAGTCGATGATGGGTAAACCTAAGTCAAAAGGCAAGAAAAAACAAGAATTCTTAGCCAAAAAGAGAGAAAAGGAGAAACTAAGATACCAAAACATTAAGAATAATGCGGAATATCAAAGAAAAAATAAAATAAAATATGAAAGAAGAAAAGCACAAAAAAATTGATTGTTTTGATATGACAGTTTTTTTTAGTATATAAGTAATTTATGTAAGGACAAACGAATTAAAGTAATTTTAATAAAGCACTTGTTGTCCGTTTTAAATGTAGTTTTTCACCCATTGTCGTTCACCTAACATCAATGTCTTTAACCTGCTAGCGGTTACAGTTTAATTTGTACTTATTTGTCGCCAACCTGCACCCATTGTCGTTCACCTGACATGAATGTCTTTCACCTGCCCACCACGTGGTCGTTCACCTGTCTACCACGTAATTTCAAATACATGTATCTCCTAAAATACTAAAATAAATCACTTCCCTCCACGTGATATTGATTATGCGATTATATTTCTAGCGATCCGAATAAAAAAAAAAGCGAAACCGGAATTTTTCTGAAATAATTCAAAATTAATGCAGCGGTGCCACTTTTTTGAGAACGACCCATTAGTGATGGGCAATGCTCCTTTACTTATGTCAAACCATATCGAATAATAAAATACAAAAAGTAAAAAACAAGTAGTAACTTATCTGGAGCAAAATCGGTACTTGAAGATGATACGAGTATATCACCAGTATTTATTATAAAAGGTTCCGTTATATCATCTGTGAGTGTGATCAGCGTGAGTTGGGTATTGTGTAGGGGCCTTAATATATCGCCAACTTTAGCCACAACACTACCCATCATAGACAATTGTAGAATTTAAAAGAAACAAAAACGTCATTCCATCAGGTCCTAATAACCTAACTTATGAAACCATTTAAACTTTTAATGAAATATCCAAGGTATAGTGTATTTCTATGGAACTTGCTAACTATGTAAACAAAAGACTTAACTTTGTTTTGTGACTGTTTCTCCTTGAATTTTCACACCACCTCATTAAACACCATTGAAACCTTAAACTATTAAAACGGTCGTTAATGTAAAATACAAAATCACCAAATACAGGGTGGAAGGGGACGGGGGACCTTCCCGGAACTATAACATTAATTAAGAGGGACACAGTCGATTCGTGATGGTAATAATGATGAATTAACTAATTAAAACAAAAACCAAATTGACTAATTTTTCATTGCGGTGACAACCCTGTTACACCTACCCATTACGACTTGACTATGAAAACTCGGAAACTACGCTTATTTCCGAAAGTTGACGTTGCCATAGTGATAAGGTGATAACTTATAATTCATAGACGTCAAATAATCCCTAAACAAAACGAAATGAAAATGATTTTTATTATTTACAAAATGTATTAACCATTAGTTTACACATTATCATGTTGTTATAAAAATCTCTACAAAAATCTTCAATTACCCTCACATTCGGTTTTCAAATGTCCCTCCGCGGCTTAACACGCTGCAGCCCGTGCCCGAGTATGTCGGTGCACCCTTGACAAAACATGCTCTTCATCATGTTTTCTCCGCAGATCGTTAAAGGCATCAGTTATTCGTCGTCCGCAGTGTCACATTCCGTTTTGTACACACTATCTTTTACAGAGCCCCACGGGAAAAAATCAAGACACGTGAGATCCGGGCTTCTTAGCGGCCAACGGTGCGGCCCAAACCTGCCTATCCAGCGATCCCCAAACTCATTGTTCAATTTCATTCGTACTTCGTGTACAGAATGAGCTGGTGCACCATCTTGTTGGAACCAAGTGACTTGTCTTTCAGCCAGTGGTAATTCGTCCTGATAACTGTCTAACTCGGTGTTCAAAAGAGACATGTATCCGTCTCTGTTTAGAGTTGGAGGCAGAAACACAGGTCCTATGATAGTTTCTCCGTCAATCGCCGCCCAGACGTTAATAGACCAACGATACTGGTGACTCGAGAATCGATAAGCGAAAGGATTCTCCTCGGCATACACATGTTCGTTTCGTCTATTCCATATTCCGTTGCGTGTGAACGAGCTTTCATCACTCCGAATAATATGCCTTATGAAATCTCGCTCTTCTACTATATTTTGTAATAACCATCGGCAGTAGGCTTCGCGGATAGGGCAGTCCCGAGGGAGTAGAGCTTGAACCCTCTGTATTTTGTAAGGGTGAAGGCTGGCACGTTTGAGAATAGTAAGTACTGCAGTATGGGTTATTCTGAAATGTCGACCCGCTACTCTAGAACTCGCTCTCGGATGTCTTCTAAAATAACGCAGCACCCTTTCTTCAAGTCGAGCCGCAATTCGAACCATGCCTCCGCCACGTTGGTCGTTCTGGGCTGTTGCTGGTACAACGGGCTGGTTGTTGGCGATACGATCCAAAGCCCTTAAAATTGTCCTATGCCCAGTTGGATGTGGTGGAGGATATTGTAACACTCCTACCCCTGGCTACATAGAAACGATAAAATATCCTACGTTGTGTAATTAAATTATTGGCCAAATAAAATATGTGATCGTCTAGTTATAAATATACCTATCTAAATTAGGACCCTCTACGTTGTGTAAAATAATATTGTGAAATAAGATAACCCTATATCTATTTCAATTGATAAGCAAGCTAGAAACCACAAATAAACACAGTAAACCACAATCACGTTAATCACGAATAATAAACAATAAATGGAAGTTATTAAATGGGTACGACTCACCAAAGATCTTCTAAGATACCTGCACACTCGGGAATATAACTGGAGTATCGAAAACCCCTGGCTGCCTGCTTGTGGGACCTCCGTGTACCGGAGTTCGTGTTGTTCAAAATTATATATATATATGATTATAAAATAAAGTAATTAGTAGATTACAATACATATAATGTTCCCTACCTAAACCCCTACCTTATTACGAGGTCGGCTACAGCGAGAACCTTTTTGACCCTAGATTCAAATTTACTTTTTTAAGTATTTGTAATAATTAATTGAAAAAGAAGTTAAAATCAAAACGGTCCTCACTTTGGATGGGGTCTGACCTCAATAACACTACCTGCTTCGCTATCCTACTATCCCTATCGCCCCTAATAAAACTACTCTAAAATATAGTATGAATATTTAAGCACGCTCATGCAGTTACGCTACTTGCTCATGCTATGCCCTTAAAACTATGATTCTACGCGTCCCTAATCCGAATTACGCAGCCGCGATTTGTGACGATGACTAAGGAATGTTGTCGGGTTTGTTCAAGATAGTCTGAATATCATTGAGATGAGTATAACAATTACTGTGAGTGACCCCATAACAAAGGATACAATATTGACAAACTTCACACTAAGCACTTAGCCCGGGTCGTAACGTCTGTACCTCAGAACCACTAGTAAAGATTATAAACACCTAAATGACCCAGGTCTTGAGTGAGTACCTAGTGCCTGTGTAGATGTGTGACGTAAACAGTGTGTTAGCTAATGCTAGTTGTTTGAAGTTAAATGGTGGTAATAAAGTGTGACGGCAAAAGATGTATTTCTAGCGTTTGCAGTGGAATTAGACAACCAGAGTCGCAAGGCTTTCAAGCCGCTATCTGGGCTGACCCCACGTGTGCTGCTTGTGAGTGTTTACAATAAATGAATGTTTAGTTTACCACACAAAAATAGTTTTTTGTTATTTTACCTTAGCTCGTCACAAAAATTACACAAGACTTAACTTAATAAAGCGTTATGACACACTCAATAAAATAAAGGTAAAGCAGATTAAAGATAATAAGTGAGATAGAACTGCTTCTCCCTCTATTTTATAAAGCCTGAAATAATGAAGCTTTTAATCAATTAAGCAAGCAAAAATAATAATAATATAATATTTACCTAATCTAATTTATTCACTACACATAATTCTTTCACGCGTACTAACTCTTTTACTATCTTTATATTTAATTATATGAGATTAAATGATACCTAACGAAAACCTTCCCTTAATAACTATTAAGACGTGTTAGAGAAAATACTAACCCTACAAGTAATATTAAAGACACAAAATATTAAAAGAGAACACTCGCCCCTAATACTGAAAGTACATAAAATAAAATATTACTTAGACAAAATCAACAAAATTAGATAGTAACAATAATGTAACTAAACCGAAATACTTATCTCAATAAAACAGAATATTCTAACCACAACTCTTATTGTCTTTAAACTTAAATGTCCACTAATCACAAAATCAAAACACTGAATCTAGATTAAAATAATTGACAAAAGTGAGACCTTGGTTTAGTCGTATGCGCACGTTAAAACTCACGATATCTCAGTTACGCGTCCCGGGGGTAACTAACTAATCTAAAACAACTATGTTTCCTAAATCCCAAATCATCCCTTCCTTTCACAAATGACGCCAACCTAATTAACCAATCAGCGTTAAGTCCGGCCATACATTCTTTTCACACGCAACTTTGAGCACAAAAAATATGCAAGCGCCAAATGGGTGATAAATACTAAACGTTTGTGTCATTTCTTCGTAACAAATAGGCAAAATGTAGACAAAAACACCATTATCTTGGACCTTGTCTCAAGTACCGCACTTAGATTGTGTTTCAACGAATTAGTAGATTTTTACCACAAAAACAGGTCATAAGTTTATGTTGACATATTTAATAAGTGGTGTTCGAGTAATTTTTTACAAAAGTTGTCTCTCTTACATTATATTAAATGTTCATTTTATTTTAATATATTAATGTATAGCGGGTAATATACACGTGTTACAGTCGCCCCTTTGATTTTGAGAAATTTAGTGCTAGTATAGTGTTAAATTTTGAAAAATCAACTATATAATATCTAAACTACATACCTATTGCATGAAAATAAAATTAACTTTCCTACCTTTCTTATTTATACTGTTGAATTTTATTTTATATTTATATATATATATTTTAATTTTACGCTCTGAATAATGTTTATTGATTTCCTACACGACATTCGTGAACATACTTGTTATAATGGCAGTACTTATGACATTTCCATTTTAACCAACATTTATTAGCTTCGGCGACCTGCTGAACATATCCTTTTTATACATACCTACGTACATTACTATCATACATACTTGTATAAAGAACAAACACACATACCTAAACACTTATTAATGTAGTAGTCTCTGATCGTATACTCGTTTAGAGATAAAGACCTCTGGTCAGATATTAAAAACTAATTTGAAAACGGCTGTCCAATAAAAAAAAAGCACAGGAATCGAACCAGCCTGTTACAATCTTAAACATAAATATTGATTATTTATTACTTTTGTAAATAATTTCGGCTTTTTTTTTTAGCCTCTTTTTTTTTTACAACTAAACAATTCACAGTAATCGAAACTGTGTTTCAGACATTTAATAAGTTGTGTTATGTGTTTTATTCTAAGTTGAACATAAAACACATAACACAACATTCTTTTAAAACGACAAATTATCAATAAACTTCAACGCACGTCACGTGACGGTTAAGTTAATCAGAGTTTTTTTTTTAATTTTAGGAACTATTGCGCAATTTTCGTGGTCTTTTAATATAACACCAACAGACTAAAATAATGCACGGAAATCGAATCCGTCACAACACTGCAACGATACCACTATATAATATTTATGTTGTACAAAACCTAAGCCCTTGGCTATCTAAATGTCAATATGGTAACAATTTAATTTGCAACACAAATTGTTGTTTTTTTTTTTAATTTTTAATTTCAAATTTCAACATCTAAAAGAATAGCACAATTTTTAAAAGTAAAAATATGGTAGGTACTTATTTGTGACGCTGATAGAAATATTTACGGTTATCGAAACCGTATTTTTAATACTAGATCTAAATTATGATTAAAATAAAAAAACAGACTTGCGCCCCTAGTCTATTAAATATTAAAAGGTTAAATTAGCTCAAACCAATTTTTTTACGCGGGAGTTCGAACCCACGATTAAGAGCTTCAATAACACTAAGTTCGACTAAAACCACAATCTTTCTTGCAGGAATCGAACCTACAATTGTAACACATTCAATCTCTGATTAAATGCCAAATATTTCATTTATTTTCATTCAATAAGCATCTTCGTAGGAATCGAACCTACGATCTTATAATAACATACAACCAATTGGAAATTATGTTACTTGAATAAAATGTGTCATACATCAAAAACTTATAAGACATTTAACCCACAACACAAATATCTAATAAGTACAGACCTTCCTTTTGTAACAATTCTTACTAGAAATGCTCATTACCGTTATAATTTTCTAACAAGTGATAAAATAATTCTAATTACGCTGTTTAGACTGATAAGACATAGACTAATAATATAACCTTTAAAATCGTAGTAAGTAACCCGAGTTCATTTTAATAAGTATTTGAATAAAACTAACTCAAATTTTAATGACTTAAATTCTGGTCACGCAGCACCAACTGTAACACTCCTACCCCTGGCTACATAGAAACGATAAAATATCCTACGTTGTGTAATTAAATTATTGGCCAAATAAAATATGTGATCGTCTAGTTATAAATATACCTATCTAAATTAGGACCCTCTACGTTGTGTAAAATAATATTGTGAAATAAGATAACCCTATATCTATTTCAATTGATAAGCAAGCTAGAAACCACAAATAAACACAGTAAACCACAATCACGTTAATCACGAATAATAAACAATAAATGGAAGTTATTAAATGGGTACGACTCACCAAAGATCTTCTAAGATACCTGCACACTCGGGAATATAACTGGAGTATCGAAAACCCCTGGCTGCCTGCTTGTGGGACCTCCGTGTACCGGAGTTCGTGTTGTTCAAAATTATATATATATATGATTATAAAATAAAGTAATTAGTAGATTACAATACATATAATGTTCCCTACCTAAACCCCTACCTTATTACGAGGTCGGCTACAGCGAGAACCTTTTTGACCCTAGATTCAAATTTACTTTTTTAAGTATTTGTAATAATTAATTGAAAAAGAAGTTAAAATCAAAACGGTCCTCACTTTGGATGGGGTCTGACCTCAATAACACTACCTGCTTCGCTATCCTACTATCCCTATCGCCCCTAATAAAACTACTCTAAAATATAGTATGAATATTTAAGCACGCTCATGCAGTTACGCTACTTGCTCATGCTATGCCCTTAAAACTATGATTCTACGCGTCCCTAATCCGAATTACGCAGCCGCGATTTGTGACGATGACTAAGGAATGTTGTCGGGTTTGTTCAAGATAGTCTGAATATCATTGAGATGAGTATAACAATTACTGTGAGTGACCCCATAACAAAGGATACAATATTGACAAACTTCACACTAAGCACTTAGCCCGGGTCGTAACGTCTGTACCTCAGAACCACTAGTAAAGATTATAAACACCTAAATGACCCAGGTCTTGAGTGAGTACCTAGTGCCTGTGTAGATGTGTGACGTAAACAGTGTGTTAGCTAATGCTAGTTGTTTGAAGTTAAATGGTGGTAATAAAGTGTGACGGCAAAAGATGTATTTCTAGCGTTTGCAGTGGAATTAGACAACCAGAGTCGCAAGGCTTTCAAGCCGCTATCTGGGCTGACCCCACGTGTGCTGCTTGTGAGTGTTTACAATAAATGAATGTTTAGTTTACCACACAAAAATAGTTTTTTGTTATTTTACCTTAGCTCGTCATAAAAATTACACAAGACTTAACTTAATAAAGCGTTATGACACACTCAATAAAATAAAGGTAAAGCAGATTAAAGATAATAAGTGAGATAGAACTGCTTCTCCCTCTATTTTATAAAGCCTGAAATAATGAAGCTTTTAATCAATTAAGCAAGCAAAAATAATAATAATATAATATTTACCTAATCTAATTTATTCACTACACATAATTCTTTCACGCGTACTAACTCTTTTACTATCTTTATATTTAATTATATGAGATTAAATGATACCTAACGAAAACCTTCCCTTAATAACTATTAAGACGTGTTAGAGAAAATACTAACCCTACAAGTAATATTAAAGACACAAAATATTAAAAGAGAACACTCGCCCCTAATACTGAAAGTACATAAAATAAAATATTACTTAGACAAAATCAACAAAATTAGATAGTAACAATAATGTAACTAAACCGAAATACTTATCTCAATAAAACAGAATATTCTAACCACAACTCTTATTGTCTTTAAACTTAAATGTCCACTAATCACAAAATCAAAACACTGAATCTAGATTAAAATAATTGACAAAAGTGAGACCTTGGTTTAGTCGTATGCGCACGTTAAAACTCACGATATCTCAGTTACGCGTCCCGGGGGTAACTAACTAATCTAAAACAACTATGTTTCCTAAATCCCAAATCATCCCTTCCTTTCACAAATGACGCCAACCTAATTAACCAATCAGCGTTAAGTCCGGCCATACATTCTTTTCACACGCAACTTTGAGCACAAAAAATATGCAAGCGCCAAATGGGTGATAAATACTAAACGTTTGTGTCATTTCTTCGTAACAAATAGGCAAAATGTAGACAAAAACACCATTATCTTGGACCTTGTCTCAAGTACCGCACTTAGATTGTGTTTCAACGAATTAGTAGATTTTTTACCACAAAAACAGGTCATAAGTTTATGTTGACATATTTAATAAGTGGTGTTCGAGTAATTTTTTACAAAAGTTGTCTCTCTTACATTATATTAAATGTTCATTTTATTTTAATATATTAATGTATAGCGGGTAATATACACGTGTTACAATATGTTTCTCGGTATCGACGCAAAGCTTCAGCCGCGTTATTATTGCACGTCGCGTACAATAAAAGCAAATTCAAATAACCACGAGCATTTAGCAAAGGCATTTTTATTTGAAGAAGGACATAGGTAAATTTAATGACATTTTCATTTTAACCTCAAATTCATCGATAGCCCACACAATAACGCAAAGAGGTTCATAAGTTAAGTACATAATCAGTAGTTCTTAATAATGTTTATTTGATAAACGTTTCACATGCACGTTTTGAAGCATGAAAATGAATGAAATATGCCTACTCAGCAGCACAATTTCAATTTATTCGTAAATGATTTTGTTCAACTAGCTAAAACCTATTTATCTATTTAGGGAAATTAAGATACGATGAAAGAAGGTTCTAATTATCATCTTTAATTGTTTATGAAGATTGAGTATACTTCATTGTCTGTCAATGTCGCTATTTAAGAAATGTGTCAAGTTGTGCTTAGGGTCCATTTGCAACGTTAAAAGATGGCGGACGTGTAATTTGTTTTAGACTTTAATTTTTGGGTAATTAGGTGTTCAAAGTTCTTTTCTGATAGTGATTTGTACTTTTTATGCCTTTGTGTCGCACAGTGATTGAAGACTTGGACTTATTTCGTGTATCGGGCATCTTTCTTCTCGTTTCAAGTGGACTCGCAGTGGTGCAGAGGTTAAAACTATCTTAACCTCTGACCTACATACAAATCACCGTACAACGTTGCCCCCAATCTTCCTAGAGAAGATTGGATTGTGTTTTATTGCTATATTGATTTATACTATATATACTTGACACTGGCGAAATCACTTCACGTGGAAACGCCATATCCCCGCGATAGTAGCTGTTCAAGTCGCCGCGGGGGCAAAGAAAGAAGAAGAAGTTGTGCTTAGTAGGCTGTTAGTAGGTCGTTATTATGTTATTTTATTCATAATTTTAGGAAAAAATAAATAAAGTTGTTCAAGATGTACCTACAAAGAGACTCACAAACCCAGCAATATTTCTTACCGCATTGGAAGCAGGTCTAAGTATGCATCCACGACAAAAAAAAAGTAATAATATCCTGTATGAAAATGTTGTTTACAATTAAGTTCACTGACCCAATCATATGTTTAGGGTTGAAACAAGTAGTTTTTTGTGTGAATGTTTAACCGGCTGTAATTTGAAAACGGCTGCTTAAATTCACATAGTTTGTATGGGGGAAATAAAGTGTTAAGGCTAAACTATCTCCCATTATCGGAAAGGTCCACGGTCCTCTTCCACCCTGTATATAACTTTTTCTTGGATATTTCATTAAAAGTTTAAATGTTAGGTTACTAGGACCTGATGGAATGACGTTTTTGTTTCTTTTAAATTCTACAATTGTCTATGATGGGTAGTGTTGTGGCTAAAGTTGGCGATATATTAAGGCCCCTACACAATACCCCACTCACGCTGATCACACTCATAGATGATATAACGGCACCTTTTATAATAAATACTGGTGATAATATCATCTTCAAGTACCGATTTTGCTTCAGATCGTGATTAAACAAATTAGAAATAAGTATTTTATTATTTCAAATGGTTTGACATTAGTAATGGAGCTACCGTTAAGGAGAAACAGTGACAAATCTTTTGTTTACATAGTTAGCAAGTTCCATAGAAATACACTTTATTTGCAAACTAAGCTCCTAGGCTTGCTAGTTTTTGATAAGCTTTTTCTTATAGCAACACTACCGCTAGCGGGCTTCTGCACCAACATCGAGGATCGAATACACCTAGTGCTGTCCTTTTCTCTCGCTTTGGTTATGAATGGAGAAAGAGAGGGACGGAGCCCTTCAATAATTCGGTCAAGCGTGAGCGTGCGTTACGTTTCACTGCTCCTGCGCTTTGACCTATGGACTAAGGCTCGGATCCTTCGATACTTTCGGCTTGTAAATATATATTGTTTCAGGATTTACGGAATATCTTAAGATTAATCTTTTGGATTGTTTAAGATAAGTTTTGATATCTAAATGGTTAAAACAGTGTTCGAGCGTTGCCGACGTATAAGAGTGAAACGAGTTCCGCGTCCATAGTGACGTAGAGGATTAGCCGCATCATCTAGGTTCGCTCTATTCCAGGGTTGCCATCCGTACGAGGTTTCTCGTACAAGTACGAGATTCGGAGGTCCCAGTACGAGGTACGAGCTCATCGCCATCCTCGTACGATATTGTACGAGATTCATAGATAAAAAAAAAAAAATGCATTGTGGATAGAAATTATATTTTGGAACGCATCTTAATCAAAAACGAGATACACTGCTGCTTTCACGAGTTATAAACAGCATTGTACGTCGTTTTGTACTGGAAGATGATTCAGATACAAATATTCCAGAAGATGTTATTTTTGACAATTCAGTGTTTCAGCCGTAGTGTTTCTGTGGATATTATTTTTATTATTGGTAGTTGTATGTAGGTATATTGATTTTTAATTGGTACCAAGATTAAAGTTTCCTAATATATTTTGATTAAGAAAATAAAGTTATTTTTAATACGTCTTACATGCCTTATATAAAACTTTTTTTTTTATTGTGTACGAGGATGTGTTGCCAAAGTACGAGATTTTCGACCATGACGAACAATGCGAACACTGCTGTTTGGCGGTAGGTTAATGGATAAGATGGTGGTAGCGATCCGGACGGACCCTACACAAGGTCCTACTACCCGCAAATACATGAACTTTGGAGTGAAAAGACAAAAACGAATGTAGGGGTTTATTTTGTACAAAAGGTTATACGTATTTTAATAGTACATTATTGCCCAAGCAGTGAAGCAGGCAATTGCAGGCCGAGTATTGGTTTAAACAGATGAGCTTGCGAGTCCGTTTAAAAATACGAAGCCTGCAAGTGCCGTTACTGCCGAGGCATATATATCTATAGTGCTTTTCTCAAAAATCGCAAGAGAAAATTGTGTTTTTAATTGCAAACAAACAAAATCTTCACATGAAAAAACTATTACTCTTTACCGCCTTTATGTTTATGACAAGAAAAAACGCAAGCTTTTTTAGAAAAAAAAACTCAGGCTATTCCAGATACAGAAAAAAGTTACGTTTCGAATAAAATATGGATGTAGGTATAAGACCTGTGCCATGATTTTATTATGGCCGTTTTCACTTTTTAAAAGTTACAAACTAGATAACAATGAAATTGGTATGCAATGATCATTACTAAATTTTCTAATATAGGCCTCTCATTAAACTTTACGAAGTACGAAATTTATATACATGATCACAATACTTTAGAAAAAATAATGAAATCGTTACAAATTTTAATCTTTAACAATTTAAGGTTCACCGATTTTTGACGAAGTAATGAATCTATCTATCTATCTTCTATCTATATATATAAAAATCACTGCCATTTTTCGTTGTAATTTTATAACTCAAGAACGGGCTCACCTATCCAAACCAAATGTTTAGTCTTTGTTCGGACTATTTAGTAGATGGTTTATGTGAAGTTTGCACAAAATCGGTCGAGCGGTTCTTCATTTATCACATTTTTTGTAACAAATGAATTCAATAAATGGCGGATCATTTTGTTAATGGGGATTTTTGTGACATTTTGAAATTTTTTTGAGTGTTGACAGTACAAGCATGTTGTTATGTCATTCATGCGGTCATTTCATTTTGGACGTGCTTTGATTAAAGCAAATTGTCAGCGATAATTATTGCTTTTTGTTTATATTTTTAAACATATCAATGTTGAGTGCATTCATACAAAACGGTGAGTCTTGAATTGTTCAAATGTAGTATGTACATGTGTGCGTGTACTTTTCTTAGTTTTTAGGGTTCCGTACCTCAAAAGGAAAAAACGGAACCCTTATAGGATCACTTTGTTGTCCGTCTGTCTGTCTGTCAAGACCCTTTATCACGGGAACGAGAGGAGGTATCGAGTTGAAATTAAAACCATATACTCCGGTCTACAGCCCCGTGAAACTGTGAAAAAATCAAGCTCCTACGTTAACGTAAAAAAAAAGATACGGCCGTTTATGCCGCAAAAAACGTGTATTTCGACACTGTCGAGGGAATCAAAATGTATAGGGTATTTCCCGATGACCTAGAACTATGAAATTTCGCAAGTAGCACCGTCTTATACTACAAGTATAGGAAAAAGTCTGAAATTTGTAAATTTTAATTAAATAACCAAAAAATCAGGGTGTTTCATAACTAGCCCAATCTATATCAACACAAAAAAGGCAAACATAGCAAACAAGCATGTAACTACAATCGATGTCAGCCATAATGTTCAGTACCCATAATGCTTAATTCCCATAATATATCGATAGTCCTAAAACATTTTAGTCATAATTGTGTTCGCTATAATCATTAATTTCCTAATTTTGTTAGTTTTGAATATTGTGACACCTAATAAATTAAGTCAAAAGCCGGAGGCGCAAAGGGAGGGCAGCCCTCGCCCGCTGTAAACAAACGCAGGCGGTCAATAAAAAAAACAGGTTTAGGTTAGTTTAGAGTTGTGTCCAGGCGCGTAGCGCCAAACTACGCGGAATAGGGGCTCCGCGAAGCGGAGCCCCGTCGACACTGTCACAGGATGCGTAACGCATATTGATAATTAGAAGCAAGAACGTTACGGCAAGTGAAATTAGGATTCGAAACATTACTGTCAAAATTAAAAAGCCGTAGTTAATCATTAGGCCAAACGATTATTAGGAACAAAAACATTTTTTCAAGAGAAAATATGTCGATAAAAATTATGTCAAGTAATCATTAGGATAAACAATTATAATTACCACAAACATTATGGCAAGTGAAATTAGGATTACTAACGTTATGGGAAGACATAGGGAGCCGTTTTAACATAGATTTTAAAACCAATCCCCAAAATGCTATTTCATTATATTTTTCTTCTGCACAACAGCACAACCAAAACGAACACTATCATAGACAATGTTTTTTCAAATTTTGATGTACAATGCGATAATATTCGTTATTTTTTCATTCACCACTTACAAATATGGACTAAATATGATATTTAATTAAATAATAAAAAAACAACTTTGATTAGATTTACTAACTAATTTATTAAGGTAAGAATTGTTTGTATTAACCAAAATTTCCTATAATGCCCGGTTCAAATTATTCCAGCAAAAGCATTCCAGTAGAAGTACATTGACGAGTTGGTTTTCACGTTTGCGGCGAGAGCGACGTTACAGACGCAATGTACTTGTACTGGAATGCTTTTGCTGGAATAATGTGAACCGGGCATAAGTAATTTCCTACACGAGTTTTGATTCCTAAGGGGCTATTGCCTAACGCAATCGCAATAGCAATCGTCTTCATTTTGAAAATCGAAAGCTTGTCTGAATACAAAATGAGCACACTTGTTCCGCTTTAAAGTCGATTGCGACCGCGTGTGCGTCAGGCAATAGACCAGCTGAACTATTATATATGTACCTACGAATTTGTGCGGAACCCTCGGTGCGCGAGTCTGACTCGCACTTGACCGGTTTATTTTTTAGCGAGACGTCGGTGTTTCATATCGTTTGCAGGCTTTATTTAAATTAAATTGTCAAACAACGGTAAGTTTTGAACTGTTGAAGTGAATAACATGTATGCATGTGTACTTATTTCTTTATTTGTCTATATGTCTTATTCTTTTGTAACAGATGGAAGCACGACGATTTAAAAATTAATTATTTAATGCAGGTGGATTATATTTCTTGAATGCACCTGGTGGTACAGGCAAAACGTAATCAACAGCTTTTTGATGGTGCTTTGATATTACTGTCAGGGAATTTTCGTCAAACATTGCCTGTCATTCCTCGATCAACTTCTGCTGACGAAAAAAATGCCTGCAGTTTGAAATAGAGATATGGTTATTGCCAAATATGTACAAAAATTGACACTGAACATTAATATGCGTATTCACCTACAAAATGATCCAGCTGCCCATGAGTTTTTAAAACAATTGTTAGAAATTGGTGATTGCACAATATAAATCGACAGTACCAACGGATTGATCGCTATACCGAACAATTTTTGTAAAATTTCGCAATCGATAGATGAATTGATTGAATCTGTTTTTCCGAATTTATTATATTAATTGATTATATTAATCCACCAAAACTGTGTAATGGCACCAGATTGGCAGTGAAAAAGTTATTGCCAAATTTTATTGAAGCTACGATCTTAACTGATAAATCAAAAGGAGAAGTTTGTTTGATACCGCGTATCCCTATGATTCCTGTGCGTTTATCATTTGCGATGTCCATCCACAAGGCCCAATGGCAAACACTTAACGTTTGTGGTGTGAATTTGGAGGAATCATGTTTTTCACATGGCCAACTTTATGTTGCCTGTTCCAGAGAAAATATTGTTTATCCACATGTTTTGGATTAAGTTTTAGAATAGCTAGCAATTATTAATAAAATATTTTTTTGTTTGAATAAATGAATTTAATATTTTTTTTTTTTTCATTATTTCACTTTATACGTAGCGAAGCACGTACCGGGCCGCTAGTTCCATTATAAATTGTAAATTAAATCTGTTTTTCGTTTGTAGGTCTTGAAGTACAGTCGACGCGTCGCTGCCAAGGGAACCGTCACCAAGGTACAGTCAACAGCATAAATAAGTAATAATTTATGTACCTTGTCACTTTAACGTTGTGTTTGAAATGTTATACAAAATTGTAAAACGGTTGAAAGCGACAAGGTACATAAATGATCACTTATTTATGCTGTTGACTGTACCACAGATTAAGTTTAGAATTTAGATCTGATCTTGTTATTTGCTTTTGGCTATTTACTTCCGTATAATGTTTTAAGGTAAACTAACAGTCGTATGATTAGCGAGTTGAATTTTTTTATTTCAACAAAGGTATGGACAAAAAAGATTGAAATAATGTCTTAAGTACAATATGAGCAAGAAGAAATATATTCCATACGTAGTACTTAGTATATTTTATGTTTTAAGATCCGAATAGGAGAAGACGTTCACCGGGCTGTTTATTCGATTAAAAGTATTTTATATTACATTTAATATGTAAATTAATATATGATGAATAGCTAGGCTGAATAATTTCAGTCCAGCCTCACCCACCTCAATAAATAATAATTAAAAAAAAATGCCGTTGCTTGTTCGATTGACAAATTATATACTTATCGAAAGTATGAAGTCTATTAAATATGCAAACGTTAGGTTTGGAGCAAATGATTAGAACCGACTTACCTGTTTATATCTGCCTACCCAATAAGTATTATGTTATGACGGGAGAAAAAGTGGTCAACGTAACGTTTGCATATTCTATGGGCTACATACATACTTTCGATTGGTATATAATTTGCCTATTAAAAAAGGGAGTATATCTTTTTTAATAAAAAGTATTTTTTTAAATATTTAACTAAAATAATAATAATTTGAAGCTCTGTCTACCCCACTCTGGGAATGCAGGCGTGAAGGTATGTATGTATGTATGATATAAAATTATTTTTATCGTATAAACAGCCCTGTGAAGGTCGTCTCCTATTTGGATCGTCTACTATCCATTAGATAAAATTTGATACATACGAGTATGTTGCTCCTTAATTTGCCATCCCATACCCCGCAAGTTAATCTGAGATGGTTACAGAATTAATATAAATGGGTTTGAACTGATACTCCCAAGATTCTCAGACAACCTCGTAGGTACTAGTAGAAGAAAATGTAAAGTGCATTATTAAAAACCGAAATGATGTAAGCTAAAAAAATTAAACGCATTTTCCCAACAAGGACCGAAATGTTGGCCTCTCATCTCATCTGACCTAGTTTCAACTGCGCATGTGCTAAGATATTATTGATTTAACAACCACGCGTCATAAGTGACTTTCTGTTGAGAAAGGACCTCGCATTTTCTCAATCACGAATTATATTTATTGTATACAGTCACAATCGCCGGCGTGTCATCCTCTTAAATTGTCTTAAACCCCTTTGCGTGCGTCTAGCTCCGCGCTAGCTCGGTCACGAGCCCGGGCGTCCACGGACCTGTGTGGAGCTCGCACGCCGCTTACACGGAGCCCGAGGAGTACTTCGCTACACTAACGTCAAGCATGGAGGGCAATAGTGAGTCGCCGGCTCCGTGGACATTATCTCAACATAATCTGTCGCCAGGTGACATGGTCAGAGAAGACGATGAACTCGACGAAACGTATCATATGATTGTACGTAAAACACTCGAGCATACTATTGCACATTTTTTTGATCTGACGCCTGACGAAAGGCCGGCTTTACCACACTTCCCATTGAACAAAACTAACATTGAGATTATTGGGGTTCTAGGCGACTACCTAGAACCATATTTAGACTTCAGCAATCCGACTCGTGCTTTGTCGGTGTTGTACTGCGGGGGCATAGCGGCGTGCCGGCTGGCCGGGGTCCAGCTGCCGCTCGAAATCATCCAAAAGATTTGCAACAAGCCCAATTGTAAGGTCCTCCAAAGATTCCTTTCTAACCAAGACTAAGTGGTCCAATTCCACTTTATTTGCTAAAGTTAAAATGTAGTAAATGTTTTTACTGAGACATATTTATTATTGGGGTACCATTTCTCTTTTTGATGGATGAAATGAACTAAACCGATGTCACCTGTGATTGTGTGTGTGCCGAACTGTCTGGAATGCGAGTCCTTCATCTATATTGAACAGTTATTTTTATGTTCAAACTCCAAATCTACATTTAGGGTTAAACTAATTTATAGAAATGTCCGTTTTAAATCCAGAATTAAGCTTAAATCTAGATTAAACTGTAGTCAATAAAACATTTAAAATCCGGTGAATTATGTTTTTAAATAAATAACAACAACAGTATAGAATAAGGTATCTTTCAGTGTCTACCTACATGTTATTTCGCTTTATCAACTACGCAAATAACCAATATTGCATCGTTATTTGTGGAGTGGATTTATTGTGTAATCTGACTTGTATGCGATTAAACAATATTAAGATACCAATTTTGAAAACATCTCTATCAAAGTGTATGGGTAAAAATTAAATAATCTAATTAAGTAAGTCAAAAACATTGTATAGTGAAGTTGATGTAATGTAATTACAAGGTTAATATTCCTTTAAAATTTACAAAAAAAACTTCATAATAGATTTAGAAACTAATAAGAAAGGAAAAACGAAGGGTATTTGCAAGTAATGAAGGATTTAACCTTATTTGGTTAAATAAGTACTTAACTAACTATTTACTGTAGTGGTTTCATGTCTTCACCTTAAAGTCGTCATATTACTTATTATTATATTCAGTGAATTCTAAATATAATCGCAGATTTAAAACTAGGATGTGTTGTTAAAAGTTATATTCACGGCACGAGATTTCAACAGATTTGTTGACTGAAATGGCAGCATACCTGTGATATAATTTAAACTTTTGTTTTGTTTTATTAAAATATGGTAAAAGAGGATACAATTAAATAAATTAATGTATAGAATAAAACAACAACCGTGTTCCGTGTGGTTTCCGGGATAGATTAGTGCCACTCCATGTCTTCCCGTGGATGTCGTAAGAGGCGACTAAGGGAATAAAGGCTTGTAGTACTGTTAGGCGATGGGCTTGCAACCTGTCACTAATACACTCGTAAACATCTTAGCCTGATTGTGCAAAATGCGGTTACAGAATTATCAACAAGTTTTTAGAGCTGTTGGCAATTCTGTAGTTCTGCCTACCCCACTCTGGGAATGAAGGCGTGAAGGTATGTATGTATGTAGAATAAAACAGTCATCAACCGAGGGCTACATTATTTGTGCCGTTTGGGATTGATGCTGTTGCACTCGGGCCTGGGGGCCACGTGCGGAGGGAACTGCTGAAGGAGATTACAAGGTGGATGACGTTTCGGATAACAAGGCTGCAAATTTAAGTTTAAGTATTACGTAGGTTAGTTTTTACATTATTTTGATGTATCTGACCGGACCCTTTCAATAACAGTCAAACCATTATAAGTGTAATTTTATTTGTTAACATATTAATGATGAAGTTTAAAATAAGTAGATGTATTTTAAAATCTATAAATTTTTTATCTATAATATCTGAGTGGGTTGGGTTTTTATTTATAATACCCTCTTCCCGATTGCTGCAGTTATTACCTATTTTATCTGGTTTATTAGATGGAAATATTTATTTCAAGAAGGAAAGATAAAACGTACCTATATTTCATACCTATTTCTGAATTGTGAAAAGCCACCATCCTTGGAGAAGTGGCCTCCTTTAACCGTAAAATTAATGGTTTTCGGTGGTAACGTACCACTCCCCCTAAACTATGAATTCAGCCCATTTTGGTCTCTTTAGCTCCCGTGTTTCTTAAACAAGGTTTATAATTTATTTTATGTGTAAACCTAACTTACCATTGTTTCTACGACATTAAACGATCATAAAATTGGACTAGGTTTAGCGGGGGTGTAACATAACTGCATATTGGGTGAAAGTTTGTTGTTTCACAACCCAGTTAATGTTGTTGCTAACTCTGTAAAAATCTCAAATTTTATTTATTGTTAAGTTATATCGCTCGTATATGTACTTGCCGTATTGCGCTGTATTCATAGCAAATAAATAAATCATTAAACTATTGTTTCTTCTTACAAACCTTACCCCTTTCAAATTCACAAAGTAACAATGAACCCTGGAATGAGTAAACTAACAACATGAAACTTTTATAATGAAAAAATCTCTGAAATAGAAATAGGAAGTTAACGATAAACCATCAACTAATAATGAACTATGTCTAATTAAGTAATTTTAGGCTAGAGGCTACAAAAAAGATTTGGTTTTGCTTCTGGGTGCATCGAATTGAGAATTGGTTTTGGAGCTAGGTTGCTCTTGGTTTTTAGCTAGGAGACACTTTGCAATAGGTCGGGTAGCCACAACATTATGTTATGTATATATGTTTCACTGGTAGAGGCCTGTATTAAAATTTTAATATTTCATACTTATATGGTCGACTGAAAATTTTGATATATATTAAATTTAACAAAGTATTAAAGGGGAATTAAGAAGACTAGACACGCTACCATATGGTTTTTATAATTTCTACGGGGTGTTTAAAACACCCATTTTGAGAAATTTGAGAACTAGACGTTAACATTAAGAGATGAAACAAATCTTTCCTTACCGGTTTAGAACCAGTCTTAACTTTCCATCAAGGTTCAGGAGTAATCATGTTTATGGTTTTATGGAAACTGTTAAAGAACTTGCGGTACGCATTACTCTCCCTTGGCTGAAACATTTGACTAGTAAGAAAATAAATAACAAATATCGCAGTAAATAATGGCAGTAATCCTACTGTCTTTCCTCTCTGGTCCTTTTTATATCGACTAATTACATTATTATTCAATAGAAAAGGTAATTTTAACAAACCAATTTCATTAATTTTGTATTTTACCCAATTTTTTCGTTTTAATATCTTTATTTACGAAGCAGACATTTTATAGATGACATGATCATTTTAAATTTGAGATGGCATTTTCTAATGAAAAAATAAAATTCTTATCAAATGATAAAAAAATATTGTAATTGTATTTTAAAACATACTATTGTTATATAGTTTTCACCTTACCCGTAAGATACACCTAGGAGGGCTTCAAGCCGAAAACGAAACTCAAAGGTTAAATAAAATTTTGTCGAAATATCCGAAATATATAAATATTTCAAAAACTTTATAATGCAGAACGGCTTTCAAACCATATTCCTTGAAATGGTTTTCGAATTATAAACAATCTTTTTTAACATGTACCTAAGGAAACTTGCTAATTAATTTTAGGTCAACCCTAAAATTAATTAGCAAAACACAGATTAAACAGCTAGAAAAAAACATTTTGTTTTGCTTTTGAGTGCATAAAATTGAGAATTGGGTTTGGAGCTGGGTTGCTCGTGGTTTTCAGCCAGGAGACACCTTGCAAAAGGTCGGGTAGCCACAACATTATATAATGGATATATAGTTTACTGGTATGATAGGCCTTTATTAAAAATTAAATATTTCATACTTGGATGGACGACTGATAATTTTGATATATTTTTAATGTAACAAAGTTGTTTTTTGTAATGATAATAATGATGCGGTGTGGTTGCCGGCTTAGAATAGTGCCACTCCATGTCTTCCCGTGGAAGTCGTAAGAGGCGACTAAGGGAATAAAGGCTTGTAGTACTGTTAGGCGAGGGGCTTGCTACCTGTCACTAATATACACTGTTAGACATCTTAGCTTATTGTGCAAATTGTGGTTACAGAGTTTTCAACAAGTTTTTGGAGTTGTTGGTAATTGTAGTTGGTATCTGTAGCTCTGCCTACCCCACTCTGGGAATGAAAGCGTGAAGGTATTTATTTTTATTTATTTTTACAAAGTTGTTTTATAGGGGAATCAAGAAGACTACATACGCTACTATTTGGTTTCTCTAATTTCTACGGGGTGTTTTGAGAACTAGACATAAACATTTAGATATGAGACAAACCTTTTTTACCGGTTCAGAATTAGTCTTAACGTTCCATCAAGGTTTAGGAGTAATTAAGATTTTATGGAAACTGGTTAAGAACTTGCGATATCGTGTTTAATCTGTTATCGTATTGTCAGCGTCTTCATATTTCTTAGTTATTTGACAGTTATTGCGGCCGAGTTCAAGACAATGGTCCATAACAGGGCCTGTAATCATCACGGTAAAAAAAAAAACGTTTTTTAATTTGGTACCATATTATTAACGTTTTCATAGCTCTTATTTACTTGACCGTAATGGCAGCCGTGCTAAAAACAATAAATGGTCCATAACAGGACCACTTGGAACTTGGATTATACCGTCTAGATTAGAGGCGCTGTCTTACTGATTACAAACTTACATTTGGTCTCAGTTGGAAGGTTTTGTTAGTGAAACTGAACCAGCCACTTTATGGAGTAACGCACTCGCAATTGCGATCGTTTTAATTTTGAAGCTTGAAGGTGAATTCAAAATGAAAAAAAAATTGCTCCACTATAAAGTCGATTGCGATTGCGAGTTCGTTAAGCAATAGGCGAGCAGGACCTTACCTCTTCATGATTCATGGACTGAATTGGACGGAGCACATTACTCAAGTAAATCCCTTTATATTTTTTATTTAACCGAACGAATAATGCGCTATTTATACCTAGGTAATAAATGTCTGTACACGACAAGTCGACAACCATCAAAAAACCTTCAATTTACTTATAGGGAAAACAAACAAATAAGTGTTTTACTATTCTATTTATTCATCGATGACAAAACTTTTACTTGGTTTCCCCTTACTGGGTGTTTTTTTTGTTGCAGTATAAATGCGTTTATGCGTAATAAAATAAATACTTTTTCTTAATGGTAATATCGACATTGTAATATGCCTGTCAGCCTCGGGCTACGAGAGCCACCACGCACCTGCCTAGTCGCACTGCGACCAGGACGTGATCATCAATCAAATTCCGAGTTATACGTTATAAATTTGAATGCAAAACAATTTTAACTTACGTACTAAATATAATATAATGCAGCAACCTCGATGGACACAGCAAATCAACAGAATATTTCTATGTTTCAATAATTACCGATCAATAAGTCAGTTTTATTGCTTTAATTTTTGTTTGATTATGTCACAAAGAATTTAAAATACAAACATACATAACGTACTAAAAATGCATTTCAAATAGTCATCATTAATAAATAAAAAAAGTTCATATATACCGTAGTATCATTTAACCGGCATAATAATTGTGTACGTATTTTGATGTGTTTTTGAAGTAGGCTTTGGTCTTGATAACTGATTTATTAACGTTACAATGTGCATCACAATGTGCTCATTCTAAATCATTAACAAACACAGAAAAATCGGTAAAATGACAATAACTACGTTTTGGAATCGACACGGCAAGTAGGTAAAGGTAGCTGCCATAATTATTTTGTCAAAGATTATGAACGACTTCAAAAATTACCCCAAAGGTACAAATAAACCAAAATACCGTTGCATCCTATTTATAGTATTTTTATAGATTATTTTTTGACATAAAACTTTTTGTAACGGAATATATTTTTAAATAAATCTGGAAACGTTATATTACAACTTTGAAAAACTGCTGCAGTAATTAAAACATTTTTATATACATGCATTATATAATTACCCTACAATATGTTCAGAAACGATGAGCAAATGGCCTATAATATTAAGAATTCTATTTGTGATTGTCTTTCAATGTTAACATTAAAGTATTGCATAAAAAGTAAAGTAAACATTAGGTTACAGATTTACCCCCTTACTTATAAACATGGAATAAGCTTGGAATAGTTTATGCCATGCTTTGTCTTTATCTGTAATTGTGACATTTGCATCTGACAGAAAGTGACAAAGCATGTTATAAACTATTCCAAGCTTATTCCACGTTTATAAGTAAGGGGGACAGGGCAAGCAACCACAGATACAGGTTTCTCGCATTGTAGAAAACTTATGATATATGCATGTATATAAAGCTATGTATGGGACCGTACTTATGATAAGGCGTTATGCGTCAGTCACATAAACCACTATGAGAGTAGATGTTTTAAATATGATTATTGCAGTATTTTAAGCTGACAATGACTGCATTGATTAATCAGCTAATACATTCTAACACACCACATTATGACATTTAGTACAAACAATCAAAAATTGCCTTATTGATACAAATTACAAACAGTACCTAATACTAACAAATACGTAACTATAATGCAGAGCTCAATGAAATAACAAACTCGCTTTGCAAACTTATTCATGTTACATACAATCGCTCTGCCTAAAATAAATCTATTTTATACTATTTATATTGAGCGCACAACTTTTTTTAAACATACAGAAATTGAAACAATAGGTATGACAATAACCAATACATTAAAATAATCAAAATGCTAGCTCCCTAGATATACTATAGATGCTCACAAAACTTTTACTAAGTGTAATTGTACATTAAATAATGATTATTGGAAGAAATCTTTGTCGATATAAGATAATAATGAAATTAAATGTGCGCATGAGTAACTATCCTTTTCACCCATCTCATACTGTAAATAGACCGAAACGCCATCTCTAGCTCCAAGCCATTTGTAGTTCGTGTACCTATACATCTAAGATATTTTTATCTGTTCTATTATGTTATTTGTTTGAGTGGGACGGGCAGGGTCCAGTCAAACGGGATTAACTTCGGTCGAGGATGCAACGAAGCTGGTCGAAAGGCGACAATAATTATACATTTTGTTCTATACTTAATCCATGAGTACAAAATTTAATTTATGGTCAAAAAGAAATCTTTGAAAATTCTACTTAAGCTCTTTCTATCGTTGTTATGTCATGAGCTCATGAATCAATAAAGTTCACACAGCGTTTTTTCTTACAAATATTTTGAAAAACTGTGACAAGTAACAATACATATTTATACAAATTTAATTGCACTTAGTCCTCTGGACCATGCAAAAAACATTAATTAATAAACCTACATGAGTAACTGAGTGTTTTTCTAAAGGATAAGTTTTCATAAGGCCTAAATTATATCAATAAGTGAAATTATTCTTAAATGCTAAGTTGACCTTGTTAAATTTGCCTTAATGAGCAGTTGACGACTATTTAGGAAAAAAGAGAATATACTTTTGACCAAT
This sequence comes from Acleris emargana, assembly GCA_927399475.2. Lineage (NCBI taxonomy): Eukaryota > Metazoa > Arthropoda > Insecta > Lepidoptera > Tortricidae > Acleris > Acleris emargana. The sequence continues at coordinate 9,258,883 of OV656835.1, read as the reverse complement.
TTAACCAGGTCGAACTAAGACGTGGATCTCTATATTAAGAATAACGGAAATCCTTAAACCGCCATCATTAGATCTCCACTTAGAAATCTTTTTATTATGATGATATCAAAACTGCATGTCCTTACCAAATTATTTTTCGATCCAGTACTGGAAACTAGTTTAAAATTTACTTGAAATTATTTGAAATAGTACACACTCGCTCACTTTAAAGCTTATTTTTTTTAAACTCAAGATAAAGGTAAGATATAGACATTTATTCAGTAAGTAGGCCGCACGGGACTTTTACACGTCAAGAATCTAGCAGCACTTTAATCACTTTTTTTATGTAAATAATTTAATCTAAACCGCGTATAACTATAAGATAGTCTAAATTGGAACCTGTTCTCTGCACGTTTGTGTTCATGTTGTATCCTTTTTTTCAAGTATCTGGAAAAAACATGATTTTCATTAATAAATATAGCACGCACAAACATGCCCACCTAATTATCATCTTCGCATAGATAAAAAATATGCAACTACATTATTTTGAACTAAGATTTTTTTTGCACATACTAAAACTGTAAATGTTTTGTGCAAATCGTGGTAACTGCATTATTATTATTACATACATACATACATTAAATCACGCCTGTTTCCCAGAGGGGTAGGCAGAGACCACTTCTTTCCACTTGCTACGATCTTGACAAATTTCTTTCGCTTCTTCAACATTCATACATCGAGTCATGCACGCACGTCGGTTTCGGGTACTTAAGATTCTGCCCTTTTCCAGTATTTCTCCGATTTGATTCGAAAAAGTACGCCTAGGGCGGCCCCTTCCGACCCTTCCACTCACTTTCGATCTGTATATCTCTTTCGTCAATCTTCTTTCATCCATCCTTTCCAAATGACCGAACCATCGAAGCATGCCCTTTTCAATCTTAGTCACTACATCTTCTTTTATTCCACATTTCTCTCTGATTTTTTCATTTCTTACTCTATCAATCAGTTTCACACCACACATACTACGCAAAGAGCGCATTTCAACTGCATTTACACGACTTACATGCTTGTCCTGCCACACTCAACATTCACTACCATACATCAGGGTAGGTGCCAGCACTCCATTGTGAACAGCCAGCCGGGCTTTTTGTGAAACGCCCTGTCTGCTTACAAAGGAGTACAGGGCCCCATTAATTTGATTGCCCGCATTCACCCTCCTCTCGATATCCTTCTCACACTTACCATCTCTTGTAAACATACTTCCCAGGTACACAAATTCGCTCACTTGTTCTACTAATTCACCATTTATATTTATCACGCACTCAGTCATCTCCTCATCCTTCTCTATCACCATGACCTTGGTCTTGGTAACATTTACTTTCATCCCCTTTTGCTTAAATCCCTCATTCATCACTGTCACCATCTCCTGCAACTCAAGTACCGATGGGGCAAGTATAACTTGATCATCGGCATATAAGAGGCATTTGATTAGCAATTCTTGCACACGCAAACCCTTATCATACCCTTTCAAATCCCACATACAACTGTCCATGAATATATTGAACAGCCATGGTGAGGCAACACAGCCCTGTCTAACACCCACCTTTAGAGATGTTAAACCAGGCCGAGTATGCGCCATTGATTCTGACACAGGCTTTGGAACCCTCATAAAGGGACCTCAAAGCCTGCACCAGGTTGCTGCTCACTCCATACATCCATTATTATTATTATTTATTTATTAAACCAGTAACACAAATTACAAATAATGCAAAAGCTCTGCAAAACTGTATTAGTTCAGTTTGTCTGCAGGAAGACTTTAAAATAACAGTAAGTACTATAATCTAACAATGTTTAGTTTGACTAATTATACAGGGTTACTGGTTAAGTCGACCTAGATCCTTTAAGGGGTTGTAGTTTCTATGATTTCTGACCACTTTGACTAAGAAACACCATATCCTAAACTTAACCGTTTTCAAGATATTTAACTTTTAAGATAATTATTCTTAAATACCGATTTTTTGTATATTGCAACATTTTTTTTGGAATCCTTGCATTTAATTTGTTTGTTTATACAATAATAGGGAATATGCATGGATTTTAAAAATCGCATTTTCATCACTAAAACGGAAATTAAAATTAAAATCGGTCAAGAAATACGGAAGTTATAAGCATTTCAAACTTCTAATTAGACAGAGAGATCCGATGTGCACCGTGACGTCATTGTGCACTGCGGCCATATAAACTCCATGTAAAATTCCGTTTTTCTAGAAAGAGATAGGAACAAATCTTTGTTGGCTTATATCTTGGTTATTTTTATAGTTATTCAAAAAATGATTTTTGTGATCTGTTTGTTACATGAATCAGCTTCAATTGAAGCTGTAAAAAAAAACATGCATATTCCCTATTATGTAGTAGATAATTTATTTTTATTTCCTTCTTTAGCTATCATTCATATTCTACGACTCGGTTTGTTCAGTTAATGGCAATTCAAGTGTCGATAACGTTGAAGCAACTTATCTACTACATAATTGGGTAATTATCCCAACCACATTTTTTAGCGGCCGACGTGATAATTGGGGTGTAAAGTACATTTATTGGAAAACTATTTATTTTCTAGAAAATCTTACACAAAGTACCATGTTGAGCCAAAGTTAAAATTGTTAATATCTTATCATGTTTATCGTAAAAAAAAAAAACAGTCCAAAATCAATTTTGGTGTCGTGTCCTGTACTTGTCGCATACACTGATATACCGTGGTACAAAGTAATTAAGCCTCAACTAGATTGATATTTTAGTTACCTCTATTCCCTATTAGTTAAGGAATTATAAAATATTACAATTATTGCATTTGCAAATAAAAAGAAACTGGGAACAGTGTAAATAAAACTGTCCTTGCGAAATAGTCAATTTTGGTGGTGAATATTAAAATTGATTTTATGATCGAACGAAAAGTGATTAAACAAACAAATATAGCGTCAGTCGTTCGTTCAGTTCCAGCGATAGATTAGATGGTGAAAGATTTATAACGTCTTACTGCATCTTCTCTCTAAGTACATAAGTATCTAATTTTGGTGGTACGAAATACATTTTTATAATTGTGATAACTTAGATAACTTGTTATTTTGCAAAAAAAAACAATTGTGTTGAAATTATTTTGAGTATGTTAATGGTGTTTTTTTTAACTACATGAAGTTAAATTTGTATAAAACTAAAATATTCACGTTAAATAAAATAAAAAAGTACAAGTTCTAATTTTGGTGATACAATTTTGGTGGCTTTTCCTAAGACACCAAAATTGACAAAATTCCTTGTTCCACCAAAATTATATAAACACCAAACAATAACTATTTATTATATATAAAAACATACGTTGTTGGTTTTAAAAAATAACAAGAATGATTCCCTAACGATTATTATTTTAACTATCTCGATATGTCATTATTGATCGTGTGTTTTTCTTAGAAAAGTAATTTTGGTGGATAATACCAATTTTGGTGGTATATAATTAGTAAATTCGATATATATTAAAACGACTTGGTTTAATGAAGGGCCATTTTAACACTGTTTTAATTATGACTAATGACGTCCCTTACACTTAAAATTGTAAACCCTACTGACAAAATAAAAAATACCACCTAAATTAGGATAATTTGACGCTTGTTGAAATTCACCCAATTATTTGATAAACAAACAAATTAAATGAAAGGATTCCAGAAAAAATGTTGCAATATACAATAAATCGGTATTTAAGAATAATTATCTTAAAAGTTAAATATCTTGAAAACGGTTAAGTTTAGGATATGGTGTTTCTTAGTCAAAGTGGTCAGAAATCATAGAAACTACAACCCCTTAAAGGATCTAGGTCGACTTAACCAGTAACCCAGTATAATTTTAAGGCAGTGTATCTAATAGATAATTCTTTAGTTTCCTCTTGAATATACGTTTATTTTGCTCGAGACGGATGTCCTCAGGTAAACTGTTGAGAATATATGGCAGGCACTTTTTTAAAGTTCTGTCTCCGTAATAGTTGTTGACTCTAGGCACATCGAATTTACCGGCTGACACCAATCGCGTACCATAATTGTGATCAATTCTACGCAGTTCATGCTGCCAACTGTCATGGTTATGAATAGCCAAAAGGTACAAGGCCGGTAGGTAGGTTTATTATCAACAAGGTTTTAAGTTGTAATTCTGTAGCTCTGCCTAGCCCACTCTGGGATTACAGGCGTGAAGGTATGTATGTACTAAAACTGTAAATGCTTACATTTTTTGAAAAGCAACGGAACCGCTACAATCATATCTAAAGTCTTCTTTTAATGCGTTCAAAACCCGTAGGAAATGACCAGCATTATTACAACCAATTTTACTATGAGAACTATCTGGTTTGTGGTAGTAGGTAAAATCTGTACTGTAATGTTATTTTTCTCAAAAATGACCGGAAAAGTTGACATTACTTACTCCATACTGAGACGCGAAGTACATAGTTTACAGACAGTCCCCAAATTAAAAAAAAATAACATCGCGTGCTCGCTACACAAGCCCGCAATGTTGCATACAAATTTAAAAAAAATTAAAACGGCCATAGTAAAATGAGGGCACAAGTCTTATACATCCATATTTTATTCGAAACGTAACTTTTTAATCTGTGTCTTGAATAGCTACAGTTTTTTTTTCTAAAAAAAGCTTGCGGTTCTCCTTGTCATAAACATAAAGGCGGTAAAGAGTGATGTTATTTCACGTGAAGTTTCTGTTTATATGCGGCTTGTATCTTGCGATTTTGGAGAAATGCACTATACATATATGCCTCGGCAGGAACGGCATTTGCGGGCCACGTATTTTTAAACGGATTCGCAAGCTCGTCCGTTTAAACCAATTCTCGCCCGCAATGGCCTGCTTCACTGCCTAGGCAATAATGTATGTGTTTAAATTTGGAAAAAAAAATGGAACAGCTGTCAAAACTCAAGAGGGTCTCTATTCTAGTATTCATAGATATTAAAACATTCATTGACTCGAAACGTCAATTTAGTAATTTTTTTTTAATGAAAACCGCACGACATATGGTGTCGAGTGACTTGAGAATAGGGCATCCATCATTATGCATCAATTGCATAAACTACTATTAAAACATTAATTGTTATATTTATTTCTACTATCAAGGGCTCCGTACCCCGTACCCAAAGGCTAAAACCGGGCAAGAGCATGTCGGACCATGCTCACTGTAAGGTTCCGAAGCCATTACTATAAACAAATGAGACCTCGCGACAAATTTAAGTTTGCCGTTAGAAAACTGTTATTTCCATACATCGACATAGGTCGCGGTTAGTTTACCAACACCGCAAATAAGTTTTCGGTAGGTATAAAAATTAGTAACTCGAGAACCAGTGAAGTCTACTTAGTAGTGATAGTTTTCCTTTTAAATTCACTAATTATACGTGCTTTCATCCAGGATATTTTACTGAATTTTTGCATTCTTTTGGCTGTACCCCTACTTGACTCTAACAAAGTTTAGCGCTTTAAAGCTAAATATTTCATTAACGGATGGATACCTTGATCGAAAAATTGTTTTAGAAAACCCGCAATATTTTTGAGAGACCTATAAATCAACACCCAACACTACGGGGTAGACGAGAAAAAAAATACATCCCCACGTTGCGTGTAAGGGAGGAACATAAAAAAAAATGTTTCATTAATTTATTTTAGCACTTTGTTGACGTGACTAATATGTATATTTATGCCAAATAACAGCTTTCTAGTACTAAGAGTCTCTGAGCTAGGCTGCGGACGGACGGACGGACATGGCGAAACTATAAGGGTTCTTAGTTTGACTCCGGAACTCTAAATACCCTAAATTACTAAGACTCCGCTGTCCGTCTGTCCGTCTGTCTGTCACCAGGCTGTATCTCACGAACCGTGATAGCTAGACAGTTGAAATTTTCACAGATGATTTATTTTTGTTGCTGCTATATGACAACAAATACTAAAAACGGAATAAAATAAATATTGAAGGTAGGTTCCCGTAAAACAAACGTGTTTTTTTTTTTTTTTTTTTTAACGGTACCTATCCCTTCTTGCGCGAGTCTGGCTCGCACTTCGCCGGTTATTTCTTTAAGTTGATAGCTCAGTGGACAGTAGAACAAGTTGAGATGTCATAGTACGAACTTTGTTATATTTATTGTACATAAATTGATAACTCGATGGACAGATAGATAGTACTTAGTAGTAGTACGACTGGGTTGGTAGTGATAAAGCCATTGTTATCATCAAAGCCCGGACGACGGGAGAAATTATGTGTTGACGTCTCAATAGTGCGAGGACACACATTTTATAAGTCCATAAAATGTCGATATAAAGCACGATGTACTGGACCACCGTTACGAAATTCAGAAAAAATATAGGTGTTGCAAACAAAATTAAAATGAGTTGTTTGTATTTTTTTTTAATATTTTATATAATTTTCGTAATAAACAATTAGTATTTTTTCTACATTTTCCGATTTTAAACTCCTTCGCCTAGGTGATAAAATCCATTAACTAAAGGACCGTTCTAAATCTACTGTAGTAATCGGGGCAAATTTAAATAATTCATAGTGGTTATGAATTACTTTTGTACTACGGCAGTTCCACTTTTTTTCCAGATATCAAATTATTTAAGATTTTTAAAGTTGAAACGCCAACGTTTTTCTTCAACACATTCTAATATAAATAAATTAATTTATATCAATAAATTTCGGATTCAAAAATTGTTCGTATGGATGTCGATAGAATAGTCGATATTTAATTAAGCACTAGTGAAAAGTGGATTTTTGCTCCCGTCGTCCGGGCTTTGGTTATCATACTACATCGTTTTGCTATCACCAGAGCCACTCCCAATCACAATCGTTTTTATTATTAAAATCAAAGGCTTGTCTGCATACACAATGAAAACAATTGCTCCGCTTTGAAGCCGCATAGAATCAGACATATTTCTTTAACTATAATTATTATTCAATATTAACTTACGAACTGTGCTCCCGCTGAGATCGATAAACGCCGACTGATCATTTTTATTTCCCGATTAACACTTTAAACACAGTTTTCTAGTTGGCACTGTCGTGAAAATTACATATCACTATAGACTTCAACAAAATTATTGTGAGGTAAGGTGTATTTGACTACTGCGCATGCGTACTCGGGACCTATTGATTTTTATATAACCTCTCTGTATAGCATGTCCCCTAGTTAAGGATGCGTTCCTGGTACTATTTTCTTGTGGAATTTCTCTAAGATTACTTGAGATTACAAAACCAACTGCACAAGTGCACTTTAAGCGTCGTTTTTTTTATCGCTGGCTATAATTAAAAGAAGTGTCATAATATTGTTTAAGATTACTGAAAGCATTTTAAAAGCAAATTGATATTTACTAAAATAAAACGATTTCTTTACGTCCAGATTAAGTAAATTAATATGCCGTATTGTTTTGACTTTTTACAAACAAACGTAAACTGTCTCTTAAATGTCAATGTCGGTGGTTTGTATTCGATCCAACTAAAATGTTGATTATCAATATACTTTTTTTTAATAACAGCCGAAGTAAAAACATATATGCATAGAAAATGCTTAAATCATATTTGTGAAGGTTAGATTTTTGTTACTAATGATTTCTGCCAGCAAAAACGAAACGTGTTTTACGTATATCCCTGCTATGCCGGTTAACAAAGGGGTCGTGTCGTAGAAATCGCACTAGTAAAACTCATTACGGAGTCTGCCTTGAATCAGATTCGACCTCTTGTATTAACATCTGGTCAGTTACCACTTCGCTAAATTCTCACTTTGTACTAGTAAAGTGTTGCCGTCCGGCCTTTAATGATATCAGTTCAACACAAGACTGCATATGGCGCCCCGGAGCTCCCGCGTCTAGCCAGCTGTGTTAGGGTGAACACGTGACCAAATACGATACAACTACGAGTAAGTAATATCATGTACACTCGCGGTCAAATAATACGGGTCAGAGTGCGTTTTTCATACTAAAGAGGCTATTTCGAAGCCTTGGTTCCTCGCCAGGGGATGCTTTTAGTGAAATCTGATGATGGGTACCCCGAGCATCAATACAGGACTTCCAGAGTGCTTAGGATACCCAACTCATTGAATCTGCGGTTAACGCCGGAATTGTGCATGTTCAGAAAAACATCTAAAATGGCAATAAAATGTAAGGAAATCCAATTGCTAACCCAAACTCTCTCGCTGTGGTGTTAACTGATTGTGCGATAAGTTAGGTATCTTAAGAACATTTGACCTCCTCTATTGAACATTGGAGAATCCACCATTAAACTTCTCTCAAAACAACCCCTGGCAAGGAACCAAGGCTTCAAAATAGCCTCGTTTGTATGAAAAACTCACTCTGACCCGTATTATTTGACCGAGAGTGTAATTAGTAATAGTCAAAAGTCGGTCTTATCATGTAGTTAAGAAAATCATTGAAGATTTGTTTCATGACAAAGGTGTAAAGCGTTTGAAGCATCGATACAAGAATAATTATCTTGTGTTCGTCCCTGAGTTCAGGCATGATGGTGATGTCACAAGATCAATACTTGAAGTAGGGACAGCCTCGCGTATCTCCATATGGTTAAGTTTATCGTTTGTACCGTACCGTATCGTTGAAACCGGTTAAAGGCTAGATACCGTCTGATATCGTCATTGGCGTTTAATAAATTTAAGTCTCATAGGAAAGAAAAACGAACGAAAAAGCACTTATTCGTGACGAACAGACATTCAAAAGGACCAAAAAACAGACAAAGACAAAAGAACTGCCACAAAATGGTTCTAACGCAGCGCTATGCTGGCATATGCCAGCGCGGGTCTTGCGTTGGAACCATATGGTACGGCAAATTATATAGTAAAAGACATATTTAATGACAAATATGTATAGAAGATAATTATAGTATCTATGATATTACAGTAGAAATATTATTTGTTGCTAGCTGAGTATCGTTTATGACACAGGAACGACTTTTTGGATATTTTAATATTATAATTATTTATTTAAATGCCCAAAAGCAAATTGTCCGGTTTAACTGTACTCAAAAGAAGAGCACATTGTGAGGTTTTTTGCCAGGTTTTTTCCGGCAGCAATGGGTAAGTCATACTCGTTCTAAGATCCTCCTAACGGCACGCTTGTTGATTGGCTCGTTTCTTGTCCAATGTAGTAGTTAAAAGAGGCAATGGCTGAGGTACTCGGTATACTTACTGACGGGTGATTTGTTTGGCTTTTTCAAGCTTTAAAGGACTGGTTTTAAAAAATGTACCTAGTTTTAACTAATTTTATACACGTCATCAGTCATCTTCTATGTTTTTAGGGTTCCGTACCTCAAAAGGAAAAAACGGAACCCTTATAGGATCACTTTGTTGTCCGTCTGTCTGTCTGTCAAGACCCTTTATCACGGGAACGCGAGGAGGTATCGAGTTGAAATTAAAACCATATACTCCGGTCTACAGCCCCGTGAAACTGTGAAAAAATCAAGCTCCTACGTTAACGTAAAAAAAAAGATACGGCCGTTTATGCCGCAAAAAACGTGTATTTCGACACTGTCGAGGGAATCAAAATGTATAGGGTATTTCCCGATGACCTAGAACTATGAAATTTCGCAAGTAGCACCGTCTTATACTACAAGTATAGGAAAAAGTCTGAAATTTGTAAATTTTAATTAAATAACCAAAAAATCAGGGTGTTTCATAACTAGCCCAATCTATATCAACACAAAAAAGGCAAACATAGCAAACAAGCATGTAACTACAATCGATGTCAGCCATAATGTTCAGTACCCATAATGCTTAATTCCCATAATATATCGATAGTCCTAAAACATTTTAGTCATAATTGTGTTCGCTATAATCATTAATTTCCTAATTTTGTTAGTTTTGAATATTGTGACACCTAATAAATTAAGTCAAAAGCCGGAGGCGCAAAGGGAGGGCAGCCCTCGCCCGCTGTAAACAAACGCAGGCGGTCAATAAAAAAAACAGGTTTAGGTTAGTTTAGAGTTGTGTCCAGGCGCGTAGCGCCAAACTACGCGGAATAGGGGCTCCGCGAAGCGGAGCCCCGTCGACACTGTCACAGGATGCGTAACGCATATTGATAATTAGAAGCAAGAACGTTACGGCAAGTGAAATTAGGATTCGAAACATTACTGTCAAAATTAAAAAGCCGTAGTTAATCATTAGGCCAAACGATTATTAGGAACAAAAACATTTTTTCAAGAGAAAATATGTCGATAAAAATTATGTCAAGTAATCATTAGGATAAACAATTATAATTACCACAAACATTATGGCAAGTGAAATTAGGATTACTAACGTTATGGGAAGACATAGGGACCGTTTTAACATAGATTTTAAAACCAATCCCCAAAATGCTATTTCATTATATTTTTCTTCTGCACAACAGCACAACCAAAACGAACACTATCATAGACAATGTTTTTTCAAATTTTGATGTACAATGCGATAATATTCGTTATTTTTTCATTCACCACTTACAAATATGGACTAAATATGATATTTAATTAAATAATAAAAAAACAACTTTGATTAGATTTACTAACTAATTTATTAAGGTAAGAATTGTTTGTATTAACCAAAATTTCCTATAATGCCCGGTTCAAATTATTCCAGCAAAAGCATTCCAGTAGAAGTACATTGACGAGTTGGTTTTCACGTTTGCGGCGAGAGCGACGTTATAGACGCAATGTACTTGTACTGGAATGCTTTTGCTGGAATAATGTGAACCGGGCATAAGTAATTTCCTACACGATTTTTGATTCCTAAGGGGCTATTGCCTAACGCAATCGCAATAGCAATCGTCTTCATTTTGAAAATCGAAAGCTTGTCTGAATACAAAATGAGCACACTTGTTCCGCTTTAAAGTCGATTGCGACCGCGTGTGCGTCAGGCAATAGACCAGCTGAACTATTATATATGTACCTACGAATTTGTGCGGAACCCTCGGTGCGCGAGTCTGACTCGCACTTGACCGGTTTTTTTTTTAATCAACAATGGGTTTGCGTTTGACATCAGTTTTACCCGATTTTAAGTGAAGAATGTTCATAAATTTTCTAGATCTTTTAATTTATGAGTTTGTCGAATATTTCTTAATATTTCCTACCTAACTTAAAAAAGCTTACTTACCTGTCTTGGATTTTTGTTCGTCTTCATTTTATTACTACTACTGTGATTTTTATCTGTATTTTTATTAAAAACAACGGTTTTGTTTATTTGAGGACACTTTAAACTTAAATTGGTAAATGCCCATTATAGTTGCCCACCCCTAACCAAAGATAGAGTTTATAGAATTCAATGCTGCCTTCTTAACCAATTAAAATATTTTAATGTAGGTACTTTTATTTTGCTAACGCTCACTTATGATTTTTTTCAGATCATCAGGGATCTGCGCCGACTTCATTCGCTGAGCGCGCAGATTACATTAAAAATAGGTACATCCCCTTGGAAAGAAGAATAGCACAATTTTTTACTTTTTCGACTTGTTTAAATATACTATAAAAATGAGATATCATGCTTCAAAATGAAGGAAGTATTAATTACATACTATAAATAATATTTATTCAGCTTTGTAGCATTAAATCTCATTAACATAGTATTTAAACTGCTTAAATAAGTGTTTCTTCTTTTCGCGGGTGTGTACATCACGAACGTAACCGAACGGAGCACTGTAGTGCCGGCACCATCAGCAGAGGTGGTACTACGACCTCCGTGGTTGATGCTGACGTCACCATCGCCGATATCCCTACAGATTTCGGAATTCTAGTGTACAACCTACTCACGGCATTCCAAAAACCGCAGGAGTATCGGCGCGGTACTACTCCCCAGCAAAGTTGAAGGTACCCTGGCCGATGCAGATTGCTTTGATCCAGAACTTTTACGAGCCCTTGGTGAATAACTAGCAGATTCGGCATATTTACATTCTCTTGCTAAGCTTGTTAAAAATATATTAATATTATCCTAAAGGGGTTAAGACAACTAAGGTACTCGTTCCTTCAAAGCGTATCCTACGCAAAGTCTGCAACTCTAATGTTTTTGCTGGAATGCTGATCGGAAATAATAGAAACAGGAGTCAGCATTAACTTGAAAATCGGATACCAGTATACTGCTCTGCAGAGCCTAAACCGCAGTAACTGCAAAAAATTAAAAAAAAATTTTTTCGTTACTTTTAATCACGAGATCAATACGCATATGTATATCTAATCGGTGTGTGATTCAGACAACGGGAAATATATTTAAAAAAAACATAGTTATGCAGTACGTACAAGTGCTCAATGAATAATCCATATTGAAACCACCTAAAACGCCGCAATTGGCCTTTCAACTTCAGTTTTCCAAAGGTTTACTAGTTAAAACGCAGTAAGTGTGTTATTTTACGTGCAATTTAGCTTTACGGCAACCATCAATTCTTTCATGAGATAACTTATTAAAATGCAGCAACAGATTTTTGTATTAAAAATCATGAACTGCGTTCCTCATTTTGTTCATTTTATCAATTATTTCCTTATTAAACTGCAGTAAGATGTACGGAAAGTGAGTTTTAAGAAGTATTCTTAACAAATCTTGACATTGTGTTTACTAACTAAAGCGCAGTTTAGAAGTTAATACTTAATTTTAGTCGGCTCATCTCTATCTAAGTCCCTTAGTAATTACTATTTAAACCGCAGTAGCAAGACTTTTTACTAACGTTTAACCGGTAACATATTAGTTAATAAGAAACCAAATTACTGTCTAAAGTGCAGTGTCAGTCTGTATTTACTGCCCTTTAGATGGCAATTCAATAAATTTCTTAAAGTTGTACCATGGTTGTGTTGTCCTTTACTGCGCCTTAGTCTGTATTTGTTGCTCAGTCAGTCGTGTCCTAGACGCCGTGCGAGGAGGGCAGGTGGGCGTCGCTTGGTTTTTCAAGTAAGTAGGTACATCAAAATTATACCGCGGCGTTGGATAGGCTCGTCGTAATTAACGTACATTGATTTACATATTTTAGTTTTTTGAAAAGGCTAGTGTTCATATTAGGTATTACTTATTTAGTGAGCGGACTAGGTTATGGTCGATGATAAAATAGTATACCTAATGCCTACGTTTCTTTAACTTTCAACCAATGAATCCAAAGCTTTTCATGCAATCCAATTTTGATTATCTGCTAGTTATCCGATTGACTTAGTTAATATTATGATACCTATGTAGTTCCGATTTTAACTTCATAATGTTCTAAGTTACAGATCGTTACTTTAGGTATTTAGTGTTAGTTTTGTTCTTATTGTTTTCGTTTACGTCAAATTTCAAATATAGCAGCAGGAGATCATTTTCTTAAGTTTAAGTATTTATTTATCTATATAAGCATGTTTATCAGTGCTTCCTATCGATAGTACTTACAGTCCACTTCATAAATATATGTACACTTTAATACCTTGTCACTTTAATAGACAAGGTACTAAAGTGAAGTGAAAAATTTATGAACTCTATTGTACAGGCCTAGAGATTCCTTTGTTACTAGGTATATTTATGTGAGATTGTCTCCCAGATATTATAAAGTAAAATTATATAATATCATTGGATAGAATTAGGTACTTTCAAGACTCTGAAATCAACTAAATTATTATTGCTTTATTTTCATCTTCTTGAATCTCAAATGTATGTATTATTTTTTAGAAGAACATTTAATTTTTTGATATATATTTTAAAGCAACTCAAAAACAATTTTAAACAAAACTTACGTAAGATACATTAAGGAAATCACACCTGGTTACTTACGTATATACTGTAGAAAAACGCTCGACATGTTTCAGGCTCATCTGGAGTCCTAAGTCATGAGCCCGAAACATTTCAAGCGTTATTCGACAAAATTTACGTGAGTGACCCGGACGGTGTGATCTCCTTAATAACTCGAAAACAATTACTAGAATAGCGTGCCTTTACTCTCTATAAGTCTGATTACCGAGTATTTTAGTGGTTAATAATTAACATAGAATTAGTTTTTATAATGAGGCAAAGATGCGTGTTTAAGCCAGTTTAAAAATTAACCAATGATTGAGGCGGTTTTATTTTAATTTTAACATATAACTATTAGCAGCTTTGCTGCTTCAATTTAGGTTTTTATAACATAATTTTGATCTCAGTTGAGTTATTTTGTGGCAAAGCCACAGTACTTAGCGATGATATTTCTATCAATAACAATGTTAAGCAATTAATGCGATGCAAATAATTAAGAGACTATAATAACTGTGTGATAAATGTTATTATAAATGTCTGATTAATAAGTATCTTATTTCAATAAGTACTGTTTTTTTTTGTATTTTAGAAGGTTTTTTTTAAGCATTTTAGTACGTAGTAACTAAGTGTTATTTCTAGCAGTTTTAAGTTGGGTTGTTATAACAAATGTTGATCTCAATCGTGTTAGTTTAATTATGCAGCAAAGTCATTAGCGGTTATATTTGTACCAATGAAAAGGTCAAGCTGCAATACAAAGAATAATTATAAGAATATGCTCAAAATTAGTGTGATAATCGGTCGTCCTTTATTTTTTATAAAACTATAAGGTTTACTTAAATAAAAGTTATATTTCTCGAAAATATGCATTTCATTTATGTGAAAACGCAGTACCTGGAGTTCGTAGCACATACACTTTAATCACGATACTGACTTAAATGCAGTGTAAATGACTCTGATACTGCATCTTAGCTTGCAATTGACAAAAAATAACACACGTTTTTGCAGTACTTGGTTTTTTTACGGCATTTTAGTCAGTATAACTCATCTTTTTAGGGAAAACTCAGAGTGCCGTAACGGCTCTGAATTTAGAAAAATCCTTTTTTTTTAGCTAATGACACACTCAAAGCATTTTTTTTGTCATAATCATATTTTTCGTGCTTATTACTCTTTATTGAAAGTCAATCATTAACACAAAAAACATTAGAAAGGTAGAAAAATTACACTTCAAAGACATTTTTTACGTTTTCTCGAAATGAACTTTTTGCACTTACTGCGGTTTAGGGTCTGCAGGGCAGTATAGCACTCTCAGCGTAAGAAAATGCTGTTGACAACACTTTAAAAAAACTGGTCAATAGCTGCAGTTCGGATCATACTCAGTGTAGGCTCCGACTCAGTTACCGGGTGTTTCAGAAAGTATAAGCACAAACTTGCAGTGCTACCTTTTTGGTCGTAATAATGATTAGATTTTTTTAAATCTAGAATTGTTGTTTCCTTATTTAACAACAAATATTTCCATTCGTCACCGTGTCTTAGTGCGAAATACGCGAAATGCGAGGCATTTCTCCAGAAAAACGAAAACTGATCGTGCACAAATGGTGTACAATCCTTAACATCTCGCTCAAAGAGTTGGCGATATCTGTGGGAGTTAGCATCGGAGCCGTACGTACAGCTATTCGAAAGTATGGTGTGGAATGTACTTTTTACGATGCACCAAAAAGCGGTCGAAAAAGGGGGCCTGTGGATCGAAACTTGGACCGGAAGGTGGCACAAGTATTAAGCAGAAAAAAGGACTCATCTGTCAGGGACGTAGCCAAAAAACTACGACATCGGTTAGCAATGTCCAATGGACCAAGGAAAGAATTGGTTTTAAGACATTTAAAAAGCATAAGAAACCCAAACGGAGCACTAAACAGGCCGCATGCGTGAAACCGAGGGCAAGAAAGTTTTATGATAGCCTGTTGTGCCGAAAACCAGCGTGCGTTATTATGGATGACGAAACGTACATTCAATTTGATTATAAAATGCTTCCGGGTGACCAATTTTATACTGTACGAGAAAACCAGGATGTCAACGATACCGAAAAATCAATTTTCGTAGAAAAGTTCAGTAAAAAAGCAATGGTTTGGCAGGCCATTTGTGAGTGCGGGAAGATGTCCAAGCCATTCGTCACCACTCAAACAATGTGCGGTCCATTCCGGTAAGGTCCAAGGTGCGGTCTCTGGCTTACAATTAATGATGTCGAAAAAATTATGCCTATATCTTGTTACACAATAAGTTAATTTTACATCAAATAATATATAATTGTAAAAATTAAGTAAAAACTTTATTTTATATCATATTATTATATAACTCATGCTTATACTTTCTGAAACACCCATTACTACAAAAACAAATTAATCTATCTTCAAAAACAACACACTCGAAAATAAAAAAAGTCGTCATTCCTGTGGTCATTTGTTTTAAATGTTTTAATACGAGTACAATAGGACTAAAAAGATCTGTCTTACGCCGTTTATGCGGATATGGGTTCAGGCTTAAAAACGTAAACTTAGGGTTGTCCTCAGACAAGACGTTAACCTTTATTGTGTATGACCCATAGACAAATTTTCTTTAGATGATTTTTTGTGGGTATATAAACACTCGAGTCGCTTGCTTCTCAAGAACCAATCAAGTGTACTTAGTCATATTTTCCTTTAAAAATTGCTATTTAGGAAACTTTTGACCTCAGGGCTCTAAATGAACATATTTCTTTTATGTCCCTAATGGAACTCTTTGTATTGAACGGCTTTAAAAAATAAGGTAATTTCTCACTTTGTAAAGGTTGACAAAAAATGAATGAAATCTTAAATGGTCGACGTCTGTTATGTTGTTGTTAAAGTCGTTATAAAAATAAGTAAAAAAAACTGAAAACCGACTGCAAAAATGTTTTTTTTTTGTTATAAATTAAATTCGTATTCAAAAAAGGACGATACCAGTAGGACTTTCGTAATATTTTACTCTTTATACCACGATTGTAAATCAGATAATGAATACCACAATTCATTATCTGATTTACAATAGAACTCCAACTCGAATGATGGCGTAGAGGCCAAATTTAGGAAAATCCAAAACATTGACAGCAGGAATCACCTGTTTGTGGAACTCCATCATATGATCGTCATCCCACCTGCTATTTAGCAGGTCGTTTAAAATATTGTTCGTAACTAGAGGCCAAACTGCGATGCATGTTAGTAAATAATCGTCGCCTTCAAATACTAATAATATTAAAAATCAGCTTCAGTTAGCATTTGACAATAAAGACAAATCGATAGAGACGTAATTTGTCATAATCGGTTAGTTAGGACCCACGCTAGAGTTGAATATCCATACATATTGATACATGTCATACATGGGGTGTCACAATCATTAACCTACCTGTGTTTTGCGGTAGTTGGGTTTAAAACAAAGACCGCTTCAAGTACCACTTCTGTAATAAACAAAACGGGTGATACGATTAGTATATTTTAATTCAATGATTCACGAGTAAAGTTTTCTGACGTATCACGTACCTTTACTGAAAATAACTTAACATTTTCGAAGTCCTAGAACATTAAAACAAACAATGTTAATAGATTATTTAGTAGATAGGTTTATTTATCGTAGGACATCAATTTCAGTTTGACTGTACATTATGAATTTGAAAAAAAGTTATTTGAGTTTTTTTTTAATTTTAGTGATCATTATTATGCAGTTATGTAGTCCAAAAAAAAGAAGTAGCATACATACGTTATGAGTTATGACCAACTTATAATAAAAGAAGACGATGTTAGGAAAAGCAGCAAGAGAGCTCCATCAGCATCCCCTATTCAGGCTCATGAGGAAGGAACAATTGACACTCATCAAAGACCTGCAAACAAAAACTCAAATAAAAAACCCAAGACAAACTGTCAAATCACTAAATTTATGAAACCTCAGCGAGAACATGGCCAGTACAATAAGGAGGCTCAACAATCCATACGCGGAAGTGGAATAACACAGACAGAATATAACAACATATCTGAATAGCATACAGCCCCCCAATCTTCACATCCTTCAAGTCGGCTGGTCCCCGTGAAGGATTACGACCATCACCCCCCCAAAAATCAAAATAACAGCAAGAAAAATAAGCACTACCATCAATATGTCGCCAGCTTAAATGTTAGAACATTGCTTAATGACAACAGGATAACGGAGCTAGAATATTCCTTAAAGGAAATTAAATGGGATATACTTGGACTTTGTGAAACCAGGAGAGAAATCGAATGTATTGAGGAATATCCAAACTTCATCATATATCATAGCAATGCAAACAATGGCAACTATGGAGTAGGATTTCTAGTAAAAAAGCACCTGAAAAAAAGTATAATTAGTTTCAATAGCTACTCAGATAGAATAGCAACTTTAGAGATAAACCTTGCAACCAATAATATGTGGTCAATAGTCCAAGTATATGCCCCCACCGAGGCATGCAAAAACGAGGAGCTTGAAGAGTTCTATGAAACCCTAGAAACAGTTATAGAAGCACTAAACACTAAAAAACTAATAATAATGGGTGATTTTAATGCACAGATCGGAAAAGCAAAACAAGGCGAAGAAATTGTATTTGGAAACCACTCACATGGAAAAAGATCGAAACATGGTCAAAGAATGGTAGAGTTTGCTCTCGAACAAAATTTAAAAATCATGAATACTGTGTACAAAACAAAAGAAAACAAAAAATGGACTTGGGAATCTCCAAACGGTTTATATCACAATGAAATCGACTATATACTCACAAATAAATACCAAGATATGCATAATTTTGACATAATAAAAAATCTCAACTTTAATACAGACCACAGAATGGTAAGATGCAAAATAAACATACAGAACCGCAAGGCAAGAAAGTTTCCTATAAATAAAATCACAAATGATTTACCAACCCTAACAAGGGAAAATAGTATGTACTGGGAAGAAAAATTTACAGAAGCAATTACCAATACAACAGATATCCAAACACAATATGATAACTTTGAAAATGAAATAAATTACCTACTTATCCAAATACCATTAGAAAAGGAAAAACAAAAGGAGCTTATGAACCAAAAAACACAAATCTTGCTTGAGCAGAGAAGACATCTATATAAAGAAACAAGAACAAAAGAGACAAAAAGAAAAATCACGCAAGTTAGTAAAGAAATCAACAGAGAAATGGCAAAAAGCAAGAAACAAAATAGGAAAAACATACTAGAATATCATATAAAAAAGTCAGGTGCTATCAAGAAAGCTCAAAAAGAATTACAAATAACTTCAAAATGGGCAACAAATATAACAAGCGAACATGGGAAAGTCATATCAAACAGACTAGACATACTAAATGAAGCCACTTCGTTTTACCAAAAACTGTACACATCGCAAGAAGAATCACTATTAGAAAATAATACTATGGTGATAAAATACGACGGAAAACCACCGGCAATTCTAGTAGCGGAAATAGAGTATGCAATTAGTACACAAAAAAAAGATAAAACACCCGGAGAAGACAAAATTACAAATGAACTTTTACAGTCTATGTTGGAGCCCTTGAAACGTCCATTAAAAATACTATTTAACAACATCTTATCTAGAAAAGAGACTCCAAAACAGTGGTCCAACTCTACCATAACTTTGCTGTATAAAAAAGGGGATAGGGGTGACTTAGGAAATTATAGACCAATTAGCCTCATGTCGAACGTTTACAAAATATTCTCCAAGATTATATTGAATAGACTTTCGACTCTATTGGATGAAAATCAGCCTCGTGAGCAAGCAGGGTTTCGCAAACACTTCTCTACAATGGACCATATCCAGGTGATTACCCAGATTATTGAGAAATCGAAAGAATATGGACGTACTTTATATTTATGTTTTATAGATTTTACGAAAGCCTTCGATTCATTGGAGCATAGCGCAATTTGGAGAGCACTATCTCAACAAGGAATAGATTGCCACTACATAGAGTTACTTTACAACATATACTCTAAACTCTCAGCAAAAATTAAACTAGAGCAGGAAGGCAAAATGTTCCCAATAAAGAAAGGGGTTCGCCAAGGGGACCCGATCTCACCAAAAATTTTCAGTGCTGTGCTAGAGACGATATTCAGAAACTTAAATTGGGAAAAGGAAGGACTGATTGTCGATGGAGAACACCTGACTAATCTACGCTTCGCCGATGACATCGTAATCTTTGCACAAAAACCTGAACGACTACAAAAAATGTTGCAAGATCTGGTAAAAGAAAGCAAAAAAGCGGGCTTATCAATGAATATTTCAAAAACAAAGATTATGTCAAATGACACAGAAAAAACAATATTTATAGATGACGAAGAAATAGAATATGTCTCAGAATATATATACTTAGGGCAGATAATATCCTTCGAAGAGCAGACCGAAAATGATATTAACCGAAGGATTGCTCTTTCATGGAAGAAATACTGGAGCTTACGAGAAGTTATGAAAAACAAGGACATCAATATTCATATTAAAAGAAAACTCTACGAAATATCAATCCTCCCATGCATCACATACGGGTGTCAGACTTGGGCTCTACGCAAGAAAGATGAGACTAAATTAGCGATACAACAGAGGAAAATGGAACGTAGTATGTTAAGAATTAAAATATCAGATAAGGTAAGAAACGAGAATATTAGAAAGAGAACGAAAATAACCGACATTATAGAAAGAATAAGAAACCTGAAATGGAACTGGGCTGGACATACTTGCAGATTAAAGGACAACAGATGGACGAGTAAGGTCATACAATGGTTACCACGGAATGGACTGAGAAAGAGAGGTCGACCAAAGAAACGTTGGGAAGATATATTTAGGAAGCGTTGTGGAGCCATATGGTCGAGACTAGCCAAAGATAGAGGTACATGGAGAAGACTGGGGGAGGCCTACGCCAAAGAGGCGACTTCCATAATAAATAAATTAAATATGAAATAATAATTATATAATTTATATTATATTATATAATAGTTAATGAAATGGAATTTTAAATTTTTAAATATAATAATAATAATAAATTGATCTGAAATGAAATTAAAAATAAAATAGATTTGATTATATTGCTATGTATAAGTTCGTATAATGCACGCAATTGTATGGTGTACAAAATTATGGAAGAATTAAAGGCTTTTTTATTTTATTTTATTTTATGTAGTCCAACTTCTCAATTACTTCGAAACTATAGAATATTTCAAGCTAGCTGCAAGAAACGCCGCGGAAATGTCATATTTTGAAACCATTTAAATGTGCTTCGTCAAAGTCGCTCAACTATATTAATCGAGATAAGAGTATCGTATCGCCACCCTTAAAATGTACCCTTGAGGAGTTTTGGTGGCCATCTGTGGTCTTCATCATCAGTTCCACTTCACCAAATGAAACTTTCTGAATACAAATACTTACTGAACTTGTTACTGAAAATACTTACCAAAATCGTTATGTAAGTATACATGTGTATGCCTATAATATTTTAGGAGATCCCCTAATTTCTCACGGACTCCTCATCAGGCACTGATTAGGTGACAATTTACGTTTATTATTTTATGACTTTGTCTGCATATCCTTGCATTTTATATATTTCCCAGAATGTTTTGAATTTGTATTATTAATTTTATAATGTTATTTGTTAAGGTAACATATTAGAAATACAGGGTGAGAGGGAACGAAAACCCTTTCCAATATACAATATCAGATAAAAGATGGATGTATTATTAATATTTAAAATATATAAACGTAAATAAAATAAAAAAACAGCAATGTCAAGGTTCAACCTTCGGCCATCACCAGTTAGAGTTGAATTAATAAGTTTTCAACGAAAAATTTAACAAGATTTTACTTAAGTTATGCAGAAAAAACCAAGTAGGTACTAAATATACATACTCATAATCTCTCACTTGCTGGTCGGGAAGTAGTCCCTTTGCAACCTATATTTTCAATAGATTTCCACTTTCTTCCACAAAGAACTGATATTCCATTATAAACGTAAATGTTAAAAATAGGTCAATTTCTCTAGTAGCACTAAAGTTTGGTAGCAAAATTTAATGACAGGTTGGGAGTTCCCATATCGATAATGTAGCCTATCGATACTATTCTCCTTTACCTGTGATCGCTCTTAGCTTCGTTTGGAGACGATGATAAATTAAGTTAAACACGGCAAAATGATTCTTAGGTAATGAGCACGAATGCACTATGTTAAAGTTATTATCTCTTTATTACGAGTATACCTTTTTAGATATTTAAACAGGAAAAGCGTCCCTACTTAGACACTCATTGAGTACGAAACAATATTTGTCAATTGTACTAATAACCTAGAGATTATTTAAAGTATGCTTTGTGTAACCGACTTCATACACGTCATTATAATATTTAAAAAAATACACACTAGAACAACAACGAAGCTGAGAGCGATCACTAATACGATTATATGGGAAAAGCATCGATAAGTAAGTTTATGTAACTCTGTACCTGTCATTAAATGTTGCTACTTCTAGTCCGATGTCTGGTTACCACTGCCAAGTTATACCTCAACATGCATTAAGTATCAATAAATTGGTTTAACCGTCAACATCTAGCAGTATCGAACTTGGCACCTTTTCAGATATTACATATTTCGGAAGCACAAGAGAACTTGGCGGTTTTTACATATTTATGTTTTTGATGCGATCTAAGATAAAATAAGGTTTTTCGCACTGAGAAACTAATTCCAGACGCTGATTTCTACGCGTCAGATAGCCGTCAATTCAACGTTATAACGTTGTACAATTCAAAATGGCTCATTGATCAACGCGACGTCACAGCAGCTCCTGCAGTACCCACCCGCGTAGTCTTCTAAGCGAACACGCGTACCCCCGCTGAGGTGGTACACAGATAATAGCGACTGCGTCAAGCTCCACTTCAAACTGGAAGAGTCCATTGTCCCGCCCGTGTCGCCCTCGAGGCGACCACGTGAACTCCAGCCGAGGCAGTGCAAATCGAACAGCGCCTGCATCAAACCCAACTTGAAATCCAATGAGCCCAAAAATGCACCTGCGTCGTCCTTAAAGCGGCAACGTGAATCCCGGCCGAAGCAGCGCGCATCGAACAGCGCCTGCATCAAGCCCAACTTTAAACCCAATGAGCCGAAAGATGCGCCTGCGGCGTCTTTGAAGTGGCAACGTGAACCCCTGCCGAAGCAGCGCGTATCGAACAGCGCCTGCTTCAAGCCCAACTTTAAACCCAATGAGCCGAAAGATGCGCCCGCGGCGTCTTTGAAGCGGCAACGTGAATCCTTGCCAAAGCAGCGCGCATCGAACAGCGCCTGCATCAAACCCAACTTTAAACCCAATGAGCCGAAAGATGCGCCTGCGGCGTCTTTGAAGCGGCAACGTGAACCCCTGCCGAAGCAGCGCGTATCGAACAGCGCCTGCTTCAAGCCCAACTTTAAACCCAATGAGCCGAAAGATGCGCCCGCGGCGTCTTTGAAGCGGCAACGTGAATCCTTGCCAAAGCAGCGCGCATCGAACAGCGCCTGCATCAAACCCAACTTTAAACCCAATGAGCCGAAAGATGCGCCTGCGGCGTACTTGAAGCGGCAACGTGAATCCCTGCCGAAGCAGCGCGCATTGAACAGCGCCTCCATCAAGCCCAACTTTAAACCCAATGAGCCGAAAGATGCGACTGCGGCGTCCTTGAAGCGGCAACGTGAATCCCTGCCGAAGCAACGCGCATCAAACAGCGCCTGCATCAAGCCCAACATTAAACCCAATGAGCCGAAAGATGCGCCCGCGGCGTCCTTGAAGCGGCAACGTGAATCCCGGCCGAGGCAGTGCGTAACGAAAAGCGCCTGCATCAAGCCCAACTTCAAACCCAATGAGGCCAAAGTCGTGCCCGCCTCGTCCTCGTGGCGTCTACGCGTATCCCAACCAAACCGTGGTGCAAACAACTGTGGCTGCATCCAGCTCTACTTTCCCAAAGTCGAGCCCCTGCCACCCATACCCCAACAACCGCAGTACGAAGAGAAGCCCGGCTGCATCAAACTCTACTTTAAACCTAATGGGCCCAAAGTCAAACCCGCGTCGTCCTCGATGCATTTACCCGAATCTCAGCCAACTAAGAAGTGCACATCGAAAGGCGGTTGCATCAAGCTATATTATAAACCGCCCACGGGGCCGCTACCCCCGCCGAGTCCGTGGTGCCCCAAGAACTGTGAGTGCATTCGGCTCTACTATTAACTTGATGGGCCCATCGTCCTGCCCGCGTAGTCGTCAAGGCAGTCACGTGTATCCTTCCCGAACATACCAGAACAACATCCGAGCTCCTGCTCTGACCCACCTGACCCTAGGCGCAACCGTCGCCGCCCCGAGACCAACACAAATTCTCAGGTATATTATGCTTATTATATTTTTGAGACTCGAAAAATCATAACAAATGACAATTTATTATGAACCAGCTTCTTCCCATGACTTCATCCGCTCAGATTTGCAATTTGCAATGACAAAAACCTAAACCTGTGGCCGTGAATGGGCATAGGTTAATTATCATAATGACATGTTTCATGTTAATCAGTTAAACCTTTTATCCGGGAAGACGGAACAAAAAAAGCGGCTGATGTTATTAAAGTATCTGATTGATCTTTTTAACCCTCGTGCAGCCGACTGCAAAAAGAAGTATGCAGTTTAGGCCTTTATTACAATGCAGTGAGGTGCAACTGTGGATACATGTCGTTGTAAGAATAATAATGAGAGTAATAATACTTTTTTTTCAATAAACATTACCAGTGAGGTGTTACATATTAGTACAGTTTTCAACATTGGTAGGTTTACTCGTTTGACCATACCTGGTATGCAAAAATTACAGATTTGTCTCTTAACGTTATATAAACTATTCATGAGTACTATATGTATTTCATCCATGTGACGGTTATTACATTAAAATTATTATAAATATCATGTTAAGAAATTGTTGTATTTGCTTTTCAAATGTTTCAGTATTCATTCTCTTCATCTCATTTTATATTTTATTGTATATTTTTATACACATATTTACGCAGTTTTTTATACTTTGCCAGTCTAGAATGCTCTGATGGGTTATTATGACGAAGGTATGTAGTTCGTTTTACGACAAGCGTAAAGGACAGAGCTATTGCAGTTATATTGCTCTGTACTTTTCTCTCGCCGTAACATGTAACCCCCCTGGGAGTAATCTGTTCGGATTTTGACAGGAGCGTGGATGGCTGTAACATGTTTTTTTTTAAATCAGTTTTTGTTTAAGAACGAACACGCAATTTTTGTTTAAATTATAGAGCAGGAAGTGAAAATCAACCAAGCTTTTTAAACAGTGGCCGATAGGTTTCGCATGGTCAAATTCCATGCATTGCTCTTATGCACTTTTTTGTGAAATAAACGCCCGAGAGAAGTAGGTAATATTACCCCTTATTAGTATTAAACCGTAGCCCAAAACTGGTTCAATAAGGCATGATAACAGGCAATCCTGGTTTCCATATCACTGACTCTACTAAGTTGTTTAAGGGCGAACACATAATTATACTTGGAATAAGTAAGAGTGATACATACCCCGGCCGGCGAGAGCAAAAATGCGTTGACAGCTTAATAGTGCGAGGACACACACTTAGGTCGATGTCGATAAAAACAACACGATGTACTGGACCACCGTTATGATATGCAGAAGTATTAATTATTGTTGTAAACAAAATTAAAACCAAGTGATTGTATTTATTCAGTATTTTATGTAATTTTCGTAATATACAATTAGCATTATTTCTAAATTTTCTGATTTTAAACTCCTTCGCCTTGGCGATAAAATCCATTTCATCCAACTAAAGGACCGTTCTAAATCTACTGTAGTAATCGGAGCAAAACGAAATAATTCATAGTGATTATGAATTTGTTCTGTATTAGGTAGTTCCACTTCTCTGCCATTCCCGTGAGTATGATAAATTGATTATAATTGTAATCAGTTGATTGAAATAGTATATAAGCTTAAAAATAATAATTGTGCTTAATTAAATGTCGACTATTCTATCGACATCCATATGTCGATAGAATAGTCGATATTTAATTAAGCACTAGGAGCAGAAGCATTTTTGCTCTCGCCGGCCGGGGTATGGATATTACTATATAGTAGGATTAATAGATTTTTTGAATTGTACAAATATTGATCTATTTTTAAATTATCAGAATAATTAAATTATAGTTTAGTTTTATACAATTTTCAATGGTATTTTTAATTTCTTGTTCATGATCCGGTTACTGAATTAATATCTTTATTGGATGTAGCAATCATAGAAATATTGTCAGCAAACAAGATTCAATTGTAGTCTGTTATGTCAATGATGTCTTTTTTTTTTTTTTTTTATATCATAGGAAGGCAAACGAGCACACAGGCCACCTGATGGTAAGTGGAAACTGTGACCCATAGACATTCGCATTCACAAGACCGCAATCCTGAGGCCGAAGATGGAATGCCTCTATGCTAGTCATTTCACCGGCTGTCTTATCCCCAAACCGGTACACAACAATGCGAACACTGCTGCTTGGCGGTAGGTTAATGGATAAGATGGTGGTACCAACCCGGACGGACCCTGCACAAGGTCCTCCCACAAGTGATTTATGTACAATAAAAATAAAATGTAGTCGACCGTACTCCTTTTTAACTATTCTGCAAAATTCAAATTATATTGGCCCCCCAAAGTAATTCCTTTTGTTATCTACTTTCAGATACATCAACCAGTTGCACCGTCGCCGCGCCCTTGCAGCGAGCGCGTTATCCGGGAAGGCTACAAGAAAAGAATACCAGAAGGCTCTTTTTCAAGAAATATCGAAATGGTCTGATGTGGATTGGTGTCGTCTAATTTTAAATATCTGTGAACGTAAATTTATAACCATTAAACTAAATAAATTCTAGTCCAACATTCATAATTTAAAGTAACCGATATTTAAAATTAGAGAACTCTGATCCGAGCATGTGTTACTCCTATTCAAAATCATAAATTCCTTGTAGCGATTCTTCGAATCACATTCCACCTCGATCGCATATTTAATTGTTTCATTAGGTCTCATACTGCCCCACAATGTATGTAATACTGCCACATTAGAACTAATAAACTTAATTTTGAACCACAGGCTGCGTTTCATTGGCTCGTGTCTCTTTAGCAGATTAGTGATCAGATGAAAACCTTGTACTTAGTATTCAAGCGGCGTGGCTGCTGATAACTATGACCACGAACTCTGGCAACGTCGTCGAACCGTTTATTTATCCTGAGTATGTTGCAAGCTTACTTACACTAGTTATTCTTCTGAGTCCTATAAAAATACAGGGAGTGAACTGTTTTATTAAATATATATAAAAATAACTATAAATTCTCTATTAACCGTGTGGTTGCCGGGTTACAATAGTACCACTCCATGTCTTCCCGTGGATTTCGTAAGAGTGGACTTAGGGCCGTATTAATAAACTCATCATGGCTGAGACGCCCGTCACAAGATACGACAAAGAAAACGCCAAGCCATAGATTACTGTCATTATTGACGCATCCTGAGAGAAACATTACGGTCGAGATTCGTTTATTAATACAGCCGTAAGGGAATAAAGGCTAATACTAAAGGCTAACGGTAGTACTGTTAGGTGATAGTCTGGCAACCAGTTACTAATGCGCTGGTAAACAACTTAGCCTACTTGTACAAAATGTGGTTACAGAATTATCGATCGGAGTTATTACAGTTGTAGGTAATTTGTAGCTCTGCCGTCCCCACTCTGGGATTACAAGGGTGACGGTATGTATGTAATTACCTATACGAATTGAATCTAAGCCAATGTTACTTTTGGTTTTAATTACCAATGTTTTACTAACCCAACGAAAAAATCTTGGGAAGAAGCTAAATAGCCAAAAAAAGGTAAATTAAATCAAATTAAGACAATGCTCTACTTTGAAGTTTTTTTGCCTTTAGTAATAAATAGGACGATACGTGTCATGTTTTTAGATAATATTATAAATACTTTAATGTAATTACTGCACGAATAGAACACTGCCGCAAAAACTATATTTACAGTAACTATTGTTACGTACGTGGGGATAGGTAACTGATAAAAATGTACGAATCACCGATAGTCAAAAGTATACTTTAATAACGCCCTCACTTAAACCGTTAGAAACAATAATTATCGCACATTAAACTTCGAAGACTGAGATGATTGGTCGAGTTGCTCTTCTTTGCACTCTTTGCGTTCCTTAACTGAATCACTCGCAACTAAATAGTCCGCTTTTTTATAGTCCCCGAGTTTAATCATACCAGAATTCCGTCCGGAATGATTCAGATACTTCGACCCGCGGAGGACTTTCGACACTTTTCGTTGCTAGAATGTTCTACGCCTTGCTACCTTATTCTGTTTACAATCGCGATGTCCTTGACTCACGGGTCTGGAATATTCCGTGATTTTTGGTCTCATTTTCAATCGTGTTATCTCTGTCACATGCTTATGGAAGGTTCTCAGTATCGCTGTCTCTTTCTAATCATGCTATCTCTTTCACTCTTCGTGGAAAATAGCCATTAACTAATATGTACTTCAAAGGCCCATAACAGGTCCTAAAAACTCCTGGTTTCCAGGTTATGGCGTAATTCAATAGAGGGTAACGAATGAATTATAACTATAGGTAAGCATAGTTTAGTGTCAAAAAGCAGAAATAAAAATATAATAAAAGTCCTTTTACTTCCCTAATACAGTATTTACTTCAATCTTTCTTATTATGTTAAGAACTAGAATTTATTTACTAATACAATATAGGTATTTTAGAATGAGTACACAATGTGTTGTAAACGGGACCCCAATTTGGGTAAAGGCCTCCTCCAATTTGCTTCATGTTTTCTTATCATGGTTAACATGTACTGGCTTATTCCTTTTTTTTTCAAAATGGTTTTTCACGAGGATATATTTGCCATTTAAATAATAATGACAGCTTTTTCAACTTCATGTAATAACGCAGCTATTTCTGCTATAGTTATATTCTTGAAGTATTAGGGTATTATCGCAAACTATTTTTATTTGCCGTTTGGGAGTAAAACGAAACGCTTTTTGCACATGCGCTGTTCAAGCCGTCTCGGCCCGGTTTAGAAAAATAGGTTGACGTCACTTCGTTGGAGAAAGGAATTTATTTAGCAACAATGGTTTGTTTTTGAACCGCTCCTACAAGTGGTCCTTCGAATAATACAAGGTAAAGTTTCATTCAAATTGCAAGTAGGTATCAACAATGCAATTCAACTGAGCTATCGAACAGTACGTTGCACCGGCCAGAAATTACATATTATATCAATGCAATGCAAGACTTAATATGGCGCAACAAAGCTCCAGCATCTATTCATCTCAGTGTTTATGGATAAAGACGTGTCTAAACCATAGAACTATTTATAAGTCGTTATCGGCCGAGATCAGATATTAGTTCTAGTACAAAAGTGATACTACTTGTGTAATAATCTCAGCGGTGAAGTAAAAACTCTTATAGATAGCCAACCATTGGTAAATTATAACGAGGCAGTGCAGCTTTTTAAAAACTATATTAATAATAATTATCCTGTCTTAAACGTTTAATATTAAGCGCTGATGGAATGGTGGCTTATGCTTGTTTTGCAGCACGACCTTACCTCAGACCTTGCCTCATAAATCATCTTATTAAAGAATGTATAGTTTGTTATAACTACAACTTAGACCTGGCACGAATAATTTATACATTCATTTAAAAATATTCTATTAAAAGACAATTGATTGACAGATGTCACTGAATCGATAACTGTATAGTTTTTTTTTACATTTTGTTCAATAAAAAAATGCGAGGTCTTACACCACAAAAGCAAAATCAATTGTAGAGAAATGGTGTTCTGTAAAAGGTATTACCTACGTACCAAAACTATCACAAATGGAAGGTGTTAGAGTGGGAGCCGTCCAAACTGCTATCTGTAAGTAAGCGAGGAATATACCTTTAATTACCGACAACGACCAGGCCAAGAACAAGGTCCGTCCGACCCAAAACTGGACCAAAAGATCGTTAAGGTATTTGCATCTAATAAAGAACGATCTGTCCGAGATATCGCGAAAAATCTTAGTACTAGTATCGAAATGGTACAACGTGCAGATAAAATAAATAATTTGAAGACAATTAAACAATAAAGACAACCCAAAAGAAGCTAAAAACAAAAAAAAACTGTTAAAAAACGAGTCCGAAACTTGTACGACTCTTTAACTAAAAAACAAAGCTGTGTAATAATGGATGACGAAACATATCGTCAGTGATACTGAAGAACCGCGTAACTAACAAATTTATGATAGAGCAAACTAAACCTTATTGTCTTATTAAAAAGGTGCATTTTTCTCCTTATTTAAAATGTTACTTACGCGGTTTTGCAGTTTCACCGACGATATGTAAAACTTGACTATAAGTCTTTGTCAGGTCCCCAGTATTACACACAGGCTGAAAAAGCCATTTGCGTTGAGAAGTTAGGCAAGAAAGTCATTGTGTGGCAGGCAATAGGGAATATGCATGTTTTTTTTTTACAGCTTCAATTGAAGCTGATTCATGTAACAAACAGATCACAAAAATCATTTTTTGAATAACTATAAAAATAAACAAGATATAAACCAACAAAGATTTGTTCCTATCTCTTTCTAGAAAAACGGAATTTTACATGGAGTTTACATGGCCGCAGTGCACAATGACGTCACGGTGCACATCGGATCTCTCTGTCTAATTAGAAGTTTGAAATGCTTATAACTTCCGTATTTCTTGACCGATTTTAATTTTAATTTCCGTTTTGGTGATCTCTTTTACGGTATTTTTATATTTTGATGAGAAATGCGATTTTTAAAATCCATGCATATTCCCTATTTGTGAATTCGAATTTTCACTACCTCATCGACGAATGCCGATATTTACATGAACGAGTGCCTTCAGAAACGAGTATTGCCTATGATCAAAAAACACAACTCCGGAAACGTATTTTGGCCCGACTTAGCGTCTTGCCATCATAACGTTCGTTCATCATTGCGTCGTGTCATCGGTCCCACGTATAGTCCATTTCAAATACGAAGGCCCAATGCACTTGAAACTTAACAATAGGGCTCATAATGTTTGCCTTTTGTTATCTAATTAGGAGCACTTCAAAATGGCACGCGTCGGTGCAATCGGCAAAAGGGTCCGGCCAGGTATCTTTTGTTATCACTAATCCTATTGTTAACGCCTAATGACCGTCTCCATCGGGCCTTCGTATTTGAAATGGACTATACTACGACTACTACGAGCGTCTACCCGCTAAACTTAAAAATGTGCAATCCGACGAAGCATTTAAACATCAGCTAAGAAACCTTTTATTGGATAATAAATTTATTATTGTGTTGAAATTTATTGATAATTTTATGTATTGACATCGGACGAGTGACCATTATTCGATATTTTGTAGTTGCCGGCTTAGAATTGTGCCACTCCATGTCTTCCCGTGGAAGTCGTAAGAGGCGACTAAGGGAATAAAGGCGTGTAGTACTGTAAGGCGATGGGCTTGCTACCTGTCACTAATATACACTGTTAAACATCTTAGCGTAATTGTGCAAATTGTGGTTACAGAGTTATCAACAAGTTTTTAGAGTTGTTGGTAATTCTGTAGCTCTGCCTACCCCACTCTGGGAATGAAGGCGTGAAGGTATGTATGTATGTAATTATTATTGTATTTTTTGATAATTAGTATTTATGTTATGACGATCTCAATGTAATTTCGTATTTTTTGACATGCAATGCAATATATATTGTAATATTATATTGATGAATAAATAAACTAAAATAAACTAAACTAACGCAGCTAAGGTAGTAAAATGGTATAAATATAATAATGCACTTATTTTGGCCAGAGAGTTATAATCCACCAAATTGTTTAAACCTTCGCCCGATTGAATACTATTGGGCTATAATGAAAGCTAAATTACGTAAAACAGCCCGCAGCGCCGATACAGAGCCACAGATTCGGTCAGATTGGAACAAGGTGGCTCGAACTTTTGACAAAGTCGCTGTCTGACCATGAGGCAAAAAGTCAGAAATGAATAATTTGGGTTTTATTGCGGTACCACCAATGTTCCATATTATTTTGAACAAAGTTAATTGCTATTAGTTTGTAAATAAATAATTTAAAAAAAGATATCGCATTTTGTTCTTGTATTTATAACAAACAATAGTCTTTATGGTCTCTGTGTGCGTTGAGTATGCACTTACACCATACACAACTATTGATATTAGCAGTGATTTGGATTATTCATAGCAGTGATTGTTTTGTTTTTCCAGATGACGTAACCTGAAAGCTACGAAAAGTCAAAAACAAGCAAGACGGTCACGGGAAATGAAAAAAAATAAGCTGAATGAAGTACGCAGCAAGTTTTTGAATAGAATCGTAAATTCAAGTAACGAGGGGCATGATATAAACGAAGGTTTGTTGTTTTATATTGAGCATAACAAGTAAACATGTTGTTTTTTTTAAATATGATTTATGCTTCATAATTATGTTCAGCGTTTGAACAAAATTAGAAGATGGCCGCAACTTTGTATACGCAGAACAAGTTACCCGCTATTCCCTCTATTTCTTCTTGCTGGAGGACAATTTCCCAATAAACGCTTCTCAGTGCATCTCTAGGATAGCCACCATATATCTGCTCTAAAGTTTTAAGTCCCTTTTGGTTTGCACATTAGGAGTGCATTATCCGTCAGTCAGTAACAGAAGAGATTTCTATGTACATATACATAGATGATATCTTAACCACGGCACTTAAAAGTACTTTAAAGTATTTAATCCACGGCACTTAAAAGTACAATCGCCAACCCCCACACTACCCTGTGAAATATACTTCTCTCCTCGGTGATTCCTCAGCACTGTGGCAGCTCCTCGTTTAGATGCACATCAAAAGAGTATTCACTGCACAGCAGCGACTTGGCTGTGCCTCTGGTTTCTGGTGGCTTACCATGCCTGTCCGCTCATTTTCCTTTTTACGGCTGTTAGGAAAAACCAAAGGATTGCATATCGTCTTATAGACTAATAATTATTATTTAAGTATATATCATTAATAGGATTGGATTACGTCTTATAGACTAAAAATTTATATTTAAGTATACATCTATTAACCTACAGGTGCGTTTTTAGCTCATTGTATTTTTGCACTTTCCAGGTCATCTGCAACCAGCAACTACTTTACTTGCTGAGCACGCTGGTGAAACGCACATCACAATAGGATTCTCATGGACATTACTCCTACCACAGCTAAGGCAGGGGACAAAGAACAGCAGACCAGAAGAAGAACCGAGCGCCCCCGACCACTGCCCAACCTGCCCGGTACCAGGTGCAGGCGCCGCGCCCACCTACCGGATGGCCACCAATATGAACCCACAGTAGATCAATATCAATCCTAAAATATACCTTCATTATTATAGAAACGATTCGAACTCCCTACGAATTTACTGTGTTACATTTCATAGGACATCATAGGACTTAGTTTTAGTTACCACCAGATCCTAGTATCTAAAAAGTTGTACGGTAAAACTTTAACTTGTGTTTAAACTGGTAGAGTTTACCTCGTGGGTACGCCATTTTAAAATGTAATTTGAATAATAATAATAATAATAAGGGCAGCTAGTGGCGAGCTGTTGGTGAGTGGCGACACCACGGACCTGAATGCTCCCGAGGGTAGGTCCTGTTCCTCACCTCACGCTTGCCTTCACCGGCTGGCTGGAGTGAATAATGACGAGGAACAGACCCTCACCTCTGGCTTGCCTTTATTGGCCGGTCAGAGTGGAGTCGCAAGAGCTATATGCTCGAAGGGTGGATGTGTTGCATAAGTGGTGAGCACCTTTCCACCCTTAGCCCCTCTGGAACTGTTACCTCCCTGCTGCTATATATATGCGGCTATTTCGGGAGGCCCATTCCATTGAGTTGGCGAGTCACCGCCTGCCATTTCAACCAAAGTAATTAACATTGGCCTGGCAGGCGCCGTAGTTTCTTCAATAGCCTAGTTCACCAATCCATATCAGTTCATACATAGAGCCCATTAATAATGTTGCCATCCTTCTTAAATAGTCCTACACTAACCATTGGTTGTCCGTGGGAGCATACTTCCATAGTTTGAACTCAGGGACAATCGCCGGTTGGTGTCCCATCACTTTACTAAATTAAACTGGTCTAAAGGGCCTCTGCGTGTTGGTTTCGGCTCCATGTACGCCTTCCAAAGGTCCGGGACTCCCAAAGTCCCGTGAATGGTAAAGACATACAAATAATAATAATAAATTTCGATTCACCCCGCGGCGGGTAGAAATCTGATAAGCATTGCCAGGTCTCAGGTTCCGCTGCAAATAAATGATTGCACAGTTGAGGGCTGACCCGGTGCTCGGATGACACACGCGGATGCTCTAAACTGGAATCCAGTGGACACAAACATAATTATCAATGCAGATGCATCTCCCGATTTTTTTAGGATTAACCATCAGCATGATATCCATCATAAATAACATAATTAAAAAAAAACTGATAATCATACCTGGTTGTGTAAGAGATTAATTGGGTGGATCCACTTTTTGTTGTTGTTATTCTGTCCCGTAAGCCAGGAGACAACAGTGATAGAGTTTCTTAGAAAAAATGTTATAATATACAGGGTGTTTGGTAGCGGGTTCGACAAACGAAAATGGGAAATACCTGGGTCCAATTGGAACACATTTGCCATAGTAACCCCTATGCTAAAGTTGATAGTTTTTTTTTAATATTTTTTTTTCCGTCTTTTTGAAAATATCCCAAAATTTTACCTTTAAACCTTCTTAATTACATACCTAAGCAACTGAAACCGCCCATTTTTTTTTAAATCATGCTCTGTTAATGGTTTTATTTTAAAACAAAACCAAAACCCATAGGTAGTGCTTTAAAAAAAAAATATGGGCCCTTAAAGCTATGACAAAATGAGAAAAATAAAATGACATTAAAGTTTCGCCAAGTATAAAAAAAAATCAAAAGGCATAGACGATTTCAAATTGATTAAAAAACTTCTCTGGTTAATACTCTTCACAACGATATGCCATTTAAAAGAAAAAACACAGAAAAAAAAAATACGCAGTACATTGAAATTTCCTCACGAAGATTTATTAAAGAAATCACTTATGCCACGGTTATGAATATTGGTGAATACGTTAGAGTTAATAATCGCTGGTAAATTACCATTAATAAAAAACATTTTAAGAGTAATAATAAAATTGAAAACCAAACACTTTTTTAAATTTTGATCACAAAATTATTTGAGCTTCACGGGCGTTATTGCGAGCTCGACCATACGCTAAAATAATATCAGCGTACTCTTCATTGGTAAATGGTGTACGTTCACCCATTGTAATGAAAGTTTCAAAAACCAATACAAATCAACGTGTTTTTCTACAAGTCTTTCTGTTTGAAAAAAAATTACAATTTGCCGCCTTTAAAAAAAAAAGTGTACTTTTCTTTTAAAGAACTACAAGCTATTTAAGACACAGATTAAAAAGCTTATTTAGCTTAATGTTTTTTTCAAATCAATGTGGCGAATGCGACGAAAATGTACGGAATGTATTCCTGATCAAGTGATCACAAAATTTAAAAAAGTGTTTTGTTTAGCGTATGGTCGAGCTCGCAATAACGCCCGTGAAGCTCAAAGAATTTTTTAAATTTTGTGATCAAAATTAAAAAAAGTGTTTTGTTTTCAATTTTATTATTACTCTTAAAATGTTTTTTATTAATAGTAATTTACCAGCGATTATTAACTGTAACGTATTCACCAATATTCATAACCGTGGTATAAGTGATTTCTTTAATAAATCTTCGTGAGGAAATTTCAATGTACTGCGTTTATTTTTTTCTGTGTTTTTTCTTTTAAATGGCATATCGTTGTGAAGAATATTAACCAGAGAAGTTTTTTAATCAATTTGAAATCGTCTATGACTTTTGATTTTTTTTTTATACTTGGCCAACCTTTAATGTCATTTTATTTTTCTCATTTTGTCATAGCTTTAAGGGCCCATTTTTTTTTTTTAAAGCACTACCTATGGGTTTTGGTTTTGTTTTAAAATAAAACCATTAACAGAGCATGATTTAAAAAAAAAATGGGCGGTTTCAGTTGCTTAGGTATGTAATTAAGAAGGTTTAAAGGTAAAATTTTGGGATATTTTCAAAAAAACGGAAAAAAAAATATTAAAAAAAAACTATCAACTTTAGCATAGGGGTTACTATGGCAAATGTGTTCCAATTGGACCCAGGTATTTCCCATTTTCGTTTGTCGAACCCGCTACCAAACACCCTGTATACTTCCAGCACACTCAGGAGAAAGGTCATGAAAGAATGGGTGTGTAATTGCCAATATAACAGTATTTTTGTGGACTTATATCCTTTGAAATCATAGTTTTAAAGAGTGACCCAGGAGACGTCACCATGGCAACGAGCTACAAAGAAAAGTTGATTGACCCAATTATTAAAGTACACTACGCAAAGTAGTACTCCAATCAGAGTATGTGTGGGTCAATATAAGATGTTTAAAGCATAATTCATAATAATGTTATTTGTTTTTAAAATATTTATTAATATTTATAATTTTATATTGTAGGGCGTATGTATGGTTAACCTTGAAAAACTAATTTACTTAATTAACATTAAAGAGCAAATTAATTTAGCTAAATTTAAATTGTAGTGTAGAATGTATTAGTCAATAACTTTTATTCGTAAAGTAGTTAAGTTTACATTCATTAAAAAAACTGAAACATGTTTGCGTGTTAATTTTCAGAGTGGTAGAATATTAAATTTACACAAACAATGTAAGGTTTTAGTAAAAATTAAGTTATTTTGGTATGAATTTTAAATTGACCTTGAGCTCTGGATGGTTTTACTATATTAATATTTGTATAAATTTTATTTTTGTTTTATTTCAGAGAATGTACCTCGGTTGACTTTTTACTTAGGTAAGTCACGGTACACAGAAAAGTAGGCAAATGTTATGTAAAATGGCATTTGTAGAAATTAGAGTGACTTAAAATTCATTATATATTTATTTTTGTTTCCTTACCAAAGGAAATGAGGAACAAAAAGGTAACTTCAATTAACTACTATGAGACATTATTTAAAAAAAGTAATATATATTTCCGAAAATTTTGAAATGACATGCAATGGAAGATACTCTTTTATATTCTTTCATTATTACAATTCTACCAACTGAATAATAATATAATAACAGAATATCAAATTATCGCCGTCGGAGGTTGCGGTCGCCAACACCAGAACCATGCCCTAATGTTTTTAAAACGTAAGTAGTTCATTTTATCATAGATGTATTATGTTTGCAAACCGGTTTGACAACGCAAAATATTTCCGCCCATTCCATTCGTTGTTATACCGATTTACTAGGGTAAGTAATAGAACGAAATATATCGTTACTACTTTAAAAAAAACTCGTATCTGATGTTTCGAGATGTCTGAGTTTCAACTTAATTCCCTTCACGCTTCAGTTCAAAATCGTACGTCAAGAAATATGAGATACGAGGTTTTTTCAAAGCAATGACGATATGTCAGTAGAAAGTATAATACTCTTACGATTTTATATAACGATTCAATGATAAATATGATTTAATAACCAAAGCACAAAATAATTACATAACTCTAAGACAATGTAATTCATTTCTGGTGCTGCTTATTAAGAATTATGAATTGCTGCCAAGAAATCAAATAACATCAAGGTTATACCATACATTGATAAATGGAATGTTTCATAATATTTTTACAAGGACTATAATTCGAAAACCATATTCAGGAATAGGGTTTTAAAGCTGTTTTGCATTATTTAGTTTTTGAAATATTTATCTAATTCGGATATTTCGACAAAAGTATAATTATTTAACCTTTGTTCGGCTTTCGTTTTCGTCTTGAAGCCCTCCTAGGTGTATTTTACGGGTTAGACGAAAACCGCTTGAAACAGTGTTTAAATACACAATAACTATCACTTTGTATAATTAGATATCATTTAAATGTTGTAATCTATCTATATAAAAATCAATGCCATTTTTCGTTGTAATTTTATAACTCAAGAACGGGCTCACCTATCCAAACCAAATGTTTAGTCTTTGTTCGGACTATTTAGTAGATGGTTTATGTTAAGTTTGCACAAAATCGGTCGAGCGGTTCTTCATTTATCACAACGTTTCAACGTATTCTTGAAAGTAATAGCGGCTAAATTAAAAAACTATACGATAAGACTTTCCAAACACTTCAAAGGTATAGCAGACTGATAATTCTAAACGACTGAGCCGGTTTAGATGTGCGTGGTATCGTTAGAATCCTTTCACCATCCCGAGTGACATTGGATACCTAAACTGTTAAAATTGAAATATCAACTGTGAACCTTCCAAAAAATCAAAAAATCGCTTTTATTGTAGAATCATGTATATCAACTTATCTCTCCAAATAATGATTAAAAAAAACATTTTCCATGACCGGAACAAGGTATAAATAACAATAACGCGTATTTGTGAATAAAATTTAAGGCAAAGTTAACAAAACAAAAATTTGAAATTTTGAATTTTGAATTTTGTTAATGGAGATTTTTGTGTCATTTTGCAATTTTTTTGAGTGTTGACAGTACAAGCATGTTGTTATGTCATTCATGCGGTCATTTCATTTTGGACGTGCTTTGATTAAAGCAAATTGTCAGCGATAATTCTGTGGTCTTAGTGAAAAAGGGTACAAGTCGACATAACTCGGAATAAAAAAGGGTATATACATGAACGGACAGTACTAGACATAAACCCTTTTTCACTTGACCTTCAGAAGACTTATACCCTTTTTCACTAGGACCACAGAATTATTGCTTTTTGTTTATATTTTTAAACATATTGTTGAGTGCATTCATACAAAACGGTGAGTCTTGAATTGTTCAAATGTACTATGTATGTGCGTGTACTTTTCCCAGTTTTTTTGCGAGACGTCGGTGTTTCATATCGTTTGCAAGCTATATTTGAATTAAATTGTCAAACAACGGTAAGTTTTGAACTGTTGAAGTGAATGACATGTATGCATGTGTATTTCTTTATTTGAAATAACATATTGTGTGCATACGGGTGTCTTATTCTTTTGTAACAGATGGAAGCACGACGATTTAAAAATTAATTATTTAATGCAGGGTGATTATATTTCTTGAATGCACCTGGTGGTACAGTCAACAGCAAAAGAAACTGATGAATTAGGGTCTCAAAATAGTATATACAATAAATTAAGACAGATGTATCTGATTATTGTAGTTTAGCATTAGAAAATTATCTCATAATGTGTCATAAGTAAGTGACATGCCATTCAAACAGTTAAAGTCATTACTGAGTGTTTCAAATTAAACTGATTTTCTAAAATAGCAATAGTCAGTAATACTACCAAACTATCACATGTAAGTGAATATGAATGTTTGGGCCTTCATGTCTTCTCAAGACCACCTCGGAATACAAGTCAGACGTTCGGTTAATGTCGGTTATACTCGTAAGACAAACAAGCGAAACAACTATAACACCTCTCATTTCCGTCAAGGGTTGAAATAAGTTCCTGCTACTTCGCTTTGTTTTTTTTTTGCAACATTTATAATAAATCCTTTTTAACTGCCGTGATTACCCTAGTTTTCATTTGGAGATTTTGTCATTTTGACTTTATCTTGTTGGACACTTGACACTTTGGTAAAAAAAATATATTCTTTATTGAAATTTTCTGTAAAGAGACAGTTATGGCATCGTTTATGATCATTTTCTTTTGACTAATTAAATATTCAGTTGAAAATGACACTGTTATAATCTGTTTTATCTGGGGCGTCATGCTTGAACATGTTTTGAAATGTTAATTTAGATCACTTACTTTTGACGTTGACTGTACAGGCAAAACGTTCGTTGTATCATTGATTTTAGCGACTATTCGATCGGAACAGAAAATTGCGTTGGCACTTGCATCTTCGGGAATTGCTGCTACATTATTAGAAGGTGGTCGGACCGCACACTCTGCATTAAAATTGCCATTGAATGTACAGGTGATTGAAACTCCAACTTGCAACATTCGGGGAAATTCTGCTATGGCTATATCACTAGAAGCGAACAATGCAAGATTTACCTGGTTATCAACAGCTTTTTGATGGTGCTTTGATATTACTGTCAGGGAATTTTCGTCAAACATTGCCTGTCATTCCTCGATCAACTCCTGCTGACGAAATAAATGCCTGTTTGAAGTAAAAAAAAAATAGTGTAATGGCACCAGATTGGCAGTGAAACAGTTATAGCCAAATTTGATTGAAGCTACGATCTTAACTGCTGAATCAAAAGGAGAAGTTTGTTTGATACCACGTATCCCTATGATTCCAACTGATATGCCATTTGAATTCAAACGATTACAATATCCTGTGCGTTTGTCATTTGCGATGTCCATCAACAAGGCCCAATGGCAAACACTTAACGTTTGTTGTGTGAATTTGGAGGAATCATGTTTTTCACATGGCCAACTTTATGTTGCCTGTTCCAGAGAAAATATTGTTTATCCACATGTTTTGGATTAAGTGTTCAAATAGCTAGCAATTATTAATAAAATATTTTTTTGTTTGAATAAATGAATGTGATGTTAATAAATATTTTTTCATTATTTCACTTTATAGCGAAGCACGTACAGTCAGCGTCAAAAGTAACTGGTCACTTCAAGCTACTTTTGTATTTTATCGCATTAACACATTAGACAATCTTGTTTGACATTGCTTATGTGACAGTAAAGCGACAAGGTATTTAAGTGATCAGTTTGTTTTGACGCTGACTGTACCGGGCCACTAGTTTATTATAAAATGCCATCCCAAATTGAAAATAATCAAGTCATCCATAAAATGTCTGCTGAATAAATAAAGATATTAAAACAGGACTAGCGGATTAAATACCTACAAAATAATGAAATTGGTCTTTTAACATTACCCATTCTTTCGAATTACAATGTAAAAACCGTGAGTTATTTTTTTGTTCTATCCTATAGGATATAATTATTAAAGTATATAACGATTGAAATAATAACGGGGTCCGTGATAGTGAGTCATTTAACCACATAAGCTAAAAAAAATAAGCAAAATAAACTCCATAATTATATCAACATATCTATCTATGGTCCTAATGTAAAAAGTTAGTCTACTTTTCAAGATAAATAGTTTAGATACTTTCGAAACTCTCCTGTTGAACTCTTATTAATTTAGAGTTCTTAGTTCAAATCAAAAGATTATTAAGGCATAATTTGAAAATCAAACAAAAAAACAAACTTAGATGATCGGTACGATAAAATATTTGCGGTTAAAAAATAATACCGGATCCCAAGAGTTCAGATTTGAAACTAAGACGAAGACATACCTGTAATACATATCTTTTTGGAGATATATTTGGTTTATACAGTTACGGTGACGAAACCTTGCACTGAAAGTAGTCTGACGTGCATTTTTTTTTTTTTTTTTATGGCATGGGAAGGCAAACGAGCACACAGGCCACCTGATGGTAAGTGGAAACTGTGACCCATAGACATTCGCATTCACAAGACTGCGAATATATATGCTCAGTTTTTTTTATCTTCCTCGTGAAAGGTATATTGAGAGCTCATTTTTTTATGTCCTTTAGACCTTCTGACATAAAACTTGAAGAAAATATTGAAGAGTCGAGTGCAAGATTTTCCTGATCTATATTTTAAATTAATAAAGATTGACAATGAAATAATTTTGAATAACTTTCAATTTGTATAATTTCGTTATTTTGACTTAAGTAGTTCCATAGTAGGCTGGAAATTAATTTATACGCGTTGGTGTCTGGTAGCAGCGGAAACCAGCACGCTGTTCCACATGCGAGGTCAGCTGCCCCGTCTTGTTATGTGAGTATGAGGTAAGTATGCTAAATTACAGGCGAAAAGATGAAAAGTGAGTTTTAAATATAAACGAGTACATACCTCTAAAAATTATATTCTGTTAATTAATAGTACCTTCATAGCAATGGTAGCATGTTAATAAATATCTTAAAAGTGCCAGTCTTTTGGTGCACACTAGTTATCATAATATTTATCTAAAATACTATTGATGAACCAAGGGATAGTATTTTTTTGAAGAACGACCTTCACATAAACATTTTTTTCAACATTTTTTTTCTGTTTAGTTAAAACGGTAAACTATAGAAACGTCCATTTTTATGATTAATAGTACAAACACTAAAAAATAAAACTTTAAAGACCCCTTTTACGACGTGACTCTTTAATACGTGAGTTGGGCTCGCAATGATTCAATTCGAAATTGAG
The DNA here is from genome assembly GCA_927399475.2 of Acleris emargana. Lineage (NCBI taxonomy): Eukaryota > Metazoa > Arthropoda > Insecta > Lepidoptera > Tortricidae > Acleris > Acleris emargana. Next base: position 9,216,786 of record OV656835.1, on the reverse strand, counting down.
CTCAAATCGGAATATCCCTACTACCGATATCGGTATACCGACTGCAAGGCGGTATGGAACTCCAACTCAACTCGCATTGATCCGGCTTGTTAACCCATATACGCCCAAAACTATGTTTTTAATTGGTTTCTTATCTGCTTTCTGATTTGAAAACGATCAACCATAATATGGCCAGAATTATTTTGGTTGTTGCCGCGTGGTTGCTGGCTTAGAATAGTGCCACTCCATGTCTTTCCGTGGAAGTCGTAAGAGGCGACTAAGGAAATAAAGGCTTGTAGTACTGTTAGGCGATGGGCTTGCAACCTGTCACTAATATACACTGTTAAACATCTTAGCCTAATTGTGCAAATTGTGGTTACAGAGTTATCAACAAGTTTTTAGACTTGTTGGTAATTCTGTAGCTCTGCCTACCCCACTCTGGGAATGAAGGCGTGAAGGTATGTATATAATTATGTATGTATGTATTTTGGATGTTCTTCATTTTCAAATCAGGGGGCAAATATGGGTTAATTTAGGTCTCATTGAAGCAGATTGAATTGAATATGTAAAAGCAAACGTATACATTCAACAAGAATCTAACTGTCCTCTTGATTGATGGTAAGGCATAGGTTTAAATTATTTCTACATTGTAATAAAACGGTTCAGCGCAATTTGGTAAATAAAACGCTGCCACTCTTCTCCGAACAGCGCCCCCTTCCACCCTTAACTCTGTTTGCCAAGTTGTGTGCGGAACGGGACTCATCCGGGGCAGCTGATGTAACTCCTAGCACATAGATGGCGCTCATGACTCTTACATTAAGTACGCAGGACTATTTTTAAGTACTTAGGAAAGCCAATGTTTATTGGGATTAGCTTTATTTAAGGTCGTCTTAAATTGCGTCATTAATGTCATTTGTGTACATCTACATATATTATATACTACAAATTTGCTACTAATACGTATCAAGGGATAGGAAAATTCGTCAACTTTTGTAGAGCTTCGGTGGTTCAGTTGATAAGAAGGGCTCCTGCGGTGCAGGAGGATCCGGGATCAAAGCTCGACCTAAACTCTCTTTTTTATTTTTTGCCCGTAATGTTCTGATGCTTTTGTTTTTTCGGTACAAGATTACAGTTACGCTTAAGTTGCTGAGTCAAGATATGCTTGTTTATAAAAATGTACGAAAATTTGAAATATTTTCATTGGAAAACTTAAAGGTACCAATCAATTTATAATATTCAAATTAAGGCAATGTATCAACTTTTTATGTAAACGTCTGCAATATTTTACCTTATAAGTACAATTAAGACAGAAAGCTCTCACCAACGTTATCATAATGGGACCTTTCCCTAAAAGCTTGCTTTTTGTTTTATTTGCCGATTCTTCCTTAATAATCGACACATAGTATTCTAATATCCAAAAGCTATATAGCTTTTATTAAGTTATATGAATCAGTAACGACGCAGTTCAAAAATAGCGAACCAAGTTTTATACTGCCACAAAAATTGGTTTTTAAAACTGAGACTACATTGGAATCACTTATTAAATATATTTTTTAAACTCAATTGTACTTTTGTATAATTTGTTTCTTATATCTGTCATTTTACTTGAAATATCTTTTTTACAAAGCATCTGTTTTATCGGGTAAAACACATTTGTAACGAACGCACGTCGATGAACCGTCATCGTAATTATTGTGATATATATATTTTCCGTTGTAGCAAATCGTTACGACTAATACCGGGAAAAATACCGGTTCATATCTTGAAAATGGTTTTCATTACAATAATGGTGCTCATGACTTTCTTTAACAGCTTTAACAAAAGCTGATTCATATAAAAATAGTGGAGAAAATTATTTTTTGAATACTTACCTATAAAAATAACCAAGATATTGTGCCAACAAATATTTATACCTATATCTTTCCGTCAAAACAAAATTTAACATGGAGGATATAATGGGCGACATGTTATTATGACATCATAGTGGGTATCGGGTCTAAATAGCAGATTAAAATGCTTGTTTTATCCGTTTTTCTTGGCCGTTTTGAATTTTAATTTCACTTTTGGTGATCTCTTTTCCGTTATTTCATAATAATATGTTGTTAAGAAATGCCATTTAAATAATCCATGTATACCTTATTATAAAATCTATTATAATATTTTGTTCCCGTGGAAGTCGTAAGAGGCGACTAAGGGAATAGAGGCTTGTAGTACTGTTAGGTGATGGGCTTGCTACCTGTCACTAATATACACTGTTAAACATCTTAGCCTAATTGTGCAAATTGTGGTTACAGAGTTATCAACAAGTTTTTGGAGTTGTTGGTAATTCTGTTAGTTCTGCCTACCCCCACTCTGGGAATGAAGGAGTGAAGGTGTGTATGTGAGTATGTGATAATATTTTCAATTTACAATCATAATTGCTGTTTTACAATCTATTCACCTACAGTATAAAAAATGTTACTAGCGTGAGTTCGTGGGTAGCATCATAGTCGGTAGTATGCTACGAATGGCTACGCCGTAGAGTAAGGTTGCGCCGTCCACTTTTCATAAATTCACTGCCACGTAGCGCATCACGCTGCTACTCTCGTATATATCCAATTACAGCATTTACTGCATGTTAGCGTAAACTGTCTATGAATAGCGAGCCAAGCAGGTCGGTGGTACTAAAAGTGCCAATGTATGTCAACAACCTTTGAACTGCATAAGAGATAACTAACTTTGGCTCAGGACAAATTATGCATTTTGGTATTTTTTATGGCAATTTTCAACGAATAGTTAAATCCATTCTTTTTTTAACCACTAAGAGCTTGAGCATTGCAAATATTAAGGCAGAAACAGGACAGATATGGTAACAGATGTATTCGCCCTTTATCTTCAGGCGTTTTGGATTGCACACTGCAGTTTTTCTCTTTGGAGGTTGTGCTTGCCTGGTAACGAGTGGGCATTTGCCATGCGCGCGCCTCTTGTAAGTTCTATGGACCTTGTAAAATATATTTTATCTCTTAAACTAGGTATACCGTCTTTGTTTCGGTTATAATATATTATGTAGTTAGTAACAATTGTTTTTTTCGCGAACTCATATTAAGGAGTTACTTACTTAACGTTTATGTATTTATTTTTATTTCCTGTCAAAATGGTATCATCAAAGTGTTATCGTGAATATACTTTATTATTTGAAATAAAATATTTACTAGTTTTCATGGCAGACCCATATTTTTATAATAAAACATTTTTTTTTTGGTTTCCCTCCATTATTTTATTGACGCGCCATTTTGAAATCCACGAATCGAATGACAACTCGCATGTTAAAATCCGTCAAGCCGTTTAGGCTGCAGAGCGTGCCCAGAAAAGACATACGTACATGCAAACATACTTACTGACATACAAAAATACGCTTGAAAAACATAACTCTCCTTCTGCCGCAGTCGGGTAAAAAAAAGGTAACTTCATGTTAAAAGTTACAGTAAAGTTGCTACTCGTAACCTTCACCTTTAACTACTCTGGGCACCTAACCTTTCATTTTGGTTTTATATTTTGCGACGCAGTGCTCTTAGATTATTCAAAACACAGTAAAATGATGGTCAAAGATAAAGGACACACAATAATGTTTTATTTTAATCTTAATTTTTGTTGTTGTAGATCTCTTGCATTTCTTTATAGTTCTTTCCAAATATTAAAAAGAAGAAGAAAATAAATGCACTTGCACTTCTTTTAAGTTTTTTTTATATTTCTATATGCAATACTTATGTATGAATTGAATTAATTTAGATTGAAACATAAAACTATCAATTAGAAAGACCATTCATGTATAATAAATAAATTTCACTGTATATAAATAACTTGCGCCGGAGTTATCAACTGAGCTAACGAGGCTCACGATTTGTATGGCTAAAACTGCAGTTGCATGGAGATATGTGGCGGCACGGTAACTTCCACCACGCTGTCTAGATACCTAATAATAATGGTTGTGATTCAAACATGAACTAAAACAGATTAAAACAATTGTTACTATTTCAAATAAACAGTACATTTTAACAACGGCGCTCTGAGCTTGACTCCAAGCTCGACGAACTGAAGGCCCGTCCACCTGCGGCAATTACCTACAATACTGTCAATGGTGAGCTCACATGCCCACAATGCGCAAGAATTTTCATGAAGAAAATTGGCTACATAAGCCACATGCGGGCTCACCAGCGACAACAGGGTCTCCTTTAGAACGGTCGCCGTGACCGAGATCGGTCGGACCAATCATCGTCATCACATTTTAGCCTAATTGTGCGGACTTTGTTTACAGCATTATCAACAATTAACAACAAGGACCGTATGAATAAACTTATCTCGACTCTATTGCTCGTCTCAAGATGCGTCAAAAATGACAGTTCCCCATGGCTTGACGTTTACTTTGACGTATCGTAAAGATGAGTTTATTAATACGGCCCTTAGAGTTGTAGGTAATTCTATAGCCCTGCCTACCCCTCTGGAAACGAAGGCGTAAGTTTATGTATATTAGTATGTTACACCAAAGAATTAAAAGCCATGTTTAAAAATCCTTACTCAAACTACGAACCAATTTAGTTTAATCGCGTCCTTATGTCTATCTATCTGTATGTCACACTCACTTTTTCTTAAAAGCAATCAGTCGCAATCTGTCTTTTTTAAACCAATAATATACTAAGTTAAAAATATCACGTCTAAATTAATCCCGTTTATGTAAAGTGAGGCAAGTGAGATTCGAGATTTGGTCTCATAGCGCCATGTCGACAGCGCGTTGGAACCTTTGCACCCTTAGGGGGAGGATTCATTTTGCTCGAGCTCTCCTCGTCACACTCGTTGTTATACGTTTTTGTTTTGTGTGCTTTACTACTTATGTTGATAGTTTATTGGTAGCGGGCACATCTTCCATTTTACCTATTTTGCTCGTATATCAGAAGATGTAAAGTTTAATGAAACATAATTACAATCGAGATACAAGTTTGGAAAACATTTAATTATGTTTTATCATTTTTAATCAAGGCAACTATGTAGACAACTTGTTTTATTTTTTGTATTATATAACTAACGTTGGTATTATTGTAGCGAAGTATTTTCTGTTATAAACTCTTAATTACGTGTCGTTTTTTTTGTTAACGGTGGTAAAATATACTATAACCACAGTATAATTTTAATTATAAGGAAATATAACACATTTTTTTTTTCATGCAATAAGGCCCAATATAACAAATACTTTACTTACAGCATGCATATAAATATGCAGCTTCAAATTAACACCGAGGCAAGTAGTGCAAAGCAAGCCCTAGAATGTCTAGTTATATGGAGGAGGAACTTGATGCACCACTCCCTCAAATCAAAGTGCATACAAGCATACGATGCACCACTGTCCGTGTTATGCGACCCTGGTAGATGCTGGCTGTTTTCTCGAACCCGGTCAATACTATCGCGTTGCGTACCATCTGTACTTGCGCCTAACACTTTACGTGATAAATAATAAATATGAAAAGTGCAGAAACAATTATCGGTACATTAACCGCCTGAGGTTTGTGATGGATTGACCACGCAATTAAAATCAATTATCAAAATTAAAGTTTAAAAAATAAAAAAGAAGGCGGATTTCATTTTCAATGATAGAAAGTAATTAAAATAACTGCATATTACGAGGGGTAAGGTATTACATATTACTTTGAAGCTTTAGGTTTTTCATAAAATTTCATAGGTAATGGAAATTATAAATCTAAAGTCTTAGCTATATGGCTTGACCCCGGTCTTACTACACATCATATTTGGCTCACAGCAGTTGCAGGATATTCAGTTTATGGTTGTAGCTGTGAAACATTTCCTGGTTATTATATAAAATTGCCTTATAAACAAGTTGTACATTTTTATATTTTACTGTCAGGGTGACAATAAAATTATTTGCTTTTAGGACTTTAACTCAGAGTAAGAAAAGTTTAGGTTAGGTTAGTTGAATGCTCTTTTTACTTATTGGCTACAAGCTAATACTGAATTGTAATAAAGGTTCATAAAATAATAACACGGATTAAGAACCACCAATGCTAATCAAGATTTTATAACATTCAAGATTCGTTAAATTAAGCAGCATTTCCTCTATGTGGTGTGTGTTAATTTACCTAGTAAAGTAATTGAATAATCTTTGTTTGCTTTTGACTTTTGCAATAAGTTGTTCCTGCCTTTGAAGCGCAAATAACTTGAATAATACGATTTCAAATTCACATTTGTAAGGTTATGCGCATAAAGGAATAAGCGAAAGAAATTTGTCAAGAACGTAGCAAGTGGAAAGAAGTGGTCTCTGCCTACCCCTCTGGGAAACAGGCGTGATTTAATGTATGTATGTATGTATGCGCACAGGCTAAGAATACATGGAATAGTTGCGCGTCGAGACGCGTTAGGTCTACGTTGGTAACACTTGTTTGATTGGTCCGCGTTTAGGGATTTTGACAAACTCAATGGTAGTGGGACACATTTATATACAGTGTGTGACATCCATAAGAACATTTATTTTACGTAAAGATAGCTTTAAGTGTTGTTAGCCGTTTAAAGAAGGAGTTAAGTTATTAGCTAAATTACATTTAGTGTAATTCATTTTTAAAGGGTACAACGAGCAGCAATGTATAACATTAAGTCTAAGTTAATTGCAAGTTAATTGAGGGATAATTGAGCTATGTCTGATACATTGCGTGGCAAATTAGTTAGTATGAAAAAAAAAAGTGCAACTTATGTTAACAAAACATTTGTTTTTATGATAATTAGGATGCATATTAACTGTTGTCAAAATATATGTTCGTATGGATGTCACACACTGTATAAACTAATGTGTAGTTAACTTATGTACATACTCGTACCTCTTATTCTGTTTTATTTTTATTTTAGAGCCGTAAAGAACTTTATTAAACTAGGTATTTCATATGCCATGCAAGGGAAACGATGATAACAATTAAACAGGTTTTTCAAGGATTTATTAAGGAAAAGTTCTTTAGAACTAAGTTTTAGTCAGTGATAAATCATTGCAGACAAACAAGGTATCAATTGCACTTTTCGTTTTTTTTTTTAATATCCTCAAGTTAATTGTTTGGAATCGTTGGACGTAAGCAATGAAAAGTACTAGGAAAACTTGAACCCACTGGAGAAGTTAAATTAAAGTGAGTCCTGTGGATATAACAGCCCTCTCTTGCCAGGATAGGTAGTGGGTGAACTGGCTGTTAGCAAGAACAGCTTTGTTATGTCCATAATTTCAAACAGATGGCGTTATAATGTTAATTTTACTAAACGTGAAATTCAGGCTTTCGAGTGTAATTATATTGCACCCCTTCTTTGTTAGTTCGATAAAAAGTAAAATGGATTCATTTAAAACTACTTTTCATCACACTTGCACGTAAACAGTATCTAAACATACAGGTTAACTTGGCCGCAATGCCCGGTATAAAACCCTCGACCTTTTTATTTACCATGAAACCCAAGGTCGGTAAGTAATTTTTTTTTAATTTATAGCACAGCACACATGTCATGCAAGTTCAAGCAAAGAGTTTACACGCAATTGAAAAATTGTCTTAAAATGTTATTTAAACAGGAATTTCATTGCAATCTCGCTACATGTTACTTAAATACTCAATTAATGTTCTTAATAATCGATTTTAATAGTTTTCTGTATCAAAACGTCGTTTTTTTTTACACTCCTTCAGGGCTGTATGTATACCTACGTAAGTATTTGCCCTTAACGTTTCTGAACGAAACATTTGTATAATCTGTGGAGTCCGCCCGTCATCCGCTTAAAAAAAGTTCAAGTAATTCGTAATAATAGTTGTGCTGACTTGTGTGTGATTATAAGTTTTTTCTGTCCTATAATTTTATTTATTTACTCGCAAATGTGATGAAAAACATTGTATGTTTCACGGGCGGTACGGGAATTACGAACCTCGACTCAGAAAGCCCTCAGTCTTCGACTTCGGGCTTCTACTAGAGCCTCGATCGTAATTCCTTACTTACCGACCTTAATACACAATGTACTATAACATTGTTAATTAGTCTTTCCGTGTTCCTTTACTATATTTTCGGTCTGCCTGTTAAATATAGCTGCCTATACTTGTCACTAGATGTCACTTACTAATGTTACTACAAAGGGATTTAATAAAGCAATTGATGAGGTTTGACTTTTAGAGTTCAATATTTCCTAAACGGTTACAAAAAAAAAACGAATTTTTTGCTTAGCAGCGGGAAACTCCGGGCTTACAAAAAAAAATCTTACTCTATCCTTACTATTTTTAAAAAAGCTATTCAAAAATGGACAAATTAAAAAAACATTACTGTTTTACGTTTATAAAAGATACTCGTCTAAAAAATTTTTTTTTTTTTTGATTTTTTTCGTGTATTTAACGGTATGAGTAATTTGAATTTTCATGCCAAATTATGTCAAGTATTTATTATGCTGGATTAAGTTAGCAAATTTACGACAAAATACGAATTGATTAAATCTTCTATATAAACCTTATCGATAATCGATAAAATATACGTGATTTTAATTAATAGCGTGACTACATTTGCCAATGACATCTTTTTTAGGCACATTGTAATAGAGCGCGCTGTACTGTACAGCGCAGAGGTCGGCCGGGCTTGCATAAACAAAATACCTTGGTGGTCGCGCTCGGCGCCGACAGCAACCCGCGAGTCGTCGCCTCATGTACATTATACAGAGGCTGTCGATTGAACGGCTTGTGCCACGTGAAAAACTAGCACTGCCGTTAAGAATCAGCGGTAAATGATTAAACTTAATCATAAGTTTGTGTTTGCTGTTAAGAGTACCTATTTTATTTGTCATTTTACTTTTTCATAAATATTTTATCTTACCTTTTCTTATTATTATTGTATTTCAATCAAAATCACATAACTTTGTAGAATAACAAGTCAAACCTACAATAAGAAGTAAGTTAAGATCGATTTTCAAGATTTGAGTTCAACTTTTGTAACTTAAAAGTGAAGCTAATATAAGTTTGTTAAAAATACTGCAATTTGACATGATTTTACATACTAAAAAAACACAAAAAGTGGCCCTCGTGAAGGAATCGAACTCCCGACTCCGGTGCATGGCTTTATGATGTTATAACCAACCGGTGCTCTATCCAACTGAGCTAACGAGTACTGTAAACTAGCCGGCCAAAATTGCAGTCGCTTGATGCAAAATGACGTCACAGCAATACACACCACAAGGTGTAGATGTACAATCTAGGTATACGGTTAAGGCATACTGTGGCAGATAATGCTATTATTGTTATCTATGAGCGGTAATCAAAAATAAATCTTTGCAAAGAGAATAATACAATTTAGTAGAAATAATAATATTCTGTATTAACGTGGATTCTCTCTCCCAACCAATCTGTATTAAAAATTCTTAGGGTATATCGAACACTTTTAACCAATTTAAATAAATATTTTATCAAACCTTTTCTTATTTTTTTTGTTTTATCTTCAAAAATACATAAGTTTGCAGAATAACAAACCAACAATAAAGAGTATTATTTATATTTTCAAGATTTGATTACATTTTTCGTGATTTAAAAGTGAAGCTAATATTAGTTTGTTAAAAATGCTGCAATTTGACATTATTTCCCATACTAAAAAAATACAAAAAGGTGGCCCTCGTGAAGGAATCGAACCCCCGACTCCGGTGCATGGCTTTGTGATGTCATAACCAACCGGTGCTCTATCCAACTGAGCTAACGAGTACTGTAAACTACCCGGCCAAAATTGCAGTCACTTGATGCAAAATGACGTCACAGCAATACCCACCTCGAAGTCTTGATATACAATCTAGATATACGGTATAGGCATACTGTGGCAGAAAATGCTATTATTGTTATCTAAGAGCAGTAAGCAATAAAAACTCCTGCAAAGACAATAAAACAATTTAGTAAAAATAATAATGCGTATTAACGTGGATTCTCTCTCCCAATCGATCTGTATTAAGAATTATAAGGGTACATGGAACACTTTTAAGCCGTCCATTATTTTTGCCAATTATTGGTAAAGAGGTGTCATTTTCTTCATCAATTTTTTAGCTTTTATCTTTGCAGTATGTCAGTATTACGTTATTTTATAATAATGGAGTGCTTAATTACTATTACTGCCTAGCTGGTATCGGGAAGTGCTGCTTATTTGGTTAATTATTTTCAATGATAGTACTTACTAGGCAAACATAAATTGAAAACAAGGAGATCTTCATTGAAATAGAAAGTGAAGTGCCTGATGCAGTATCTAAAGCACCTAAGTATATCGCACCCTTACCTACATAGGTGAGACATAACGGAAATCCATTAATCGGAAAGGGATAACACCATTTCTAAATGTCCAACATGAAAGCGTTCAGTTAAAGTCAATACGTATCACACGGCAGTATAGAATAGCTACGGTCTATGTTATACGGCAACATTTTAAGGCTGTTACTCACGCGCTAAAATACAAAAGTTTATTTATTTTAATATTTTCTTGACCCACGCGCCCGCCGCAGTGCTTACCTAATTTTTTAATCAAATTTATATATGATGAATGATAAAGCACTAGACGAATAAATTATATTTAAATACATGTTTAAAAATATGGAACAGATGAATAAAAGTAGGATATAATGAATGTATATTTTAATGTTATTACAATGAAAGTATGATATGAAGATAAACATCTTTATCCTTCTCAACCATAAATGGCTGTTAGGGCCAAACATAATGATAGAATGTTTATTATATGATCCAGCATCTTGAATCTGTTCTTTATATAATAGAGTAATTCTTAAAAGGAAATGACTGTCTTTGCATGGGCGTTGGACTAAGGGCTGCCCAGAATGAACACATAGTGTATGATGTTCCCAGATCTGACCCGGGAGTCATGAAAAAAATACTTTTTGATGAGAACTTAATAATCAATAAAATCAATTTAATAGTACATTTATACGCTCTTATCGTCGTCATCTTTGTTGATAATAATGCTATTGAGAAATAGAGCTGTGACCTAAAAGTTGCCTTGATTCCTAGCCCACCCTAAAAACTAAATAAGGCATATAACGTGCACACAACAGCCAAATATTCCTAGGATCATCCACAAAAAGCAATCTTCAAGATCCCTTTATTTTGATGAATGCATTAACAACATCATTAGTCGTCAGTGGCGTTGTGGGCTTGAAGACTTGTGACCACCTTAGGCGTTTTTGGCGCTCAAACGGTCCATTTGATAATCGCTTTCAGAAAAAACCTTAGAAAAACAAAAGCGCAAAGTAAAAACGACATACCAAAAGCTTTCTTTTATTTTATTTTATTTATCTTGAACTTATAATGTTTAGCATGGTTACTTGCGACTTTATTGTTCGTTTTTTAGCCTAGTACTTAGCCACAAATGCGATTGTTTTACGCAAGCTGAGTTTGCCTAAAATTGGGTAAACACCCTGTCACTCTTCCCTATACACACGAGTATAATATTAAAATTAAGATAATGATGTCATATCTGTTGGCGAACCTAATAAATAAATAAATAATATTTCCAAACTCCTTTTGATTTAGCATAAAAAACCTGAAATATTAAATATTTATTCAACTAAAATAATCTGAAAAACCGTAAGATTGGTAATTAGCCTAACGGTTGTATCTATCTATAGAACAAAAGCTTGTCGTCCACACATAGGTCAATTGGATGACTTTTGTTTCGCCAAAAAGTTTTTGCCAAACTGATTCTGAAATATTTACAGTTTCGGAAAAAAAACAGTTAGGTGAAATTATATGTCTGGGAAATGAATCAGTTTCACAAAAAGTTTTTGACGAAACGAAAGACTCCTAGGTAAGTTTTAAAACCCCTAAATACCACGTGAATGGAAAGCTTGAAAACTACATACAAAATTCCAAAAGAAAATTGCTTAACTTGTTATACTTACTAGACTAAATTATGTCTTAAATTCAGTTTATTTACTTCATACATACATACAAACCTTCACGCCTGTAATCCCAGAGTGGGGTAGGCAGAACTACAGAATTACAAATTCAAAAAGTTGTTGACAATTCAGTAACCACAATTTACTTCAATATGGTATAAAACTAAAGCATACGGCTAATGCAAATTTAATATTTTTTTAAGTATGCGTTTAAGTTTGAAATAACACTAAAATACTGTGACAACCTGAGAATTACCAATTATTTAAAAAAATACAATGTTCCATATTTGTGATACAGCCTTAATATGCAACTGCACACATCGGCCGTGGATTACTGCCGCACTCAGAGACGTCAATACAATTTCATGCTGGTCTGAGTGCGGCAGTGTCGTGCATACACTCGTTACTACGAAATCGTATAGGTGTGCAACTTGTTGTCGATGTGTGTGGCTGTGGATGAAGAACTTACTGAAATATGCGATCCCAGTACATTTTGCAGCGAGGCGGCTTTCAATCCTGTCCTCGGCTGTGATGGGGTTGAACGACGCATGCGCAAACCTACTTCTCTCGCACTAGCATTATTCGTTGTCTTTCCGTCGACTTCGTTCTCTGCCTAACCGTCCGTCCATCTCAAACCCCACCTTCTTTTTCTGTGCCTCTTTCGCGTAATTCCAATATGGCGTGACCAATATATATAAAGCATTCGTCAATCTCGTACAGTCAACAGCATAAATATGTGATCATTTATGTACCTTGTCGCTTTCAATCGATTCACACTTTTGTATAACATTTCAAACACAACGTTAAAGTGACAAGGTACATAAATGATCATTTATTTATGCTGTTGACAAATAAAGTAAAATACAAAAAATAACACTATACATAATATACACTATACAATATTAATTATAATAATTAAGAAAGTAAACTATTATCTACTTAAAACTAGCACAACTACAAAAAGATTACTCCCTCTAGCAAATCGGTACGCGGCATTGTACCCATGATGCTGGCTGCATTACCTCTCTGGATAGTCAAACCTATCCTTTGGGAGAGGTAAGCGCCAGCTCTGGGATCCCCGGAGGCGTCGATGAGCTTGGCAGACAGGGTCTTTATGAAACGTTTCATGTCAGCTGACCAAGGTCCCAGAGTCTCCACTGCAAGCGCCGCAAATTCGTAATCATTAATTAATGATGAATATTTGCGACGCTTGAGGGTCTGGGCCTGATCAGCTGCTGCGCCGGCCTGATTTCGGGTTGCTTGTATGTGAGATAGGGCAAAAGTGTCGACACAAGTTGCGTCCCACACCAGAGCCCTACCAAGCTTCCACGGCACCAATGTAGCTCCGTCGGGGCGTTTACCATCGTCTCTGATCATACCGGCTGGTTCTAAAAAAGCAGGTACAGAGGCGGTGGCAAGCGAACGACGGATCAAATCATTGATGGCGCCGTGGCGGTACAAGCGGCCAGCGCTCCTTGAACAAGAAAGACCATGTCTACCAAGCTCATCCACCTCCTTGCCGCAGGTGCAAGAATGAGGCACACAGATCTTGGCTCCAAGCCGCAAGCAGATGGATATTCGCAAGCAGCTTGAGTCCAGGACTGTACCAATGTTGCGAGAGGGAAGGGCGTGAAATAGGTGTCAAAAATAATCAGATGTATTGTCCATATTTTTTCACGCGATAAACGTAGCCATATTCGCCCACTGAATATGACATTGCTTTAACGGCAGATTTAAAACATAAAAAAACAAGGAGTACAAAAAAGGTTTTTTATTTTAGCGTACACTGTAAACCCTAAACAAAAGCAAACAACTGTTAAAACTGGCCAAGTGGTATTCAACATAAAGATAAAGACATTAATTCAGTAAGTCGGCCGCACGGGCACTTTTACAAGTCAAGAATCTACCAGCGCTTCACAAGAAGAGACCACTGCTAGCTGAGAAGAAACGCCGCAAGAAACTCAGCAGTCAGTCATTTTTTAATATATTTAATATTACAATGGTACTACTTAGTCTGGTATTATATAAATCTATAATTATTTAATAAAAAAATGTATCAAATAGACTGCGTAGTTTCCGCAGGAAAACACACCAAAATCTTAAAAAAGAGATAGAGAAAGAAAAGGAAAAAAGAACACCTACTGTTATGTGTATATAAGGTCCTAACAAATTAGATAACGATATTTTAAGAGATGGTACCTTACATCAAAACAAGTAACTTAAAATATAAAGTAAGAAAACTTTTAGTACCGTAAAATGTGCCTACTTTGCTCCCCCACGGGTAATCTTGCTCCATCGTTATATTGAGGTATTCTGTATTATAAATCATTCTAGTGCTTTCATTCACTGCGCAGCTGGATGTATACATCAATTATTTTAAGAAAATTTGTCATCGGCCTTGTCTTATAAGTAACATACAAAAAAGTCACTATGGAGCATAGTAAGCATGCGGGAGCAAAGTAGGCACATTTTACGGGATGTTCTTTTTGTTTTCATTTACCGAACAAAAAAAAGAAATTAAAATTGTGTCTAAACATAATCATCCTGTGCAATTAACTGACAAGATGTTGCATTTAACACTATCATGAAAACAGTTGTTTGTCATTATGTTATTATGATTATATCCAGATTAGCGGAAAAACTGAGGTAACTACCTTGCCTTTGATAAATTTATTTAAAGCATTTATCATGACATTGAAATTTAAGTACTTAATTTATCGACGTCAATTGATTGTTAAGAGGTTCTACAAGATATTCAGAGGTCCTAATCAGTGACTATTAATTATTTAATTAACAACGTGTTTTTACGTGACAAAGTTGTTTTCCTATTTTTTTCTGAAATCTACCATAAAACCTTAAATGTTTTATACTTAAATCTAGTCCGAGGGCCGAGTACTATCAGCTGTAAAAATATCGGTATCTAATTTGATAGGCACCTTATATAAGACGGTGCAAAACGACCACATAATATTGATATGTTTTCCTACATCAACGGTGTCCCCTAGACAAGATAAAGCTTTTGAATTTGAAAAAAATATTATTGATTAAGTTTCGGGTTTAGGCCAAACATTTTTGTCTATTAGATAGTCCTCGATCCTATACGCTTTAAACATTAACGAACTTTTTAAGTAATATTAAAGTGCTGGAAAGGGTAACTTTAAAAACTAACTAGGTATTTTATTATAGAAATTAACGCATTGACCAACAATGATTTGTATACTTTACGGACGCGGAATTTTCGAATAGCGATTTTATTTTCATTTCTAGTATTTAAATGTATAGCTGATTTTTTTGTGAAACGACCAATTTTTTTTTAACATAAATTAATATCTCATCTCATAAATAAATTGAGACGCTACCGTTAAGATATTCAAATAATATCTTCTTTCAGTAAAATGTTCCATCTACAATATTCAAAGTACTTTTCATCCATGTGGCATAGACGTGGGACGCCTTGTATACTACGGCGTAGCGTAAGATTACGGCAACGTAGCTAAAAAAAAAAAAAACACTATCTTCTGCCCGTGACTGTGTACGTGTAAATTTCAAGTACCGTTATTCCCCTGGGAACTTTAAAAAAAATCGGGATGAAAATTAGCCTATTGCGTTAATCCGCGGTATAAGCTATGTCCATTCTAAATTTCAACCAAATTTACCTGGCAGTTTTAGTGTGAAGACGTAAAAAGCAAACAGACAAAGTTTCGCATTTTTCACATTAGTTAAATTATATCCCTTATTGATATTCTTACCGATTAGTATGAAACCAGACTAAAAATCATAGCAATAAAATGCCTTACTTAAATAAAAAATGCGTCTTTTTGGTTAGGAGATCTGACGCCACCAAATGATGCAGTATGTTTTTAATTTTTTTTATTAAAATTTATCAACGTAAACAATTAAACTACATCTATAGAACATTGTCCCACAAAACTGTTTACACAGTTTGACTGCGGGACCATTCAGTCTATACTATAACTATATAATATAACTTTACTTACAATTAATTTAAAAAAATATATAATACTAACTAAATAATTGAACATTCTTCTTTTAAACTTTGTCTTATTGGCCTCTAACCTAATATCTGTGGGCAAGCTATTGAGAATGTATGATATGCAGACACACACAAACACGTGCTTATACATAAACACATTCGTGAAACTTATTTATTTACTGTACTTCTTTTTACGTCGGGCGTACAAGGAATCGGTTGGTTTGTAAACATCGACGTAAACAACTCCGCTACGGCGCCTACCAGGAGATCATGAGTTGATGGAAGCTTAAATTATCAACACGTGTTCCAGGTTGCTGGCTTTGTTAAAACTGAAATTGTAGTAAATGGCTTTTATTTTAAATACTCTGAGTATCCGTTTATGTTATGTTCATTTTAGTTATTTAACAAATAGTTTTTATTTTATTTTACAATTTCATATGAGATCTGTGTAATCGTTATTGCTCAATGTAATATATCAATCTTGTACAACCCTGTTACTTACTCGTAATTGTTTCTTTTCTATACTGTAACAACGTGAATTTAAAATTGTATACTCATCGGTACATTGTAACACATAACTAAAGCCGTTCACCACCGACGCTCACACTCACAATCTTCACTTTCATTCATACACGTATTTTACCAACATGCGGTGACGTGACCAGTTTCAGGACGCATGCGCTATCTCTTAGCGGCTCACGGGAGTGGACGATCTTTTACTCTGGATTCAAGCTGATTTTTGCAATATGATTTTACAATATATTGTTAGTATCAGCAAAAAAAACTTCCAAGACGGAATTGTGTACGCTAATTGGTGCAGAGATGATATTAATTTCAGTTTTTGAGGTTATGAGATGGTAATCAATATGTCAGCGAGTCAGGGTCAAGCAACTGCTCCGTTATTGATTAAAGTAGCAACGGCACAACAGTGTCTACTAGGAAAGCATAAGTTATTGGAAGTTTAACTTTTAGTACGTTGGTTAGCTCACAGCTAGCTTGGCTCTAGACTAGACTAATTTGTGATGTTTGAAAATCCCAATAGATGGCGTTAGCCTTCAAAAATTATGAAATTCAACTGCTTGCTTTGATATAAAAATTAAGAAAAAGACGAGGGGCATAAATTATGGTCTTGTTCCAAACTAAAGAAGCGCTAAGCTTAAACTACGGGTACTTAAAACGAAAACCAAACTGATAAAGAGAAATACAACCTTAAATACATAAGTACAAAAACAACAAAAACTCAAAAATGTATCAATTGCTTAACACATTTTTTGTTGTTACCACTGGGGTTTGAACCCAAGGCGGCTAGCTTCGAAGGAAGGGTCACTACCTACTAAACTAGGCTAACCGTGTCGTCACGATGTACAGTCAGCGTCAAAAGTAACTGATCACTTGAATACCTTGTCGCTTTACTGTCACATAAGCAATGTCAAACAAGATTATCTAATGTGTTAATGCGATAAAGTACAAAAGTTGCTTGAAGTGACCAGTTACTTTTGACGCTGACTGTACTTAGGGTGTATTGGTTATAGTTATAACCATTCATCATGAATATCCTACATATTTGTTTTTTAGCCTGTGGCACTCGCGTAGCGGAGGTAGACAATTGGGATAGACCAAAATAAATAATTCATGGTTTTAGAGTCCAATCTCATTAATTTTGTATTTGACCCAATAGTTTTGTTTTAATATTTTTAATTAATTAACAGACATTTTATGGATGACGTCATAATTATTTTAAATTGGGTTGGCATTTTCTAATATATTACAACAATTAAATTATATCTAATAATAAAAAGTGATTTTAATAATGTAATAAAACATACTATTTCAAGCGGTTTGCGCCTAACCCGTAAGATACACCTAGGATGGCTTCAAGTCAAAAACGAAAGTCAAACAAAGGTCAAATATATTTTTGTCGAAATTTCCGAAATAGATTAATATTTCAAAAACTTCATAATACAGAATGGCTTTAAACCCTATTCCGAGAAATGGTTTTCAAATTAGAGTAATTTAAAAAATATGAACAATCCCAATTTAAATAAAAAAAGACGTGTGGCACTCGGGGACTGCCGCGGTAAAGCTATTGCATGTCGTACAAACGCACACAACGCCGTGTCGAAGACTGCCGAACTGAAACGACGTTAGACGATGCACGGCCTTCAAGCCACACCTCCTTGCCCGTCGGAGTGGGGAGCGTGAGGTTTTTTCGTTACGGAATTTCTGGATTCGGTCCCCGCGCTCAAGGCCCGCGATAGAAGCTATGCAATAGCTTAAAAACAACATTACGTTTATGGAAATTGGGCCATCCGTTAAAAAACATGCTAGTCTTCAATGCGGTAAATTGCTCATAATTATTGTGCAAATTGTGGTTACAGAGTTATCAACAAGTTTTTAGAGTTGTTGGTAATTCTGTTGCTCTGCCTACCCCACTCTGGGAATGAAGGCGTGAAGGTATGTATGTATGTATGTATTATGAGGATTTGGTCACGTTGACGACTAGTATCTTCTTGATGCCTGAGGGTTATATCTACATAGCTCGCGTACTGTAATTTCTGTTGAATAGATAATCTCCATTCTACTAGAGCTGATTACTTTTAAACGGCCCATTTAATTTGTACCTGCTGAAGGAGGAGGGTAATGACCTGTATGTACATATGTATGTATGTTTGCATGTGAGTATATTTTTGTTTATGGTTCTTTGTTCCCTGGTAAAAACTTAACGGAGGTTTCGATTTCGACAAGCGAGGTGTCGTTATAATCGTCTTAACGTCGTGTCACTAGGTTTATAATGAAAAAAAAAAAACAAAATGGCCGATTATAAACTTCATCATACTTGTCTGAAAAATAATCCTCAATCGTCACTGGGTACATTAATTTACATATAGAGTGTACTTTAATCGAGTTCATTTAATTATTGGAAATCACAGTTGCAGTAAGAAAATAAAATACATAATTAAAAAATCATACCCGCATGCTTAAGGTTATAATTTTACCTTTAGAGTCAAAACCAGTTCTTATTCCTAGTAGATACCTCATGATAATCGGTAATTTGAAAAACTTACGAGTTTAGGTATTTATTACGACAAATTAATAATAGTTTACATTTTTATCTTACAATAAACAATAGGGAATATGCATGTTTTTTTTTACAGCTTCAATTGAAGCTGATTCATGTAACAAACAGATCACAAAAATCATTTTTTGAATAACTATAAAAATAACCAAGATATAGGCCAACAAAGATCTGTTCCTATCTCTTTCTAGAAAAACTGAATTTTACATGGAGTTTATATGGCCGCAGTGCACAATGACGTCACGGTGCACATCGGATCTCTCTGTCTAATTAGAAGTTTGAAATGCTTATAACTTCCGTATTTCTTGACCGATTTTAATTTTAATTTCCGTTTTGGTGATCTCTTTTACGGTATTTTCATATTTTGATGAGAAATGCGATTTTTAAAATCCATGCATATTCCCTATTTTCTAAATTAAGTTAACTTTTTACGATTTTCTTCATACGGCAAACGACATCAGTTTATCTAATTATCTGGTTTACATACTAACCCGATAATAAATTTTAAAAAATTCTGAGTGGTTAGAATTTTATTTTAATAGTTTCGTAATTCTAGCACAAATTATTTGAATTCATTTGAATCTCTTTATTTATGTTTTTGTCAATCATTGTTATTTATATTCTGCTGCGCCGCTTTTCTGATGAGGTTTCTTCCCTCACCACCTCGGGCATCAGTCATTTCCGCGCAAGCCTTCCTAGAAAAACAAAAAATATTATTATTGAAAGCATCCATTCTGAATGGTTTTATCAGGTTGGCAAGAAAAGCGGGAAGATTCTTACAGAGGGGGTAAAATGCGAAATGGAAACAAAAAAAAACTTTTTATAAAACGTTCTTAATTCTATAAGCACAACATCGATTTCATCATATTTTTATATTGCCTTATAATCATTCGAGTGTGAAGTCAAAATCCCCACATTATTTTTTTGACTTACTAAAAATTAAATAGATATTTTAAAATCTATGATACGGTTTTAGTTATAATAATGAAATTGTTGTTTCCTTTGAGGAAACACGTGCTTACTAATTGAGCTTTTACTGGATTGTCTCGTTCTCAACAATCCAACAATCAACCGGTTATTTAACAAACGAACCTTTATTTTATCTCTACAGCCTGATATTGATCTAGATTAATGTTGTATTTGCATATTCCGTGGCAGATTGTTCATTGCTAGTATAAGTGCACCATTATTACATTTTCATATTTTACCTTACAATGTTTTTTTTTAATTCGTGTATTAATATAATAATAAAGTATTCGTTATGACATCTTTTTTTCAAGCTATATGGGTCAACCGAGATATCGGGTCACCTGACGTGAAGTGATCACCGCTGCTCATGGACACCTGCAACAACAGGAGAGGCCTCTGAGAAAAAGTATGCTCGTCTTTTATGAAAGTAAAGATGTTGTCAAATAAGGTGATAAAGCAAGCGTTTGTAAATAGGAAACATTATATCACCGCCAATTATGTTTAATTATAGTATTATGCGATTTGTTATACTACATCAGCCTGGCGTAAACACGTATTTATAGTCTACAAGATATAACACGGCAAAATCTTGCTTATCCTCTGTATTATGAAAATTAAAATAAAAGTCGTACTAGTACATGGTTTTTGCTCGTAGCGCTATGGAATTCGTAGCTTTTGTTAAAAGTTGTTTTGAATATATGCCAACAATAAATGCATAAAGAAGCTGATAAAGGTTTAGTATCCTTAAAAAAATTGTATGAAACTTGTTCATTTTAGCTGAATTACTAATGAAACCGACATCGATTATCTCTAGGAACTGTCCATTTCACAGGATTTTAGGTGGGCAAAATTTTATTGAAATCTGTTAAGTGGTTTCGTTTTTGAGAAGTATAAAACAACCAAATTTACTCTAACATTTATCCTATACTAATAAATCGATAACTATTTTTATATTTGTAAGGCTAAGGTGTCCAGCTCTAAACGCGTCAGAAATGACGTGACTATTATACTGTCGCTTCCTGAAGCGAGCGTTGCCGTTAAGATCAGTTAATTATTAACGGCCATTATTAAAACAATCTTGAATAACACGCCGTTGTGCTTCAAGACGCGAAAAAAAAGTTTCTTATTACTTGAAGTATATTTGAATCTAATTAAATACTTTTTTGTTTAATGGCCTTTGTCATCGTATCGAAATGATTTAAACTTGGCCTCCTTATGGTAGAAAAGAGGAACGCTAAAGATAAGCATGAATAAACAACTTTCTGCATTTTATGAATCCCTAGTACCAGTCTCGTATCAACAGCTTTGTATTGGAGCTTGTTCACTTCGTTTACGCATGCGCTTGAGAAGCGGTGAAGGCCCAGTCGCCCTTTATACGCGCCAGTACGGACGTTCAAGGCCAGGGTGGATGTATATAGAGTTGCAATACTAGTATTATTTATTCTTTCCTGGCAATATTTGCGAAATATTGATAAGTTATCACATAAATCATACTTAATGAAAGGTATGCATCAGATTTTTTGTAAAATAAAAGCTAAGTAACCAACCTTAAGTAAGTAACAAGTAAACCAAGTACCCGGTGCATTTTTTTATACTAGCAGATATCCAAACGTTTCAACGCGATTGCCAACGGCAGTAAATTTACTAAATAAAGGGTAGTAATGTAAGGGATCCAACGTTCGTTAACAACAACTTTAAAATACAGCAATCAAACAATAATCCGGTGCATTTTTAATACTAGTAGATATGCGAAGTTTCAGTTCAATTGTCAACGGCACAAAATTACCAAAATAAAGGGAAGTACGTATCTGCTCCTTTTACTTCGATCTTGATTGTTTGCGTAAGTACCTCTCCAAATAAAGAGGGCCACTGGTATTATTACGATGGTAGTCAACGAACATCGCAGCGCTTTCTGGTCATCCTCCAGATTTGTGTACTATGTCAAAAATGGTTCGGTCAAATTTAGTAAACATATTTACAATTCAAAATTTAAGGTTTGGGTATTATGTGATAAATCAGTATTAGCGGTTAATAAAATAGATAGGTTTTGATTTAAGTGTGACGCATTGGTAAAAAAAGCGCGTCGATTACAATTATTTGCATCTAACTGTTTTGCTTATTTTGTAAGCGACGCGTTTATTATTATTCCCATTAATTCAATTAAGTAATATTGTTTGCCATTATGTGTCAAGCAAATAATTTAAATAAAGCAGGTTTTATGGACCGAAACCCTTTTGAACTGATACTCTCTAAACTTTTCGACTAATAAACACGTTCATTGATAACGCTTGGTATAACCAGATTGCTTGAACGCTTGTTAGAGTGGATGCTTTGGGGATTGCTGATAAAGAAAGGTCGAAGTCACGGGCAGAAATAAGTTTGAAATAAAAGTTACATCCGCCACATTGATATTTATATTATATCCCATGATGAATTTGGTTTAATAGCAAATGAAGCGACGAAAATCATAATGATGACTACGTCATACTATCTTAATTACCAAAGTCTGTAATGGGTAAGAGATTTTGGGTTTGAAATCCCTCGAATCGAAATTCTGTTCAGCGTTTATTACGTTTTTGTCAACCCTTAATAATAATTCGAAATGCCTTGACTCTGTTGTATATAGAGCTGATACTTAACTTGCAAATGTTTTCCGAATATTAAACCTTGCATCTCTTACATTTTAAATTCTAAAGGAAACGTATGCAATGAAATATTTGTAAAATTATAACCACATGAAGTTCGGTCATCACATAATTAAAATCCATTGCATTTTTTGCTGCATTTGCAAAAAAAAGAAAAAAGTTAGTTTTTATTATATTCTGTTTAAAATTGATCTGCCAAATAGTCTTTGGGTATGAATATAAATAAAATATTTAATACGGTACGCATTGTCAGTTCACCACACTACACACAGATATATATATATATTTTATTAGTTTGTATGAAATTGAAATAGCATACAATTATTTTCTCAATATTTTATATGTTTAATCGATTTCTTTACACGTTTAAAATCCTATCCTAATGCCTATTTATAAATATCCCAACAATCGCATTTTCTTTTCGCGCCAGATCCCGGGATTTTAGTCATATCCATATTAAGATTTCTACTCTATATCCCGCAGTGTTGCACCGTGAAATCCGATCACTGCTAATAACCTACATGCTAGTTGCCTCCCACTTTTATTTAAAAAAAACGAGAAGTAATTTTCTTTCGTCTTGCATTACTCGATACACTGACGTTCGAGGGTTCAAAACATCGTGAGGATCCTGCTCATTGGAACAGCTGACCACGTCAGAGGGTAATTACCAAGGATCGTTAACTGCGAGCGAAATCCATTGAAATGACGTATGACAACCAGTTAGGGATGGCGATGGTTCTAAATTGATGAACTAAAATATTATGTACGTGTCTCTCAATGTTATATTTTGTTGGGTACATAATCTTTATGTTACAAGTTTGGCAGAAAATTTTGTTGTCGTCGATTTTCAAACAGTCGTATAACTTAACGAAGCTATCCAGATAGATTGAACAATTTGTTTCTTTTTTTACATGGTTCTTGCTTTTAATGTGACTTTCTAAAATAAATTTTATTGGTTTTAGTTTTTTATTACAATATGTACACAAAACCGATATATCTTCTTTTTTTAAAAACCTATGCTCTTCAAGCAGTAGCTCCATTGTTACTTTAAATTAATTATTGTTACAAAACTATTTGAAAATGCAATAATAAGCAAACACAACCAGTACTTGACGGAGTCACATTGACAATCATGACAAGAACATACCTACTAGTTCGTAAATCTATTGACAATATATTTATCAATTCCAAGAAGTTTTAGTTTAATGTCATAGATAGCACTTATTACTTATTAGTGTCTAGGTGACCTAGACACTGATAAGTATAATATAATGATATTAATGATAAATAAACACATTCCTCCATACATATGAATAAGTAGCATAACTGACGATTCGAAAGTGCTTGTTTCTAAGCCTACTCAATAAATAATGTTTGCCTTTGACTTGACTTGACTGGGTAGCAACCCTAGTACTTCAATGGATTTCGCTCGCAGTTAACGATCCTTGGTAATTACACACTAAAGGATCAAAGTTCATCCGAAAGGGCCCATGCGTGAGAAAAGATAGGATAAGATAAGATATATTAGGATTAATTTGTGCGCGTAGTTAAATACAATGTACATTTGAGTTCATAAATTTGACTTAATATTGGTTTAATAGCCTCGCAAAGTTTGACTTCTTTCACAAATGCACGACGCAGGCGCGCTACGCTAGTACGAATGAAGACATAATTCTGTGAAAAAAGTACTAGGGTATCATAATTCCAAGGAGGTTTTTGCAAATTCAAATAACGCTGTTTAAAGAACAAAGGAGTACGTAAATATTTATATATGTACTTGTATTGCTTAAAATTGTCTAAAACTAGTAAGTTATTTATAGTTCTTAGTACAGAAAACACGATCGGAAAACGATGTATGAGGTTATGGAAAACTTTAATCGATACCTCGTGAGCCTCGTGACGGCGACGCCGGCAGCCGACAGCGCATGTGCCCGGAGTACAAGTTTATCAGTGCGGGTGGACAAACGCAGAAGTGTTGCTCTCCAGTACTGAACAATGTTGTATCCTCGACAGAAGCGCCACTTTTAATGAAAATTAAGTTTGCTGCATTATTGAGAATACTGTTATATTCAGTCCTTTTCTTGATTTACCAAGGCCGAAATGAAAGAAAGAGACCAACAGAACGAATATATATTTTTTGTCGCCGTACTTGATTAGGTAGTTGAACGGTTTTGATGAACATTTTTATAAGCATAAATTAAACTTGTTACTAAACTTGAATGTTAGCTACAAAAAAACACTTACTGCCTCAAAATATTTTTACTCTCCTACATTAAATAAAGTGAAATTACTAATATAACAATAATGTAAGTATCTTGTCTTCTCGCACTTTTTTAAATTGTAATTAAGTAAATGTATACGCGTTTAAACTAAATAACAAAAAATAATATTGTATTTTTATTTATTACAAAACTCGTAAAACCAAAAAACAAAAATAACAGTCGAGAAATAAAATTAATACGCCTGTAACGCATATTATAGAAAATAAAGAAAAGAAAATACATTTATTCACTTATCACATTTTTATTGTTCATTAAGCGTACCGTCCGCCTGTTACACTCGGACCTGGCTGAAATCAGAGATGCAGCTGTAAAATTGATCAATTTAATACCACAAAATAGCAATAACTGAATTGTGAGTGTGACTTACACCTGCATCGCTGAAATTAGCCAGCTCCGAGTGTGACGGGCGGATGGTACGCCTAATGAACAATTACGTAACCCAAAGAGATACACTATCAATTAATGCTTTTAGTATATTGCAAATTAAATACAGAAACTACATACAAGACTATTAAAGAAAATAAAGAAAAGTAAAGTACCATTTAAGGACAAAGTGCTGGTTGGGAATCTATGATTTTTGAAGCGTCAACGAATAGCATTTAAGCTGATGTTTAAAGGTGCACTTGCTAATTAAGCGCTCTTTCGATGGAAGGGGGGAGATCATTCCAGCACTAAGACGCCGCGAACTTGAAACGACCCCAAAACGCCGCGTTATAATCACCCTTGCTTTAAACATTCGTACATTACTGAACCACCGGATCTTTTTAACGTAGTGCGACGGTGTCACGTGTTGCACCACACCGAACATAAGAGTCGGCAGGTGCATGCGCCTCCCTTTTATTTAGCAGGTTAGCAGCGTTCAAATATGGAGTGATGTGGGAGTGGGAACGGGCTCTAAGGTTCTGTACTCGTTGTATTAGCAACTTAGAGCGATCGACCAAACGACCTTTCATAGACGACATTGCAGCCACCACCGACAACAGTTTGATCTTAATAATTATAAATGATTAACACATGTGTACACGCATATCAACTGAGTTAATCACGAAAATTTTAAAAAATCTTGAAGTGGTAAACGCAAAATCACGACTTTAGCTACTTGGCTTTCAAAGCGCAGCTCGCTGCCTTTGAGAATGCCAAGGTTACTTGCTTCCTCCACCTTTTCTATGGGCGACCATGATAATAAAATCCCCTGCCACCAGTCTAAATACCAAATCTTTAGAGTTTTTGGGATTGAGAATTAGGCAATTTCTCTCCGACCAAGATGCAAAACGATCGAGGTCAGCATTTATGGCCTATACAGCGTTGAATATATCTGAGACCGTGTAAGAAGTTTCAATTTGCAAATCATCGGCGTAGATAATAAATCCACTGAACAATTAGTCTAGTGAACAATAATCTGCCCGGAAACACTGAAAGATTTCTTCATCTTGAGCAGTATCATGTCGAGGTCTTCCAGCATCAGCTTGGCGGCGTTGAACTGATCCTCTTTCCCGAATAAGACGGTACGATGAACCAAACACGCTTGCGTGAGGTAAACGGCGGTTAGGGTAACGACGTTGGTATTCCCTTCTAGCTGCAGCCGCGTTTCCATCGCAGAATCCGTAACAATAAATGATATCTGCGTATTCTTCGAATTGGCAAGCAGGCATTTGAGAAAGAAGCTTAGTTATCAATATCGTCCGAAATGGAAAGAAAGTTGAAAGTAACTGATTACGTAGGTCACTCAAAAAGTTTTGAGATGCTCGAAATTTCAAAATGGAACGCACTTTGTTTTTAAAAAGCAAATTTATTTAAAAATAAAACACTATTAGCCGAATTTAAAATGGAGAACGATGTTTTATTCATTTTACTACAACACTACCCGCGTTTTTCGGTTAAAAATGGAACGCACTTTATGTTTTTAAAAAGCAAATTTAAAAGAACACGATTAGGTGAATTTAAAAACGATAACGATTTCGCGATTTTTAGTTGAAACGATGGAGCTTAACCGCGAAAATTTCTGCTATTTTTTATTAATTGTACATTTTTAAATGAAAATTAAGTTTAAAAGGTCATAAATTGTACTTTTTTAGAAAGCTTATGAATTGAGCAAATTATTCCTGTCATTTGTACGCGAAGTGTCATACTTTTTTTTTAGTAATGCTTTAAAATGTTACAAAATTTGGAAAATAATTACTTGAACTTTCAACTTCAAATCCTGTTATTTGCAAAACTTTGCATTTCTTTGGCATTTTTTACTATTTTTCGTAATCAGTAATTCATTGGCTATTTGAAAAATGCTTTTTTTATTTCTAAATGACGAAGTTTTTACACAATGACTAGTTTTAGGTCGAAAGGCGGGTATTTTTTAAAAATTCTAAAAACGTGAATAACTCGATAACCAGTGAGTTTTGACCCCTGGTTGACTGGACTTAAATCGTTACAAATGAGCTGTAGAATAACCCCTTTCAAGGAATACGGAGAATTACCAGTCACCCTGTATAAGTCTTTTTATAAATATACTCGTAGTACCATATTCAAATAATATCTACTTCAGTGAGGCAAAATAGCCATCGTAAGGATTTTAATTTCACGTTCGAATTATTATAAGTTTTCTTAAGTATATAGCGAGGCCTGCTAAAATACGAGTCAGGAAATTCTCAATTCTGTGGAGGCATATAATAATGCTTTTCTCAAACAATGCGAGGAAGTGATACAAATACATGAATTTAAGTATATTTAAAAAAAAAAGAGAAATTCGGAGATAATGTTTGTTTGAAAACTACGATTTTGTTTTAGTTATTTAGAACTTTTTGTTTAGACAAAGAGTTATTTTTCATTTCATACATGCTTGATCCGCAAAAAGCACCCGCAGAAAGAATTTTCCCGCAGTTATACCAGGCAGACATGAAAACGCAGAGTTCAGACGGAGAGTAACGATAGTCACAGAAAATAGGTTCCTTAACGCCATCTTTATAAACTAGGCTGCACTAAATAAAAGCACCCCCTTGGTGGCTGGAATTCGAACTTTCAAGCTTTCTACATGTTTCAGGTTTACCAGAGGGGCAAGAGTTGAGTTTTCCCGGCGAAAGATGGCGTTGGATTTCAGGTACTTTGTTTATTAAAATCCTACGTATAAAATAAATGCAAGAGTTTGTGCGTGTGTTAGTCTGTAACTCCTTGCCAATAAAGTGACAAGAAGGATCTGGATTAAATTGAGATAGCTATTACCTCATCGTTTGGTGAAATTGGTACTAAATGTGCTATGCAAAGGACGTTTCGGATCATAAAAATCATGCCTAATATACGGCACCCTAAAATTGTAAAACAAGAGCTTAGTTAAAATAGGAGAATGGTTGTCGAAATATTGCCTTCATTGGGTGCAGACCCACCATACCCCTAGCCATACCCTTGGGGGTAGGGTGGGACTGAACCATACCGCCGTAGAAGTGCTGGATATGAGGTAGGTTTAGGTTATGTTAGATTTTCAGCCGGCCCAAAGGGCCAAAACACTCAGGAATAGGAGCTCCGCGGTAGCGGAGTTCCGTCGACTCTGTTAAATTGGATTTAAAACATTAAAACCTGAAAGCATATTATAGTGCACAGCACTACGGTGGTATGGTTCAGTCCCACCCTACCCCCAGGGGTATGGCTAGGGGTATGGTGGGTCTGACATGATTATTTTTATTCGAACTTTAACTCTTTATATTAGGAATTATAACAATGTTTTCTAACGATAACGTGACACCGTTACTTTCAATCATAACGTTGCTTCTGTAACGTTCGATGGCTTAGTTCACAATCGTACAATTTTTTTTTTTATTGTCAAATTTTACAGGATAGCTATGTTAATGTTTGCAAGTGAATAGTTTATAAACGGTGTTAAAAAATTGACACATTTTGTATTTATACATACATATATTAGAATAAATCTTTAAGTTTATACATCCCAAATATTTTCATAAGACTATGAAGTTCATTCATTCATTCATTCATTAAATCACGCCTGTTTCCCAGTGGGGTAGGCAGAGACCACTTCTTTGACTATGAAGTTAACTTACTTTAATTCGAACTTAAAGTAACCCGTCCCCGCAGTTAGTTGAAGTGTGCGCGCCGGATGAATATAATCAATGTAGTTAAGATCTTTGGGATTTTAATTGTTCTATGGATAGTCATATTTTATAAAAAAATATTGTTAATTACCAATTACAGGGTTGGGCAGATTAAGTGTCCTAGTTAAAAAGAGCCATAAAATTAAAACAAGACAGTTTTTTTTTTAATTTATCTCGTTTTTATTTTTAGCGTACTCTATACTTAAAAAAACTAATTCATAAGTTCAAATCGCTCGCCATCAGCTTTAATAACTTGACGCATTCTTCCATAGAATGCATTGCACGCGGCACGCACTACCTCGTCTGGTATTTCATCCCATATCTTGACTAATCGATGCTTGAATGAGTTTAGATTCATGCCCTGTGTGCTCCCAATCTTGCTCAGCATGTAACCCATATCGAAAAGTCCAAAGCATTCAAATCCGGCGATGATACAGGCCATTCTTGCCAAGGTATAAAATCTGTCAAATTTGTTCTACACCAGTCTTGAGTGCGTTTAGCTTTGTGAGATGGGGCTCTATCTTGTTGGAAGCAGTAATAGTCGTTTCCATATAATTTTTGAGCTTTTTCTAGCAAATGACCGTGTAACACGTTCTGGATGTAATAGTCTTGGCACTTAATATTGTACTTTTGACACCTCGATCAATAAACAGCAGCGGTAACTTGCCTCTAGGCGATATCGCACCCCATACCATGACAGCTGATGGACTCTGGAACCCGTTGTACGGCTAATTTGTCCACAGGAATATCCTTCAATGAAGCACCATAGACACGATCGTTTTGTTGGTTGTGACTGTCTTGCAACTGGAACATCTTTTCATCGGAAAAAATAATATCATCGCCGTCGTGCCAAGCTAGCAATTCCCTACATTTTTTCACTCTAGCTTTTTTCTGGGCATCTGTTAAGCCATGATTTTTTTGTTTTTTGTAGGCCTTTAGCCCAAGATCATATTTTAAAATACGACTCATTGTTCGACGGGATATTTTCATATCTTTAGCAAGTTTGCTTGCACTTCGAGCTGGATTTCGTCTAATACGCTCACGAATATTTTTAATGATGTTTTTGGTGCGAACAGATGGCTTTCTCCCAGGTTTGGGCCTGATTTGTGAAGATCCCGTTTCTTTGAATCGCTTGACGGTCCGCGATATAAACCTTATATTGATATTTAAATGTTTCAGCGTCTTCAATATCTCACACGGTCGGTATTTTTTCTGGTACAAATCGCACACGAGCTGGCGTTTCGCGCCCATTGTTGAAAACAATATAAAAACAAAATATATCAAGCTGACGTGTAGAAATCATAAAGAAGATTAAATTGTCAACAAAAAAAAAATACGAAGTGAATAAGAAGTTAAGTTATATTTAAGTAAAAAAGCCATACACAACTAGGACACTTAATCTGCCCAACCCTGTAAGTAAGTCAAAAGAAAAGTCGAAGTAGAATTATGGAAGTCTTAAGAGGCGACTAAGAGAATAAAGGCTTGTAGTACTGTTAGGCGATGGGCTTGCTACCTGTCACTATAGGTAATATACACTGTTAAACATCTTAGCCTAATTGTGCAAATTGTGGTTATAGAGTTATCAACAAGTTTTTTGAGTTCTTGGTAATTGTGTAGCTCTGCCTACCCCACTCTGGGAATGAAGGCGTGAAGGTATGTATGTATGTATGTAAGAATAACTTTAAGAATAACTAAACGAATAGCTGGTACTAAATTTAAAAATGTTACCGAAATTAAATGATGTTTTAATGCTGTCTACAATGTTTTATTGCTACAAACACAACAATATCGCATTTGAATGACATATCACAAAACAGCAACTCGATACAAGATGGCACTGTTATCACTAAAAAAGTGTTTATAATATGTTTAAAAAACAAAATAATTTTTTTTTGTCTAAAACTAAAACCGGATTGCGAAAATGAACGAAACAATTCTGGGCCGTTGTAATGTTTTACACTATTTACTAAAATATGGTATTCACTATATGATTTATATTAAAACCACTTCTTGTGATTGTGAATCCAAGACAACATACTACCTAACTAACTAAGAATATATTTTACGAAGACACCTGTCGGATTCCTACTGGATACTATCTCTGTATAATTTGACTATTTATACGTGATTGTGACAACAGCACGGGCTACTGCTACTGAGGCTATTCAAAATATTGTTGGTAGTTGAACGTAACTTCGTATTACAATCCTGAATTTCCTGCATTAACCCGGCTCCTGAAAATCCTTGTTGAGCTTAATAACAAGATCGATGAAATTAACCGTCTAAGAACAGTTGTGACGAACGTGTTATAAAATGTTTCCTAAAAGTAAGTGCTGTAATCACTTAATTTATAATTTCATGTAAGAAAAATGATTTTCCAAATGAACTACTCGTAAATGCTCTTAGATCAGATCACACGTCCATTTCGTCGATTGTAATCGTATCAACTTAAAGTCACTTATAATATTCTTAAACAGCTTTAGGCAAAATAATGGCCGTTAATACGACAGTTGCACCTCCTCTAAAAAACTGTCATAACACAAAAAAGGGATTTTGAGAAAATTGCATTTAAAGTTTTTTTTTTCTTCTTCGTTTAATTGTGAATGTTTATTAATAGTTTATACTATTTTTATTTTTCACACTACTGTAAAATGTACTTAACTATAATGGTAGTTAAATAAAAATGGTGTTGTCATACATTATTATTTTTATTTTTATTATTAATTAAAAAAAGTCATATGTTATGGCAGTTTTTCACATTTTGAAAATGATATGGCTGTATACTGCAATAGGCACGAACAAAAGTAGTGTTTGACACTATAAAAAATTGTCATAACCTGTGATATGACTCTTATTTAGATTTAGTATCAGAAAAAAATGTTATATAAAAGAGTCATATTCTATGTTACGACTGTTATGTACAAATAAAGTATGTGATACAGTGTGTGAACTTAACTGCAATAAAGTCGCATAATAGCTTATGCCGGTTTTCACCCGCACCGACACGCGTGCGCCTGCGGCAAACAGTGTTAGGGCACTGTTGTAGATTGGCGGCGTGTCAATTTTGCTCCGGATGAAACAGACACTAGTGCCCTCTAACTGCGATTTTTTTGAGTTAAGAATATGGCGTTTTTGTAGATAATAAAGTGGTTTTTTTTTGTATCATTGGTTAAAATTTGCACTTTTTTGTGTTATGACAGGTTTTTAGAGGAGGTGCGTCGTAATAAAATAACACATACCTACGCGTACTTAATACGATAGTGTCACATTGTTTCTTACATAAGGATTTCTACCCAATCCTTTCAAGGATTTTGAAAAGAGAAAACGACGCAGGATTTAATTTTAATAAATATGGCTTGAAAAAACCAAAAACGTATTTTTTTGTAATAAGTACGATTGTGAACTAAGCCATCGCGTTGATCTATGATCACGTGCTTTTTTGTCTTGATCGCTCTAGTTATGGGAGGGATATGGTTGTCCGTTTCTTTGAGGTCATCAATGTCATCATCATGGCGTCACATTTTGTTATAACAAAATGGAGTTATTTATTTTGCCTGTTTATAATACTTTGTACGTTGTTTTTTTTTAAATATTTATTCATTATAAACGGACAATAAAACTTTAATATTTGTAATCACGTAAATTAATTGACCGCCCTCATAAAGGGTTTTAAAGAAATACCTATGATAACGAAATGCCTATCAGGCAGCAAACACTGTCCACTATGAATTAAGTAATTAACTAACTCCGTAAACAGTTTCCTAGACTGACTACAACGAAATAAAGTGAGATAATAATATAAATTACACGGACTTGCATTGTGCGTCGCGGTCGTTGACGTGACGTATCATTACTATCAAAACTTATACCAATACCGCAAATAAGTTTTCGGTAAGTATAAACATTTAAGCCATTTGTAACTCAAGAACAACTGAAGTCTATTTAGTAGTGATGTAGTGATACTTTTAATATTAAGTTCATTATAATTATGTGCTTTCATTTAAGTTTTTTTTTTTTTTTTGCATTTGTAGTTTTGGCTGTAAGGACCCCCTCCTTACAGCCAAAACTGCAACAACTTGACTTGACTCTTACAATAATAAGCGATTCCGAGCTAATATTTCATAAACGGATACCTTAATCAAAACATTGTTTGGACGAACCCGCAACAGTTTTGAAAGACCCATCCATCGACCCCACACACTATGGGGTAATCGAGAAAAAAAATCATCCCCACGACACGCATAGAGGCGGAACACAATAAAAACAAGATTTTATTTTACCACTTTGTTGGCGTTACTAATCTTCTAATATATAAAATTTCCATGTCACAATGTTAGTTACTGTACTCCTCCGAAACGGCAACCGAAACCATGATAATTGCTTGCCTTTGATAACGCCGACTATTACCTATACCAAAAATACCATCAATATACGTTAGAAATAACCATTAACATAGCGGTAAGTATAGTTATGGAACCAGTAATGGACAAGGCACCAAAGGTCCGTCCGGGTTGGTACCACCATCTTATCCATTAACCTACCGCCAAGCAGCAGTGTTCGCATTGTTGTGTTCCGGTTTGGGGATAAGACAGCCGGTGAAATGACTAGCATAGAGGCATTCCATCTTAGTCCTCAGGGTTTGCAGCCCGCATTGCAACACACGACGCATTTGCAGTCTTGTGAATGCGAATGTCTATGGGTCACAGTTTCCACCCACCATCAGGTGGCCTGTGTGCTCGATTGCCTTCCCATGCAATAAAAAAAAAAAAATGGACACTTGCTTTTTATTTTACAGAAGATAAGGGTTATTCATTTGTTTAGCAACAATCAATTTAGGACCGTAGGATCTTCGAATTAAGAGTTACGTGTCCATTATTGGTGTCTGTCATCTTAAAGTGTCTAACACTGGTGCCAATGTGCAATAACAATTGACAAAAGGAACTTTTTTCGAAGGTATTAAAAAAACATGCTTTTTTTCAATTTTTTTACTAACTCAGGAAAAAAGACTATTAGTGTTTGCTACGTCTTCTTCTTCTTCTTCTACGCCTCTACGAAATTTGTTGGTTTATTTTATCATTAAATAATAATCTAAGCCTAGGTCTGTTAATAACCTCTTTTCTAATGAACATAACTTCTAACCTCAGCCCTTCGAACCTCTATCAAGAACTCTTTCTTGAACGTTTTTATACAAGTCACTTGTTTGTTGTTTACATTTAATAAATCATTTTATCTTTAAAACTACACAAATTTACTTAAGCATTATATAAAGCCTGATTTGAAAATCAAACACATTGAATAATCTTACTTTTTTTTGAGTAAAACCTAATGGATATACAATGATGGCCAGGAATCCTCCCAAGCTGAGACTCAAGTGGACTTCATTCAAGGCGGATTCTGAAGATAAAACCTTTCCCGATGACGTTCCTCAGTATTTAAGGGTAAAAACAAAACAATATAAATATTTTATCTATATCTTCTAATATTTATAATTCTCGTGTCACAGTGTTTGTCCACAACTCTTCCAAAACGGCTTGATTGATTCGTTTGGAATTTTGTGTGTATATTCAGTAGGTCAAAGTATATTTGATAAGGTTTATATGAAAAAAAAACACCCGTGCGGTGTGCCGGGCGCCGACA
Organism: Acleris emargana; assembly: GCA_927399475.2. Classification (NCBI taxonomy): domain Eukaryota; kingdom Metazoa; phylum Arthropoda; class Insecta; order Lepidoptera; family Tortricidae; genus Acleris; species Acleris emargana. The sequence continues at coordinate 9,182,190 of OV656835.1, read as the reverse complement.
GCAGAGCTAGTCTTCTAATATATAAAATTTCCATGTCACAATGTTAGTTACCGTACTCCTCCGAAACGGCTTGACCGATTCTTATGAAATTTTATATGCATATTCAGTAGATCTGAGAATCGGCTACTATCTATTTTTCATATCTTAGGGGTCCTAAGTGATAAGGGTGGACCACCACAAAATTTTTCATTTATTGCAAAACAACATTTGCCGGTTCAGCTAGTGTAATATACAGATCTCACGACACGGTGTTTGTGATCGAAGTCCTCCGAAACTGCTCGACCTTTTTTTATGTTTTTAGGGTTCTGTACCTCAAAAGGAAAAAAAAAACCCTGTAAGGGTCACTTTGTTGTCCGTTTGTCTGTCCGTCTGTCTATCCAGCCATCTGTTTGTCTGTCAGTCAAGACCCTTTATCTCCGGAACGCGTGGAGGTATCGCGTTGAAGTTAGAACCATATACTCAGGTCTACAGTCTTTTGAAGCTGTGAAAAAATCAACTTCTGAGCTAAGGTTAACAAAAAAACCGCCGTTTATGCCCCAAAACTATTGATGCAAGTTCCGAAGTGTCTTGGTCTGAGCTGCAAGCGAGGGATTACACTGATACACGTATACACAGATACACACACACACGCACAAAATACATATAATTTCCCAAATGTATTAAACAACCTCGTTTGATACACGCGCGGAACTGTAACTTTACCCGCCGGGACTCGTGTAAAATGACATACCTACTTTCCGCACTGGTTTCACAATGTATTATTATAACTCGCCTATTCCCTATTACACACGCGAGTTGTAAGCTTCCGCAACCACACTAATGCACTTGGCTTAGCACTCGATACCCGGATGCTACGCTCTGATTTAATACCACGGAGTTGGAAATTAATCTGTAAAGTGAACCGAGCATAAAATGTGTTGTGTTCCGGTTTGGGGATAAGACAGCCGGTGAAATGACTAGCATAGAGGCATTCCATCTTGGTCCTCAGGGTTGGCAGTGCATTTGCAGTCTTGTGAATGCGAATGTCTATGGGTCACAGTTTTCACTTACCATCAGGTGGCCTGTGTGCTCGTGTGCCTTCGTATTCCATAAAAAAAAAAAAAACCATAGATTAAATTATTTATTTTTAAAGCACAAAACAAAGTGCAGGCAGTTGATTATTATTATTACCTATCCATGAGTTCATAATAATTTTAATTTCTTGGTGAGTAAAACTTACATCCACACGTACATTAAATCACGCCTGTTTCCCAGAGGGGTAGGCAGAGACCACTTGAGTAAAAGTTCCATGTAGATAATAACAAAGAAGTCTGGGATATTATCTCAAGCGCTGCCTAGTGGTAATTTGAACAAATACTAGATTTCTCATCAAAAAATAGGACATACAATAAATGGTAATGTTTAAAGTCATTTACTAGTACAAAATGTGGTCTCAATTGATGAACATTGCAACCAGCCTAGAACTAAGGGGCTAATATTAGGAATACTAACTACTTACTTTTATTAACTACTTAAGGGGCTACAATTCCCATAACAGACGTTTTTGTTGAAGTTCTTATAACTCTGTGAAAACTGAATATTAATTTATGCAAAAATATTATAATGATTATTCATCCTTGATTCTAGCGAACAGAATTTCAAAATATAAAATAAAATGACGAAAATAAAAAACAAGAACTAGGGCGGGGAACAGGAATTTTGGTTGACCGTATCTTCCACTAACTGACATAAACGCAAAAAGGTGATAGATGAGACATAGTAACATGAATAAGAATAACCTTGAGGTAACCCTATATAATCAATCAAATAGCCGGGCACGACAACCCCCTTGTTATGAATGGAGTTACCAGACTCCGTAATGCGAGCCGGTTAACTCTGCACCAGCCAAGCCATTTGCAAAACGTTCCGATAGATGGTGCGTATAACTTCGCACACGTATTTTTCACGGTTTTTTCGTAATATCTCTCTTATTTTCTTATAATCCGATTTCCTAATTACTTAAATACATTAATAATAATGCAATACATGGTTTTTATTATATTAAATTATATTTATGTCAACTTTTCATATAAAATTACTTACATGTTCTGCATCGCGCTATCGAAGTTTTTAGAACACTCAGTATATATACCCGGCGCCCTTTTCTCCTTTCGGAGGTGTATTTCTTAGTGTGGTGCCACTTCTGTTCGTAAAGATCGCTAGCAATAGTTTAGATCTGCCTACAGCTGGTGACGTCACACACTCTTTCCAAGGTGACGCTCCTTGAAATTTGCGCCGCGGTCGATCGCCCGCGCGGCTGCGACGTCTCAGCGAGCGCATCTTCCTTGGACGCGACCTATTACGCGGTTTAATTACTCGTGTTAGCTTAGCTTCGGTTAGTTTGAGCACTTCCATAACCATGGCGGCGAGGAAACTCGTAGCCAGCTTTTTGCTACTTTCATTTTATTATTTATTCCATCCTATCTATCCGGCCGCAATCAAACTACGAATGATAAAATTAATTAATAATCTTAATACCTATTGTTATTCTATTGTCAACGTGACAGCTTTCTGACTCTTGGCCTGATTGAAAACAAACCAAATGCAATAGGGAATGTAGAATAAATAGGTCCCATTGTTATTTGTTTATTAGGAAGTTATAAGTATAATAAATTATGTAATCCCGTTATACTTTCGTTCGTATAATGTTATCCTTTTCCATCGTCAATTTACTATCTTTTGTTTGCACACCTTTTGATCCTCCTGATAGTTTTGGAGCAAACTTGTTGGCTGGTTAACCTTTTGTGGTGGTAAAAGGGTTGAAATTGAAATATCCGCAGGAATTCAGATCGACTGCAAGCATCTATGCGCTCCTGGTAGCCGCACTATCGGGGCGCCTCTACGTGGGGACCGAGTCATACAACATTGGGGTGCGAGTTGTTATCAAGACTTTTTATTTATTTAACTTAACAAAGTATAATAAGGGTCTGCTGTACTAAACCAGAGCCGCCGAGTTTGGTCTCGTTAGTCTGGTCTCAATAAGCAAATGTTGAAAAATGTATAGTCCTTGTCCAAAACTAATTTTGGGCGTAAACTGACTTTTTACAGTATTGAAGATTCAGACGCACACAGGTCACGTGGCGGCGTGGGGTCTGATGCCCATAAAGTGCGATACCAACCCTCATGACTTAGGTGGATTGCCTCTGTATTTTTCTTAAGATTGAAAAATGTTTTACATACCTATAAATTTTGAAACAACGAAATTGTTAAATTTATTGCCTCTTTGACTTTCGACGTTGGCATCTCGGCTGCCAATTGTATATTTTATTGCTGCTAGCGGGAACTGTACGGTGCACATAAGGGTATTTCAATCTAAAAGCTGGCCATTAGTCATTTTTTTATTTTTTTATTGAGGGTATATATATATATTTTTTTTAATAGTATGACAGTTATGACACTCAATTGCAGTCTTAGTTGTTAGTGAGAATGGTTCTGTTATCAGTTACTCGTGTTCAAAGTTGACTGATCAGGTCTTTGCATAAACATATTTCTTAACGCGTATTTACAGACAGTACTCCATGCAAGAATTTTAAACTTTTGTTGCCTATTAGGATTTTATTTTGGTCTGCATCCTACAGTTTAAGGTGAGAACTTTATTTTAAGCTTAATTATATAGATTGGGAGTTGATATTTGTGCAGTAATAAGTCATTAAATTATGACCAACATATTACTTTTAATTTATCACTTTTTTTTAAAAGATAGTTGTTTAGTTATACTGCCGGGCATTGCCGGGGCCAAGTTAGTACTTCTAAATAAACTACCGACTATGGTGAATCGATTGGTGAAGAAAAACATTCCGCCTACTTCCGCCTTTTTGTTTTTTTTTTGTTTTTCCCCGGAACTAGTTGATTTATCGTGAATTTTGGACCGTGGTTATTGAGATTGGTTTCTTACAGAACTTGAAATGAACGTGAAGAAAATTAAAAGAAGAGAGCTTTTTGAGTATATTAAAGGCTGTACAGAGCATTCTTTGGATAAAAAACTTATTTATATGGAAAATTGTGTAGTAAATATCGTCAATTGTCCACCAGACAAGATACATGAGTTTAGACGTTCCTTAAGCCGTTTTAAATCAGAGTTTAAACAAAAGTGGAGTAGTGCATCTTATAGATCAGACAGATTTCTAAAAAGCAATGAAAAATGGCTAGACGGCATAGTAAGTTTACCATTATGGAAACATCCAAAAACTGGTAGGCCGTCAAAGTCATTTGAAGAATGTAGTGATCGCAGTAAAAGGCGTAAGACTCAAGATTTAAGGGAAAACCACACCGTAACAGAACTAACCTTTGCGGCTCAGATGAGTTTACGAGAAGCTGGCAACATTAATGCGTCTACAGTTCTGAAAAATATTGAGTCATCTCCTTATAAAGCATTAGAAGTTTGCAAAAAAGCAGAAAATAACCCAAAACAAAAAAACAACAAAGATATTCAGCCATTAACTATAGAGCAAGCATTAGCCGTGTTTATAAATGCTGGCCTTACCCGAAATCAGTATAATATAATACGCAATGCAAGCCCCAAACTCTATCCTTGCTATTCTTTAATACAAAAAGCAAAAGAAAAATGCTATCCAAAAAAAGACGCTTATCGCGTAACTGAAACCTGTGCGGAAATAAAACTACAAGATGTCTTGGACCATACTGCGATACGGCTTAGCGAGTACCTTGATGAAGTTCTGAAAAAAAATCCGGAAGTAGAGAGAACCAGTCTGGAACTTATTTCAAAATGGGGATGCGATGGCTCTCAACAACAACAATTCAAGCAAAAGTTCGAAAACAGCACTGATAGCGATGCTAATATTTTTCAAAGTTCATTTGTTCCACTTAGACTCTGCGTGAATAAAGGTAACCAGAAAATAATAATTTGGCAAAATCCCTCCCCATCTAGTCCAAGGCTTTGTAGACCTATACGTATAAGGTTTGTACATGAAACAAGTGACATCACGAAGGAAGAAATCAAGTACATTAATGATCAGATTAAGGACCTGATTGAAACAGAAGTACGAGGATTAAAGTTAAAGATTAATCACGTCTTATTGTTTACAATGGTCGATGGTAAGGTCTGTAACGCAGCAACAAATACTTCATCTACAATGCGTTGTTATATTTGTAATGAGACTTCTAAGGACTTCAATAAATTAAATAGAAGAAATAAAAATAATCCTGACACTTTAAATTTTGGATTATCTATCTTGCATGCAAGAATACGACTTTTTGAGTCCATACTCCATCTAGCTTACAAAATACCGAATAAGAAATGGCAAGCTCGTTCAACAGCCGAGAAACTAATTGTTAAAGAGACTAAGAAGCGTATCCAACGAGAATTTAAAGACCAGATGTCTTTATTAGTGGATGTTCCAAAAGCTGGATTCGGAAACACGAACGATGGCAATACATCACGAAGATTTTTTGCGGATCCCGAAACTGCTGCTAAAATAACTGGGGTAGATTTAGATCTAATAAGGAGATTCAAAATCCTCTTAGAAGTGGTATCGAGTGGGCATAAGGTTGATGTACCAAAACTGGCTACTTTTTGCCAAGAAACAGCCGAATTATATGTAAATCAATACGGGTGGTACCCTATGACACCTACGGTACATAAAATATTGATACATGGGCCCACAATTATTGAACATGCACTATTGCCAATCGGCCAACTTTCCGAGGAAGCAGCTGAGGCTCGTAACAAGCATTTTCGACTATACAGACAAAACTATGCTCGGAAATTTAGTAGAACAGCTTGCAATATGGACGTTTTAAATAGATTACTATTAACTTCTGATCCACTTATATCATGTGAGTGTTCTAAAGCAAAACGAAAAAGAGAGCCTTTCTCAAAGGAAGCTTTAGAGTTTCTTTTGCCAATGGAAATCGAAAATTTACGGCAAGAATGTATAGAAGAAGAGGAATAAGAGGAACTGTTGGTTTCGGGAAGCTATTAACTATTTTTCTATTGTTACAATACAGTGTGTCTCTGACCTTGGGGCTTTAATTTCAACGATCGATTCTACTCGCTAAACTGAACTACTTTTGTTCTGCAACATGAAAAAATAACTTAAATTTAGATAACTAATTGATGTTAAAGTCTAAGTGTAAAATCAGTGTATTACATACTGGCCATGTAATCACTATCTCATGGTACGGGGGCGACATTACCTTGGTACGAGGGCTAAAGGAAAATGGAGAATTGGATTGCGTACATTGAAAATTAGATTTAACTTGTATGATAAAAAATAAATTTAAACTGAACATATTTTTAACAACTTACAGAACAAAAGAAGTTTAGTTTCAGGAGTAGAATTGATCTATGCATTTAAAGCCCCAAGGTCAGAGGCACCCTGTATATAAATACATACATACATATAATTATATGTTAATATATAATAAGTTTTGAGTTTTTTTTCAATCTAAATCTACTTAAATATAAAATCAAAATCATTTAAAATGAAAATTAAACAAATTATAGTTTTGGCCAGGTTTTCTTACGAAATACCCCTATGTGCGGTGACGGCATTCGCATTACCCCTCATTTTCAATGCTCTTTCCCACTCAAGGTCAAACTAAATATTTTTGAGTTTCCTCCGGAAATATTTTTACCACGGTTTACGGTATAACTAACTTTACGTGTAGCTTTCAAAAAGTAATATTTTAATTTGACCATCTTTCTCGAATGTCCACCAAACTAAACATTAAATCATCGAGTTTACGTCAAAATCAATTGTGATTTATTACGTTCAATCGATGTTATTTCAAATTCATAGTGCCACCGGTTGCCATGTGAACATTCAACGTCGCTTGAAAAACGTTGGTGCTAACTAGGATTTCAAGAGCTCTGAGGACGTAACAAATCAATGCTTGGTTTATTATTTGAGCGTGTCAACCACCTCACTTTTGCAGACATATATTTAAAGAATTGGTAGTATACATTGGTAGGACTCAGGTTATAGCGGGCTATTTTCCGCAACTAGACGTCTTAATGTATGCGCCTTTTTTTAATTAGTCGTATCTTTTGATGATGTTTCCTTTTCAATCCAAATATTTGTTAGATGTCCTGTAAACTTAGACACCTAACAAAAACGAAATCGAAATCTGGAGCCACTTCTACAAAAATGTGACCACTTCTACAAAAAAGGAACAAACGCCCGAATAATGACCCATTTCTAAAATATCAGTGACCGTGAAATACAAATAACACTATTTACACACTAATGAAGGTAAATGTGGAAAAAAAAGTTACACAAACCGTCCTATAATCCTTATCCTTACTAATATTATAAACATGTATGGATGTGTTACTGTTTCACGCTGGAACGGTTGGGCGGATTTGGGTGAAATTTGAAATAGAGATAGCTTATACCATGGATGATATTAAAATATAACACATAGGCTATATTAATTCATGTCGGAATTTTTTTATGCTTGCAAAACGGCAGAAGTTAGTTTATAACATAAAAGTATCAAACGAATCAGTTAGCGCCTTTGACATTGTGATATCCAGGATACGATGAAAGACGAATTCTCAATGACCTATGAGCAGTTCGTTTTATAACGCCCACAAATACACAACGTGTTACTTAATACGTGGCCATTGTGTGTATCATAAATAAACTATTATTGCTGAAAAGATAAAACTCACACATTTAACTCCATAGTGAAGTGATTTAACCCTTTAACACTCTTTAAGCTCATAGGAAGATACCTACGTTAGAAAAAGACAGCGATATATTCACAAGTTACGAACAAGTTTATTTTTCAGCGACCTACTATCCAGGCGCAAATTTGTGCAGTTTTTCTCTTACATATCTTTGAACTCCTGGTACCTGGTAGGTATTACTTAAGGCGTGTCTTTTGAACAGCTTTTCAAACTTTAAATTAAATAAAACATATGTAATAAAACTTTGCATTTTGCCTTGCAAACTGTTGGGTCCTTCATTTATTTATAAATATTTCAACCCTCACCCTTCAGTTAAGGACTCACAATAGGAAAAAATATATGACGTCGCGATAGTTATTTAAACTGCTTTAACTCCTGTAGCAAATGCAAACATTTTACTAACGAGTGAGGATTTTAACTGCTTCGGTATTTAATAAGAAATACCGCCTATTGGCGCAAAAGGGCAGTATCAGTGTATAAGTGTATGATTTAATGGCGTGACGTAATGGAAATCTTACATTTATATATTTTTTGTCCTTAACAACGTGTACTGCAAATTTTGTTTTTGACTTACAACGATCCTCAATTACAATACCTCAGAATAAAACCTTTTACGAGTATGTCTTAATCTTTACTTCACATTAACTTTAGGTCTTTGTCGTTTTAGGTGGGCCAAAAGATCCAAATAATAATAATTAGTCGAGATAATTACTTGTGCACCTGACCTTGTGCAGGGTCCGTCCGGGTTGGTACCACCATCTTATCCATTAACCTACCACCAAGCAGCAGTGTTCGCATTGTTGTGTTCCGGTTTGGGGATAAGACAGCCGGTGAAATGGCTAGCATAGAGGCATTCCATCTTAGTCCTCAGGGTTGGCAACGCATTTGCAGTCTTGTGAATGCGAATGTCTATGGGTCACAGTTTCCACTTACCATCAGGTCGCCTGTGTGCTCGATTGCCTTCCCATGCCATAATTTTTTTTTTTAAAAAAAAGCCAGTGTCACAGGGTACAGTCGCCATTATAAGTCGTGCAGACCGTTGTGCCGTGTCTCTTTAACGAACTTGACAGGTTAGTGCAGCAATTCAAAAATGACGTTAAACAAACACACTGCGAACAAAATGACATAACACAAAAAATGTGTAGATGTTTATAGGCCGACCGTACTAACGTACTTGAATTTAAGTAATTAATACGACAAATAAAGGTATTGAATTTGGTATCCTGCATTTTGGCCGAATGTATTGTTTCTCTTGCCATTCATTCATTACCGTCGTGTAGAACGCTAGGTTAGGTTAGGTTAGTTTTTATAAAAATCCTCAGATATTTAGAGTTGCAGAAATAAAAGCCGGGTTGGCAAATGAAACGGTTGGTAAACGATACATTCGACCAAACATATTTCTGCCAAAAGGCCGTCAAACGTAAAACCCGCCATTGCAACCACTCGCAGCGTCGAGTCAAGGACGCTCGCAGCGTTACCCCGCCGCTGCATTGCGACGGGTTTCACCCTTTATGCAAATAACGAAAGCAAACTTGAAAACCGAACTACATGTTTGGATATCGTCATTCTATACATGTAAATTCAATGATTCTTTGCCTTATGGCACCGTATTTTTTTTTTACTTTCGTTATTGTTTGTCAGACGCAGGCAAAAATATAAAAGCCCAAAATATAGCTATTAGTAATAATTTGCTCTTAATTGCTTTTAGATGTATCAACTTGCCTTGCTTGCTTGACCCTACAATATATTTTTATATAAAGAAAAACATTTAAAAATATTATTGTGCTGTTTTTAAAACAGCTGATCAATTTACATAGGTCATGATCGGTTATTGCTCGCAGCGGGCAGAGGAGTGGAGATCAAGTTAAAGTCAAAGGAGCGCTGTTTGAGTTTATTTAAATTAGTAGGTATGTCACGCGCTAAAAGAAAAAAATACACTGTATTTAAATTATTCTGCCTACTTAACACGTTCCCTGCCCGGGTGCCCCCAATATGGGGTCATGTAGCTTTTTTCAGGAGTCCGTGCTTCCACTTTGGGGTCACATCCACATACTAAATGCACAGTTCGTTCATTGAATACAAAACGGACACATTCCAAAATCAGTCAGTGTTGCATTTTAAAATAAGAAGCTGTTCGTATAAGATTTTAAATGCAATAGAAAATTATTTTGCAATGTGTCCGTTTTGTATTCAATGAGCGAGTTGGACTTGTGACATTGTCAAATCATTTTATATGGGGACAGTGAACATGTTAAGATTATTCAACCAACAAATTTAAAACGTACCTAATTATTTCTGTAAAACAAAACTAACCATATGCGTACTCATGCTTTGTTGCACTATGCACTATTGCACTAAAACTACTAGGCACACATCATTTACAAAGAGCTTCGTATTGAAATCGAAAGTTAACGGAGCAGAGCACAGCCAATCACAATAACATACGTGATTTTTGCGGTTTTTGTTGTTATTAATAACGGCAATTGGGATGTATTATATATGGCATATGTTGTGATAATGGTACGGAATCTTTCGTGCGCGACTCTGACTCGCTCTTAGTCGGTTTTTCTAAACTAATCGCGTCACTGGTAGATGACGTGACTCTTCGTATAAGGTCACCTACAAGTGACGCAATTTGTTTAACAACGCAACGAATAGAAACGCTAGTTAGCGTTTTGCATTTTGGCTATGGCCTCTGATATTAAATCAAATCAAATCAAATCAATTAGATCATTTGTTAGGTAATTTAAAATACTCAGGTCTCTGATATTTTGCTCCTTCGGGTTGATGAGTTTTTAATTTAAATATACAGGGTGCCTCTGACCTTGGGGCTTTAATTGCATAGATCATTTCTACTCCTGAAACTAAACTTCTTTTGTTCTGTAAGTTGTTAAAAATATGTTCAGTTTAAATTTATTTTTTATCATACAAGTTAAATCTAATTTTCAATGTACGCGATCCAATTCTCCATTTTCCTTTATCCCTCGTACCAAGGTAATGTCGCCCCCGTACCATGAGATAGTGATTACATGGCCAGTATGTAATACACTGATTTTACAATTAGACTTTAACATCAATTAGTTATCTAAATTTAAGTTATTTTTTCATGTTGCAGAACAAAAGTAGTTCAGTTTAGCGAGTAGAATCGATCATTGAATTTAAAGCCCCAAGGTCAGAGACACACTGTATAGTTATTGGTTTTTGCCGTTGGCGCTCTAAAGCTCAATTTTAAAGGAAATATCTGATTTTGTGTCTATTTAAATAAATAGGCGTTCACACGCTTCAATCAAGCAAAAAGTTATGGACAGTTTCATTGACGTACAAAATTTGCCGCCAAACTGTCATTTCTTTCTTTACTGTAAGTCATATTGAGATAATGCGTCGCATTTTTTGATTATAAGCACCAGAAATACATGAAATTTAGAAGTTCTATGGACAACCTTATAGAAAAAGGAACAAGCGCAGTGCACTTTGTACGACGTAGCAGCAGCAGCTGTGCAACCGTATTAAGTTCTCACGATTCGCGGGCACTTGTCTTTCTGCAAAAATCAAGTGATAAATTTAGATTCAAAGTACCAGGATTTAATGTAATCAAGAAAATGTATGGAAATGTTCTAGAAATGCACATGCGCGTTACACTGACTACAAAGTAGAAAGAGCCGGATGTTCAGTCGTATTGATTGAGTCGTCATGATAATGACGCGTCACGATTTTAAGCAAAAAATATACGTGTAGCGGTTTATAAATTTTTTGTCAAACAATATTATTATAAAAACATTGCACAAAATCAAAACAAAATCTGAAAATGTTTACACCGCAGAAATGTATAAGAAAGTAAGGGTTTTCCTGACGAGGTGGTTAGCAGGCTGAGCAACAGCGAGGCCTGCTAAAATACGAGTCAGGAAATCCTCGTTTCCGCCGAGGCATACATAATGCTTTTCTCAAACATGTGAGGAAATAATACAAATACATTTCTAAAAAAGTAAAAAACAAGTAATTTAATTTACATTTTTGTTTGCCCTCCACAGCATAAATTGGTCATAAGTTCGGTTATATTTTTCCTTAGATTTAGCGGGAAGCAGGTTTTGCCTAACCGAGGCAGCTTCAGATTTTAATATCTATTGGCGGAGTGGTACCTATTTAGTCGCTTTCGTCGCTTGAGCTCATTTTTTATAGTATTTCACACAACAAATAGTTTAATATTCGGTTTCACAATTATATTATGCAGAATGAACGAATGTTACCGACTGTCAATTGTTTTTAAATACTAACCATAGACATTGGAATGCAAATTCGAAAAGAAACACACGCACTGTGCTAAAAAAGCGAGCAGTTACCTTGGCTGTTTGGAATTTTTGTTTTTATATATTTATTTTATTTCATTTTTAAGAAATATATGGACATGGACGGAAAGTGTTTTCATATGGTTTTTTTACTCCTAGGAGTAAAATGAGGCTCTTTCCGTCCTTGTGTTTCAATCGGAAAACCGTTTTTTCCGAGCATGTTTGAGAAAAGATCATTAATTTATTCCGTTTTAAATTAAGTTATTTATTAATTGTGGCGGTTCACTCGCCTGAGATACTTATTTTCCACCTGTCGTCCTTGCACTTGGATACAGGCGACACAACGACGATAGATGGACGCTCTCACACTTCGTAAATTCTGTTATCGATACTTGTGGCCTGATTATTTTAGGAGATGTGGATTTACCTGCGACCAGAGTGGCTGTTCCTTTGATTCCAAATACCATTTCTAGTAAATGTGCTTTCGTCGGTCCATATTATTTTAGACAGGAATTCCTCATCACTTTGTTGTTGGTAACGTATCCACTCACAAAACGCTACGCGTGGCAACAAGTCCCGTGGTAATAAAGCGTGTGCCTTTAAGAACTTATACGGCCGTTGCCTGTCCTTTTTCAAGCATATGGTTTAGATTAAACCTTCGTCCCGCTTCTCTGGTGCTGCTCTCCGGGTTTGAGAAAAAATGATGTAAAATAGTTTCTTCTGTTTGTGCCGGCAGACGGGAACTATTTTCTGATTTCCCAGTCAGGGTCAAACCATCGCGAATACGCTGTAGAGCATTGATGATGACTCGTGAGTTTCGCGGAGTTCGTCGGATAGGAAATCGCTCTCTGTAGATTTCTAATGCTTCTCTCCAGCTTCACCATATGCCAATATCATATCGGTTAGTTCATTAGCACTGAAATTCGACGGACGCGGCATTTTCGAAAACAATCTTACCTATTGGTTTGTGACGGCGGCGTCATGACAAATTATGTCAGAAAAAATGCAACCAATGAGTTCGTTCGTTTACTTATTATTTTGTTACGTTTATCGCAGCTTTTATTCTTGTAGGTCGAATCAAAGAAAAAAACAACGGGACTATGACAACGAACTTGTAATACTACCTAGTACTTATTACCTTTATGGTCTTTGATAATTATGTTATCATGTCATGACTCATTATGAAAGTGTCAGATACGTAACGTCAAGAGTACTTCAATGCAGTTTTCAATGTAAACAATGTTAAGTGCTAATGATATCGCAAATGATATGCTACCACCACCACCTGCTTGGATTGCGTGACGATTTTTTTATGCAGTGATTCGTGAAGATTCATAATAGTATAGGAACTTAAACATATGAGTGTCTCTCCCCCAGACAATCATCAATAACTTATTACGACAAGATCTACCAAATTTAGCAATTTAGGAAGGTGTTTCTTAATCAGTGGTGCTTTATGCACGTAGCATCATTTCATCATAAATTCATGGTCATTGGGCCCTTATTGACTACAAAAAACAAGGAAAATAAACAGTTTTGTACAAGGAAGTTGCACGCGTTACATTGCTCCTAAGACAAACTTTAAAAAATTAACTACGCTTCAATAATAAAAGTTAGTAACAAAATATCTTTCTCAGATGATTTGCATAATCGTTAACTACGTCTGGTTAAAATATATGCCCGTATGAGATTTACACGCTGTATTTGCGCCTCACAAATATAAAAAAAAAACAAATATGGGTTCAGGGAAAGCTGTTACAGAACTGATAGTTCTGTTGTTGAATAATGGAACATATCGCTCATCCAATAGAATAATGACATAATTGCATTTTTAGCATGCATGTTATGTCATTGTTCCACGCGATAGACCTGACCTTTAGAACACTTATGACGGTAAAATCTCAAAACCCGATTTTTGCAATTATGTCATTATTCTATTGGATGAGCGATGTATAGAAACCCATATCGTTATTTCGTTAAATTAAATATATTAGCGTTCTTTTTCGAACCAAATCCTATCTTTTCACTCCACCATGTTGTTTACTCTGTAAACACTGTTTACGCTGAACATTATTATGAAGTTCGGTGAGCTGAGGTGATGGTTTCGTCCGTGGGTTTATCAAATCCAAGACGACCTCATTTTTGACCAAATACTAACTGGGCGGGCGAAAATCCTGTTGTGCTGTGTACGGAGTTACGACAGTGGCGGTACTGCCATATAAGCCCAAAAGCCGGGCTTGCCTTGCTTTACAAAAATAACTATTCATTAAATCCACGTAATGTATTAGATAGGTATTTCACCTTCGCGCGCCGCGCGCTCTCACTAAATTCTTCAAATCAAATTACATGCAACAGTTGTACCTACTAAATTTTACCGCGCACCGCCGGCCGCCACCTACGCAGCACAGCGCTCAGCGCTGTGCGGCAACCAGTCGAACTATTCATGACGCGGCTAGCTCGTATCTCGCTCGCACGTATTGGCTTGCAATGCACTGTGGTTCGGCGTGTATGAAGAAAGTGTCAAAATTCGATTTCTCCAAAAGTATCAATGAAACCCTCAAACGAAAAATACAGTGATATTTATTAATACTAAATCTATAATAAAAACAATAAAATATAGCTTTACTTTATGTAATTCATAATAAAAAAAAATATAAATATAACAAAAAATCTTGCAAAATTTACTTAATTATTACAAATGTCTAATTATTACAAAATAATATATTACAAAATATGTTTCATCAAAATAAAATCTCATTAATATTAAAAATATAAAAAAAATACAAAAAGTCTAGAAAAACATATTTACAAAGTTGATACCCAAGGTAGTAGTACAAAGTAGTACAAGTGATAAGTAATCGCCTTAAAATTATTTACATTTAAAATTAATGATTTTAATGAGTCTTATATTAACTTTAGATATGCAATAAACTAATTACTGATTGTGATAAAGCCGATTTTTTCATCTTGGTGAGTTTTCTGAGACCCGTAATCAGGGGGTCTGAATTTAACAGAAGCCGATTTAAAAGATCCTCATTTGTTACTTTGCGTGACATTTTCCTAGTATTACTGAGCCTGAACATCTTAATATTTTAATTTGTGGACTCGGCAGCTTCTTCTGAATGCTCTCCAATAGGAACAATAACATGATCGATCACTTCAGCCCCGTGAATGAGAACCTTGTGCACAGAAGCCGGTAAATTATACCATGTATATTCCTGAACAAGCTGCCGAGCCGTATCTAACGCAAAAAGTTCTTCTAATCTTCTACGCTGAGTCCTCTTGCTGCACGATGCATAGTTTTTCTTCGGTCGCCCTAATTTTGAATTGTTACCCAAGTCATCGGGTAACACTTGCCGGGAGGTAGATGTGGCAGCAGCGGCAGCGACGTCGGATGTAGTTTTGGGTAAATCTACGGTTTCAGTTATATTCAACCAATCACCATACTTATGTATTAGATCCCTACGGGTTCTGTTAACGTTCTTCCAATATTTTTTTATTTGCGTAACATCAATTTCCACAGCATCACGTAATTTTTCTACATCTCAGTTTTCAGCATCCTCGGGCACCAGTTGTAGAAGTAATTGGACTATATGACGTATTTTTTTTGCTTCCGAACCAGTAGCAATATGCCACTGTTCGAATATGTACATCCTCGAAACTGTGCAGTGGAAAATAGTACCTGGAAGAAAACGAAAATGCATATAAACAGTTGTTAATATTTTAACACAGTTAGCTCAATCTTGTAGCCCGTGCTACGACTTTCGTAGGGGGCTCATATCCTGGGGTCCGGCAAAGTCCGGCAAGTAAAATATCATTACTTCATAAATACACTTTATAAGCAATGCAACGAATATAAAGTCAATCTTCCGGAATCGTTCGGAAATAGTTAAAAGCTTTTATGAAATATTCGTAGCAGTTAAATATTTTATTTACAATGAAGGTCACGTAGACCACAAATAACTCAACATTTGTTGTTTAAATATGTAACAAAAATACAAATAATAATAAAACATACCTTTATCAACAACTTCCATAATGATGTAAATGATTAATACACAAATGATCTTGAGATATATGTCGTAAACAAACTTTCACTTTAATGACTTACTGATAACGCTAATTACGAGTGGCAGATGAGTTCACTTTGAAGGTCCGAAACGTAATGATTATTTCAAATGATTTGCAAACTATTTATAGTTTATGGATGTATGGCTACTAGTGAGTAATTAGGCATAGAGAAATTATGACTGGGCTATACCAACAATCTGGACTTATGGCCTTCTATGGGACCACAGTGCAATGGGGCTTTCATATTCTCTGTCTTACCCACCGAAACGGCATATGCCCAAATACGACTGTTCGTAAGTTAATATGGCAAATAGTATGAGAGTAAAAAGCCTTGATTGCGTATGAAGTTGTATACGAGTTCATAGTAAATGCGAAATTCGCTTCGCGCAGGCGCGGAGCGCGCGTTGGGCCGCGTTAGCGGCCAACTTCACTTCATTGCTATTTGTTGACAAATGCTTTTATTCACTTGTTGAATAGTTTGTTTAGGCGTTGAGCGGCGCGGCGCGGTCAGTGCAATAATAAGTTTTTTTTTGTGGTGTTGTGAGTTGTGATTCGATTAGATTGACAATGGAGGAAGTCCCGTGTGACTGTGATATTTTAAAGTGTGCACAAACTTTGCTTGTCGACGGAAAGGTAAAATGTTTGGACTTTGCAGAGAAAAAGGTACTTATTTCTTCGGCAAAACCTACGCCTGACTTGTGTATTTCTCAGAGTAGTAAATCGCACAAAAGACAGTTTAACAGGTCAGTGTACATAACTCATTGGATTGTTGGTTGTTCGCACTCTAATAAGTTATATTGCTGGTGTTGTATTTTCTTTTCTAACGACAAAAACGTGTGGAATACATCTGGTTATGACGATTTAAATAATTTAGCTGGCGCCATTAAAAGACACATGAATTCTCGAAAACACATGAACGCGGTAATTTCTTTTAGTGATTTTGGTAAACAGCGAATTGAGACATCTTTATCGCGCCAATTATCAAAGGAAATTACAAAACAACATGCGTGTTGATAACAATAGTAGCGTTTTTCAAAGATTAGTCGATGTTGTTTGTCATTTAGCACAACAAGAACTTCCCTTCAGAGGTCACGATGAGTCTAAAACTTCATTGAATAAGGGTAATTTTTTAGAGCTCGTGTCGCTACTTTCAAAATAGGTACGATGGCGTTTTAAAAAAACACATTCGATGTATACAAATAATAATTTAATTTAACTATGTTGTGTAATATGTATGTAATTTTTAGATAGGTAATTGAAATAAAAGTAAGTACTTATTGCTTTCTCCCTAGGCAAGCAAAGTTAAAATAAGAAGTTGAACCTTTATATTATTCTCTCATACAAACCAAGCGGCTTTTTTCAAGGCCACCGAAAGTATGCAATTGCTGATATGTCTGTAAAATTATATCTAGTGGTAACATGCCTTCAGGGTGCTTTGGTGAGCTCGTCCACGTAAGCAAATGCCTATACAACTGCAGAGTGAAGTGAAGATTGATCAGTAATGTGGTAACAAGATAAATTTATCCATAATAACCGTAAAAACTACAAAACATATCTCTCGGCTTGCCCTATTCTGAAACCCTAGGCACGCCACTGAGTTACGATAGTCGAATAAATATTTAAGTAATCTATCAGGTGCATTTCCCGAGGAACTCGCTAGCAACACATTATTAATTCCTTTTTTCACAATTTTTACGTAACTTTCCGCCTGTCCATTGCTCATCGGATGGTATACCGGAGTCCTGACATAAGCTATTTCATTAGTGTTGCAAAATCGTTTAAATTCGTCTGAAGTAAAAGCAGTGCCTTTATCGTAGACTAACGTGTGCGGAACGAAAAAACGGGTCATGAACTCATTCATCTTTGTTATTAAATAGACCGTTGTCGAATTACTTTTAAAGTTGTAACATTTGACCCATTTTGAGTGAGTATCGACAATTACCAAACAAATGTGCGAATTTATAGGACCATGAAAATTACAGTGTACCCTATGGCACGGAAGAGGTGGGTAGGACCATGGTGCCAGCGGGGCGCGGGTTGGCCGGCCTCAGCGGTGCAGACTGCGATCGCGCCGATCAGCTGTTCGAGCGCCTAGTTCACCCCAGGGAACTAACAACGCGCTCGAATCTCTGCCTTACTCCTTACTATACATAGATGTGATGTGAGTATAACTCGCAGAAATTCATTTTGCGACCCGGGTAATACTACCTTGTGCCCTCTCATTACGCAGCCATTTTCGTATTCTAACTGAAACCGTCATTTAAAGTTAGGTTTTAAGTTACAGTTACTAATTTTACGTGGTCATATTAAACGGGGGCGTTTAATATGACCTATAACCGTTTGCAAAACGGTATCATTTTCGGTTTCCCGCCCAACCGGCCTACCGTGATCGGCAGCGACCCGTCCACGACAAAGTTTACATAAGCGGCGCGCTCCTCCCTCAGTGGCCGTTGAGTCAGCCGCGGCGCCATCTCGCTTGCACTTGCGCGGCGAAGAATGGGACAGATAATCTGCACTATTGTTTTCGGTGCGAACGTACTCAATAGCGTAATTATAAGCCGCGAGAAACATTGCGTATCTTTTATAGTCGGCGTAGCGAATACTTCGGGAATAGTTCGGCGTTTCCCGAAAATTTAAATTTAAAGTTTATGATCCGATCGTAAAATAAATGGATCCGGTCGTAAAATAAATGGATCCGATCGTAAAATACATGGATCCGGTCGCCCACAAATACTGGTGAAACCGACGGACACCAAAAAATTATTGCCGTGGCCTCCTTCTGAATTTGAGAGTACTTTTTCTCTGCGGGGATCAAGGTGCTCGAAGCAAACGCTATAGTTCTCTCCAGATTATCGACATCGATCTGGGATAAAATAGCCCCTAACCCTGCCGAAACCGCGTCGACCGTCAGAAATGTCAGAATGATCTTCGCGCTGGGATTAAAATGAGCTAAAATACTATCAGAGGCCAAATGCAACTTGAATCTTGATTCTTTTGAATGCAGACTCGTGTTCAGTATTCCAAAGCAAATCAACGCCTTATCTAAGTAGGTCATACATCGGACTCAACAGTGAGGATGCCCCCGGCACGAAATTCCAATAGTGATTAACAAGACCTAAGAAATACTGCAATTCTTTTACTGTTTTTAGTGTTTGTGCCTATAAGATAGCCTTTACTTTTCCCGGAGCATTTTTAATCCCAGTTTTATGAATAATGTCACCAAGATAATGTTATCTTTCTGGAGCGTTAGCGCGGTGTCTTGTAGGCGACTAATCTTCTAACAATACTTATCTTTTTCGGTGTTCTGCTTTGGTTTCCGCTGTAATTAGAATATCGAAATAAGTCCTTTATGTGGATTAATACATATGATACTCTGTGGTTCATTAATTTGGAATTGATTATAGGCCATTGACGTATTATCTAATTTAGTATAAGTATTGCCTTTCACCATACAACATAGCAAATAATTATTGTGGCAAAGGGTAAGTTTCTATTAGTCATTGTTTTTTTACCGTTTGTGAGTATTCAGCACAGATTCTAACAGAGCCATTCTTTATCAGTACCGGGACAATAGGGGCAGCGTATTTAGAGTGTTCGACCAAGGTTAGATTAGGTTAGGTTAGGTAAATGCGACCAGACGGGCTTTTAAAAAAACTGGTTTTGTATCATCCCTTAACGGAAGATCTATTTGATATTTATTAAAGCATCCTAACGTTTCTGAAAAAATGTTCACATACTGTAATACTAGCTCTTGTACCATACCATCTTAAGTCAACAAATCCGCAAAAAATTGAATAGAATCATTTAAAAACAGTTGCAGTAGCACCATACATATTCCCGGTACGTCATCTCCATTCATAAACGTACGCCAGTAGAAAAGTAGCTCGCGTTTTGTTTGCCACAAAACGAAGTACGTTCCCGCTCGATAAGCGCAAGCGCGGAGTGTACGCATTGAATTAGATTCGCAGGCGTGTTGAAGCCTAATTAATAGGTAATTTTTAAGAGTCCGTAACCAGTGTGCAAACGGGATCGTTTTACTAAACCTCCGGTTGCCGTCTGTCCGTCCCTACGTCTGTTTGTCAGCGCGCTGTGTCTCATGAACCGTAATAGATACACATACATATACATAGATACCTTCACGCCTGTAATCCCAGAGTGGGGTAGGCAGACCTACAGAATTATCAACAACTTGAAAAAACTTGTTGATAAGTCAGTAACCACATTTAGCACAAATAGGCTAAGATGTTTACCAGTGTATTAGTGACAGGTTGCAAGCCCATCGCCCAACAGTACTACAAGCCTATATTCCCTTAGTTGCCTCTTAAGCCCGCTCCACATTCTCGACCAAACTACACGAGATTGTTTTGTAGAGATATTTGCCGAGATCGGGCGAAACCGAGAGCGGCCCACCACATTCTCGCCTTGAGCAGTTGTAATTGGACTTTCATCCAAGATGGACGTCCTCGAAACTTCTGTCGCTACAGTATTATGCACTGTATCATATTACAATTACTTACATATCCGTGATTATTTTTTTATAAAAAGACGGTGGAATAGGCGAAGATACTGGATGACTGCGATTCATCGCAACAGAACAAGGTAAAATAAATTATCTCCATTTATTAGTTATTCGCATCCAAAGACCGCGCGTGCGCTTCCTGTGGTTGCCGTCGGCCGACTGGCGTGAGCGCGGGAGTGTGGAGGGGTAGTTTCGCGCAAACACGAGACTTCACGAGAGCCCTTTGATGTTTTGCCTTTTTACCGCCACGAAATGGAGACAACACGAATATACGCGAGACAATACGAACATAGACGAATACTCTCTCCACACTCTCGTATTCGGCAAGTCTCGTGTAGTTTTGTCGAGAATGTGGAGCGGGCTTTACAACATCCACGGGAAGACATGGAGTGGCACTATTCTAACCCGGCAACCACATGGCAATAGATAGACAGTAGGTATTAATTTTTCGCAGCGCGTATATTTCTAACAAACCGTGTATCCCCCATCATAAACGCCCTGATAAGTAAAGTAAAAGTACATAACGGCTGAGACAAAAGCCGATACGGGACGAGTATTATGAATAAGCATGGCCGAGACGTAGTCAAGGCATGATTATACATATTAAACACGGTCCTAAAATTTACTTAAAAACGCGTTGTCACCATCATCATCGACAAAACTCATAATTCCATTTACATTCAAAACCATTTAATAGAATCAAAAATTTTATTGACATATAGATTAAATAAATTGGGGTTTAAATAAAAAGATTTTTTACGCGTTGAAGTTAATCCGGAATGATTTTTTGCGCAATGTTAAAAAAAGTTAACTTATTTGATACATTTAAAAATACTACCTACGTTAATGTTATTAGTATATCTGCCGCACTCAGAGACGTTAATTTAATTTTAATACTTGATTAAAGTTGCTGCTGTATTTTTTTTGTCTATAGCAATAGAATAAGACAACACGTCAGTTAACAAGCATAACATTTTATTGACGTCTTTGAGTGCGGCAGTTAGACATTTAAAAAAGGTTAAAAGAACATAAAATATTTTTTTACTAGAGTTTGATTATCTTAAACCAATGATGGTTTAAAAAAAAACAGGGGTATTTATAGCGCAGTAGCAATAAAATAAACGATATCCTTTATAGCGGCTTTTAATAAATTGCAATAAAAAGTATGTCTGTATGTTCGGTTCGAACAGAAACTTATTATGCATATAAATTATCGTTATAAACACACCCATATGAAATTTATACGATGTATATGCCCGAAGTCTAGGATACTCGAACAGTAAAATAACGACTGAATTGATTTAGTCGAATATAAAAGCAAATTTGTAGCAGCCTTGTAGGACGTAGGATGTGAAGGTTTGCGTTTGTAGCACTTGTAATATTTGTCCGCATAAGGGATTAGAGTTATCTCATGTGTTGCCGAATAAAGATAACTAAAAATATCTCAAATATCAATGAACATAAAACTCTATTGATTATTTTAAACCGCAAAACAAAACTAGGAATTAGTTGTGTCATGCTTGAGAAACGATGACAAATATTCGAAGGGTTTTTCGACGATTTATGAATGAAAAGTTCTTTGAAACTGAGTATAGTTCAGTGATAAATCATTGCAGGTAAATAAGGAATCTATTGCAATTTACAAAATTTCATTTTTTTTCCATAATTTTTGTATGGCAGAAACTTGCGTAAGCAATGAAAGGTACTAGGAAATCATGAACTAGCGGTAGGAGTTACGTCGGGGTTGCTCTTGTCAACTAAGCTGCCCTCTCGTGTCTAGTTCGACATTGCGTAAACGGCTGATGGCTTGGAATACTTTGTTAATGTTCGTACTTGCTAACAGATGGCGTTACAATGGAAGAGGTGAACGGGCTTTCATTCATTAAAAACTTTGATACCTACGCTACGTATGTCCGAGTAGATGTCCTACCTACGGTCAAGGCTGCGGTCTCCCTTTGCGACATTTAAGCTTTTATCTTACCTATGGCTTTGGAAGTGGCGCTCCCCCCCCCTGCATTAACTCGGTAAGAAACGCACGAGAATGTTGCTCTACTTCATTAAAGAGTGTACGATTACTTAAAATTTGACATGTAATGATTTTTTCAGCCCTCCGGCCGGAAAGTGGCAACTCCCTGGCCGCTGCGCTAAACGAAGTTGCCACTTTCCGGTTCCGTCGAGCAGAAAAATGGTAAACGTACCTTGGACAGTAAAAAAGAGGTAGATTATGAAGTAGCTAGATACCGTTCACTACTATAAATAATATTTGATCAAATATCGTCTATATTATAACCATTAAAATCAGATAAACATTAAACTATGGAAAAGGTATTACCGTTATTTAAAGATAAAAGATAAAGATAAAGACATTTATTCAGTAAGTAGGCCGCACGGGCACTTTTACTCGTCACGGCTTCACAAGAGGAGACCACTGCTGAGGAGAAACGCCGCAAGAAACTCAGCAGTCAGACATTTTTTTAAATATATTTAGTATTACAATGGTACTACTGAGTCTAGCATTATATAAATCTATAAATAGTAAATTATGAAATATATCAAATAACCTACGTAGTTTCAGCAGGAAAACACACCAAAATCTTAAGACAGAGATAGAGAAAGAAAAGGAAAAAAGAACACCTACTTATGTGTATATAAGACGGTGCAAGACGGCGACATAAGATTGATATGTTTTCCTACATCAACGGTGTCCCCTACACAAGATAACGCTTTTGAATTTGTTTTTTTTTTATTATTGATTAAGTTTCGGGTTTAGGCCAAGCATTTTTCTATTAGATAGTCCTCGATCCTATATTACGCTTTAGACATTAACGACTTTTTCAAGTAATTTTAAGTGCTGGAAAGGGTAACTTTAAAACTACGTCAGGTAATTTATTATAGAAATGAATGCATTGACCAACAAATAATTTTTATACTTTAATGACGCGAAATTTTTGAATAGCGATTTTATTTTTATTTCAAGTATTTAAATTATGTATATCAGAATTTTTTGTAAAAGAATCCAAATTTTTAATAACATAAATAATACTCTCATAAATAAATTGAGATGCTACAGTTAAGATATTCATTTCCTTAAAAAGTTATCTTAAGGAGCCAGAGGAATTTAAGTAGTACATGGAACGGATGGGCCTTTTTTGTAAAACAAATATAATTTGTATGTCAGCTGCCTTACCCCAAACCAGAATACCGTACGACATGACACTATGGAAATAACTAACTCTCAGGTCAGCAACTGCTTGCAAAGATGTCAAGAAATATTTAACAGACACAATTCTACGTTCATCTAAATCAAAGGAGCCATTTTTATTTATTTATTTATTTGGGAAACTAACAGCAATACATTAAGAAACATTCAAATTTAAAAAGTAGGTACATCAGCCAAAACAGTTTCCACTTATAATCTAAATTACATTTCTGTTGCTCAGAAGACATAATAATGTTAAACACTTGCTATGGTTAGCTAGTATTGTTGCAAAGTATAATAACTACCTTTATGATTTATCTTTATCTTTATACAGAAATCATTTTATTTTGAAAAATATTATATTATTATTTAGGAGAGTGATTGATTATTGATTATTGCAGAAACAAATTGATTTAATCTCATATTAAATATATCGGAGTGGGTAAATAATTGATTATGCTTTTTACATGTTCTAATAAGTAATCTATTTCTGGCGTATGCAGTACGAGTAAAAGGGATGGCAAATAGGTTCGAGGAACGAACTTTATCCCGAAATACCTCTTCGTGTTCCGTTTCAAATTCAAAGCTGTCATCTCTATCAGGTACAGATTGCTGGTACTGAAATGAAAAAGAGATTTTCATTGTCAATTAAGGTAAACAATATTATAATAACTATTATCAGCTAACATCAGTGTTTATGACTATGTACCTGAGTCACATTCCTTGTGCAGGTACTTTTTTTTTTTTAGACTTATTTTTGTTGACAACATTTCAAAAAAAAGCATTATTGTTTTTTTTAGCTGGTTAAAATTTAGACTACCCGTATTTCTTGGTTTTTCTTTATTTAACTTAAATTCGTCGTTAAATATTAATTTATTTATAAAGAAATATTCATTAAAAAGACCGTATATACTAAGTTAGGAATACTGATGTCGTGATCTTAGCCTGATATAAAATTAAAATAAAGTAACTTAAACAGAACTGACTGTCATGTCTTGTCAATCATTCGCTGCCGTTCGTTCACAAATTTGTTATTTTGCGTAATTTAATTAATTGGGCCATTCTACTTGTCGTTGTACATAAATTTTTAGTCACATTTGCACTAAACAATTTTTATTTTAAAAACGGTGAATTGCACCGTTTTTTAACTTGAAACTCGAAGAGGGACGTAAATAAGCTTGTATTTAGAATTATCCTAATACATAAAAAGTTATTTGTAATAACTATAATGCCAGTAACGCAGTGGATGTTGATGTCCCCGCCTTTTCTATGGAAAGAGTGCAATTTACCACTGAGTTACCAAGATTCTTTAACGATAATTGAGTAATTTAAGAGTTGTTTTTTTGGAAACCGTCAAACTTAAACATTCTAAGTTTATGTTATTTATTTAGACGCGGATTCATAATTTGGTATACTTTTTATCGGACTATAACCAAAACTGTACACTGAAAAGTAGAATGACCCAATGACGTAATTTGTAGACGCCATTAAAATAAATAAACTATTTTGCGTCGAATTGAAAGCGTGTCGTCAGAATCAAGTAATCCGTCAAACAGATAAAAAATGAACATGACAGTTGTATATTTTTTTGAATTCCTTTGGTAATAAATGGACTAAGGGCACTATAAGTGTATTCCTAACATTCACAATCCAACTTTTTTTACTGTTTTTCCTAAATATAAAAAAAACTACTGCATTAAAAAATCCAAAGATATTTTAACTGTAATTAGCAGTGTAAAATCTTGAAACGGTATTTTATTTTACTACCTTAGCAAAAAATGAATTGTTGTCAATTACCTTTCAATACTCAATACTCAATCATTTATTGCATTCCACAATATTAGCTTACAGGATATTAGGTTAACTTAAGTTTTAATTGTTATATATAATAAAACTTAATTGTGAACCCTGATGGGCACCGCAAAAATTGGTGAGGAGAGGACGACTTGAATACGTCTATTTTGTACAGCAAAATTTCTTAAATTCTTAAAATTTGCATGCATTCTTCGTTTCTTTTAGAAACCCTTCGAAATGGAAGACCATTGTTTGGTTTTTGCTTACGACTCTTCGTAATTACCTATAAAATAAATTATAAATAAATTATTGGGTACGGACAGTTTTCTAGGAAGGGTTCACTAATGTTTGACCAAAAAATTATCGACAAATAGTCATTTGACAAACAACGTTTCACCAAATGATCATTTGGCAAACGAGACAATTGACAAAAGTATCATCTTACAAAAACTCACTTAGCAATTGATCATTTAGCAATTAGTTTACCTATTTCTGGGCAGAAAAAAAAACAACCTCGAAGGCCAAGGCGGGAGCCAAGCTCCCGCCTTTGCCTTCTAACCTAACCTATCCGAGTCGGTTATGCCCTGATACGTCTTCCTCGTAAAATGTAAATTTAACTGTTGATCATTTGGAAAAATAAGTCATTTGTAAAATGACTAGTAGTAAAATGATCGATTGACTTAACATTTTTTTGCAAGACGTTGTTTGTCAAGTGTAATTTTGCCAAATGTCTTTTGGTCAAACGGCAGGACACCTCTAGGAAGGAATATAGGAGACAGGCAGTTCCATAAGGTCATCATACTCATTATAATTACCTAAATATAAGTTTTAAAAAAAATGGTGGAGTTCATTTTCAATGACCATACACATTACAAGGGATTTGTTTGAAGATAAAGATTTCAGCAGCTATCTAAGATACGACGAAATGACACCAAAATTACTAGGTATACCCAGTAATAGAATACTAAGTGACTTAAATTTCCTTTCTCGGCCGCCACTTTTGCTGATTTGTGTACCATCGATCTCGGCTCAGCCTCTCATTGATCCAGAACCATCCATTTTAGTTTTGCCTGTCGTTAAACCAACATTTTCGATCTCTGCTGCACTTTACAGTAAAACATTAGCTGGACATTATGGTTATCAATTTAATAACTTAAAAAATGAATGAAAAGTGTCAACTTTTTACATTGACGAGGTCTGTCAGGATGACAGTACATTTATTTGGTTTGTTACTTCAAATAGAAGTAAGGTACCATTAAATGTTTATTTTTTCTTACTTATTGGCATTTTTTATAATAATTAATATCGTATTCATCCCAGGGAGTATCGCTAAACGGCTGGATTAAGAAATTAGAACCTAACGACACATAACGTACTGTCAGGAGGTTCTTTTCTTTGCAGTTCGCTGGTGATTCATTTCATATCAATATAAAAAGTCTATTTGTTGTTGGAAAAATATTTAAGTATATACAACTGTTAACACTTTCAGATACGAAGACACGTGAATCAAATGGAAGACTATAATAACTTAACTTTAGTTGTGTAGCTTGCAAATTACATAGTTTAATATTGAGTTAACATAGCCTACATCACTCTTCAACGGTTTCTTTACCAGGATTTATGGTGATTTGGTGCTGCGTCACAGAGAGACAAACCAACTAGGTTTCTTTTGGAGTGTTATAAAGGTTTATTTAATAATAACAAGAAAAAAGGACTACCAATGCCACCTCCAGGATTGAACTTATAGCAAAAATAACAATACATAGTCCTTTTTAACTAGACCTAGATATTTTCCTAGCACGAACGATGTGATGTTAGGGCTTGACACAATAAAAACATCGACAATCCTGTTATCGATAAATACTACTTCAATGTCATAGAGCGATTTTCACTGAAGTATGTAAAATATTAATTATTAATTAATTAATAGTTTTGATATTAACTTATCATTCTTATTTTAATTTTTTAAACACACCAAATATGAGGGGCGTTCAATAAATTCTCGGTATTGGTATCTTGCAAACCTTTTTAGTAAACTTCTTAATACTGGCCGCGAAGAGTCATTCATTGACAGTAAAAAAAAGTAAATTTGAAGCCTATATGTTCTTTTGTTTTTCTGCTACTGCTGAACAAACGTCATCACCATGAGCGATTTTACAATGATAATTAAATTGGAGCATCGAGCCGTGATAAAATTCTTGACTAAACAGGGAAAAAATCAAAAGTGTATTACAGAAGAAATGGATTTAGTTTACCGTGAGTCCGTTCCTTCATTATCTACTGTCCAAAAGTGGTCAAATGAATTTAAGCGTGGGAGGGAGAGCATAGAAGATGACCCTAGACCTGGTCGGCCTGTTGAAGCTACTTGACCAGAAAACATTCAAAAAGTGGAGAAAATTATACTGGAAGATGGTCGAGTGAAGATTAGGTCTATAGCACAAAAAACTAATATTTCTATTGGTACAATACACGATATTATCCACGATCATCTTAACATGTCCAAAGTTAGTGCGAGATGGGTACCACGAATGTTGACACCGTTTCAGAAGCACACGCGTGTTGCTTGTTGTTCCGATTTCATTGAGCTGTGTGGTGAAAACCCTGATGGTTTGCTCCAAAAAATTGTTACCGGAGATGAAACTTGGGTTCATCATTATGACCCTGAGAGCAAACAAGAGTCGATGCAGTGGCACGTTAAAGGAACACCTCATCCCAAGAAATTCAAAGTCGTCCCCTCAGCTGGCAAGATCATGGCGACAATATTCTGGGATTGTGAAGGGATATTATTAATAGATTATTAAGAAAAGGGTTTAAATATTACAGGAGAGTACTACGCTAACATTTTACGCCAATTACGGGAAGCAATCAAAGAGAAGAGGAGGGGAAAATTGACCAGAGGAGTGCTGCTTCTTCATGACAACGCCCCTGTGCATAATGCTCATGTTGCCAAGGCTGCTGTTCTTGAATCTGGGTTCGAAACACTTACTCACCCGCCGTACAGTCCAGAATTGGCTCCCAGCGACTACGTTTTGTTTCCCAACCTTAAAAAGGATCTTCGTGGACATCGATTTTCTTATTATAAAGCGTTGAAGGCAGCGGTGCTGGAGCATTTTGACACCAAAGACAAAAAATATTTTTATGTGGGGTTAAAAAAACTAATTGACAGATCTTATAAGTGTATAAACATAGGAGGGGAAAATAGAGAAAAATAAAAATAAAACACCAATCGTATGCTTTTGTTTTCCTTCTCATACCGAGAATTTATTGAACGCCCCTCGTATTTATATAAATCATAAGACATGATTGTATTTTTTTTCCTTTTAAGTAGTAGGTACCTAGTAGGTAGGTACGTCAATAAGTATTAGGACATTGTGAATATTGTGAATAATTATTATAATGATGTACAGTTATTTAAGTTGAAGAGGGTGGTTATCTATAGCATGATTGTCGATGTTTTTTTTGTGTCAAGCCCTAACAACACATCGTTCATGCTAGGAAAATCTCTAGGTCTATTTATAACTTATTTTGTATCAATACATTCATAAGTTTATTATTGCACGAGCGCTTAGAGCACGTGGAATGGTTGCCACGCCACATACGTGGTAATAAGAAATACCAGGATTCACTAAGGACGCATAACATTGAAAGCGGTGCAATGTTTATGAATTGAACCTGAGCTGGGAGTAACTTATTGATTTGTAGGAACACGACCGGTGCAACCGGGTTTCTCTTTTTAGCATGCAAGGTACTTCAAGTCCAGCCCCCACATAACTATCGTAGAGCTTGAGTTTTACAAAAAAAAAGAACACGTTATTTTATTAGTTGACTACATCTTCGTTGTCATGAGCTCCTAGTAGATTTCGTTACATTTTAAGGTGAGCTTCGTTAGGCAAACGGTTTCACTTACGATAGTGACTCTTATTTAGGCCGCCGTTTTACTTTAAAGTAAATAAATGCAGTCAACGTTGACAATACGATATTATGTCAGTATTATGACAGCAATATGGTTTTACCACGCAGAATTACCCCTGTTTCGGTTAAAGGTTGTGTTACTTGGATATTCAAAAAGAAGTCATAAGTTGTTGTGTTTTTAAAATAATACCCATATTTTTATTGCAAAAAAACTTTTTTTTTTCGTGTATGACATTAAAAATTCGCCATACCATAAAACTAACGCTTTGAGGTTTATTAGTTTGACATTATACATAAAGCCATGCCATAAATTTCTCGACGTGACACGGCTAATGACTCGTAAAAAATGTATTACCCACAAAATTAACATTCGTAGGATGAAAACATAAAAAACAATCCAAGGATTGCTCATATTTAAAATCCGTCATACTGTTTTCTAACACCAAAAAAAAAACGTAATTTTAGAGCAGTCAAGTACGTCAAATGAATAAAAAAATTTTTAGCTTAGTAGTAGCACCGTAGCGCGTAGAGACGTGGTAGGTCTACGGTCGTAACACCAACTACGTTCGTTTAGGGATTTTGACAAACGTATTGGTACAAACTTATTATCAAGAAGTTTTAAGACTTGTTGGTAATTCCTTATCTCTGCCTACCCCACTCTGGGAATGAAAGCGTGTGTTTATGTATGTATGTATAGGTACACATTTTTGTTGAAATCATTTGGTATATAGTAACCTTTTGTACTTACCTCTTATTCTGATGATAGCCGTAAATAAATTCAGTAAACTAGGTATTTGATATGTCGTGCTAGAGAAACGATGATCACAATTTAAGAGGTTTTTCAAAGATTTATCAATGAAAATTTCTTTAGAATCAAGTTTTAAACAGTGATAAATCATGGCAGATAAACAAGGTATCCGTTGCACTTAAAGTTTTTTCGAGAAATTGTTTGGAAGAGTTCGACGTAAGCAATGAAACGTACTAGGAAAACATGAACTAACTAAAGGTGTTACATTTATGTAAGTTTTGTTGACATAACTGCCCTTTCTTGCCAGGATTGATGTTGGGTGAACTGGCTGTTAGCACAAACTGCTTAATAATATCCATATCTTAAGACAGATGGCATTATAATGTTGATTTTCTAAGACATTACATTCAGTCACGCAAATAAAGTCATTGCCCTCCTTTGGCAAATAGATAAAAAGTTAAATGAATATATTTGAAACTACACAACGTTGTTAAAAAGCATTCCCGTATTCCCTTACAATTTTTACTGTCCGACTGCTAAATTATGTTGCTTTTACTTGTCACAAGATGTCACTTGCAAAAGCCTATGTTAGTTTCTATAGAAATAATAAAGGCACGTTGTCTATAGGTTGATTTTGCTTCTCTTAACACCATTGAATGTATACGATAAAAGCGTAATATTTAATTCAAATAAAAATTGATATTGTAGAAACCAAAATTCGAAATTATTTTGTATAAAACGATCAGTTTAAAGAATAACTAAAGCTAGGTTTAAACATTTTTAAGAACGCGTTTATGGTTGAAGTAGCATAAAAATACTGTGAAAACCTTAATATTCACTGTCGATGTGTGTGGATGCCTAAGGTATCTCTTACTGGAATATGCGATCCTAGTACCTTTCGCAGGGAGTTGGCCTTCAATAATGTCCTTGGCCGTGACGGGGATGAACGACGCATGCGCTAAACAGGTCCTCTCACATTTATTATTCATTGTTTTTGTGTAGACTTCAATGTTTGTCCATCCGTTTTTTTCGTTTGACTTTTTTATATAATATTACTTCAGCGGCAGTTTACTTAAATCAAAAGAAAAACGAAACAACTAATATATAGACGATGTACTTAAATAGTTGCGGCATAACAGTGATTGCTTCCATTTTCGTCGTATTCCTGATTCATCGTATTCTTGTTTTGACACATTCTTGTTTGGTTGCTTTTCGTTTTTGACATAAATGATTTCACATAGTAAAATCAGTCCGTCACTAATAATATGTTTAAACTAATATGCTTTGTCAACTTAATTAAGATTTTTGTTTCCTAGAATTAAGTTTCGTTTTTATGTCTTCTGTTTTATTTTATTTCATTTAATTAAAATAATATTTTTATTTGTCTAATAAACTTAGTATTTTTATTATGCATGTGGAGTCATACGCATTGTAAAGTGTTATTTGGAAGTTCCACCGTGTCAAAACCAGAATGTTTCGAAACAAGAATGTGTCAAAACAAGAATACGACGAATAAGGAAGCAATCATAATAGTTATTTATGTAACTGTTACATAGTGAATTTTCTTAAGATACGAGTGACAAGGGAGGAGCGCGTACTTGCAAGCGCTCTTATAACAGGCAATAGTACCTGAAGAGCTAATTATGTACCATTGCATACATAAATTTTTCATCTCTTCTTTTTTATAAACATTCGCTTACTTTTCTTGTATACTTTCCTGGAAAACTGCTTACAAATTTATCATCGGTAACGTAGTTTTCATTATTAGGTTTGGCGTTAATAGTTTGTGAATTTCATTGCTAAATGTTTACAAATTTCATGCATATTTTAATAGTTAGGCACTCAAACAGTTCCGAGAATCTATATATATAAAAGGCAATGTCCCGGGTGACTCATCATCGCCCAGCCAAAACTACTAATGCTATAAATATGAAACTTGGACAGTACTTTCTTTTTATGATGTAGAGATCCACTAAGAAGGGATTTTTCGGAATTCAACCCCCAAAGGGATGAAAGGGGGTTGCAAAGTTTGTATAAGAAAAAATATTTTTATTGTCCAATTTACTTGAAACTTGGTACAAATGCTCTTCATTGCAAATAATGAGACACGTATTTCAGGGATTACTAAAATTCAACCCCTAAAAAGATGAAAGGGGGTTTCAAAATTAGTATGGGAAAAAATATATTTATTGTCCAATTTACTTGAAACTTGGTACAAATGCTCTTCATTGCAAATAATGAGACACATAGTTCAGCGATTACTAAAATTCAACCCCTAAAGGGATGAAAGGGGGTTGCAAAGTTTGTATGGGAAAAAAATATTTTATGGTCAAATTTACTTGAAACTTGGTAAAAATGCTCTTCAATGCAAATAATGAGGCTGTTATTTCAGCGTTTATTAAAATTCAACCCCTAGAGGGATGAAAGGGAGTTGCAAAGTTTGTCTAGATAAAATATTTCTATGATCAAATTTACTTGAAACTTGGTAGAAATGCTCTTCAATGCAAATAATGAGACACTTATTTCAGTGATTACTAAAAGTCAACCCCTAGAGGGATGAAAGGGGGCTGCAAAGAATGTATGGGAAAAAAACTCTTATGGTCAAATTTACTTGAAACTTGGTAGAAATGCCGAGGCCCGACATGTTTTTCTGACCTTAAGATTGTAAACGATATTCACCATCCTACGTTCCAATCTGCCTGCAAAGCACTAGGTTTACTTGAGGATGATAAACATTGGGACACTACATTAGAGGAAGCCGCACTGAGTGATTCGCCATTTAAACTACGAGAGCTATTTACGGTAATGTTAGTATTCTGTTATCTCTCCGACCCGTTAAGTCTCTGAGAAAAGTTTAAAGATAATTTATCGGAAGATATCAGACGGCAAACGGAGGAAAAATTACATTGCAATGCAGAAGAAATGTTAGATGACGTACATAATGAGTGCCTGATACAGATTGAGGACTCCGTTCTTGCTTTAGGAGGGCATGCTCTACCAAAATATGGTTTGCCCCAACCAAACAGGCGTGAAAAGTTTTTGGATAACCTAAACTATCTGAAGGAAATAAACTACGACACAAATGCTTTGATGCAAGTGGTATCTAACAGTACGACTTCCCTTACAGAAGAACAGCTATCTGTCTATAGTGAGATTTTAAACAGCATTGAATTAGGCTTAGGAGTATTGTTTTTCATTGATGCACCTGGGGGCACCGGCAAAACATTTTTAATAAACTTACTTTTGGCAAAAGTAAGAGTTGGTCGGCGCATTGCCTTAGCTGTTGCATCGTCTGGCATCGCTGCTACCCTACTGGAAGGTGGTAAAACAGATCACGCTGCTTTTAAACTCCCGCTCAATCTCATCCGAGTTGCAACCCCTCTATGCAATATCTCTAAACAGAGTGAAATGGCCCAAGTTCTTCGGGAGTGTACACTTATTGTATGGGATGAGAGCAGTATGGCACATAAGAGCGGAGTTGAAGCACTAAGTAGGACCCTTAAAGATATCAGACGTAATGATGGAGTGATGGGTGGAGTTACTGTGTTGTTGGCTGGGGATTTTCGTCACTCTTCCTGTAGTCGCTAGAGGAACTCGGGCTGACGAGGTTAAAGCATGTTTAAAATCCTCACATCTGTGGCTCAATATCAAAAAACTCTCCCTTAAGAGAAATATGAGAGTTCATTTAAGGGGTGACGTCTTTGCTGGAGAGTTTTCTGAACTCCTACTCAAAATAGGGAACGGAGATTATCCCGAATCGAATGGAAAAATATTTATCCCTACTCAGCTGGCCACAGTAGTTTCAACAATAACAGAATTAATATCTAAAATTTATCCTGATATTTCTAATTTACAAATGAAGTCGATGGATTGGCTGTGTGAACGCGCTATACTGACTCCCAAGAATAATGTTGCTGCCACCATTAATGATATCCTCCTCAAGTCCTTTGAAGGGTCAGAAATGGAATACAAGTCGGTAGATTCAGTCTTACAAACCGATGAGGCTGTTCACTATCCTGTTGAGTTCCTTAATAGTGTCAACCCACCTGGTCTCCCTTCTCACAAACTCCTCCTTAAAGTTGGTACCCCTGTCATGCTATTGCGTAACCTTAACCCCCCTAAGCTTTGCAACGGAACAAGACTGCGAGTAAAAGCACTTCACAAAAATATTATTGAGGCTACTGTATTTACCGGATGTGCTCGGGGTGAATCGGTATTCATACCACGAATACCACTTATACCCTCTGATTGATTATGCATTTGAATTTAAGCGACTGCAATTCCCCCTTAAAGTCTGCTTTGCTATAACCATGAACAAATCTCAGGGTCAGTCATTAAAGGTGGCGGGCATCGACTTAAGGGAGGATTGCTACTCACAGCTCACAGCAGTTCATGCAGCAGCCTGGTTATTTTAGCGCCCGACAGGTACTACCACCAACGTGGTATACAAAGAAGTGCTCAATCAATAGTCGATAGTAGATATCGTTAGATGGTAGTGATCTTCAATAGCCGTGCGAAAAAATATTTGAAACTTGAAAAGAACTGTCCTTTTTTTACGTACTTATAACCAAAATAATGATTCTCCGCGGACGAAGTCGCGGGCGGAAAGCTAGTGTATCATAAAAGTTAGAATGCTAAACGAAACGCCATTTTGTTGATATCCGTATTGAACGTAACCATGGTAACCAAATAACAAGTAAATGGATATTAATGATCTATTTTAGGGGGGGCCATTTGCAACGTTAAAAGATGGCGGACGTGTAATTTGTTTTAGACTTTAATTTTTGGGTAATTAGGTGTTCAAAGTTCTTTTCTGATAGTGATTTGTACTTTTTATGCCTTTGTGTCGCACAGTGATTGAAGACTTGGACTTATTTCGTGTATCTGGCATCTTTCTTCTCGTTTCAAGTGGACTCGCAGTGGTGCAGAGGTTAAAACTATCTTGACCTCTGACCTACAAATCACCGTACAACGTTGCCCCCAATCTTCCTAGAGAAGATTGGATTGTTTTATTGCTATATTGATATATACTTATATATACTTGACACTGGCGAAATCACTTCACGTGGAAACGCCATATCCCCGCGGTAGTTCAAGTCGCCGCGGGGGCAAAAGAAGAAGAAGATCTATTTTTAGAAACTTGATACAATAATAATTCTAAACACATAATTAGTCTCAATTTTTTTTTTATATTCGTAAGTTTAGTTGGTTTTAAAATATTTTTAACGCTTTATTTTACAAATTAGGATGTCAAGTGTTTACTTAATGCCAATACTCATATCCAAACGGACCGTAATAACGTGTAATAAGCGGTTTATAGTACGCGAGTAGAAAAAATATGAAGGAGTTTAATGCTTTAGACATGTAAGTATGCACATGGTTCTATGTCCCCTCAAAGAGGCTGATCGGGTTGCCCGATTTCGAAAAAGTTGTGAATTAAAATACTAAAGTAGTGATTTAAAAGTTTATGTTTTTGACATATAGTGATGACTGATGACAATATCAAAACACGCAGTCCGGTTTTTAAAGCTCACATTTTGTTAGTTTTATTTTTAAGATATCAAATTGACATACAAACCACGTGGCACGCGTAAACACCAGCATCCACTAGGGGTGCATCACATGGTGAGTGGTGCCAATATCTGGTAGTAGTGTGGAAGGAACGTCACCTACTTTCCCTTTCAACCCGCTAGACCCACCTACGTCCTACTGCTAACGTCACTTTATTTTGCTGTCACGGATAGGTGCTGCCTCTTCTTTGTTATGCGTTCCTAGTATACTAGTATCGTAATATTTTAAGTTTTCACTCAAAAAATTCACTAAAATGATATTTTAAATCTTGCTATCGAACCAATCTTTACCTAAATAAGAACAAAAAGCAAGCTTAAAAAACCCGACTATTGTTGCTAACCAACTTTATAATTATAACATTATAAATTCTAAATGATCATTGTAAATGAAAAATGATGATTTTTAAATTAAAGATGATTTTTAAATACCTTTTTAATGATACCCCACTTGTTATAATTCGTCGACTTTTTCGTTTATCTTTTTACAATATGGCGTCTAGCTGCCTCCACATTGAATTTTAATTACTGTCATATCTTTAGTGACACTCAAAAGATTAAGAAAAGTCTATTTACATAAGAATATCAAGGCTGATAAACACATTACCAGCCCCGCTAAAACGCGGTTCGCAAGTTGGGTGAAAACATGTATTATTCTTAAAATAGTGTCTTATAGTGTGGTTACACTAACCTTTAATTAACCCGTAGCCCGTACTGTCAACGGCATTAATATATTTACAGACATCGCATCAAATATATGTATACATGGATCTTATTTCCAGTAGGAAAAGGTGTTTAGATATTTTTGACGTCTTGGAAACGTTTATATATTAATGGCCGTGACTGTACGTCTACGGCGTAGCGCAGCACGTCTACGGCGTAGCGCACGTCTACGGTAACGTAGCAAAGAAAATAATTATTCAAGCAGCCAGCGGAACAAAAGGCAGTCGTGTATTACAATAAAACATACAAAAAAATACCCATTTTATTAAGTGACATGTACATCCAGAGCTGATCATTAACAGCATAACCGTGTTGTAGGTATAAAACCCAACAGAAATCTATTACGACTAATATGGATTTCTTTAAAAACAACGCGTCTAATCGTTTAGGACTTGCGATGCTAAACGATGACACAAACACACGGACACACATGTCACAATATAGACACATACACAAAATACGCATATGATACCTACTTATTCACATCCTTTTTATATCGGGAGTTAAACCATTCGGTTTGTTTGTAAACATCGACGTAAACAACTCCGCTGCGGCGCCTACCAGGAGATCATGAGTTATGAGAAGCTTAAATGATCAACTCGTATTCCAGGTTGCTGGCTTTGTTATGTCTAAAATTCTTATAGTTATAATCCTGCAAATGCTAAAAACTAAGTATCCGTGTACTTCTTGTTTTGTCATATTGATTTTTTAACATTGTGTGTTGTTTAACAAATAAATATAATGTTTTGGGGAATTTCAAGAATTTCAGATGAGGTTTGTCTTAAAACTAATAAATATATTTTTTAATGATTTCCAGTCACTTGGAGCGAATCTTATTTATGTTTGATCATTTGTATCGTTATCTTTTTGTTCAAAATATTTTATAGATGCGCCTCTAACTTTTTTTCTTAAAATTGTAACAACATTGGCTTAAAAACATTCTATCCCATCACGAACCAGAACCCTACACCAACAGGCCGACGCTCTCACTCACACACTTCACCGTCATTTATACACTGTGCCAGTGTGCCATGACGTCACAAGTTTCAGGACGCATGCGCTAACTTTTAGCGACTCAATGGAGTTTTAGTGTGGAGTCGAGCTGATTTATGCATACATTTTAAAATACTTCCAAAGCAGGGCCAACGCAATAAAAACCATATCATTATTGACCTTTTATCGTATTGTTTACGTTTTAATTTTAATTTTAGGTGCAGAAAAGGTGTTAATTTTGACTGTTTGGTTATGAGATGGGGTAGTCAATCAATATGTCAGCAAATCAGGGTCAACCAACAGCTCCGCTATTGATTAACGAAGCAACGGCACGACAGTGTCTACCAGGAAAGCATAGGTTATGGAAAGCTAAATGTATAAACACGTAGGCTATCTCATAGACTGCTCTTATCTGAACTAGACTAGATTGTGTGAGTTAAC
The DNA here is from genome assembly GCA_927399475.2 of Acleris emargana. Lineage (NCBI taxonomy): Eukaryota > Metazoa > Arthropoda > Insecta > Lepidoptera > Tortricidae > Acleris > Acleris emargana. The sequence goes on along the minus strand of OV656835.1, from coordinate 9,144,247 downwards.
GTTACCAACATTACCAACTGCCTACTTTTATATAAAAAGTAAGAATTGATTAATTAAGGGAACAGAATTAATTTACTCATCTCACATTTATTGATATTGTCCCAAACTAAACTCTAGGCTTGATAAATGGGTACAGATGTAGTGAATAATCCGTTCCCATCGTTTTTTGTCAGATAAGTTCGTATTTAGCTTGCTTTCTCAATTAGCTTTAGTACCCGTCAATAAGCCAATTGAGAAAGCAAGATAAATACGAAGTTATCCGACAAAAACCGATGGGAAAGGATTATTCACTACATCTGTACCTGAAATTGTAACCATTCTTTAACAGACAAATACTAACTTAAAATAACAGTATAAAATAAAAACAGATCGTAGCAAGTGGAAAGAAGTGGTCCTTGCCTACCTATGGGAAACAGGCGTGATTTAATATATGTTTGTATGTAAATAAAACGAAACAGCAAAATTAAATCAATTGGGCCACACTTACTACTATTTTTATTATTTTAATAATTATTCTTGTTGCGCTAGTTGAAACAAAAACCGCTATTAAATAAAATTACTAACTTCTGCGCAAGCCAGAAAAAATATATCAGGGCCCTCTAGATTGTTAGAGGGTCGCTTGTAAAGAATAGTATTTTTTTCAAGCGAGTGGAATAAAGCTGTTATAAAGGCGGGTAATAATGGATTACTCGATGCTAATAATTCAAAAATATTTGATATAATGTAAAATAAGACAAATTATTGAGAAGTGAAACTTAAAGTTTTCAAAAATGTGTCAATTAAAGTATACTTAAATTTTACATATTTTATTTGAAAATAAGACAAACATAAAACTAGTACTACTTACAATTAGGTACCCAACATACGTAATAAAAGCTTTTAAAACGAAAATGTAGTTTCATGTATACCTTTTTAATATAGATTTAAAAAAAAAAAGGACTCGTGAAGGATTCGAACCAACGTCTCCGATAGATGTGTCCTCTCATCGGCGCTCTCACCAACTGAGCTAACGAGCCTGACGACTGGTACGGCTAAAATTGCAGTCACTTGGAGGAAAATGACGTCACTGTGATTCCCACCGTGTGGTCTAGATTTTTATGTAAAATATTGCTCATTAATCACGACAGGGATTCAAAACCGGAGATCACATTCTAACTCACCGTCATCACGCTAGGAAGAAGAAGAATCTTTACATAAATCAGATTATTTCAATTTAAAACAACTTTTTCTCAAAAACAAACAGACATAATCTGTTTTGAAAAATGCTATTTGTATGAAATAAATTTTCTTTTGAGCTTTAAGGGACGATTAAGGAAATATTTAACGCAATATATTTGCGTGAATCAGGACTAGAGATTCAGCCTGATAGCGCCATCTAAATGGCTAGCAGGAAACTTTGCAAGGGAAGGGGGAGAATTTATTTTGCTTGATCGTACCGCGTCACACGTTGCTAGATGAAACTAAGTTATAATTTGAGTACTTTACTTAATTTGTTGTAAGATTACTATAACATGTAGTTGTTTTTAATTAAGTATATTGTGAATTGAATTTGAATTGAATTATTTACCGTCTATATGAACGTTTTTTATATAATTAGTACGTTATTATTTGCTAAAATCGAATATATTTTTTTACAAGAAAATCTAATGATTAAAAGCAAGAAGCAATTAAGGTAAAGTCCAGATACCGTAACTGTCCTTAACGGTTCTACCCTTAACGTGGCTATGATATGCAGTATAACAAAGACAGCTACCTAGATCACGTGGTGGGAATTATTTTGACACCACTTTTCTTAAAGCGACTGCAATTTTATCCAGCCAAGTAGTCAGGCTCGTTAGGTCAGTTGGTTACAGCGCCGATTTCTTACTGGGCGCCATTTGTCTTTTTTATTTTATTGTGGTGGCCCCCATAACTGTTTTAATTGCACCCCGCGTCCCCTGCCAATGTCTATTATTTTTTTAGTCATAATAAACTTGACCGTAGAACTTCCAGATTTCATACACCGCTTACCCTATGATTACAGTTTTATTACAGCACTTACTATATGAAGAAATGACGTATCGACGCGTAATACTCGTATCGTGAGTTCTGCTGATTTCAGTTTCTGCTACGATGTTATTGTTGCTTTCAAAACAAAGCGCTACATCAGTTAAGTTTGCCTCATGTATCGGTTCAAAACATTGCCTCGATTCAAATTTAATAGTACATTGTGTATTAACCCTTAAATTGGCAAAAAATAAAAAAGTCGTGAATTCAAACCCTATTTAATTTCAAATCAGCATAAAAAATATAGTAACCAAAAAATAAAAAAAGTGAACATTATGGTATGTGCATTATTAGATACGTTGCCAATTTAAGGATTAAGGTCGGTAAGTAAGGAATTACGATCGAGGCTCTAGTAGAAGCCCGAAGTCGGAGACTGAGGGCTTTCTGAGTCGAGGTTCGTAATTCCCGTACCGCCCGTGAAACAAACAATATTTTTCATCACATTTGCGAGTAAATAAATACACAAGTCAGCACAACTATTATTACGAATTACTTGAACTTTTTTTAAGCGGATGGCGGGCGGACTCCACAGATTATACAAATGTTTCGTTCAGAAACGTTAAGGGCAAATACTTACGTAGGTATACATACAGCCCTGAAGGAGTGTAAAAAAAAAAGACGTTTTGATACAGAAAACTATTAAAATCGATTATTAAGAACATTAATTGAGTATTTAAGTAACATGTATCGAGATTGCAATGAAATTCCTGTTTAAATAACATTTTAAGACAATTTTTCAATTGCGTGTAAACTCTTTGCTTGAACTTGCATGACTAGTGTGCTGTGGTATAAATAAAAAAAAAATTACTTACCGACCTTGGGTTTCATGGTAAAAGGAAAGGTCGAGGGTTTTATATGGGGCATTGCGGCCAACTTAACCTGTATGTTTAGATACTGTTTACGTGCAAGTGTGATGAAAAGATATAAAAAGGATTTTAGTAATTAATTTACGTCTTTAAAATTTTAGTTTGCTGTCGGAAATCTTTATGTTCCAAAATACGAAATGTTTAAGAGCTACGAGAACAAAGAAACTGCAGCTGGTTTGATTACTACTTTCATTAAATTTAGTTTTTATTGAGAGAACTTTTAAAAAGACACGCTGAAAGTTTATCAGCTATCTACCAGGAGTTCATATGTTTCCAAGAGCCAAACCGCGTAACGTGCGTAGTAGGTCACTAAACAGGAACTATTTTGGAACCTATAGATCGATCGCTGTCTTTTTCCAACGTTTCTGTCATCCCATAAGTTAAAAGAGTCAATCAATCCACTCTGGAGATTCTGTTTCACACTGGTTAGTATACGTTTAATGTGTATATGTGTGGGTTTACCCTTACGACCGTAGGTAATACTAGGTTAATTATGCTAGACACGATGACCAAATGTTAAATAATACGTTTTGTATTTGGAGGCCGTTTGTAACTTCTTTTCTAACCATCAGTTTATTTTAAAATATTACTAGACCTAAGTTTAGGAAAAAATACACTTGAATAACACACACTTGTAAAAACGTTAGTATGTGTAGGTCGTTTCACAAGCCCGCCGTCCTAAACCGTAGTTTGAAATTACAACCCAAAATCTATAGTTACACATCATTAGGTACACAAAATTTAGGACCGGAGGTAGATTTAAACTAATTGTGCACAAAATTTCTTATCAACTTGTAACTAGCTGATGTAATAGAGGTTATCCTATTTTAACTTAACAGGCAATTTTCTACTAAAATATGTTTGACACCGTATCCGAACTACCTTTTTCTTTTAAAATGAAGATTTTACCAATTTAAGTTCAAAATCGCGGAACGTGACTTTATTTTATAGTATGTATGAAGGAAAGAATAAGATAAGAAAATGACAACTTTCAACTACGTTGTTGGTATTGGCTTTCGATGAGATTTCGCTTGGCTCTGTGAGCGGATCCAACTAGAATATTGATCACGCCTTTACATTTTTTTCTTCCGATTTAGACGTTTAACCGATGATTATGGTGAAGTGTGCTGGTTTAAATCTACGATTATGTAAACGATTTGTCATGAAAAAATGCAACAGTGCACCAGGATACCATAAAATACAGGGCTCTGATTTATACAATTATTTGAATGTGTACTCAAACCACGCCTTCTTCCCGTAACTAAGACACGCGTAGCACACTGGTCTGTCAAGCCGGCAGCAAAGTATCAGCTTCGAACTGTACTAGGAGCACATAAACGGACCTGTCCATTTTTGTTTTATGTGCGTATTCAACGTCACTATTCACAGATTAGACAACGTCATATAAAATAATGACGTATGTCAATATTATATTACAAAAAACACTCGTTTGTAACAAAGTATGACTCGGTCTCTCCGTCAAGGCGCCCCGACATATAGCGCGGGCACCAGGAGCGCATAAACTCATGGAGTTAATCTTAATTTTTGTGTATTTATTAAAATATCAACCTTATTACCACTGCAAAAGGTTGACCAGCCAACAAGTTTCAAGATCGAGGCGGACGCTAGCAAGGTTCACAAATTGGTGATGGAAAGGCAAATCATAGAATCGTTTTGGACAATATTATTTCAAATATTATTTATTATTGATTAAAGTTTGCTTTAAAAAAATAAATCGGTATGAAAAGCAATTTGTGTGAAGCTCACTTGAAAGCATTCGTTATTTTATGTGTTACTAACTATTGCCCGTGACTTCGTCAACGTATGTCGTTAATCAGTAATTGATTGGAAAAAGTGTATTTTTTCAGAATAAAATGTATGTCCTTTCATTGATCAAATTTCATTGAATTCAGTTCAGTGGTTTAGCCGTGAAAGCGTATCAAACAGACTGATAGAGTTACGTTTATATTTATATTATTAATGTGAATATAATGAAGGCTACAAAGTTCTTACTCGGCCAGTCAGTTATGTTTGCCACGGCTTGCTATGCACAAGTTCCTATTTTTAAAATATTGAAACCCGAGCGACCATACATAACTAAAGCACACATAGATAGTATATCAACATGTTCGAGTTCATTAAACTCCCATTGACAAAGGCAACGAGTTTAGACTAGCTACTAGGAAAGCATAGTTTATGGAAGCTTGCTTATTACGTTTGTAGAGCAGTGGGCCTATTATTGGTCGTGAATATCGATGTGGATAGACGTGAATAACACATCTGTCGCTTTCTAACTAGTAATTTAGGAGAGTGACGGATGCTTTACCCACCGCTATAAAGGCGTCCATAACAAATACCCAGTTGTAACCTAGACAAGATTAGTAAGTGATGCTTAAAAAGTCTAATAGATGGCGTTAAAAACCGTGCTTACTTTAGTGCTTCTGTTTACAGCCACCCTTCCCTTTGCCTTAAGTATGTTTTTTTGCCTTAAATATGTTTTTTTTTTTTTTTTTGCCCCCGCGCCGACTTGAACAGCTACTACCGCAGGGATATGGCGTTTCCACGTGAAGTGATTTCGCCAGTGTCAAGGTATATATGAGTATAAATCAATAAAGCAATAAAACACAATCCAATCTTCTCTAGGAAGATTGGGGGCAACGTTGTACGGTGATTTGTAGGTGAGAGGTCAAGATAGTTTTAACCTCTGCACCACTGCGAGTCCACTTGAAACGAGAAGAAAGATGCCAGAACACGAAATAAGTCCAAGTCTTCAATCACTGTGCGACACAAAGGCATAAAAAGTACAAATCACTATCAGAAAAGAACTTTGAACACCTAATTACCCAAAAATTAAAGTCTAAAACAAATTACACGTCCGCCATCTTTTAACGTTGCAAATGCCCCCCCCCCCCCCCCCCCCTTAACTATGTTGGGAATTGACAACATTTCAAAAAAAAAAGAATTATTGTTTTTTCGCGTTCGCGCTAGTTAAAAATTAGACTACCCGTATTTCTTGGATTTTCTTTATTTAACTTAAATTCGTCGTTAATTATTTATTAAAGTAATAGTCATTAAAAAGACCGTATATACAAAGTTAGGAATACTGATGTCGTGATCTTAGCCAGATATAAAATAAAAATAAAGTAACTTTAAACAGAAACAGAACTGCCTGACTGTCATGTCATGTCACTCACTTGTCAATCATTCGCTGCCATTCGTTCATAATTGTTATTTTGCGTAATTTAATTAATTACGTAATTTGTAGACGCCATAAAAATAAATAAACTATTTTGCGTAGAATCGAAAGCGTGTCGTTAGAATCAAGTAATCCGTCAGACAGATAAAAAATGAACATGACAGTTGTATATTTTTTGAATTCCTTTGGTAATAAATTGACTAAGGGCACTATAAGTGTATTCCTAACATTCACAATCCAACTTTTTTACTGTTTTTCCTTAATATAAAAAAACTACTGCATAAAAAAATCCAAAGATATTTTTACTGTAATCAGCAGTGTAAAATCTAGAAACGGTATTTTATTTTACTACCTTAGCACATAATGAATTGTTGTCTGTATTGCACCACATCCGACTTTTAACTCGACTGCCAAAGAAGGAAGGTAATGTTAATGGTACTGTTATCTGGCTGGTATGGTGTACTAAGGTACATGTATTTTCAAATCACCTTTACTAATCGAACTCATCTTCAGGGACGAGATTCTACACGATAAAAGCTTATTGCCTTAGACGTGTATATTTTCCAACTAGACCATCATTATATCAAGTAAATACTCGAAGCAATCAAAACGTCGATAATACGATCAGTGTAGTTTTACCAAGAAAAATAGAGGCCCTAAACTATTAAAATAAATTTCTAACACAGACTCACGTTTTCATACATTATTTTTCACCTTACACTACAACTATTCGATGAAAAATGAATACAGAAGTAAACAATGTATAATTGCTTTTTTTTTATAAAACAAGAACTATAACGATTTAAACATAAGAATACAGGCCGAGGCAAAACGATATTAGCGTAATTTAATGTTAGTTCCGACTGGTCGGGAATTGTTTTCCGAAACTTCTGCGCAAGCGGGAGGGAAATTATTAGGAACCTCTCGTTTACTCGAAGGTCGCAGGGGGTGCAGTTTTTCCGCTGCTTCTGTGCAAGGGAGAGGGAAATTATAAGGTACCTCTCGTTTACTCGAGGGTCGCAGGGGGCGCAGTATTTTCCGCTGCTTCTCTGTTATTATGATTTGTGCAAAAGGTGGAGCATTAATTAATAATAAATAAATGAATCAATAAATATCAAGGGACAATATCGACTAAATTAGTTAATAAGACTAGTCGTCTCTTATAACCGCCATTTCTACGAGTGTATTTTTTGCCAACCCGGAGTAACCCAGGTGACCTTGAAAATTTGACAATTGAAACGAAAATTTACCGCAGCTCACCGAGGTCGTTCAATGAATGACGTCGTTCATTATTTACTGAAATGACGATATTTCATACTCGTACACAAGTTCAAAAATGGGTACGCGTTAATGGTCTCCTAACACTATTCTGAGTGCAGCGGCAAGTCCAAGTTAATTAGCTAGTATCAGGTAACATGAAAAATTAACAAATTATGTTAACAATAACCTTTTTTGAATTAGGTATTGTTTCGTAATTCTTATAAACATAATTAGGGTTTTTGAGTCGTTTTTATTAGGATGCATATTCACGCCGTTACAATATTTGCTTATCAAACCTAATCCCACAATGATAATATGCCAGTATTAAGCAATTTAGTAAATTAACAAATGCGTGTACAACACGGTACACACGGTCGGTACGGGATGAACGCGAAATTCTGTTTCCGATTTTATAACTCGGTACAGAAACCGTTGAACTATTTGCAATGATAGTACTAGGCAAACATAACTCACAAAGAGCTTTCAATTGAAAGCAAGAGTAATGTTAAATGTAGTGTAACAATCGTGGTTATCGTGATTACAGGACCCCAGTTAGATCTAGTTAAACAAGTTCTACAATGTATAGTGTAATTATGGCATATTTAAATATGCAGATTGTGCGATTAAACTACTCGTTTGAGATGACTCGTAAATAAATGAAAAAGATTTCGAGAAGTTATCTTATAATATGGCAATTTATCAATATTTGCTATTAAGAAAATCTTATAATAAAACCTGCATTTTGGACTACAACCAACATAGGTTATTGATTAATTTCCATTGCGCTGAATGAGATTTTTTTCTCGTAAGTACCAAGACGTATCGTCGGTGAAACTGCAAAACCGCGTAAGTAACATTTGAAATAGGGGACAAAATGCACCTTTTTAATAAGACCATTAGGTTTATTTTGCTCTATCATAAATTTCATTTATCAGTAAATAAATTTAAGAGTTACGTTAAACGTCAACTAATTTCTAAAGCGTATTATAGTATTAAAGATTATATAAATGATGACCATGCTTGGGACTGAATTATTTGTATTACAATTATTAATGACCGTGGAGACTATATACATCTCCTTGTATGCTTATTATTTTAATTTGACATCTGGAGACTCTTTACATCTCCAAAATTGACCGTGGAGACTTTCTACATCTCCCTTGTTTGTGTTTGTTGTTTTGTTTTTTGTTTAATTACCTACTTACCTATATTTAATTTTAATTTGACATTTGGAGACTCTTTACATCTCCGGAATTGTATTATTATTTTAACCTGACATTTTTATTAATTTAATTATTATTAGGGGAGACCGGGGACAATTGAAACACGTCATGACTGAAACAAGTCAAATTTCTCAAAAACTATAATACTTACGAGTATGACGCAACACTCAGGACTCCGCCGGCCATATCTTAATCTATGGTCAGTAGAGCGCGAGCGACCGAGCAACGCAGCGGTGTCACGGAGCGATTTAATTTTTTCGCGATCAAAAGTAAGTATTTCTCATCTTGTATATTTGTTAATAACTTTGTTTGTTCTTGTATTTTAACTGATTTAACTATTTTAGCGTGATTGTGATAAATTAACGAATGTTTATTATTGCCAATTATCAGTGTTCGAGTTGTTTTTGCGTTTAATATTTGACCTTGAATTAAAAACTGTGATTTGGGGATGGTAGGAACAACTTGCGTGTGGACGATTGAAACGTTTCATTCGTCCTGGCGTTTTAATCGTCCCCAAATATAGTCGCCTTTAAATATGAGGTGGTTCTGTATTTGACGCATGTTTTTATTTAATAAATGTGAAAATGAATTTGCGCAAATGGCTTCTTTTTTATAATGATTTCTTTCATGGTCAATAATTATTATACCTACACTAACTTTTGCCCGTGATTTGGATAAATAAACCACTAGACAGAGTTACTTTATTCATATTAATATTATAGAAGTATAGATATAGGTGCCACTTTTGGTATTAGTCCGGTATGTGTACCTACTACTTACTATCATTCTGACGAATAGGTGAAAAACTTAAGTAACGCTCCTCTTGCATGAAGTTGTGTACAAAACTAGAATGGAATTTATGTCAAATTTCAAATATAGAATGTCGAACAGTCTATACAGCTGATGTGTTACAACTACATGCAAGAGGAATTACGTTTTTGATTTTATTTTAATTCGGCATATAAGTAGCCGTGGTATTATTTTTATTGTAACTGTTTTTGTTTTATAATAAAACGATCTTAACCGATTATATTGTGTATATTATTTAAAATCCCGACGTTTCAAGTTTATCCATTCATTAAGTTATGATTGAAACACTGTTATGATTGAAACAAGCATTTTTGTATGTAGTATAATTATGTATTTTTAACACAATTCCATATCATTATAGCTTATTATAACATTCAAACTATTTTCTATTAAGCTTTATGTATAAGGTAGCCAGCAACAAAGAAAGCTACAAGTCATTTTTTTTTTTTATCTGCGTTTGATGGTCGAGATTTTCTGATGCTTATAAATGACGATATGTTTATGTTATGCTTGTGAACTTTTGATGGTCGTATTATATACCAATATAGCGATGAAAACGAGTAGGACTGATAACATTACTTTCATTGTGTCAAAGATATTACGGTGTTTCAATTGACCTTACATAGTGTTTCAATTAACAACGGTGTGAGGTCAATTGAACCACATTCCCCCATTCTCTTTATTACATTATTGTAAAATAACTATTAATGATAGACTTACCAAATATACTTTATTTAGGAACCAGATAACTAACCTTGAAATAATTATGGCAAACATCTTTCTAACTTTAAAAATAAAACGGCAACAGGCAGTCAAAGTCAAATCGTTTCAATTGTCCCCGGTCTCCCCTACTACTGGGACCTGTACACCCCTGTGACATTTAAATTAGATAGCTTATGTTTAGTATTGTAATAAGTTCTTTATTTAAAAAAATGGCTTACTGTTGAGTTTCTTGCGGTGCTTCTTCTCAACAATGGTCTCTTGAAGCGCTGGTAGATGGTAGATTCAGACTTGTAAAAGTGCCTACAGGGCCTACTTACAGAATAAATGATTTTATTTTTATTTTATTTTATTTGTTACTTACGCGGTTTTGCAGCATCACCGACGGTATATAATAAAATACTTGTAATGTGACCTTATTAACGTTGCTTGATGTTTTTAACACGATATGGGTTTTACCGCCTAGAATAAAGGCCCTGATAGCTAAAAAAACACGTTTAAGTTATTAGCAAAAAAAAAATGCAGCTTCTTAAATTCTCGTAACTATTGAATATAATGAGATGAGTAATGAATGACGCAAGCTATGCGCTATGGATGCCCAGTTCTACGTAGGTAGGGAGGGCTAGTGGGCTGAAAGGGAAACTAGTTTGACTTGCTCTCTCTCATCAAAAAGCAGTGCACCACCCTAAATCATGGCAAAGAAACAGTTGCGGGTGATGTAGGCTTTGTTAACTCAATATAAAACCACGTAATTTGCAAACGACACTACTTTACTGAAGTTAAAATTGTAGTCTTCCATTTTATTGATGAGTCATCTTATCTAAAGGATTTAATAGTTGTACAAACTTGAATATTTTTCCAACAACAAATAGGCTTTGTATAAATGAAATGAAATACCAGTGAACTGCAGAGACAGGAACCTCCTGACAGTGCGTGATGTGTCGTGAAGTACTTAGCTTTTGATCCAGCGGTCTAGCAATATTCCCTATTATTTAAAAAAAATTACAATAAAGTAAGTGTAAAAGCACTTAATTGTACGTAACTTCGATCAAAAGTCTTAAAACCAAATGAATATTTAGTCATCCTGACATTACTTGTAAATGTTAAAAGTTATATCACTTTGTGATCCATCTTTGAAGTAATTAACTAGGTAACTACAATACTGGCAAATGTTTCACGCTGCAATCCTTAATTTATTATGATGCGACCACATTAAACCAAATATGATGCGTAGGAATATCGGGGTTAAGATGTTATCTCTTAAACCTTTAGAAAAATAAATATTTAAAACAAAAATAAAAAACAAAACCTTGTTTCAATTTTACTAAAAGTTAACAGTACAGCGGATGTCGACGGATTTGGTTTGGTTTAACGACAAGCAAAACGAAAATTGATCAACGACAGGCGCAGCCGAGACCGTCCGTACCAAATAAGCGCAAAATGCAGCCGAGAAAGGCAACGGTAGTCGCTTTGTATGCCTATTATTTTCGTGTCGTTTCGTTTAATTTTAGCTGCTGAATATGTTATTGACTAAACAAATATTCGATTCACTATATCCCGGCCAATACCCTTTTTACCCTTTGTAACGTGTGGTTATCTTTTATTACTTCTACGGTCATTGAATTTGAGATCAGCTTTCTTTATTATTTTTAAAACTCTAATGTAGGTAATACTTTAACTACTTGGAGAATTTATCGACCAACTCAGGTTGTTAATATACCGATAATTGTTTCCACACTTTTCAAATTGATAATCACGCAATAGGCTCCGCTAAGGACGGAGTACTAGGACTTCATGAAACCCAAGAGCTGCTGTTATTTACTGCTGTTAGTCGCCCTTTATACATGCTGCAGTACGGACGTTCTTGGTCAGGATGGAAGTATATGGCAACTCCATATACTTCCATCCTGACTTTTGACTACTTTTTATTTAGTTTATTTCTTGTAGTGGTCCGTTTGAGTTGAAATTTAGCATAACTTCCAGGAAATGCACCGGATTATAATTATGTAATTGCGCAACCTCATTGGGTTTAATGTTTACGAATGTTTTATTGCCTACGATTCCTTTAGAATATAAAATGTAAGAGATGCAAGATAAATACTTGGCAAACATGCAAGTTATTTGCTACCTTGCCCTTTAAACATACAAATCAACTAAAGAGCAGTTTAGTAGTAAACTTAATTTATCGGCTAGTACTGCTTTATGGAGACTCCATTGCAAGTTTTTGTCTATAGTTATCGCTGAACAAAGTGTTATATCTAACATTTCTACACACTCATCATTTTGATATATACTAGATTCTACCGGACTAATGCTAAAAACTAATAGCATTTTGACAAACAATGAGGCATAAAGTTTAGTCGCGGGCTCCCGTACTATCAGTTTTTGCTCAGTGACATCAAACTGAGAAAAACAAACGGAGTATTGATAAATCATGTTTTCTCACTCTTGCACATTGTTTATTGTATGGACTGTTTGATGTGCAAGGGTGACCGCTCTCACACATCATCTTTCTTATTAATTTTACCTTCCGATCCCATCACAATATGTTCTCCTAGTACAACAGCTCGGAAGTTGTGGTGGTGAAGGTGGTGCGAAAGGCATTGCCAAGGTAAACAACGACATGAAGATCTTGTCGTTATGATTAATATTGCGTAATGCGTTTAATTTCAAGGGTTGGCGACCGCAGTTGTACCATGTAGTCCGCGAAGGACGCTGCTGACCATTCTCCAGTTTATCCTTTAGTCGCCTCTTACGACACCCACAGAAATAGATGACGTGGTGCTATTCACGGCCGGCACCAACACCAACACGGACAAATAAATCATACAAAGCCAATCAAAATATATTCAAAAATGCACCGTACGGGAAAATGTACGGGATAAACGTTAAATTCTTTTACCGATTTGGCAACTCGGTAGTGTTAAATTATTTTCCTACTCCTGTACTTTTATCTATCATTTGTATAGTCTCGAACACTAATATAAGAATATAGATAATATGTCCGCAGAACATTCCGTAGAAATGTCTATCTAGTCTATTCCCCTTAACAGCACTTGTGCTTTTTTGAGCCAAAACGATATGCCTAGCTGCCAAAGCTTACACCTAGGTTAATTTGACCAATCAAAATACTTCACCAAATTAAACCACCAATCACAATACACATTGACTGTCAATCGGAACGTTAGGTTCTTTTTGGTATGTAAACTCTTTTACTAATTTAACTCTTTAAAAAAAACATTTTATTTGGTATCAACCAACCAGAACGCAGCTATATTAAAATCGACCAATCAGGTAAAAGAATTCATTTCTCAAATCATTAGGTGTTTTTAGTCCCTATTTCACAAGTTAAATCGATTGTGCAACTTTAAAAAAAAAAATGAAACCTGGCAAGTGCACATCAATTTAAAAACAAATTTAACCATAGACACACATATTTTGTTGTTTTCGAATGTTACTCGCTCGTTTGTTGTTCAGTGCTTCGTTCGTTCGTATTCTAACCTAAGTATATTAATTTAATTTTGCATTTTATTTGAAACGTAGTCGTAGAAAAAGTATTGTATGCAACGGTGTATAACTAAGTCAAAAAATACTCGTGGCGTCTTGCTTTACGATGTTCGCCTGCGGCTCACATCGTAACCACACCACTCATTTTTTTTGACCTCTCTTATACAACTGTTGCATAAACTACTATTGCAATGATAGTACTAGGCAAACATAGCTCACAGGGAGCTTCCAATTGATAGCAAGAGTGACGTTAGAACGTACCAGCAGTCTTGGCATTCACGATTACGAGACGCAAGTTAGACCTAAACGAGGGCTATATTTGAACTGTAAGTACAGGGATTGCAAAAAATGCTTAAGTTCTACAATCTAAAATGCAATTATTATGCGGATTGTGTGATGAAATTAAACTACTTGGTTGTGATAACAGCTAAATAAACAAATAAAACTTCAGTAAGCAATCTTGTTATGTTTCAGTTTATTAAATTACTTACGTCGGGATCTCATTATTTACTATCAAGAAAAAAATTGGACTATAGCTGCTATGGGTTTTTTTCATATTATTACATCGCGCTGAACAAGAATGTTTAACATAAGTACGTTGCTTGATGATTTGACGTTTTTATTATGTAAAATTAATTGTCAATCAATTAGGGCAGTTAAACTGGTAATAATAATAATACCAAAACACGTCAAAAACAATATGAGTTAAGCCGGTAAAATAGTGATCCCGTGCCGCTTTCATGCATCATCACTTTGACAGGCGGGGCGCGTCATCGTGGGTAGAAAATACTTTAGTTACAATCAATTTAAAGAAAAACACCATCAGCAACATAAAACGCACACTAATAAAAAAAACTAACCTTTATGTTCTTTAAACAGCTGACCGCCGGCGTAGACAGCAGCCGGCTGCTGCCCGGATGACGACCTCGTCTGGAATAAATAACCTTGTCATTTGTCTGTTGTTGTTGTGTGTTGTTGTTGTCTTGTGTTTGTTTTTACTTTTGAAATGAAGAGCATGATTATTATAAAATGGTCGCTACACGACTTTTACTGGTTACTTAAAGGAAGCCCTTATTTAACTCAGTAAAATAATATTGCTTTTGACATGCTGTCACATTTTCAACGATTTGTCAACTTTTATTCACTTGATAGTAATTGAGGCCATCAATTTAAAAAAAAATACGATGAGTTCACCCTTGTGCACCTTTTTAATTATTTATTTTTGTCTTACGATGAATTATTCATACAAATTAAGAAAAATACATCCATAAAAAAAATTCCCATTGCAGTTGCTCTCAATGTCAAAGTGTCGCTATAATGTCAACGACATGATTACGAGATAATTTTATATCAATAACTAAAAATTATGAAAAAGTCATCATTGTATTAGAAAACAATATTTATGTAAGGGTATACTCGTAAATACATCTTTCAAAACAATAAATGATTACTTATGAAAACACCAAAAAAAACTTCATGAACAGAGAGATTGTCAAAGTAAACAAAAAATCTATTCTTTTAATTTATATATGTAAACACTTTATTATACAAAAGAAAAAACAGAACAATACAATTAATATAAAAATATGTACAAAGGCGACCTTATTCCTTTAAGGGATCCCTTCCAGCTAACCCTTGAGAGATTGAGAAGAGTGAAAGGTTGTGCAACGAGTAAACAAGTCTACAAGAAGAAGAATATAACACATTAGCTAACCAATAAAACTTATATGAATAAAATTAAAATAAAACTACATTCAAATACCCACATAAATAGATACAGAAATATATATTAATAGTTAAATATACATTCATAAACTACATTTTACGTACCTAGATAATTGATATTTAGGAGCTAGAGTCAAGCCAAAACTTCTTTAATTTGCCATTTAGGGAATCTACCGTTTGTGATTGCCTAATGCCAGTCGGTAGCCGATTCCACAATCTGACAGAATGCACCGAGAAGGATTTGGAATAGGATTTGGATTTGTGGGATGGGAATGCCTGGGTTAGATTGGTCTTTGAGCGCAACTGGTTTTCGGAGCCGGTGGCCATGAACCTAAATCCTTCAGAAAGGTAGAAGGGAGCACGAGGATTAAAAATAGTATTAAAAACAGCGACAAGATGTGAACGTTTCGGCGAAAACGAATAGGTTACTAATTTAGCTATGCACGGTAGTAGGAGACGTGATCGTATTTACGTAGGCCGAAAATGTATCGAATGCACACGTTTTGGAGTCGCTCAAGTTTATCAAGAAGCTGTTCTGAGAGGTCCATATAAGCAACGTCAGCGTAGTCTAGAAGAGGAAGAAGAAGTGATTGGGCTAAAGTTATTTTGGTTTGTTGAGGGAGAAAATTCTGCAAACGCCTGAGAGAATGGAGTGAAGCGAAGAGCTTGCGGCTGACATCGGTAACCTGAGGTGACCAGGAAGGTGTCTGATCTATTGTGATACCCAAGTTTTTAACTGTAGAGGAAAAGGGAATTATGGTACCGTCAAACACCAAATTGTGTATCGCAACGTCAGACAGCTTCGAGATGAAGTGGGGACTTCCAACAACGATGGCCTGCGACTTCTTTGCATTTACCTTTAGTCCAAAATTAGTGGCCCATTTCTGGATCGTGGCAAGATCGATCTAGATATTTAATATACATGTACAGTCGTGTTCATAAAGATGTATACACTTTAGTACCATGTCTATTTAATGTCATGTTCAAACTGCCATACACGAATTATCACAGCGATTAAAGTTACTAGGTACTAAAGTGTATACATCTTTATGAACTCGACTGTACACAAAAACGTAATTAACATTGAAATATTACCATTTTATAAACTATAAAAATATTCAAATAAGGTAAATTAAAATCATTAGCGGAGTAAAGCATGAAGCCCAACACCCCCATAAAAATATTTATCCTTCATATTGTGATTCAATCACGAGGAAATAGAGGTCATATGCAGCTGTGTGAAGTACGAGTACAGGATCGATCCCTGACGCACACTAACTAGGAAGAGCTCATTCTTGCTTTGGCGAGCCATGCGTCTCTTGGTTGAGTATGCACTCCTGGTACCATTGCCCCAGAACTGTTGAAATCCGAATCCCGTTTAACTCATATGCTCCTAAAAACTTTTCTTGTGTGTTTTAAATTATTTAGTCATACAAAACATAAATATAATCCCACACGAAAATTACACGCAATATTTAAAAAAGTTAAAACATTGACCACTTGTAGAGGGCTAAAACATATTACAAATCAACATGTTTTTAACCAAATCTAGTTTAAACAAAATAGCAACTTTTTAGACCCCCCCAAGGTGCGATATAAACAAACAAAAAATGTTCATACAAAATCGACCCAGCCTAATGCAGATATCTAATAAAGTAAATTACGTCTCTGTTCTAATACGATGAACAGGAAAGCTTAAATCGTAGTCGTAGGTCGCCCGTTTTGCGTAGGAATTGATAAACGGTGTTAAGAGTGGTTTCCATTTCATAGTTGTAGTTCTGATGCCTGACAGCATATCGGCTGTGCTATTTAAAAGTTATTGAGTTTCAATTTGAAACCATAGGTCGTAAATATCGTGGTGGAAGTTTAGTCCCGGTCAGTCGACATATCGATTTTAAACTTTTGATTCGTCAACCGTTGATTCGTCTGACCAAGGTAAGTGTAGGGTTTCGAAGACGTTAGCCATAACACAAAAACTATTTAAAAAAAAGTGCACCAGCTAAAGAGCGTATCTAGCTTCATGGCATTTACGTCATTTTGTTAAGAAGTGCAGTTTTTCGGTAATAAAACAAAAACGGTATATATTATCCGAAAATATTGAAAATATTTTTCTTTGAAAGTATTTGTTTAGCGTTAATCCCGAAGGAATAACAATTATCGAAATCTTTGCAGATGAAGTTGCGGGCAGAAGCAAGTTGATAATAAAATTAATAAAGTAGTGACCAATGCGATTTATTAGTCTACCTCTATTGTTGCCTGCACGACTGATTATAAAACTGCCATGACGGTCTTCTCAGATTTGGTTCGTTGTTGATAAATACCATATAAAACAACTAAATACTTTTTGTCATATTTTTCAAAAAATATAAGAAATACCTAATAAATGACTAACGAACCAGTAAGATATATTTTTATTACAGTAAAAACAATTAAAAACCTTTTTGCAATAACATTCATAAGCGAACTTAACAATTAAAACAGTTAAACTTGGTGTGCACTGAGATTCATTAGGCGTCGATGCATGCTAAAGCCGGCCATAAAACATAATTATACTTTTTTTGTTAGAGTACATAACAATATTGGTTTCTAAGATAAATGCAGCAAAACACTAGTTTGTATGTCTATATACGGCAGCCCTGAATAAATTGTGCTTACACATTTGCTGCTCGATGTACAGATACAAATTAAATTTATTAAAGAAATTCCTTCTCTATATGATTTTTAAAGCTATTTCATAATTTTAGTTTTACATTTTTTATTTGGTGGCGCTAGACCGGTCTTTATAGCAAACCTTAGGGAAGCCAACATAGGCCTAAATAGGCCTCCCCAAAGGGATACCACAAGGACCTCTAGCCCTTCTCGTGCAGCTCCTGTTAGACATCCAGCAGTGGACGTCTTTCGGCTTAAATAAGATGATGATGATGTCATTTACACGCTGTAAATAGGGTTTCAGGTATAATTATAGATTACAAAATTAAAATTACAATGCCTGTAATATTTGTGGAGATCCCTCAATCCTTTATAGATTCCATCATTAAAAACTGAATATTGATAAAAATGCCACCAATCTAGAAATAAACCCATTCAATGAAAAAATATTTATATCAATTGTTTAAGTTGCAACAGGTAAAAAAAGCCGAGTTAAGAACCTCCTTTTTGCTGTAGAGTCGGTTAAAAAATACGTCTCTCCGTTATAGGCGTCTCAAATCTGAACAGTCTATCTATGATTTGAGGTATTTCAACCTCACACTCGGTCGCACGTGAGTTAAATCGACCCATCCTTACAAATACACGTCTGTCCTGCTCCAATGCCGGGCGGGAACTGAACGCCGCGGAGCAGACAGTTAGCATCAAAGGAACGCCCCTCCAGGGCGAATAGGATCCTTATTTTCGTCCACTCCGGTACATTAGCATTACTGCTTGGCAGCCGTAAAGCTAAATTATGCTAACATTTGCTTTGAACCAGAGTTCAAATCATGAACGAGGAAATTCCTTTTTTTTGTTTTTTTATTTTATTTTATTTAGACAAGTTTTTAAATAAAAAATAAGATTAAATAAGAGTTATTCATCTTGTGAAGCGAGCAAATTGTGGCCGTATAATATTCTGAGGAAAACTATTAAATAGGTGTAACTAATTTCTCGTAATAATATCAGCTTTACTTTGCTAGTTATTGCCTAATCTTTGTATGAAAATTACAGAAATACTAGCGCAATCATTATTTATAAATGAAATCGCTTTAAAGACTATTGCCTTTCAATTAAAATATAAGATCTTCAATATTAAACAAACGTAAAGTGAAAACTTGTAAGACGCCACTTTATTGTCAATATCACCCAATTTGTTTTGATTTTTAAGCATGTAAACTTGTAAGTTAATTTTCCGGCCACCGCTGGGGCGCTCCTCTTTAGTGCAGACTAGTTAGTACAGATGGCGTTATAGAACATAATATTTTGTGTGGGTATCAAGTCTCCGTCGAAACTCTGTGTATTTATGTCAGCCTGGTATAGCTGCGGGAAGATTCTTTCTGCGGGTGTTTAATGCGGAACTAGAGCTTGTATGAAAAAATAATATAACATTTTAATCAAATAGTGGTTTTCAATATTTAAAAAAAAGACAATAAAGTCAAAATCTCGTGATGGTGAAGCAAAATTAACTTGAATATGGTGATTTATTGGAGAGAAATTACATACAATAAGTACTTGATGATAAAAAAATAAGTGAAAACTAAAACGAACCTGAAAAACAAAAATCTAAGATATAAATATGAGCTAAACCAAAACATTTAATCTTAGAATAGCCGTTGCAATTTTGTTAAAAAATGCTGGCAATATTAGTTTCATTTTAACATGAAATTATGGTTTTAGAGCAGGTGCCAAATAACTGAGCATTTTACTCAGTTATCCTGTTTTTATCAGTCCAATCGACCTGTATTATCAAGACGGGCCTTTGTTTATGTTAAGATAAATTAAACGGTGTTTGAGATAGTCGCAACTGATTGAAATGGTTTCGCGCATTACGTATCAGAATTTTAAATTGTAAATATTTACAAGGCCAAATTAAAAAATAAAACCGTCTTCATCGGCTCTCTTGCTCTAATTTGTTATTTTAGAATGAGATGACCGTACAGGTGACGGGCAAGTATTACTTTATTATTTGCCATTGTAGGTGCATTTTTTTTGGCATATTTAATCTTGACTTTAGAAAAAAAAACTATAATCGTGCCTTACTCATGCAATTAGCAATATTGTGACGATTTTGTCAAATAAAGTGGTGGGGCGCGTCTTTGTTAATCTGAAACACTATATATTAGCGCCTATTATGGTTTGTTATTTTATGTCATTGGTAATTTTGCATATAACAAGATAAAAACGAACGTATCCTCTGTATTGTGACATTTTCAGCAGAGTCGTAGCAGCACGTGGTCGTAGCTCGTAGCGCTATGGAAAACGTAGCGCTTGTTATAAATAACCCTTAATTTTGAATAAAATGAAAGCTGCTAGCAATGTCTAATTCAAATAAAAGCTGATTAAGGTGTTATTTAAAAAAAAAAACTGTACCAAATCTGTAAAAATTCAACTAAGGTGAGTTGTGACGGTTAGACTTATTAGCTCTCCAATCATTATGACACCGTAAAGAGTACCTAATTTAACCGAACGCCCGACATTCATAATGTTATGAAATCTACTCAACAATTAAAATTAAGCACAAAACAAGCACAGTGAAGCTTTCCTCAAGGAGTGCCCGTCAGTTTCGAACTAGAATAAATTATTACAAGTCGTCTATATATAGGAAAAACTCACAAACTATAAAAGGGTCATTTTCCTAGCGTGTTTTTTGTGCCCAAGCTGAAAATCGGAGTATATATAATTAAGAATCCATTACGAGTCAACATTTATTTACTTTTTTTATGTTTAAAACTTAAATTATTTATAAAGATTAGGGGCAATATGCAACCAACCAACCACAATTAAAAAAAAAATGGGTACACAATTTCGACTAGGACTTTATTTCAATCAATATTTCAGTTAAAATATTAAATTAAATAAATTGACAACATTTAAAAAAAAAAACATTATTGATTGTTCGCGTTAATCTTTATTTAACTTAAATTCGTCGTTAATAATTTATTAAAGAAATAGTCATTAAAAAGACCGTATCTTATATCTTAGCATGATATAAAAAAAAAGTAACTGTAAACAGAAACAGAACTGACTGTCATGTCATGTCACTCACTTGTCAATCGTTCGCTGCCGTTCGTTCACAAATTTGTTATTTTGCGTAGGTAATTTAATTAATTACATAATATTTTGTAGACGCCATTCAAATAAATAAACTATTTTGCATTTACTGCTTTGCATCTGCTTCTAGTTTCTTTCGTCAGACAGATAAAAAATTAACATGACAGTTGTATATTTTTTTCAATTCCTTTGGTAATAAATGGACTAAGGGCACTATAAGTGTATTCCTAACATTCACAATCCACCTTTTTTTACTGTTTTTCCTAAATATAAAAAAAACTACTGCATAAAAAAATCCAAATACATTTTTACTGTAATCAGCAGTGTAAAATCTAAAAACGGTATTTTATTTTACTACCTTAGCCCATAATTAATTGTTGTCAATTATCATTATGTTATTATATTAAATTAGTTAATTTGCTTTTAAAAGCAACATAATAGGTAGCTTTCATATTATGACAGCTGATACGACGCTACGTCAGCGGGTGACGTCACTAAACGACAAATAACCAGGAGTTTATGATTCAGAACGGTCACCTAGCTCCAGAAATCAATAACAACAGAATAGTTACGCCCAGTGCATCCAAATCAATAAAAACGCGGCAAAAGCATGTCAGACCATTGCTATTGTAAAATTGATACAAACTCAAAAAACTACATCCAAGTTTAGACGGATATTCTATAGTTTTTATGCTGTCTTAGAAGCTTGGGTAGGTATAAATACTTAAATATTAATGTAATGCAATAATTATTCTGCCCGATAGTTTTAGCGGCAAACGCTGCGCCGCCATTTTGTATTTTATTGTCACTGCTGCATTGTTGCGGCGTTATCTGATAGAGGGTGGTCTTAAACATAGTGAAAACATGTTTCATGAACCCGAACAAAACTGCAAGTTGATTGAAATTCGGATGTTCTAGAATGTGATAGAGCTACCCCGGAGCCCATTACTCCGCTCGCTGAAAACGCTTCCAATGGACCTGAATTACGATTAAAAATGAACCCATCGGTGTAACAGTATTTAGTCCAACATTTTTTGATTTGAATCCACTGTGAGACGCAAGCTGTAGGCTGCCTGTTATACGTTGGTGGGTCGCGCGGGCGAAAGAGACACCAGTACGAGTAGGTGGTCCCGTTCCCTCAGATCAATACATGCAACCCGCTCTAGGTTCTGCGTACCGGGTGAATCCTAACAGTTTCGCGTGCCACGTGCGTTGCCATGACAACGTTAAGCAATTATTTTTACCTGGTTTTTCATACAGGGCCTCTTTGCATTACGGTGGAATTATATTGTCTTTAAAGTATAATGGTATCGGGTTTTTAGTCAGCCGCCATTGACAAAATACCAAACAAATTAATTAAATCAAAAAACCCTAGCATAATATCAAGATCTTTAAAATAATTATAAATCCTCAATGATCATTAAAAAAGAAAAATGTTGAGAAATCTTATAGATAATTTTTAAATACCTTTTAAATGATACCACACTTGTTTTTTTCTTCACAATAATAATAATATAGCGTCTCGTTGCCGCTATGTTGATGTTTGAATACTGTCATATCTTTAGTGACTCTCTCAAGATTATTATAAATAAATTTGATCGTTTTAAGTTTGACATAAAACGTCAATTAGCAGTGCTATACATTTCCCGACGTGACACTGCTAATGACTCGTGGAAAATGTACAACCCCGGAAACTTACGTTTGGCCTCGACCCGCTAGGCATTCAAAAGCCTCGATAGTACAAGAATTTTATCCTGAAAAGTTAAATCTATAAATTGGATAATAATCACATTTGTTTACGCGTTTGAGACCTACGAGATGACAAACACAATCAAGCTCCAGAACACTTTTGTATCACTTCATCATATTTAATATACGACAGAATATGTAAAATTTGTCTTTGTAGACTGAGATAGAATTTAAAAGACTATCTAGTGTCTCACTTATCACTCGCACTCATACACTCATGGGCAATACGTGATGTAGTATTCGTGGACGTAGTATTACTATAACTTACTACGCTTCTTTTACTACTACGCAACCGAGGCACTTCCTGTTGTCTATGCAAGCCTGGTGCTCAGTCTCTTATAACAGTATTCATATTCATATTCATATTCATTTATTCACTGTTATCACATGGCACAGAAGTTTTACAGATTGGTGTTAGTATCTTTAAAACTTAAGTATATAGGTTAGTCCATGCGATACCCTGCAAGGGCACCACAATGTAAGGGCACTGCAATTTTGTACTTAATCCATTTTAACCTCAAACAGGTTTCAAAGATTTCAAAGGTTCATTTATGTCACAAAGTAATTACATTTCAAGGTCAAAAAAAAAAAATTAACGTGTTGGCTTAAAGTAAAGAGAATTTCATTTTTTTTATTTTGTTTTTGTCTTTTGTTAGGGTTATATTATATAGCTTTTTATTATATAAAAATAAACAAGAACCTGTATGATAATCAATCTTTAAAATACATATAGCAAACAGTCTACCATCTTAAAATTTTGGTTATGGTACTCACCCACTTTGTTTTTTTTAAACTTAAGAAAAATCAAAGTGTGGAGAAGCGGCAAACATTCTCATTCGTGTAAGTTTTTTTACTGATAATCGCCGCGTAATCGGAGTGCCGCGTAAAGCAGAGTGTATAACTTGATCTTAAAACCCATTTTATCTATTTTTCATGTACCCTCAGATGGAACCATTTCCCTAAATTTGACAAATACATGATAGTTACTTTCTACGAAAATAATCATAAAAAATCTGCAAAATTAAGGTAACTCCTTTAAGGGAGTTAGGTCTACTTCGTTCACAGCAAAATATTGGAAAACAAATAATCAAAGGGCTTTTATAAAATTAATCAAGAAGAACCGTATGGTAGCCGGGTTAGAATAGTGCCACTCCGTGTCTTCCCGTGGATGTCGTATGAGGCGACTTAGGGAATATAGGCTTGTATTACTGTTAGGCGATGGGCGAGCCACCTGTCACTAATACACTGGTTAACATCTTAGCCTTATTGTGCAAAATGTGGTTACTGAATTATCAACAAGGTTTTAGAGTTGTTAGTAATTCTGTAGCTCTGCCTTTCCCACTCTGGGATGACTGGCGTGAGTTTATGTATGTATGTGTGTATCAAGAAGAAACATCAATTTTGCCTGCCAGATTTTGTTACAGCTCCGTCATTTTAAATATCCTTAACTTCTAGTTATTTTTAATTCATTCGGCAGATGATGATAAACCGACAAAGTTTAAAAAAATACATCCTCATTCCTCACTACATTTACTAAATTAATTTCATGAAAAATGAAGATCTTTACTTTTAATTTAAAATATCATAGAACTTATAAAAAACAAACGTTGCATCTGTAACTTCTTGAAACTAGAACGTTATATGTATTTAGCAATATATTTTGTATGTTACGAGAAATTAGGTGTTAGATGTGATTATTGGTTATTTTAGTAAAGCGATAATCCAGTTGATTTTATAATTCTTAGTTCGTTATTTATAACTTTAGTATACTGTTCGAAAGGTTAACACTCAATTTATTATAATGCCATGCCATATACATAATAAGGCCATGAAGCGAGCAGACCTGCTTGAGGGGTGTTTTTTTTATAATGGTGATTATTATTTACATCTTTAATACTTGAGTATATTAGTTTTATTTTAATTAGAAACGTTTAGTTTTAACTTTTAGTTATAGTACCTGTAATATAAATGGTTTTTAAATTTTAGAAAATAAAAATATCTTAAACAGCTACTCTTTTGAATAAAATGGCGGTAGTCGAAAACTGATATGATTGAGTGTTACCGTTTTTGTTCAAGCCCGCGCTATGCAAGATTTATTTGAATTATCTACAGATATAATTGTTACCAAATAATATTTGATAATGACTTAGATGGCACTTCTTCATGTTTACAAAAGATTTTTTTCTTATTGATTTAACTTATAATTAATTTTAACACAAATGTCTTCATAAAATGTGTAGAAAATGATATTCAAAAAAATGAGTAGTATTTAAACACATTATTTAAATATTATTTGACCTAGGTACTCGACTAAATTACGCCCAACACACCGTGTCGCGCTCAGTCCGCGCGGGGCGCTCGTAGAGGTGGGACGTACGTCGTTTTGTCGGGAGCTGTTGGAGTGCGTTATGAATGAAGATGACTTTTCACAAATTGTGTTAAGTGCCACTGCTACTAAAGTTTTCGTTATTTTTTAATTAACATAATTACGTTCGCTGTTAATAAATCACTTTTTTTTTGGTTCGCTTATTTATTAAATAACAACGACGAAGAGAACATTCTAAAAACTTTCTTCCCGGGCCTGACATGCGCAATGAATCCGAATCAAACAGAAGAATATTCAGATCTACTCTACCGTAACGATGATAAGGTGCATATTCGAAGCATTCTACTACGTGGTTGTTGATTTCCTGAATCCTATGTTTCCCTGGTACACGCGTTTCCATTTCTTCCATTCTCCGTTTTGTGCACGGTTTGTACGATGAGATTGGTAATTGGGTAAGAACCAAAAAGTTGGACCATAGTTAAGCGCAGTTAACCATACAAACAATGAAGTCGAAAAAAGGTCTGTTGTGCGACGAAAAGTATCCCTACAATTTGTATGGATAATTTTCGTGGAACAACGCCATTTTTTTATTTTTTTTATTGATTTAGTCTGTGTGCCTAATTTTTTGGTCCTTACCCAATTATGACGGCTGTTGACGCAGGATACAAAAAAATATCTAGTTGTGTTTCGTTCCAGGGTAAGAATGGCCACTGAAATGACACGCATTAAAGCATTTTGGTCCTATTTTCGAAGATAGTCTATACAATTTTTTGAGATTATAAATGCCCAGGGGACCAAAAATCAAGAAAAAACTCTGAAATAGTCGCGGTTTTTTTTTAATTTTGACATAGTTTCGATCAGCGCTCGAGGTCACAAACTTGGATTATCCATTGGGCCAATATCATAAACAAAAAATCAGAACAACCGGATTGAAACAACGGCGTACTTTGAATCCCCAGTTTTACTGGAGTAAAATGAGAAGAGTTTTAAATTTTTCCAAAGTAAAGATATGAAAGTGGCACAATGGTGCACTTACACAGGTAATTAAAAATCTGACACTTTTATCGAAACTCCTTTCGAAGAACGTGACGCAGAATTTTGTTTTCATCGAAAGGCATTTCTCGCCGCGTGAGTTATTTTTTTGATAGTCACAGACCTATTCTAACCTAACCTTATCTATGTAATTAATATTTAGAATATCCTGGAAACTTCATGGTTTCAGCAAAACACAGAGTTCGATGAAATGATACAATCGATGGAGTGAAATTCGATAAATTGATGGGTTTCCATGCTCGTCACTTACCCCACAGACGCATTTGCACCATCTTACCTTATATAATATTATTCTGTGTACGCTTGTTTATCCAGTCTCTCATTTAGAGTCTCAGCCGTGTTATAAATAAATAAAAATCGAGGGACAATCTCACACACCCTAATCTAGTCCCAAACTAAGCCATACGCTTGCAAAATTGGATTAGACAGTGATATAAATACTTATATAGAGTAATTAAGGGTACTAAATATTACCCTTCTTCACTAACCTGAAAACTTTAATGATGACATTGATGACTTAAGAACGCAGAAATTGACAGTGTACAAAACTGTTTTGATAGTTACAACCATAAGATAAAAATTAGTTTTATAGAGTCGTTAAAGGCAGTAACGCACTTTTTCAAAAAAACTTAGTTCACCACGATTCCAAGTACTCCAGTGTTGTTTGTTTGATAGAATAACCACCTGATGGTAAGCGGCCACCGTTACCCATAAAAGTTGAGAATGCGGAGCTCATTCCCAAAATACCGGATTCTCGTTATACCGGAATCCTCTAAGTCAACTTTCAAAATAAGGTTTAATTTATTTTACTTACCCAAAATTTTGAATCTGGTGATTTGGGAATCTGGTATAAAGTGTAATCTGCTATTTTTAAATTATTGTACTCGTATTGTGGGTATGAGCGGCCAGGAGCGCCGCCAAAAGGTGATGCCTTTCAGTAAATACTCTGTCTGTCTAATTTCTGACGATGTGATCGGAGTGGAACATCCAACTAGTGATACAAATTATTATTGTTATGTTATGATCAATAAAAAGTATCTAAATGAAGTAAAGCTACAAAATGTTGTACCGACTACGGCAAAGCAAAAAGGAGGGTCATATATGATTTATTTATACCGGTTTGTTTGTATGTATGTATGTTGATCTGTTCCCTCATAACAACTGAACTACTTATAATAATTTGACAAATGAGGTATCGTTGGAAGCGTCTTGATTGTCCGCTAGTGATAGGAAAAGCAAATAAACTAGCTACTACTGCCCTGTTTGTCTAGAAAATCTAGCTTTATGCTTTGAACCTGTTTAAATTGTATCACAAAGAAAAATAAAAGGCACGTCTAGCAAAAAAAAAAATGTATGGAACTTTTTTCACTTAATAAACTTTATTTTATTTCCAATGCCAAAGATTTCATTCATGCCCTCTTTTCCTTGACAGCATTTTAAATAATCTATCAGGTTTAGAACAAACATCTACGTACTTGTAGTCGGTGGTGGGGACAAGTCTCTCGATTACGAGTATACTCGTATTTGGCAGGCAACGTGTTAAGCTCTCTAGCCATCAGATGAAACTTGTCTTGCTATTTTTTTCATTATCAATAAAATTATATATCCATTTCATATTCCCCTCAGATCGGTCCAGTGGTTACAGCGTGAAGGAGTAACAACCCAACACACACAACATTTGTCATTTATAATTTTAGTAGGATTTTAAATTTTCGTTACAACTTAACCTGTACCCCCGCGCCATCTTTCGTCTTGAACCTTAAGCATGTATAAAACGTGTAAAATCATATTCCGGCCACCATCGGGGTGCTCTTGCTTTAGTACAGACTAGTTTTAAGAGATGGGGTTAAAGAACATCAATTTCTGTGACTTTCAACTCGCCGTCGGAACTCTGCGTGTTCATGTCACCCTGGTATAACTGCGGAAAGATTCTTACTGCGGGTGCTTGATGCGGAACAAAATAAATTTCTACTATGCCCATAACAGGCGTTTATGATAAAGTTTATTTTCTTATCTCAGTCCAAACTGAATGTGAATTTATGAAAAAAATTATTTTAGATTTATTAATCCACATAATTTATCTTCAATTCTGTAGAACAGCATTTAACAAGGTTATTTAACAAGTAACAGTAAAAACACAAAATTGTATATAACATTTTCATCTTGGCGTTAATTGATATGGAAACTACAACTAAATATTCTTCATTAATGTAACTAATAAATCATTGTTCTTTTTTCGTAAGTGAAAAATATGGATATAATGGCTAAAAACTACTTTTTTAGAGAAAAATTTCAAACTTTGCTAGCATAAATCTCGATATTAGTGACTTATTAAAGAAAACTTGAGAAAACCGCTAGTTTAGTTTGAGATAATAGCAGTATTAATGCAAATAGGTTTTAACAACAACTGAAAGTTTAGAGCTTCAGACCGAAGGTCATCTGCCAATCGTAGCCCATTAAAACATTTTGTTTACGGCAATTTTAAAAGTTTCCGAGTTTTAGAAAGTTTCGGCAATTAAAAAGGGAATTAAATCTGGTGTTTACAACTTCATCGTTTAATTAAGATTGTTGTAAGTTTACAAAATTATATTTAATAATAGGTAAGAGGCAGTAGTACGAGTAGATTAACTAAGCGATAATTAAAAAAGATCTTTCCATGAGACGTTGTCCTTTGACACGAATGTTTAAATATTTATAAGCAACACCAAAACGAGATCGACCTCATACCAATTTCTTTCTCAATTATTAGAAAATAACTTCTTAATATTAAGCAGTACAATCAAGTGCAATAAGATGTATCGAAAGAATCCTCTCATAAATGTGTCACGAAATTCTTATTCCGCTGGAATAAGGTGCATTGGGACATGTTTTTGAGATGTTGCGGTCTCTCATATTTTTACGCTTGACTGAACTAACTTTTATCAAATAACATACATAAACTCACGCCTTCATTCCCAGAGTGGGGTAGGCAGAGCTAAAGAATTACCAACAAGTCTTAAAACTTCACACATTTTGCACAAGTAGGCTAAGATGTTTCCCAGTGTATTAGTGACAGGTGGCAAGCCCATCGCCTAACAGTACTGCAAGCCTTATTCCCTTAGTCGCCTCTTACGATATCCACGGGAAGACATGGTGGCACTATTCTAACCCGGCAACCACACGGTTGTGGTATCAAATAACAAACTAAGATTAACTTAATAAAGTTTATTTAATTATTTGTTTTTATGCATGCGGTGATCTTCTGTGAGAAATAAGGCGCTTAGGTTGTAACTGTAATGTTGTAACTGTGAATATCAATTATTTATGAACCAGTGAACTATTTGTTTAACGTCCTATTAGTAAAATAAATGAAAAGGATGAATTGGAAATATCATGTCAAGTGGCCGGACGACGCGGTAGCCTATTCGGGAGTGATCTTGCCTGCGACGCTTGAGAAACGATGACCATTTCGAATGGTTTTTCGACGATTTATGAATGAAAAGTTCCTTGAAATTGGGTATTTTTCAGTGATAAAACATCGCAGGTAAATAAGGAATCTATTGCAATTTACAAAATTTCATTTTTTTTACATAATTTTTGTATGGTAGAAACTTGCGTAAGCAATGAAAGGTACTAATAGGAGAATTGAGTATTCTTACATTATTATAATATTAGTAATTAAGGTAAACTAAAAACGTGATGTGGCAAAGTAAAAAAAAATGTTTGTTTTTCATAAAGTTTTAAAGGTCTTTACTTTTAAGCAAATGAATATTGCTTCGTTCGAATATCTGTCATTAAGATTATGTTTTACTTATTATTTTTCAATAGTACGTTACATAAGTTATTTAACTTAATATAACTCTCTCATCATTCTGTCCCAAATGGCTCGAGTGCTCGTTGTTGGACAGGGGTCTCCGCGGCAAAGACTAAATAAGAGTTATTCATCTTATGACGCGCAAATTATGGCCGTATAATATTCTGAGGAAAACTATTAACTATTGATTACTTTGCTAGTTAATCCCTATTCTTTATTAATGAAAATTACAAAAATACAAGCGCAATGAATACTTAGGTATGTAAAAAAGCGCTTTAAACACTATTGCCTTTAAATGATAATATTGGAACTTCAATATTAACAAACGTAAAGTGAAAACTTTCAAGACGCCACTTTATTGTCAATATCACCCAATTAGTTTTGATTTATAAGCATGTAAACTTGTAAGTTCCTTTCCCGGCCACCGATGGGGCGCTCCTCTTTAGTGCCGACTAGTTAATACAGATGGCGTTAAAGAAAATAATATTTCCTGTGACTATCAAGTCTCCGTCGAAACTCTGTGTATTTATGTCAGCCTGGTATAGCTGCGGGGAGATTCTTTCTGCGGGTGTTTAATGCGGAACTAGAGCTTGTATGAAAAAATAATAAAACATAATAAAATAGAGGTTTTTATTTAAATAAAAAAAGAAAATAATGTCAAAATCTCGTGATGGTGAAGCAAAATTAAGTTGAATACGGTGAAGTTGACACACATGATAAAACAATAAGTAAAAACTAAAACAAATCTAAAATTTAACAATCAAAGATATAAAAATTAGCGAAACGAAAACATTAAATCTAAGAATAGCCCCTGCGATATTGTTTCGAAAATGCTGGAAATTTGATTTACATTATAACATGAAATTATGGTTTTAGAGCGGGTTTTAAATAAATGAGCATTTCCTCAGTTGTCTTGTTTTTAACAGTCCAATCGACTTGTATTATAAAAGACGGGCCTTTGATTATGTGTCTAGATACATTTAACGGTGTTTGAGATAGATGCAACTTATCAAAATGATTTCGCGCATTTCGTATCTGAGTTTTAGGTATCTCTCACACGGGCAAATTAAAAAATAAAACCTTCATCACCAGCTCTCTTAGTCTTATTTGTTGTTATAGAATGAGACGACCGTACAGTTGACGGGCAAGTATTACTAAATTAATCGTGCATTACTCCCGTAGTTAGCAATATTGTGATGATGTTGTCAAATAAAGTAGTAGGGCGCGTCTTTGTAAATAAGAAACACTATATTAGCGCCTATTATGGTTTGTTATTGTACGTAAGTGGTAATTCTGCATATAACAAGAAAAACACGAACGATCCTCTGTATTGTACAAATTTCAGTCAAAGTCGTAGCAGCACGTGGTCGTAGCAGCACGTGGTCGTAGCTCGTAGCGCTATGGAGTACGTAGCGCTTGTTAAAAGTTACCTTTAATGCTGTATTAAAATGAAACTGCCAGCAGTTTGTAAAGCGAATAGAAGCTAATTTAGGTGTTAACTATTTTTATTTAATTTCAATTTTTATAAAACCTGTATGAAATCTGTAAAAATTCAACCAAGGTGGGTCGTCAATGTTAGACTTAACTCTCCAATCATTTTGACACCGTACAGAGTAACTGATGTAACCGTGCTCCTGACGTTCATAATGTTATCAAACCTATTCAAAAATTAGAATTATGCACGAAAAAAACACAGCGAAGCTTTCCTGAAGGAGTGCCCGTCAGTTTCGAACTAGAATAAATTTGTACAAGTATGTCGTCTATATGGATGAAAAACTCACTAAATATATTATAAAATTCATTTTCCCAGCGTTTTTATTGTGCCAAAGCTGAAAATTGGAGTGATACGAGTATATGATGTAAAGAATCCATTACGAGTCAAAACTAATTTACTTTTTCTACCTTTATAACTTAAAATAATGTTTTATAGGTTGGGGCAAAATACAAACACAATAAAAAAAATGGGCACAGAATTTTTATTTTCAAATGGTATAAGACACATATGACTGATACGACGCTACGTCATCGGGTGACGTCACTAAACGATAAACAACCAGGAGTTCATGACACGAAACGACACGAAAACAGAATAGTTACGGCCAGTGCACCTTAATCGCAAAAACCGCGGAAAAACATGTCAGAACATGCTAATGTAAAATTCCTACCTCAATAGTACAAACACAAAAAAGTACCTCCAAGTTTATTAGACGAATTTTCTTTTGTTCTTTTGCGGTATTAGATGTTTTGATAAGGTAAAAATATACTTAAATAATAACATAATGCAATAATTATACTGCTTGTTAATTTTAGTGGTAACCGCTGCGCCGCCATTTTATATTTTGTTGTCAGTGCTTGTCAAAATTCATGAAGAATTGTCATTACGAGTGCTAACGCCTTTTATTTGCAATACCAGAATATAATTTAAACGCCAGTTTTCAGGTTACGGAGTAATCTGACAGAAAGTGGTCTCAAACGTAGTGAAAACATGTTTCATGAACCTGAACACAACGGCAAGTTTATCGAAATGTTGATATTCTAGAATGTGACAGAGCTACCCCGTAAACCATTTCTCCGCCCGCTGAAAACGCTTCCAAAGCACCAGACTGACAATTGAAAATGAACCCATCGGTGTAACAGTATTTAGTCCAACATTTATTTGATTTGAATCCACTGAGAGACGCAAGCTGTAGGCTGCCTGTTATACGTTGGTTGGTCGCGCGGGCGAAAGAGATACTAGTACGAGTAGGTGGTCCCGTTCCCTCAGATCAATACATGCAACTTGCTCTAGGTTCTGCATCCCGGGTGAATCCTAACAGTTTCGCGTGCCACGTGCGTTACCTTGACAACTTAAAACAATTCTTAAGAAAGGGTTTTCAATTTGAAATACGTATTTAATTTTTATGTGTTTTCATTCAGGGCCTCTATGCATTTATTAAAAAGGTTACATAACAGAATATTTTTTGTCATGTAACCTTTTTAAAAAATATTTTATCTTACCTTATCAACCTCCTTGTACTAAAAATAGTAAATAATACGGCCAATTAAATAAAGATCTAGTACAAAGGAAGTAAAGTGACATTTCTTTTGTTTTTGCGAATACTGATAAAATTAGAAAATTGACTTTATTTCATTCACAATAGATTTACAAATTTGGTTGTATGGTAGGCCTTAGGAGTTATTATTGTATTGCCATTGGAATCATTTAAATGTGCATAATTAACAACTCAATCTGATGATTAAAGGTAGGAAAAAATAAACTTTCAAGATTTGTTTACTTACATTATTTGTGAGTTAAAAGTGAAGAAATTAAAAGTGTGTAAAAATACTGAAATATGGCATGATTTATCATAATAAGAAAATACAAAAAGATTGCCCTCGTGGGGGAATCGAACCCCCGTCTTCGGTGCATGGCTTTTTGATGTTATAGCCAACCGGCGCTCTATCCAACTGAGCTAACGAGTACTGTGAAATGCCTAGCGAAACTTGCATTCACTTGATGGAAAATGACGTCACAGCAACACCCACCACGTAGTCTAGTTATACAATCTCGGGATATAGTTTAGGCATTATGTGGCAGAAAATGCAATATGATGCTATACGCAACTGGCTCATGGCTATAAGCAAGCAACTCGATCCGATAATTATAGATAAGTAAAACTGGCCCCTCAAGATTTGAGTACTTACATTATTTGTGAGTTAAAAGTGAAAAAATTTAAATACAGCGTGATTAACCATAATAAGAAAATACAAAAAGATGGCCCTCGTGGGGGAATCGAACCCCCGTCTTCGGTGCATGGCTTTTTGATGTTATAACCAACCGGCGCTCTATCCTACTGAGCTAACGAGTACTGTGCACTTTCTAGCAAAATTTGCAGTCAGTTGATGGAAAATGACGTCACAGCAAAACTCTGCACGTAGTCTAGGTATACGGTTCAGGCATACTCTGGCAGTAATTGAAATTTATATATAGTAAGGAAAAATAAATTTATTTATGTGCAAAGATTTTTAAACAATATATTTGAAATAATCATCTGCATTGACCTGAAACCTTTCACTCAGCCGAGACCTAGATCCGAGATCTAAACTCATCTAAACACATCTTATCTTTGCCGTGATACCAAATTTGCCAGAATTACGTAATTTTGTAATTTTATGTAATAATGGAGTGTTTAATTACCAAGTGCATAAGCATACGAAGGGCTGAAAATTTCACACATTGTTACAGTAGTGGTGAAATATTTGCAATGACAGTACTTACTAGGCAAACATAAATTAAAAACAGCTCTCCATTGAAACTGAAAGTGAAGTTCCTGATGCAATAACGCATCTATATTGCACCCTCACTTACGTAAGTGAAACCCATTTATCGGAAAGGGATAACACCATTTCTAGCTGCCCAACGTGAAAGCGTTCAGTTCAAATCAATATATTACACGGCAGTATAGAATAGCTACCTTTTGTATTATACGGGAAAATTTTAAGGCTGCTACTCACGTGCTCAAATGCAAAAGTACATTTATACTCCGATGCCTAATTATAAGATATATCTATTCGTGTCATAAAAGAAAACAAAAACATGTATAAAACTATAGGACTGAAGAATAAAAACACTTCCGTGTGGTTGCCGGCTTAGAACTGTGCCACTCCATGTCTTCCCGTGGAAGTCGTAAGAGGCGACTAAGGGAATAAAGGCTTGTAGTACTGTTAGGCGATGGGCTTGCTACCTGTCACTAATACGAGTATACACTGTTAAACATCTTAGCCTAATTGTGCAAATTGTGGTTACAGAGTTATCAACAAGTTTTTGGAGTTGTTGGTAATTCTGTAGCTCTGCCTACCCCACTCTGGGAATAAAGGCGTGAAGGTATGTATGTATGTATGTTTGTTTGACGATCTCAATGTTATTTCGTATTTTTCGACATTCAATGCAATTTATATTGTAATATTATATTGATGAATAAATAAACTTTTTAGGAGTACATGATTATTGAGTGATAATGATACATTGGTTTATTTTTATGTTTAAATCTTATGATGTAATGGTAAAGTGGGTGCATACAGTTGATAAGATTATAACTAGTTTTCATCGAAGTACAACGACATAAATTATCTCGGGTAGAGCAAAAAAGATAATCCAATCCCGTATTATTTTGTTACTTGCTGATGTGTCTTCATTTAACTTACTCGTCCTTGATTTATCTTAAAGTTTGAGCCTTATATTGGTGTGGATTTTTACAATATACAATTACGATAGCAGGTCAAAAACTATATTGTTTTTACCGTATTGAAGAGAGGCTCAGCTTCTAGCACAAAAATATCTAAATAATTGTTGTGAATCCAAAAAGGGCCTTCATTAAATCAAACGATACAATTTTAAAATTTGGTCGAATCTTGTAAAAAGTTATTTCACCCTTTAGTACTTGGAAACAGTCTATGCTGTTAGTCAATAATGTAATGTGTTTTCAATCGTTGGCATCCTGCCTCACTACTTAATTAATCTTGCTGGGCCAGATTCCACAAGGTAAAAACCTTATTCTTTTGATAAGTTATCGTATCGTCAATGTGACGATAGCTCTAATTACTGTGTGCTCGTTTGCCTTCCTATAATATAAAAAAAAAAAAAACAGTAATAACGGCCGAGATAATAACAATCCCAAAACACGTCAAAGGCAACATCGGTTTAGCCTGTCAAATAGAGGTCCGATTGCGCTTTAATGCATCATCACTTGACAGACGGGGCACGTTGTTCTGGGTAGGAATCATTTTAAAGAAATAAATCGTTCAGCAACATACAACACACACTATTAAAAAAAACTAACCTTCATGGTCTTAGCCTGTGAAGACTCCCAAAGCACTCCCACCCCGCCGACCAATGCTGCTGCCCGCTTGACGTTGACTCGTTGAGCGAGGACGCGTGACCGGTGCCTGCCTGGCCCTCGTCTGAATAAAATCACATTGTCATTTGTTAATACCGCTGTTGTTTTTTGTTAGTTTACTTTTTTTATTTGTTAGGAGCATGATTATTACATAAATGGTCGCTACATAACACTGATATCATAAGTTTCATATTATAAGGTTTTTTTTTTTTTATATCATAGGAAGGCAAACGAACACACAGGCCACCTGATGGTAAGTGGAAACTGTGACCCATAGACATTCGCATTCACAAGACCGCAATCCTAAGACTGCAAATGCGTTGCTAACCCTGAGGACGAAGATGGAATGCCTCTATGCTAGTAATTTCACCGACTATCTTATCCCCAAACCGGAACACAACAATGCGAACACTGCTGCTTGGCGGTAGGTTAATGGATAAGATTAGTGGTACCAACCCGGACGGACCCTGCACAAGGTCCTCCCACAAGTGAATGAAATTTCTTTTGAAAACTTATTTAAAAAAGCCCCTATTTTACTCGTTCAAACTATAATAATATATTGTTTTTGACATGCAGTCGCATTTTCAACGTTATGTCAACTCTTATTCACTTGATAGTCATTTAGGCTTTGGATTTAAAATCAAAAACGAAAGTTCACCTTTGTACAGTTTTTTTTTTGTATTATTTGTTTTTTTGTCTTACGATGAATTAATTATTTTCATTAAAAAAAATACATCTATAGATTTTGTTGGCTTTGCAGTTGCTCTCAATGTCAAAGTGTCGCTTTAATATCAACGACATGGTTATGATATATTGGTATTTTTGTTATATCCAACATTGTACTAAAAATATTATATCTGACACGTCGTTATTGTTAAAGGCATTACAGCGCGTCATATATTCTTAACGCAATATTAGATTGATAGATATTATTCCTAGAAACTGTACATCAGCAACCATGCGGACTGCGCGTGTTGGAACGATAAATCTCTTTAAATAACAAGTACATTACTCTGCGGCTACGACTACCACTACTACAACAAGCAAGTAACTTTGGTTGAGTGCGTGAAAGCGTCACGCCTTGTCACGTCGAGCTTTATCTTCCGTGTCATAAGTGTCATGATATAAAAGATACCTATTCTATTTGGTTCTTCTATGAACTTAACTACAATTTTCAATATAATTAAAAATGCTTGCCCTAACACTTAACTGCCTAATTCTAAATTCTGAAAATACGGCCGGGTCCTTGGGTAGCGGCCGGCGCCGAAGGCGCCGGCGGCGAGGGGTTTGGGACGCTGCTCGCGAGATCAGCCAGCCAGGTGAGACCCCTGTTGGGGAGGCCCGGCTAGCGACCTGCAAGCAGAGCAGCGTCATCAGTGGGGTCCTGAGGGGCCTCTGCTATACAGCAGTCGGGCACGCTCTCAGGACATCCTTGGTCCGCCTGAGGGCGGGTGAGGAGCCGGTGGCAGGCTGTTAGGCCCGTTTCCGGGGTTTTCCGCGCCGGCCGTTAAGACGGCCGGGACCTTGGATAGCCGCCGGCGCCGGAGGCGCCTGGCGGCGGGGAGACTTTGGGAGGGAGACGATTTGGGTAGGGGTGGGGATGGGGAGGCGTCGGTCCGTGCAGGACGTTGCTCGCGGGGTCAAGCCAGCCTGGTGGGACCCCGGTTGGGGAGGCCAGGCTAGCGACCCGCCCGCGGAGCAGCGTCGTCTTCATTCCGGTGGTTGTGGGTCAATCCGTGTGGGACGCGTAGGACGCCGCTTGTGCAGTCCGCGCAGAGGCGGAGTCGTCTTCGGTCCGGGTTGCATGTCCATGGAGGGACCGCTGCTAGGCACCCTTCGAGCGATCCCTCCGGATGGGTAGGCTCAAACCGCCTGAGAGGCGGTTGAGGAGCCGGTGGAAGGGCTGTCAGGCCCTTTACCGGGGTGCTCATTCGCCGGCCCAAAAGACGGCCGGGTTATGGGAAATCGGCCGATGCCGAAGGCTTCAACCGCGTGGGACGCTGCTCGCGAGTCCTGGCCAGCCAGGTTAAATTCTCCCAAGTGAAACCCGGCTGGTGGTCTGCGGGCAGAGCAGCGTCATCCTCGGGAAGTGTCTCGTCCGTGTGGGACGCTGCTCGCGAAGAGCAGGGCAGCGTCCTCGTCAGTCCGGGTTTGGGTCCTCAGAGGGGTCGCCGCTAGGTAGCGGTCGAGCAACCCTCTGAGGCGGTGTCACGTCGGTATGTGGGGCCCTCAGGTCCCCCCGCAGGGTTGGGGTGGGGGGCGTGGGCGGCCGAAGCCGGCGCTCCGCCCTCCCGGGGGGGGGGTCCGGGGCTCCGCATTCTCCCACCGCGCTGCGGCGGCGGGAGGGAGGCAAGTGGGGTTGGTCCGTGTGGACGCCACTCGCGAGATCAGCCAGCCAGGTGAGACCCCGGTTGGGGAGGCCCGGCTGGCGACCTACAGCAGAGCGGCGTTGGTCTTCTTGTCCAGGTTTTTCTCCCGCGGCGGGAGGGAGGCTTGAGGGTCGTTGGCAGAGCCATAGCGCAGAGGGTGGGCAGTCTTCTTCGCCTCCAGTTCTCGCTGAGGAGAACCGGGCAAGAAGCACTGGGATGTGTGGGTAGCCCTAAAAAGGGCTTTTTGGAAGTACCCCCACCTTTGCGGACTCGCAACAAGGCGGGGGCGGGGGAAGAGTTGTGGAGGGTAGGTGTAGATTGAGACGTGACACTCTACCCTCACAACTCTTCGTGAATTTCTTCTGACCAAGAAAGGAAGCACTTGAGGGCTGTGATAGGCGCGACCGCTATGCGCCGCCCGTTCGCGTCCCTCCCGTTTCCCCCATCCCTAGGGACTAGGTACTCGGGTCGGGACGGACGGGCGCGGCGCGGGAGTCTTGTGCGTGTGCGGTCCGAGCGTTTGAGGTAGGAGGTCCGGAGCGTCCACCTCGGGTCACAGTGGCCGATCCAGGGCGAAGCGCGGCCATCGACGCGCTATTTATAGGCACGCGCCGCCCGATCCCCGGCCGGCCGCCGCGGGTCGGTACCGCCGCGGCGCCGCAACAACTACGTCCCTGCAGTTTAAATTTGTAATATCTTCGGAAATATTCACTTAAATAACATGCTGTAAAAAGCATATTGATCTATAATAAATGTACAATTTATTAGAGGTACTTAATTGGATAAGGATTAATATTGTATTGTTAAAAATCACTTCGTAAATAATCACTTTTTAGTAAAAGATAAAAAATGGTTATGGTGGGTTATCCCTAAGAGATAGACATATACCATCGCGGACTTTTTGCAATACAGTGTGTGACATCCATAAGAACATATATTTTACGTAAAGATAGCTTTAAGTGTTGTTAGCCGTTTAAAGAAGGAGTTAAGTTATTAGCTAAATTATATTTAGTGTAATTCATTTTTAAAGGGTACAACGAGCAGCAATGTATAACATTAAGTCTAAGTTAATTGCAAGTTAATTGAGGGATAATTGAGCTATGTCTGATACATTGCGTGGCAAATTAGTTAGTATGAAAAAAAAAAGTACAACTTATGTTAACAAAACACTTGTTTTTATGATAATTAGGATGCATATTAACTGTTGTCAAAATATATGTTCGTATGGATGTCACACACTGTATAAGCGCAAAAAAATGCTTAATTACGACATCACATTAGAAACCTCTAAATTTATCAGTGTTTCGCTACTATATTATGCATGTATTATACATATAAACCTTTCTTAAGAATCATTCTATCTAATAAAAAAAACCGCATCAAAATACGTTGCGTAGTTTTAAAGATTTAAGCATACATAGGGACAGACAGCGCAAGCGACTTTGTTTTATACTATGTAGTGATAGTGATGATACTTATCTTTTGAACGGTAACAGCTAGCGTCTTCATTCTTGTTTTAGAATGTGTGATATTACTAATAAATGGGCGGGCGATTAATGCCAAATGGTGATTGTAGTTTATTAATATGGATTACGCACGACCTCCGGCGGAGTAACGTATTGACGGGAGCCCGGTCGCTAGAGCCGCCGCGGGGCCAAAATGGTGGAAACATTTTGAAGTGTTTTTGAAGGCTCTTAGTAATAAGGTTGATATTGCTACAGGAATTTTATCTGACTACTGCGTATTAGCTTAGGAGGGCAGAACTTACGGCGAGGCTGTTACTACTTGAACCAAATTTGAGATAGCCGGGGAAAAAACTGGTTAAGGGTGTAGGTATTTGTCTTTGTAAACTTAGTCAAATTTCAAAACTTAGTTCAAGATGGCGGCTATTTATTGTAATTTTGTTAACGGATTCGCTGTAGAGACCACACAGATCCCCAGATATCAAATTCGCAAGTAATAGTATGCCCATAACGCTTGAGGCTAGGGCTTTCAATAGGCCCGAGTTTGTAAAGCTTGAGCTCTCCATGAAGCCCGAGTCTTAAAAACGTTTTATAAAGAGCTCGTAAAAAGCTTGGATTCGGAACCGTTTTTGAGCTAAAAGCTTCAGCGCTTAAGGCTTCAAAGCTTGAACTTTCAAGGTTTGCGAGTATTTAAAATTTGAAAGTCTTCAAGACTAGTCTTTTAACAGTTTTAACGATACTACTTCGGAAATTTATTTTTTGGTAATACTAATACTCCTCCAGCTTTGTGTTTTTGTTTTGTTTGTACCTAGTCGGTTACTAATTACTGTTACTGAGATTAATTACAATAAAAAAAAAAATTAAAGCAATTTTGCATAAACCCGTATATTAATCAAAACTTTGATTTATATAGAATAATAATAAAAATTATGTATTCTAAACTATTGCAATTATTTGATGTACGAGCTTGAAGTATTCCCATTTCGGACGATAAAATCATAGTTAAAATCACGCACGACGATGATACTGATAACGGCCCCAACTTTTGTAAGAGTTCCTGTAGAGAGTTCAAATTTGCCTGACATATTGAACAGACTTCTAGCTTTAAATTCTGATACGAATGTATTCAAAGCAACTAAAGATCCGCTTGGACACCGGTCAATCTTGATGACTCATTAAATCGACTTTAAGATTTCACACGATTTTGCAGAAATACGAAAACCCACCAAATCTCTTGCTTCATAAGTTGGAATTAAGTCATATTGAGAAATATAATTTTGGTCTCTAAACATATACAGAGATAGGATTTTTTATAATATTATACAAAAAAAGTTCTTTGGTAAACAAAGACTAACTTTTAAGCGATTTCAAAAAATGAAATTTACAGAAAAGTCATGCGTAATTTCATCGATGCCGGCTGTGAATGTTAAAAGATCGTATCGGGAATCGCGGAAACTAAGAAAAATTATTAATTGTTTTTCAAAATGTATATTAATTAAGCTTTTAATTTTTATACATATTGAAATTAAAAAATAAACATAAGTTAGTTTTATTTGCATCAACCTTAGTAACAGAACTTAGTAACCAACTAGGTAAGGAGAATTAAAATGATGAAATTGTCCATACAAAGTGCACAGGTTCTCTCTCTTTAAACTTAATCCGATTTTAATGATTTTTTAAGTTTAAATATAGTACTGTTAGGCGATGGGCTTGCAACCTGTCACTAATACGCTGGTAAACATCTTGGCCTGTGTGTGCAAAGTGTGGTTGCTGAATTATTAACAACTTTTTGAAGTTGTAGGTAATTCTGTGGCTCTGCCTACCCCGCTCTGGGATTACAGGCGTGAAAGTATGTATGTATGTAAATATTTATATATTATGAAAATGTAGGTCTGTACGTTTTCCTTTTCAAGAAACAACGTCTTGGAATAAAAGTTATAAAAAATAAACAAGAAAGAAAGAAAGAAAACTTGTTTATTTACTCGACGGGAGTAAAACGGGACCCTATAAATAAGCCAACGCTATCCTAGTCCGTCCTCATTTCTGTCTGGCCGGCAGTCGGTATTAATTTTAAAGAGTTTTACTTATCTTTTGAACGGTAAGAGCTAGCGGATCCATTCTTGTTTTAGAATATGTGATATTACTAATAAATGGGCGGGCGGTGGATGCAATATGGTGATTGTAGTTTATTAATATGGATTACGCACGACCTCCGGCGGAGTAACGTATTGACGGGAGCCCGGTCGCCAGAGCCGCCGCGGGGCAAAAATGGTGGAAACATTTTGAAGTGTTTTTGAAGGCTTCGGGAGTTAATAAAGAGACTGCAGATGTGCAGGCCAGCTTGCTGGTGAACTTCATAGGGCCAGAGGGCTAAGAGATATACTCAACGTTTACTTTTGGCACTGATGAGCAAACACCAGTTTGCTTATTTAATTAAATGTCGACTTAGTTTATCGACATCGATAAAAAACAATTTTTAATCAACATAAGTAATGGCCAAGTTTGAATAACTTTTAATTATGTGCAAACCTCTTTTATTCATACTTATCGCAACTTTAAACGACTGGTATCTGATAGTGACCCTGTACTCGAGTCACTTTTGACAACCATTGAAATAACGTTGAATAACCAATTCATTCACTGCAACTTTAGCATTCCAACGAATTGAGAACCTTTTTGTTTTTCAAGTCGGTTAAAATGCCTCGAAACAAAAAAAAGTTTGTTTATCTTCATGGAAAGCTGATCATTCAGATATAGAAGATAAAGGTACGACTTACTTTTGCAAGAAATGTAAGAAACTTATGTCACGTCAAAAGTTGTCGATAAACTTAGTCGATATTTAATGAATCACCAGCACTGGTACATTTCTGCCCCCGGCAAACCGGTGTTTGCTCATCAGTGCCAAAAGTAAACGTTAAATAAAAAAGAAACCAGAAAGAAAGAAAGAAAGAGAAAATGGTAATATACTCGAAGAAGCAAAACAGGACCCTATTAATAAGCCAACGCTATCCCTCAGTCCGTCCTCAAGTCCTCATGCCTGTCGGGCCGGCCGTCGGTCTTGATTTTAAAGAGTTCTACTAATCTTTTGAACGGTAAGAGCTAGCGCCTTGATTCTTGTTTTAGAATATGTGATATTACTAATAAATGGGCGGGCGATTAATGCCATATAATGATTGTAGTTTATTAATATGGATTACGCGCGACCTCCAGCGGAGTAACGTATTGACGGGAGCCCGGTCGGCAGAACGGCCGTGTGGCAAAAATGGTAGCTAAACATTTAGAAGTGTTTTTGAAGGCGATCCCTTTGACTGCGATATATTTATAGTTTCGATTATTGAAAGTAAGACTTTTGTACCCATATTATTTATGTACATAAACTACCGGAAATCATACATTTTTAAGGTCATAACGCTTTATAATTCGAACGTTAAGTATCCATAATGTAAAAGATAATAATATACAAAAGTCATAACCTTAAACCCTATAACATTCATAGGCATGTTTAAAATGAGTCAGAAATATTTTAGGACATACTTTTTATACTATCAAATACCTGTTTTAATTCATACCGTTTTTCTACCAAACGTTTAACTACAGCTTTTTTATGTTTCTTAAATATTAGAACCAAAATTTAAAGATAAATAAATTATTATTGATTGAAAAATACACTGCAACTCAAGACACCTACCTTCGTTTTGGTTTAAATATTCATAATATATGTCTAAAATAAATCATTACAAGGTAAC
Source organism: Acleris emargana (assembly GCA_927399475.2). Lineage (NCBI taxonomy): Eukaryota > Metazoa > Arthropoda > Insecta > Lepidoptera > Tortricidae > Acleris > Acleris emargana. The sequence continues at coordinate 9,100,780 of OV656835.1, read as the reverse complement.
ATCTAGGATTGACGGAGGGTGGTACGGGAGTATCTTGGCATTACGAAGTTTAATTATTATCACATAAGAATGGTATGACTGTGAATTTATATGACTCTAACAAAAAGACACAATAAATTGTCATTCCGATGTATACTCATCTAAATGATGACTATAAACATTATGACTAATAATACGTATCATGTAAAACGACTTGTCCAACAATAATCGAAACTTTAACTTTATGGCAGTCAATAGAGACCCTTTTTGAAGGCTTCGGGAGTAAAATATCTTCAACGGGACCCTATTAATAAGCCAACGCTATCCCTCAGTCCGCCCTCGTGTCTGCCTGGCGGCCGTCGGTCCTGATTTTATAGAGTTATACTTATCTTTTGAACGGTAACAGCTAGCGTCTTCATTCTTGTTTTAGAATGACTGTGTGATATTATTAATAAATGGACGGGCGATTAATGCCGTGTTGTGATTTTAGTTTATTAATATGGATTACGCGCGACCTCCGGCGGAGTAACGTATTGACGGGAGCCCGGTCGCTAGAGCCGCCGCGGGACAAAGGAGCTCTGCGAAGCGGAGCTCCGTCGACCCTGTCACATCACACATGTCTATATTTACTTTCAACATAATATGTTTATATAGTGTATGCAGGCACAATTTATGTTCTGTAACTTTCGCCCTTAAAAACGTTAGTTACTTCAAGTTTTATGTCTTGTACTTGTGCAAAATGTGGTTATATAATTATCAAGAAGTTTTAAGACTTCTGCCTACCCCAATCTGGGAATGAAGGCGTGAGTTTATGTATGCATGTATGTATGTTATGACTAGCGTGTTTTGACATAATAACATTTATTACAAGTACTATTATTACCTTTGGCATTATGAAGTTTAATTATTATCACAGAAGAATAAAATTGCGCCGTGCACACTGTTAAAAATCAATTAAAGAGATGTGCGGGATGCCTGGAAAGGTCATCACTCATCAGTGTCATCACTTAAGTTTATTGAATTTTAGAGATGCACCTCGAGACAACATTAATTCTTCGCCAAAAAAAAATATTCGGCAGGAGATTAAGTACACGTCTGCCCATATACGAACCATTACTGTCAGATAAAGTCGACAAAAAACTTTATCCCGAAAATATTAAATGTGCTCACGACAAATCGGCTCGAAACCTCCCTGCCTTACCGCTGCATAGTAAAGTAGTGATAGCGGATGGAGCCGCGGTCTTACATACTGACAGACACAGTAGGGCGTAAGTACCGAAGGAATTGCCACCACATAATCAGCCGACTCGTCAAGCGAGAGGCGCCCGGCTACAGTGACGTCACCACGCCCGCCGCCCTGCAGCCGGCGCGGGGGTGCTCACTGCTCAGGTGCACTGACTCATTATTCAGCTGATAATAAGGCGGGTGAACTTGAGGAAGACACCCAAGGTAGGAGCAAAGCCCGTATGTTAGCAGAACAGGCACAACAATATTTTTAGGTTTTTAAATAATTTTTTTTTTTTTTTTAAATAAGGGCCGAATCTTAAGTAAGTAGGTACCCGAAACCGACGTGCGTGCATGACTCGATGTGTGAATGTTGAAGAAGCGAAAGAAATTTGTCAAGATCGTAGCAAGTGGAAAGAAGTGGTCTCTGCCTACCCCTCTGGGAAACAGGCGTGATTTAATGTATGTATGTAAACTTTCATTATAATATTATAAATACAACGAATTCTCAAACCTAGATCTAATTATATTTGTGCTTCTAAAAGTAAACTACGAGTATGCATTATGACTAAATGAAATGATTTAACTATGTAAGTCTCATTGTGTGGTAGTTATAGCCGGTATAGGTATAAATAGATGTGTAGATATTAAAATAAAATAGAAAATAAGTAGTAAAAACATAAGCACTGTGTATTTACGTACTAATACCATTTGGTGGAGGGAAATAATAGTTTGAATTTCATAATTGTCTTAAGTATAGGTAGTTTAATGCATATCAAACGGAATTAAAATGAAAAATACTCTTAATATATAAATGTAATGGTCTTAAATATCAAATGGGTATTTAAGGCCACAACGGAATCTTTGTTTCTTTCCTGTATAAAATAATAATGTCTCGATTGCTAGCGCCGTGCTTTGCATACGTAATATACATGTACACAATTGTTATTGTTAACGATTAGGAGAGAGATGTAGTAAATTAACATAAATAGAGTAGTTTGAGGTTAGTAGAGTTAATAAATCAGTGTTCATCTGACATTTTGTGTTTCATTACAGTGATGAAAGCACAAGTAGATAATACTTTAATTAAATTTCGAGTATTAATTATGTGCGAAAATATATGCAGTTTTTGTTAAAAATAAGTACATATTTTTTATATTAAGAAAGTACTGAAGTAGTATGACTTTACGAATATGCCCATTTTATGTCGGTAGATGTTGAGAGGTTACTTTCCCTATTGAAGTAGATAGCGAACTATAACAGGAATATACTGAAAATACTTAATAAAGTTTTTTTTTATAAATAATTATGTACATCAACAATAAGATTCTAAAACATTTTTGGAGTGTCGTTCTCTTTTTAAATCAATTGTAGTCATATCCATATTACGGTTATCGTTCGACATTATTTTGACGTAATTTGCGTATAATTGGAAGACATTAAATAGGTAGTACTATTTTTTTATAAAAGTCTTATCCATTTTATGCTTTCGTCACCATATTGCATCCGTCAGCCGCCCTTTAGTTATTACCAAAATATAGGAAGCAACGAGCTTCTTATCATGACATCCTAGTTCTCTGCCCTGTTACGACAAGCGGCGGTATGTCTCACAAAGCTCCCGTAGCAAGTGCAACCTTATTACCAGTGATCGTACTTTTTCCAGCATTTTTGGTGCAGTGCTAGGGTTGTCAGTAGTGCCCAATATATACAAAAGTAAAATTACAACCACCAGACTAGGGAATTTCAATATTGGTAGGCCAAAGCCACGATAAAACGTGGGTTATATGGGTTATGGACGCCATCTCGTGTCCGCCACCGCGCTTTCTGCTCATTCTACTACCAATTGATTCAAATGTATTAATATTAGGGGCTTCTTAGAGATTGTAATCTTTGGTTTTCTTTTTTTCCACTCGTATGGTATTTAACTCGGTTACTATGTTATTATCTAACCTCAAACATAACTCCCTGGTTTGCTGGCTTTAAGCCGGGCAGTTTTACTGCTTGAACGATTTTGGCATTTTAATGGAATATAGAATTTATGGAATGCAACCAATAAACAATGAACCGCTTTCCTTTTATGCTTCCCTAGTGAATCGTGGCATTTTTGTTTATTTGCGTCAATGCCACGTGTTCGTTGCGTGGTAACCGACCTACGTGCACTTAAGTAGTACGTGTGCAATAATGTCCTAAGAAATATGAATGCTACGAGTATCGTTCGCGTAAACGGCTTTAACCATGTGGATTAAATTTGAAATATGGAGGTTTACAGTGTGAGAAATCAATCTGTCACGTTGTCATCCTTAGAGCGTCGCTTGGTCTTCCTAAAACTTCATTTAAAAGGATATAAAAAGAACAACTATTACAAAAGTCAAGAGCACACAACGTTATTCAAATAATTAACCGAGTAAAAAAAGGAATTTCACAACAAAAATAAATATAAGTTGCAAAAATAATGAATAGGCTTCAAATTATTTGGTATTCTATTCACTTTACTTGGTATCGCTGCCGATCCTTTCTAACAACGTACAGACGTATAATATTAAGCTACTTTCTAAGTTCAAGGTCAGCATCAGCCTGGCTAGATGTAGTTTATTTCCCAATAATTATTGGTCAGAACTGTGAGCCGTAAAAATCACGATTTAATTATGTTGATTAAAATATTGAATCACTCAGGTATATGAAATGCTAAGAGCATTCTTAATTGGTATTTAGAGGTTTAAAATGTTTAGTTGAGTACAAACGATTACATGTTGGCACCTTACCCCATTGGAATAGGACGGAAAAGTATAAATACGTCAAGTCATATTTTTGACCTCAACTTAACCCGATACACACTTTGCCAACGCTTAAAAATAACGCATTTCATGTACATGTTCACTTTAAAACATGACAGTCTACTATCTTCATTAGCGCCAAAAGAGAAGATTTTTTTTTTACAGCAAATATGAAGGAAATAATTTCTGCGACTGTCTCTTAGTCCTTTGCACACAATCTCAAAAGACCGCAATCGTAAGACTGCATATGCGTTGCCAACCCTGGAAAATAAAATTAAATGCCTCTATGTTGGTCACTTCACTGCCTGTCTTATCACTTATTCTAAAACATAAAAATGACGTAGTTACCCTGAGGGACCTTGGTTCCATTTCCACTAAGACAAAGCAACTGTACATGTACCTGTATTCAAAAAACTTTAAACCACCGCTTCAAAATGTTTTGTCTGCTTTGTGCTCATCTTGGCAATAGTGCATAATAAAGATGTTCGGACTTTGATGCAGACGGCAATGATGGATGGATGACGACTCAGTCTATTTTGCATTCTGGCTAGTAAGCCATTTGTTTCGCATGCAACGTCGCTTGGTCGCTCGATTATAGTAAGCCTAGTTGCAAACGGCATTATACTGCACGTTTTTTCATACATACATACATACATAAACTCACGCCTTCATTCCCAGAGTGGGGTAGGCAGAGCTACAGAATTACCAACCACTCTAAAAATTTGTTGATAATTCTGTAACCACGTTTTTTCAATTCTAATAAAATCGAAAAGCAACCGAATACGGCAAGATTTGTATGGAAATACCGTGCAGTACAGTGCGGTGTGAACTGTATCAAAGGATGCATATCGCGTTTTATTTGATTAACCTTTACCTCAAAATGTAACCGATTTCAAATAAAAATGCAACACGGAGGAGATTTTAAATTTAATGCGTTTGTATTACGGCCTCCCAGTTAACTTGCTATGTGTGTTTTTCCGCAATAAAATGTTATCCTGCCTTTTATAACTACCTAATTGGATTAAGATGAAATAATAATGGAATATGAAAGAACTAAGCTCTATTAGCTCAGTGACCTGTACATCGCGGGTGCAACAAGTATTGGTTTCCAGTGGGGAGGCACGGGCTATTTTTAAACTGAACGCACCAGGAGAGCATCAAACTGTGCGGTATAGCTGAAATGAAGGGATTTCATTTGTTACAATTGGGTCGTAACGTAGGTATTAAAATGTTCAAACCATATAGAGAAATATAAGCTTTCTGGAACTACTCATCAAAATATGTTTAAATTAAGGTTAAACTTGTAATTTTATAATGTGACATAATGTAAAGTCATTTGAATTGTTATAATCTTTTTATTTTTTATAATACGGCCATCCATAAAATCTTCTTCTTAGCTTAGTATTGTAACTTTTACTCTTTTACTAGTTTTCATTTCGAAAATTGTACACGCAACGTCGTATGTTGTACTGAGTTTTGATGTGATATTTAATATAATAACTCATGAATATCCAATGAATATACTTGTTCAAATTGTTAATACTGGGAAAACATAACGATGTAAGGTTTTTTTAACTAATGTAATTTAGTGATGCATAGATTTAAGTTTAACTGCTTCAAATAAGGTACACAGGCAGGTACGTCAAAAAAGGTAGGTAAATTACATTGACGACACACGAGTCCTTGAAGTTCGCTTTTTAGACATGTTGCTACTCTTAACTCAACCTAAAACTTAATTCGGTTTAAAGAACTTTATTGTCTAAAGAAATTACAAATTTCACTTACAAGACAACTTATAACTAGTTAGCTTATCTAAAAACTATTACAATTTACGCAATAAGCAAGCAGTTATGATAATGTTCAAACTAACAGTAATATTTATATTTAACTTAGGGTTCAGAGCGAAAAATAAAATTAGGAATAGACCCTATGGTTATTAACATAAGGTTTAGATTTAAGTGATTAGTGACAGGATCACTATGAGGGTATCTTTGAGTGTGCGACTCATTGCTACTTGGCTTGTTCACAAAGCCGCTTAAACGAAACTTTTAAACAGGAGTTAATTGTCGGTTACCGTAGTGATACTATTTTAAGCATTTCATTTTGCGTATATTAATATATATATAGGATATAATTGTATTTTATGTACCTACGTACACCTTTATGTGTATATGTTTTTTTTATTTATTTTGAGTATGTTTATATAATATTATTTATTACATGTGATTTTATTCTGCTTTAATTGAATTTCATATTGACTTAGCATTTCAGACAGCCAGTAGAGGTCATTGTCCTCGAAATAGTTAGGCAAAGCTCACAGCATCTCGGCTACGAGCGCATTGTAAGCCATAGCTTGGAAATAATTCAAGTTCAACAGTTTATTTATCACTGAGCTCTTTCAGCTTACTGCAAATGTTAGGGCAAAAACAGGATGAGTAATAGTAAATAATATATTAAGAAAAATAATTGAATCATCTAGCGTAAATATTCTCTTCGTTAGTTATGCAGTCCTGATAATGTGTAGGTTATTGGCTCTGTGCGTGATTTGTTCCTGATTCATCTTTTACGCGTTTTGTCGGATTCCTGTTACGTCAGATTTTCAATATCAAATGTAAAAGTATGCTATTACCGTGACTCCACTTATGCATTTAATATTTACAGTTATACATATAATTCAAAACGAATATTTTCATTAACAACAATTAAAACGAAAGAGGAAGTACTGAACGCTTCTGGAACTGGGACCTTATTTAAATTATGTTTAGTTTTTTCTGTCGTAATGTTCAGATTTTATAATAAAAATACATGTAAAAACCAAAGTACAATGAAATCCCTGGCAAAAACTAAAAAAGGGATTTTAAAAAAGTAAAATTTTACAATTAAACGTCTTCTGAAAAGTACAAATCAAGTTTGAAACATTGTAATGTGTTATACCTTTTACTACCATGTGGTATCCGCTATCCGCTTCATATTGAAAACAACTCCTGTAACGTACATTCCTTATAATATTCCTTCTTATATTCCCACATAAATTTTATGAAACATTCCGCTTGTTCTCGTTCTGCCTTTCATTCGCCGATTTATGAACCTTGTTAGCATTGCCCTAGAGCCTCTCGATTGTAGCGAACTTTTTGGCTGGTTAACCTTTTGCTTTGGTAATACGGTTGATATTGAAATAAATACACATCAATCCAGATCGACTCCATGCATCTATGCGCTCCTGGTGCCCGCATTACATGTCAGAGCGCCTCGACGCACAGACCGAGTCATACTTTGGTGCAAGGGAGCGTTTTTTATTAATAATTAACTAAAGGACACCCACCCGTGACTTCATGGTAGAGTTAGTTCCTCGAGGAATATTCATTTAAGTGGGAAATATTTTAAAAATACCTTTTTTAACTAAGCCAGAGTTTTCAAATCATTAGGCTGCAATGTTTTTTACATACATAATTGATTATGTTATTTTATGCCTGAATAGGAGCTTCACCAGATCAACAACGGCTTAATCTAAAGGGTATCCTAATTACTTACCTACAGAAACGCCCCAGTGAAGCATTTTACGCTCAATGTTTTATGATCCTAGTCAATAACCAGATCAATTTAATAAGAAACGGTTAAAATTTGAAAAATATGCTTTTAAATGGGAAATGACTAAATTCATTTTTGTTCTTGAACTAGGAAGGCGATGACAAACAGGTGAATTCGGGAGTATAGCGCGCTCAAACTTATAATTAATACGAAACAGTAAATCGTTATTAAAATAATAGGAGTTGTAGACAACCTTTTGTTCTATATTAGAGAACCTGACATGATTTTAGTGATTTTATAAAAAAATTGAGACACTCGAAACATACTGAAATTTAGATATTTCTCGTCTTTATTGAGCTTTATTTATCTATTTTCTATAACTTGGGCACTAACCTCAATATTTTTTTATTTGAGGAGATCTAACAGCTATGCATAACAGAAATAGAACTTAAAATAGATGTAGAAAGCCTTTTATAGGTTCTCGCATATATTTATGTTTTTATTTTAAAGGAATGCGCTATAAAATCTATATAAAAATGTTTAGCAATCAGTAGCAAATAGTTATTATGTCAATTAATGTTAAAGTTGCAATTTTGGACTAGAGAAAAGCCTGATTGATAAATAAAAAAGTTATAAAAGTTGAAAAATATTGTTTATCTGATCATGCATTGCGTCGAAACATTTGAATTAAGATCACTCAACATTTTTTATAAAAAATTATCTATGCCATTAAATGAGAGAAAAGTATTTCATTTATTACCTATTACATTTTGATTAACTGTTCTAAATTTATTTTTTCATTTAAAGTTTTTAAGTTACTAACCCACGCGCGAGCATTGAAGTTTTATATAGTTTTTGTAAGGTGCAAGATTGCAACTTCAACATTTATTCACGAGAAAACTGCTAAAATTGTGTTATTTCTAAACCACTTAAGTATAATCCTCAAGTTTTTGAAACTGAGATTATAAATCGATAATTAGGTGCTCTTTTAAAATATTTCGAAAATCGTACGACTCTTACTAGGTATATATTAGATTGTAAATATATTACAAAAGCTCGTCTATATACAGGTTGCGTTTGGATCCCTAAATACTGGACATCCTTTAACATACGAATACGTACCTACAAATTACCGACCGAAGTACCGACTCCGTACGGTAAGCACTTCGTTTGCTGGGAACTGTATACGTCTTTACAACAAGATACTATCCGATATCGTCAATATGCCGTTTAATAAATTTAAGTCTCACATCAAGCGCTGCTTGTTGGGTAGGGCATATAACACTGTAAATGACTTAATTGGTGACCAAGATGTATTAAAGTAGGGTCTAGCATATTTACAATATAAAATAGACTTTAAGCAAATTGTGAATTCAAGCACTGACTGCGTGACTGTGATTTACTGTTTGTATTTTATCTTTTCTAGTCTTGTGTGTACAAGAAGCTTTTAAATGAGAACCCGCTGTTATGTTTCTCGCCGGACAGCTGTTTTACACAATATTGCTTTTATGTAGTCCGGCAGCATGTGCATGTCATGCTCCCTCAAAGGTCTTTGCTTACGGCGGCGTTGTTGATCGGGATGCCACTTTCCCAAACACATGGTTGAGATAGGCGATGGTTGAGATACGCGCCATATTCGCGAACGGGTATTGTGTGTGGGGTCCGGTCTGTTCACGTTCGTAAGGACTTGTTTTACAACCAATTATTCTATTTATATGGCTTTTGACGTTCGTGTTGTTCTCATAGTCATTTTTTTTTTTGACCTTACATTTGTTATAACGTTATTTTTGCTAGTTTCAAGAATGTATTGATTTTTACTTTATTATCTTATTATCTCCCTATGTACCTTATTTTTAAGTACAATAATGTTATAATATTCTAAATGAATTAATGACCTTCCACTGGTGTTTCTTGCGGCGCATCTTCTCCGCATCTTGTCCGAAGCGCTGATAGATTCACTGTACATTACCGACGTGTAAAAGAGCCCGCATTTAGCAAATTTACTGAATAAGTATTTTGAATTTTGAATTTGAATTTATTGAAATATGTACAGTTGCCATTAAGTATAAACAAGCTTAAATGATAAGTTGTGTGTGCTGAAATGTCTCTGAAAAGCTCGTACTCCATTAAAAAAATAATGTAAGTTATCCTAAGGACCAAGTTCTTATATTGTGAGAGCCAAGGGCAGATTAGTAAAATTCCCAAGGTCGTGTTATGCAACGCTTAAGACCCTCTCTGTGTGTACACCGAGCCGTGGCCGACTCGCGACTGAGGCTCGCCTGAAAGCCCCGCACCCCTCGATTCACCTCTTAAAAAAAAATGATAATGGGGTCGTGATTGAAAACGCTTAGTATTACTTACATAATGTGTTAGTTACACCGCCCTCTACTAATAAATACTGACATTACGAAGCTGCTTAATTTTCCAGGAGGTGGTGGCTTAGTTCAAGCCCTTTCAAAGCTTCCTAAATAATGGCTGTTATGTTTTATGAGTTAATCGTATGCTGTACAAAAATTAAAAAGGGTGTGCATTGTAATACAAGGAATAATAACAGTCCAAAACAATTTGGTACATATGTACAATGTTGCAACTAATCTCCGAACAGTGCCCTCTTCCAACCGAAACTATTTTCGCCAAGCTGTGTGCGGAATAGCTGCGTATCCGGGGAAGCTGATGTGTCTAGTGGCCCACAGATGTCGCTCACGACCCTTACATCAAGAAACTAGAACTATTTTGTCATTTACTTAATTATTTCACCATCAATTACCTAGTTTTTTATATTTGATTGCACGAAAAACTTTTTTAGCAATTTATTTGTATGAAATATCTGAATAAAACTTAACGAAGGCAAAGAAAAGTCTAGTTTATTCTGTTTGTTCGATATTTTAAGTACTTAGGTAAGCCAAACTTTATTGGAATTCGCTTTATTTAGATCATTATTTATGGAATGACATTTCTAATACATCTATATACTGCAAATTCGTTACCGATTTTTATCAAGGCATGGGGAAATTCGTGAACTTGTGTGGAGCTTCGGTGGAGCAGTTGAAACAAAGCGCCCCGGTGGGGCCTGGGTTCAAAGCTCACCCGAATCTCCAAAAAACAAAACCACGTTATTATTTTGTTTTTATGGTACTTATAAAAAAAAGTTTTTTTTATAACCGCTTATTTTATGTTGTTACAAGCTGCTGTGTCTTCATTAAACTAACTCGTACTTTATTTATCCTAAAAATAAATAAAGTACGAGTTAGTTTAATGAAGACACAGTTAAGTGGGTGTTGAAATTTAAACGAGATACTTCGACGGTATGCCTTAAGAAGCGAACACATTCGGCACTGTTATCGTAAAGACACTAAAAATAATGTATTAGTTCTGTGTTAAAAGTTATTATATTGATTTTTATAACGGTCGTATTGTGTAACTATAGCTGAACAGTGTTTTTATCGCTACTCTACATACCGTCCCGTAACCAATGGCGCCCAACATGGGGCCAATTCACAATTTAAATGAACACAGACTATTATTTATTTACGAAACCATTTAACATTAAGTAATTGGTGCTCAATAAAAGATATACAAAAGTTTTCCAAGAAGTTCAAGACTGCCGAAGTTTATTGCAAGTATGGCACCCAGGGACTCCATATTAATAAAGGAGATTGTTTATTCTTGTACAGGGCACAGCACAGGCCAATTGCACACGTTTACGTAACGTAATTTAAATACGGTTAAAGTAAAGGAAAGTCATTTAGAATTATCCATTAATGAAATTGATTTTTGTAGAAATGTAACAAAAACAACTGAAGTTCTGAAGTCAGTTTTGACTAAAGAAGCATTAGTCTCGCATAAGCATAAATATGTCACATTTGATGCCAAATGTATTATAGATAATTTAGGTTTAGTAGAGATGACTCAATTGACTTACCATTCTGTAATGAAAGACAAATAGTCTGAATACTTTTGTTAATCATGTAAATCTGTATGTCAGAGGTATTTAAGGATTTAAGCTAAAACCAATATATATGTTAATCGAAAACTATTTTATTATTTTTCCTACTCCTGTACTTTTATCTGTCATTTATATAGTCACGAACACTAATATAAGAATATAGATAATATGTCCGCAGAACATTCCGTAGAAAAGTCTATCTAGTCTATTCCCCTTAACAGCACTTGTGCTTTTTTGAGCCAAAACGATATGCCTAGCTGCCAAAGCTTACACCTAGGTTAATTTGACCAATCAAAATACTTCACCAAATTAAACCACCAATCACGTTCCGATTGACAGACAATGTGTATTGTGATTGGTGGTTTAATTTGGTGAAGTATTTTGATTGGTCAAATTAACCTAGGTGTAAGCTTTGGCAGCTAGGCATATCGTTTTGGCTCAAAAAAGCACAAGTGCTGTTAAGGGGAATAGACTAGATAGACTTTTCTACGGAATGTTCTGCGGACATATTATCTATATTCTTATATTAGTGTTCGTGACTATATAAATGACAGATAAAAGTACAGGAGTAGGAAAAATAAATATTTTTTTTTTTTTTTTTTTTACTTTATTACGTTACAATCTATGACGCAAGAGCTAAGCGCAGATTTGAGTTGTACGCAACGCATTAGTATTGACGTGGTTCGAATAAACCTACAAGAGTCACCGGGAACGCATAACATAGAGAGCGGTGCATCGAAATGTTTTTAGTTTCAATTCTTGATTTGGAGGAGTGGAAAAACTAGTTACACTTTCAATATGCGAATTCCTCCTTCGTATAACAGGCCACAACATTAAACAGAAATAGACATCTCACAACGATTGATTTGGGAGTTTTTTTATTTGTATGTAGTTTCATGATGTTTAGAATGTGGTAGCTTAGATTCAGATATTTGCAATTTTAAAACATTTTTTTTATTGCCAACCCGTAAAAAATAAATTTTACCAGATTTTTTGCCGCACACCAATACAAAACACACGAACAGTGATGCTTGGTCGCAAGTTAAATAATAAGATTCGGGAACGCAAGGTACCGAGTTCCAGATTTGCAGTAACCACATGTTCCAATGAGTTTTTCTCTCGTTTGGTGAATCAAACCGTGTGGTTGCTGGGTTAAAATAGTGCTACCCCATGTCTTCCCGTACGCAAGTGGCGACTATTCAGTAAATTCAGTTATTTAGTAAATAGGCCGCACGGGCAATTTTACACGTCAAAAATCTACTAGCGCTTCGCAAGAGATCACTGTTACGAAAAAACGCCGCAAGAAACTCATCAGTCAGTCGTTCCTGCTTATAGTTATGATATATTATACAATTATAAAACTTAACCCAGCATTATTTAAATCAATGAATCTAACATTAAATTATTATTATATATCAAGCGAAGTTGAGCAGAAAAATGTGTCATTATATTCAGAAGAAATCATAAATAGTAATAATAAAAAATAATAAAGTATACTTACCTATGACGGTGCAAAACAACCATATAAATAGTTTCGACACATAAATTCTCCTACAGAAACCGTGTCCCCTAGACAGTATAAAATATTTACATATTTTTACGACTAAGCTATTTATTTAGGTGTTTAATTCACGCCAAGCCATTTTATCTGTTAGATAGTCCTAGACTATAGGGTAAGCTTTTGACATCAACGACGTTTTTCAGTAATTTTTAAAGTACTGTAAGTGTCAAAGAAACTGACATATTTAAGGGTTTTTTTAATATTTATCTAGATTAAACCGTCATAATGGTAACGTCATGCCATGTTAACGAGATGTAGTCCATTTTGTAGGGACATCTACTGGTACTTTTCCCGGAAAATTGGTGAGAATTGCCAATGTTTGATCCAGGTTTTTGATCAATGGGTCCTAAGGAAATCCAGATTTTCAACGTTTCGTTTCTTAGTTGGTAAAAATCTATCATCACATCACAATCTATCATCTTCAAACAAAGTTTCGATTCACAACAATATTATCCCGGCCCCCTCACCGTTATTGTAGTAACAGATAGAATTTTTTTATTACTTTCATCATGGTAATTGAAATTGAAATCCGCCTTCCTTAATATTATAAAGATTGAATTTAGGCAAGTTCTTTAAATTACTTGAATTTGTCAAAACAATTGGTATGTGAAAGTACCAAAAATTGACAACAATTCATTTTGTGCTAAGGTAGTAACATAAAATACCGTTTCTAGATTTTACACTGCTGATTACAGTAAACATATATTTGTTTTTTTTATATGCAGTAGTTTTTTTTATATTTAGGAAAAACAGTAAAAAAAGTTGGATTGTGAATGTTAGGAATACACAGTGTCTTAGTCCATTTATTACCAAAGGAATTGAAAAAAGTATATAACTGTCATGTTCATTTCTTATCTGTCTGACGAAAGAAACTCAAAGCAGATGCAAAGCAGTAAACGCAAAATAGTTTATTTATTTTAATGGCGTGACTACAAATTATGTAATTAATTAAATTACGCAAAATAACAAATTTGTGAACGAACGGCAGCGAATGATTGACAAGTGAGTGACATGACATGACAGTCAGTTCTGTATCTGTTTAAAGTTAATTTTTTTATTTTATGTCATGCTAAGATCACGACATCAGTTAATTCCTAACTTTGGATATACGGTCTTCTTAATGACTATTTCTTTAATAAATTATTAACAACGAATTTAAGTTAAATAAAGAAAAACTGAGAAATACGGGTAGTCTAATTATTAACCAGCTATTATAAACGCGAAAAAACAATAATGCTTTTTTTTTTGAAATGTTGTCAATTGTTTTAACAATTTTCAAATC